>CM038795.1:165324940-165991556 GCA_021764765.1 Vicia sativa | reverse complement strand
AAAGACATGGAAAAGACTACTTTCATTATGCAAATATCTCGTTACAAAGTCATGTCACTGGCCGAAAAAATACCGTGCCACATATCAACGCCATGGTAGCTTTATTCCATGACATGATTCATCACAAGATAGAGGTTTACGTCATTTACATGATGTACCGATCACAAACGAAGAACATCTCGATCATTTGCAAAAGTCTTGATAGGTCAAGAAGTACAGACCAAGACTTAATCCCAACAATTGCACCTGGAGTCGATCCATAAACTCCTAGATTTGTCGCTGTAAAGGTAATCAAGGACCGCCAAGGTGAAAGCTATTCAAGAAATGCCCCACACCGAGAAGGAAGCCGAGGTTTCCTAGGATATTAAACATTGCTTTATCTATCGCACACTTAATCAAGCAACAGAGCGATCTTCAAGTTATCAAGAAAGATCAAGTAGTGGAATGAAACGACGATTTTACCTTTTGACAAAATCAAGGAGTACCCACAAAATCCTCATATCCTGATGTCAGCCCGCCAAAGGAATACCTTATCATGTACTTGACAAGATTAGAGAACCTCAATGGGTGTGTGTTGGGGTAACATGACGGTCTGGTCAAAAGAGTATGCAATATACTACCAGAAAAAGTTTACCACTGGAAACAAGATACTCGCAATTTGAGAAAACTTGCACATGGTTTCATCAATGACTAAGATAGTATATGTTGACCACACTACCTTGTTGATCTCCAAGATGGATCCGAGAAATACATATTCGAGAAACCCGCTTCCTCCGAAGAATAGCAAGATGGCAAATGATCTTGATCCTACGACATCCAAAAGATACTACTTAGAAGGCAATCAAAGGAAGTGTAGTAGCCATCATTTGCCTACCGGCTTCAGATGACTATCGTCATGCAGCTCGAGTTTCATTTATATTTTTTATCACCGATTAATAAGAACCGGATCAATAAATGACCCGAACTAGATCATGACCATGGTCTTTGATGGCCTCAAATGCACTTGACAATGTTATTACGCCATCATTACATCTCCCATGAGATTACACCCTTTCACCGCCGACATTTGTTTCAACCGCACTAACAATAATATGGCTCGAGTATGAAGCGTGCATCATGGGTATCAGTGTTAGATGACTTAAGGATCAAATTATTGCAGCATGGAGACTCAGCTTTTAGTGATCACATATTAAGGGCTTGTTGGATACAAAGCATCCGAATCTCATTCTCAGATCGGGAGCACGTTGAGCATAATCCTCTATCAAGAATCACTCACTCGATCATACTTCCGAGAAGAGAATCACTAAGATGCAATAGCTACTATGTCATCTATGTTCAAGGTTAGATGGGATAACGAAGCCTTAAATCATCATTGAAATTTCACACTAACCAAAGATATCACATGAACCCTATAATCAAGGAAATGTAGGTTAAAACCTTGGTTCTACTAAGTGAGGAGGTATCTCAAACTCGTGAATATTCCAAGTAGGGCATCTGTCAATCCATAAGAAGTTCTGAAGATCTTTCGCCCAAGTTCTTTCTCAAGAATTCATCTTATACAAGCGCAATCACGACTTGTGCCATCTGCTGTGTAGACTGTGAAACGAGGAATGAATCAAAGAGTTGCTACATGAGGCATTATCTGCACCATCACCAAGTGGACATACAACGACAAAGATCAGAGTATTGGTCCACCATGGAAGTCGATTGTTATCTCTACGCTCGATCTTGTCACAAATGCCGATACATAGATAAAGCACATCTCCACCCATTGAATGTTCCGACTACCCATGGCCTTTGAAATATGGGAATTGACATGATTGGAGAGATCAAACCCACCGCCCAATGGATACCCGCTTTCATCCTTGTTGCAATTGACTACTTTACCAATGGTAGTTAAGGATATATACAAATGTACAATTCGCAAGCTAAAAACCCTGCAGCGGCTTGGGCAAAAAGGGTATCCCGTAGACCTGAAACCCAAAAGGGTGTGTAGGAAAAGTTAGGATTTAATACGCTATCTCGTCCATATCACCTACTTACAGATTACGCTACTATCAGCACTCAAGATCCGAATGGCGCAAATCACTTCAATCACCTTCTTCTGATAGCAAGGAGATGAGATAGTCGAAAATATATGAGCAATAACATAGTTGAAACTCAACAAGATTGTTTCCACATAGCTTTTTGCTATTCTAACAATTTCCTCTTACTAGGATGTTCGTCTCTAGTATACAAATTGCCTAACTATAGGCCACTTTTTCAAATTCAATGCAAATTCCTTTTCCAATTTTATTATTTTTGCATAAAGTCCAATGATTGCTTTGAATGATTATATGCATCTGACAATAAACATTTGTTCACAAATATGCGAAAAGCGAATAGAAACTGTGATTGCTACAGGCTCTAGGAGTTGAGATGACAACTAAACTCACCAATGCATCCCCGCAGAGTCACTTTCACTAGAGATACATTTAAAGGATCATCAATCCCCACAGAGCCATCGCTCTCCCTACAAAGACAACTCTTTTCCAACGGAGTACTAATCTTCTCCCAACAAGTGTTCCAACACTTCAAATTTCATCACATTAGTCCCTGAGCAGTGATCCTATCAGCTTCATCAAGCTTCAAACCTTATCACGTTAGTCCCCAAGCAGTGATCCTATCAACTTCATCATGTTAGCCCCCAAGCAGTGATCCTATCAACTTCATCACGTTAGTCCCCAAGCAGTGATCCTATCAAACTTCATCACGTTGGTCCCCGAGAAGTGATCCTATCAAACGTCATCACGTTGGTCCCCGAGAAGTGATCATATCATCCTCATCCCATTGTTCCCAGAAGGGTTTATGGACAATGTAATCATCTGCGACAAGATCTACACACAAGATCCCCAGCCGAGTATCTCTCAATCATTATTATTACTCCAATGGCATTAATATCCAGACTCGAAACTTGGTCAGATAGTGCATCAGAGGAATCTGAATCATCTCTTATTCCCTAGCTGGGGTTTGCAACAAACTCATCCCAAAGCAGAAATCAAAGATCTCCGACAGAGCGTTCCCGTCTTCTTCAAGATGGATATATTTTGAAATACTACATTCATACATCTACATTCATGCATCTATATAAAAACCATGACATGTGCATTAATCATAACACTGTCACATACTCATACATCATAATCTACATAAGACTAACCATATCCTGTCAAGGTTTATTTCCCTAATAGGTAAAAGCTATTTTCCAACGGAAGGTCAAAGATTAATACCCGAAATAAGACGGGAGAACTATCTAAACGACCATGCAAATTACTTCCAGGCAATGAATCAAGGATTAACACCTGAAACAAGACGGGAAAACTATCCGCATTCTGCCAAGTATTTGTCTTAGAAGTAGCCTAGACGAAGGTTTATTCTGACTCTCTCTTATTGTCAAACTCCTGGATAGCATCTTAAGCCCATCTCCGACTACACATCTTCAGCTATCTGGATGGCATCTTTAAGCCCATCTCTGATATCTCTCTCATCCAAAAGACGAGTATAGAGTCTAGCGTACGGCTCGCTCTCCAGCATCAGCTTTTCCTAATGGCATCTATAAGCCCATTCCATGCACTAACGAGTGCAAATTTTCAAGTGTACTCGAGTGTTCAATCATCTTCTACCTTCAGGCCACGAAAGGCAAGCATACCAATCTAACCCTTCCGGTACAAGAAGATTGAACATGGGAAACTATTATACCCCAAAATTTTCCCTCCTACTTCTCAAGATAATCCATCACTCCATCCTCAAAGATTCCACAAAGGTTGATTAGACAAACCCCTTCTAAGCAATCAATCCAAACTAGGGTTTTGCTTCTCTCAAGTCAAGATGGATTTCCAGTGCTCTAAGTGGTCGCCATGCCTCATCATATGCCTCAAGGGACCACCATGTCAAATTTCAAGCCTTACAAGTCAAAATTGCTCATCCAATGGCTCAAACTGTTGAAAATCAGTTATGTTGGACAAAAAGTCAATTATGGTCAACATACAGTCAAACTTCATAAGAATGGAAAGAAGCGTTCATGAGAATGGAAACTTCAATGAAGATGAAACCAAAAGTTCTATTTAGAAGACATCTTGAGCTTTCCAAAAAGTCCAAGAACACCAAAAAATGTTGAAAATTGAGCAAGATACAAATTGTGCAAGTTGAGCATTTTTGAGGAGGTGCATGAAGGAAAATACCTAGCACAAGCAAATATTTTCCAAATGGGCCTAACATTTTATGATCCAAACTTGATTGTAAGATTATCCATGACTTCCATGCTGCAAGCCACGCCTTTTATCCTTTTATTTATTTATTTTTGAATTAAATGGCTTAAATTCAAATTTAATTAAATAAAATACAAAGATAAATTATTAATGCAAGATGGGCTTGATTTGTACATGTCTTGAGGACCAAGGGAGCCCAAAATAGCTGTCCAATACGTGCATGAAGATTGAGGAGAGATTGAGCTTCATGCAAATTTCCAATCAAAGATTTTCTCATTTAAGAAGAATATTTTCTCTTGAAGTCTTGACCTATTTCCACTCCTTCATATATACTTAACATCACCACAAAGACAGGAGGACTTTTTCAGCCAGCTTCTTACACGAAATCCTTGCCTCCACAACAACCCTAAAATTTCTCAAAAATCCAAAAGTTGGCAAAATCGTGCAGCCCTTTGCAGCCACTTTCCAGCCATTTCAATCATCCAATCGTGTTCCTAAGGTAGGTAAAGGTAAGAATGCACCCTTGTACATAGTTCATGCTGGCTGTATCATCCAATATGCATGCATCCCGTTTGTGAATATTTCCAAATCGTGTTTTTTATTATGGCTTGTTTTAATCAAAACTAACACCACTAATGCCTTCCTGGGATCAAATAAGACAGGTTTCATCCATCGTTTGCAAGGTTTGGTGGCCAAATCGTTAACAGCCATGGTTAGGGCAAGCTAGCTGTTGAATTCCAAAACCATAGTTACAGGCTGTTTTAGGACAAACGAATCCCACCATCGTGTTCGCAAGGGTTGAAATATTAAATCTGGATATATTTTTTTTTTGCTTTTCTATTCATTTTCGCAGGTTTTACAAAAGGTGGTGACCGGAGAAGACGACCGGAGTTGTCCTTCCAGTGGCATCTCCAGAAATTCTAACTTTTGGATCTCTTGAAGGGGCGTCTCCAGAAGAGTCCCCCAGAAGCTCTAGCTTCTGGACTTCCCCAGCGCCAGAATCCTCCAGAAGCTCCAGCTCCTGAACGTCCCAGATCAGAATCCCCCAGAAGCTCCAGCTTCTAGACGTACCCAGATCCAGATTCCCCAGAAGCTCCAGCTTTTGGACGTCCCTAGCAACAGAATCCCCAGAAGCTCAAGCTTTTGGACCCTTCCAGCGCCAGACCCCCCAGAAGCTCCAGCTTCTGGATCTTTCCAGCACCAAATTCCCCAAAAGCTCCAACTTCTGGACGTCCCCAGCAGCAGAATCTCCAGAAGCCCTAGCTTCTGGACCCTTTCAGATGCAGAAGCCCCAGCTTTTGGACACTCTTAGCAGGATCCTCCCCAGAAACTCCAGTTTCTGGATGCCCAAGACGCGCCACTCACAGAAGGCTTGGCTTTTGTGGCAGCTTCCGTCAGAAGCTCTGATGGTTTCTCTTTATTTTATTTATTTTTTTGCTTTTTTATTCCCTTTGCTTTAACTAATTAATTTAATTAGTAATTAGGTTAAATAATTAGCTTAATTAGGATTAATTTCACAAATAATTTTCTCCATGCTTTTTTAATTCATTAACTTAATTAGTTTAGTTTAGGTTAATAATTTTCATTAAACCTTCTTTTCAATTAAAATCAATTAGAATTAGGTTTCTTCTCACATTAGCATTAACTCTCAAAAATACCAAAAATATTAGGATTTAGGTTTTTTTTTACTTAAACTTTTTTTTTTATTTTTTCTATTGCAATTTAAATTCTAGAAAGGATGTATAGGTTGCAAGTTTGTTTTCATGTAATAGCGTAGATTTATATTTCTGCTTTTACTTTTCGCACCTCCTATTATGTATCTGCCCTAAAGCCATGTAATAGCGTAGAACATTTATTTTCCGCACTTTACATTTCCGCAATTTACTTTCTGCACCCTTTAGCTGCTAGTAACTAGGCGTGTATGGCAAGATAAAAACCAATTTAGATCACTAAATACAAGATAAAATATCCTAATACAACACATATTTCACACTTGTACCCCCTATCATACCCCAAAATTTTCCGTCTTACTTCTCAAGATATTTCATACATCTATACTCAAAGATTCCTCAAGGGTTGATCAGACAAACCCTCTCCTAGACAATCAACCCAAACTAGGGTTTGGCAATTCTCAGATCCAGATGGACTTCTAACATCTCCAATAGTCATCATGCCTCCTCATATGCTTCAAAGATTCTCCATGTCAAGTTTCAAGCCTCACAAGTCAAGTTTCCTCAAACAATTGCTCAATTGGTTGAAAATTAGTTGTATTGGACAAAAAGTCAACTGTGGTCAACATACAGTCAAACTTCCTGATTTTTGGTCAACATCCTCACTTTGAAGTCACATTCATCATTTGATCAAGGGTTGATCATGATTCATCAAGAAAACTCAAGATTTGCACAAAAGTCAAACTTTCCAAATTGTGGTTTTCAAGAAAAGTCAACTTTGACTGAGCATAACTTCTTCATACTTTCTCATAAATTTTTCCACCACCTCTTATTTTGAAGAGAATTCAATTCTCTACAACTTCATGTCTCACAAGAATGTTCAAAAAATGCTTCATTTGGAAGCTATGGATCAAAACATTATGTGTCCTTTTCAAAGTCAACAAAAGTCAACTTTTGTTTTGAAGATTTATTGAGCATGGAAACTCCAATTGAGATGAAACCAAAGAGGTTGGTTAGAGGACACTTAGAGCTTTCTAAAAGTCCAAGAACACTCAAAAATGGAAAATTGCAAAATACACCTTGCACAAGTTGGGCATTTTGAAGAAGTGCAAGAGAGATACTTGTTAAAATCCAAAATTTTGCAAATGGGCCTAGTTTTTCTTCACTCAAACTTGTTCCTTAGACAATTTGGAACATCCAAGCCCAATGCCACGAATTTTAACTTTATTTTTCTATTTAATTTGGATTTTATTCATTTAAAAACAAATTAAATTAAAAAATAAGGTATAAAATCAAAATTAAATGCAAAAATTGATTTTTCTCTCATACTTGAGATCCAAGTAACTCACACAAGCTGGAAAATTTTGAAACTTGCATTGATTTGGCAAGAAATTGAAGAAATTGGATCAAATAAGGAAGATTTGATTTTGTACAAAATCAAATAATTTTTGCATTGATTGATCATTATTTGTTCCTCAAATCAGCCCAAAATCCATCTACTATAAATGTACAATGTATACCACATTAACAAGAACAGAAAAATTGCCTCAAAGAACCCTAACCTAAAGTCAAAAAACCGTGCACTTCAAGCAACTTGCAGCCATAGTTCCAGCTCGATTCAATTGATTCTAAGCATCCAAACACATTCCTTGGAGTCCCTGGAATCATTCCAGACCTTTACATCTCTCAAAAACATCAAGAATTAAGAAAACACGATTTGGTTTGTTCATACTTTTTCAAATTTCGATTTATATCATTCATGCATTTTTAACGAGTTTTGATGTTTGCTTTGTGTTTAGTTTGAAGTTTGCAAGCTTTCTGGACAATCCAATTGCATTTTCATGGCCTGAATCGAAATATACCATGACTAGGGTTTTCTGAACCGATTTAGGGTTTCCTTAAAACGGAGAAATTGGACCAAATGAATGCCACCAGTGTGTTTAGAATTCAATTTGCAATCGATTCATGTACTCACAATCCATTTATATTGCCTGTATGGAGTTTTTGAATTATGCAGGGGCCATAGCGTCGAACTTAGCCGACGCTAAGTTTCCAGAAATTCAAACGAAGAAGATGATGTTCTTCGCGCGTGAATTTGAATTCCCAGGAAGCGTTTTTGCTTAAAACGAATTCGTTTCATTCTCTAAACACGTGGACGCTCTAGCTCAGTTGGTCGTGGCAGCGCGTTGTGAAGCAAGAGACCCCGGTTCGATTCCCAGCCATGGCAATTGTTTTTTACAAGTTAGAAAACTAACATTATTTTTTTCATATTTTCTTTAATATTTTTATGTTATTTTAATTTATCTTCAAATATTCTTATCATGCATCTAAAAAACTCCAAAAATATTTATTTTTTGTATAATCATCAGAAAAATACTTATTTAATTTTTAGCATTAGAATTATTATTTTTGCATGCATATTTAATTTAATTACTAATTAATCATTTAAATGACTTTTAATTGTTTTTAAATTACCAAATCGATTCAGAAAATTACCAAAAATTCATCTTATCATATTAGTGTCATTACAAACATAAAACCTTTTTCCTCATTCAAAAATATTTATTTTTACTAACATTTTCTTCTTATTTCAATTTTCTCGTATTTTCCGATTATGTATCTGTTCACAGGTTGTAACGATTCGGACGATTTTTCTTGCTTTTCTTTTTTAATTATGTAACTGCCTATGGGATGTAATAGTTTAATTAGGGCTTTTATTTTCCGCACTCTTATTATGTATCTGCCCCAAAGCCATGTAATAGCGTAGGACTTTATCTTTCCGCACTTTACATTTCCGCAATTTACTTTCTGCACCCTATAAACTGCTAGTAATTAGGCGTGTATGGCAAGATAAAATTGGACATAGATCACCCATAATTCCAAGATAACATACTTGAAATTGACACACTCTTTTCACACATGCACCCCTTAGGGTAATTCTCTCTCGTTGCCTTCACAAATACAAATGGTCATGTCCCTCGAACGTAGAGGTATCCTAGCACCGTTGCCTTCAAAACAAATCATCATAGTCCCTTCGATACAAAGATCATAGACCCACGATGTCGCCTACGAATACATGATCTTGACCCTCGATTGATGCCTACGAAAAATGATGATAGTCCATTTGAATGTGCTAGGATACTTCCTACAAGTTGCCTTCTATGACCATCTGATGTCCCTTCGAATGTCCCTTCTACATCCAACGAATGGGGTTACCTACCAACTAATGGTATGGATAGCGCTATTATAAAGGAACGTAAAACAACACGAAAACGACCAATTCTGAGTAGGTAATGAGACTTTTAGTTGCTTGCTCTATCAAATACTTTTCACACCTCACAATTTTTGTCAAAGTTCAAACTCTTTTCAAAACAAAACATTTCCGAACACTTTGTATACATTCCTACATGAATCATTACAAAGTCAAAGTGAAATTCCTTTTCAAAACATTTTTTCTAAACACACAGAAAACACAATTTTAAAGTGATCTAAGAGCAACTAAGAGCCCGTAGATAACTACGGATGGAAAGGGTACTAACACCTTCCCTTTTCATAACCACCTCCCTTACTCAGAATCTAACGAAGGACTTTTCCTATTCTTTTCGCCTTCCCTTAATTGGATAAAAGAAAAGCCGGTGGCGACTCTTGCTATCCTCAACATTTGCGATCAAACGCAAAATAAACAAGTCAGTTCTCCCACTGTATTACAAATAGCTTCTGCAATTTTCCTAACTCTGAAGTTGGTGTCTTGTATGGTGTCATAGAAACAAGCTTGGTACCAAAAATGACATCAACAACAACTCTAATTCTCCTCCAACATCACTACATGATAAATAAATTACTTCCAGGTGCTGGAACCATTTTTTAAAACAAAGCTCATCACATTAGCTTTCCAGCTTCAAACGGAACTCAAATCAGACGTCCAAAACTCAAGTTATGAATTTACAAGTTTTTGAAAAATGCTTACAGTTTCAGGAAATCAATTCCCCGTAATAGATAATCGATTTCCACCTTGTGAGAGTGAAAAATCCCAAAACATCATAGAATACAAAATTTGAGATCCTAACTTCAACATACCACAATACACATCATTCACCATGATTAATTGCGTTAAGTTACAATTTCAATTACCAATTCACACAATTGCATAAAATATAGCAACCATTGACACTGACACAATCAATCTTTTCAAGAACACAAAGAGGTAACTCAACACCGACAACTTCATGATCAACCGGAAGTGTTGCAACATTCCAACCACCCGAGCTTCATCTTCTAAGAGTTATCCTTCTTACTTACAAAATATCTTCTAGCACAAGAATATGCATCTACTCATCAAAACAATTCATAATCACTTGGTTTAACTTCAAACATTCGACCAAATGATAACTTCAAGCTAATCCAACATCTGTATCTAACGACGAGTCGCTATTATTCCTAGGGAAACATCAGAACTCACACCCAACTGGAACATTGTGACACCCCAAATTAATTCAATTATTAAATAATTAGAAATTTAATTATTAATTTAATTAAAGGTTTAATTATTGACATTTTTGAATTAATAGATTTAATTATTTAATTAAATAATGGAAGTGTTGGGGGTGTGAAGTTGAATTGTAGGGTGTATGGAGTAAAAAGCTCTACTTAATCCTAATTAATTTATTTCTATTATTTGGCAAATAAAAAGGAATAAATAAAGGAATAAAAGGAAAAAGTGAGAAGAGGAAACTAGGATTTGCATTCTACGTGAGATTGGAGAAGTGAAGAGAAAGAGGAGAAAAAGCCAAACGCCGAGAATTCGAAGATTCATCGCGAGGTAAGGGAGGATTGAATCTGATTTTTATGCCTTATAGGTTTTGACGATCAATAGAACGAATCAATCCGTTAGGAATCTCGAATTAGAATAATTGAGTGTGCCCTAATGTTATAATCCGACGAAGAACCATGATTTGAAACGGTTGGGAACGATTAATCTACGTAGGATGAATATAGGTTAATTAGAAAACAAATTTGGTGATCAATTGGATGTAAAAATGCAGTAATTAATTCTGTTTTATGATGATATGAGGTTTGGTGAAGATTGGATGTAATGGAAATTCGTAACAGTGGATAAAAACTGAGTTTTTGTGAAAAACTAACAGTATGGGTCGACACATCCCTTACTGCATTGATGCATGCAGTGTAATTTTTGAAAACCAGAAGCTTTGAAAAGCTATGCATCGACTCATAGAGCCATGCATCGATCCATATGAAGAATTTTGAAGCTATGCATCGATCCAAGATGCATATGCATCGATACATAGGCCAAGGACAAAGTTATGCATCGACACATGATGCGTATGAATCGATGCATACTGAACAGTTTTAGAAAAATGCAGAACTTTTAAGTTATGCATCGATGCATATTAGTTATGGGTCGATACAAGCTGTTTATGCATTGATGCATAGCCTTATGCATCGATGCATACTGTGTTGGGCTGAACATGAATTTTTCTAAAAACGATTTTGATCATATCTTTTCAACCGTAACTCCGATTTAGGCATAGTTGGTATCGTTGGAAAGCTTAGGACGAGTACTATCTAATAACAATAGTTTCAAAACCAGTAATTGAGATCTAGACAAATTAATATAGTTTCCTTAGTAAGAATACATTGTAAATTCGTGGTTATCCGTTGCGTATACTTGCTGTGTGTTAATTCCATGTATTCAGATTAACGTTATGTTCATGATTTTGCTGTTAGCATGTGTTATTGTTGCTGTTATTGATCATGGATGGAATAATGATGTATGTTCATATTCGGTATTTGAATTGTTGCATGCTTCTGATGTGCATGCATGAGCATTTTGTTGATGGTTCATTCCCATTGTGCGGAATTGAACTTGTAGGGCCAATAATCGTACCTAATGGATAGAGGTGGTGAGGCTAGATTTTTGACCCAGTGATGTATGGGCGAATCATGGATTTACGATGTTTCCGAGGTGTAAGCGGAACAGGGTGTGGACTTGGTTCACGTTTGGTACCACATGCATTTGAGTCTGCATTGCATATGTAATTGTAACATGTTAGGATGGTTTCTAGTGTTATAATTGCATTGATTGTTACTGTATGCATAATGATATGTGTGAATTGTATTTATAAACCGTATGCTAATGCTGTTAATAAGGGTGAATAATGAGTTGATTGTTTTGTTGTTTTTGAGAAACGTATAATGCATTTTAATCTTGATGAAATCTCACCCTTACTTTAATGATTTCAGATTGAGGAGATTAGCTGCTCGGGAATTGGTGAGGACAACATTTAGAGTTGTGCTATTTAGATAATCCGCGTATCAGTGTCATGCTCTGGTAGTTGTAACACTGGGGAACGGTTGATTGGAATTTTTATGGATTTAAAACTGGTTGTTTTGGTTTATGTTTTGGTTTATGTTGGGAATAATTATTGATTGAATTATTCCGGATTTTTATGTTATAATTCCGCTGTTTAAACATAATCCTGGTTTCGTTTTCTTTCATAAGTTCTTCAGTAAAAGGCATGATTACTGTTTTTGGTTATTTGAATTATTAAAATTGTGACGCCCTTGATGTTATGAATAAAACTCTGATTAAAAATATATAAATCGCGGGTAAATTAGAAGGGGTGTTACAATAGTGGTATCAGAGCATAGTCGGTCGTGTCTTAGAGTCTTTATCCCTTTTATATGCGACTAGTGCAAGGTAACCCTGTCGATACTGGTGTGCTGATGTGATTGTTTTGTAATGTTACAGAACAATGGCTAGAAGAGGTAACGGAAGAGACGATGCTGCTATCGCTGAAGCCTTTGGAATGCTAGCTGGTGTTCTTGGAGGAAATCAGTTAGGAGGTGGCATTGGTGCTGATAGGCAATTGGGAAACTTTCAGAGGAACAATCCTCCATTGTTCAAAGGCACTCATGATCTCGAAGGTGCTCACAAATGGTTGAAATAGATCGAGAGGATCTTCAGAGTGATTGACTGTGCGGAAGAGCTGAAGGTGAGGTATGGTACTCACGTGTTAGCAAAGGAAGCTGATGACTGGTGGGTTGCTACCAGGACTGAAATGGAACAAGATGGTATTGCATTGACTTGGGCTGTATTCAGGAGAGCTTTTTTGAGGAGATACTTTCCTGAAGACATTCGGGGCAAGAAGGAGATTGAGTTTCTAGAGCTTAAGCAAGGCAACAAGTCTGTGAGTGAGTATGCTTTGAAGTTTACTGAGTTGGCGAAGTTTACTGAGTTGGCGAAGTACTATGCTCATTATACTAACGATGCAGATGGAGAATTTTCCAAATGTATCAAATTTGAGAATGGTCTTCGTGATGAGATCAAGCAGGGTATCAGGTACCAGCGCATCAGGAGGTTTTCTGATTTGGTAGACTGCAGTAGGATTCTAGAAGAGGATCTTGCTAGTACTAAGATGAATGCTCAAGGGTATGTGAATCGTAAAGGAAAACAACAGATGGATCGTGGTAAACCCTATGATAAGAGTAATCAGAAATCTGGTAGTTGGAAGAAGCCTAGTGGGGGAGGTTCTGGTTCTTCCATTAAGTGCTACAGGTGTGGTAAAATGGGGCATCGAGCTAATGAATGCAAGAATTATGCGAAGAAGTGCAGTAACTGTGGAAGATCTGGTCATGTAACTACTGAATGCAGAGCCAAAAAAGTGACTTATTACAACTGTGGCGAAGAAGGTCATACTCGGCCACAGTGCACTAAGCCAAAGAAAGAACAAGCTGGTGGTAAAGTGTTCGCTTTGTCAGGATCAGAGACTAAGCCAGATGATCGGTTGATTAAAGGTACATGTTTTATTAATGGCATACCTTTTATTGCGATTATTGATACTGGAGCGACACATTCTTTTATTGCTTTGGATTGTGCTAAAAGATTGAACTTGGATATTTCTAATATGGATGGAAGTATGGTTATTGACACTCCTGTGTCGGGTTCAGTGACTACTTCATATGTTTGTAGGAATTGTCCTATTGTAATTTTTGGTAGAGGTTTCGGTATGGATTTAGTGTGCCTACCGTTAGAACAACTTGACATCATCCTTGGAATGAACTGGTTGGAATTCTGTAACACCCTTTCTAATTTACCCGCGATTTAAATAATTTTAATCAGAGTTTTATTCATAACATCAAGGGCGTCACAATTTAATTAATTCAAATAACCAAAAACAATGAACATGCCTTTACTGAAGAACTTATCAAATAAAACGAAAACACGGATTATGTTTAAACAGCGGAAATATAACATAAAAATCCGGAATACATCAATCAACAATTGTTCCAAAACATAAACTAAAACAGCCAGTTTTAAAATCCATAAAAATCCCAATCATTCGTTCCCCAGTGTTACAACTACCAGAGCATGACACTGACACGCGAATTAACTAAGTAGCACAACTCTAGCAGCTGTCCTCACCAATTCTTGAGCAGCTATACTCCTCAATATGAAATCATTAAAGTAAGGGTGAGATTTCATCAAGATTAAAATGCATTATACATTTCTCAAAAAACAATAAAACAACCAATTCATTAATCTACTCTTATTAGTAGCATTAGCATACGATTCATAAATACAAACACACAGATCATTATGCAAACAGCAACAAACAATGCAATTATAACACTGGAAACCATCCTAACATGTTATTATTACATATGCAATGCAGACTCAAATGCATGTGGTACCAAACGTGAACCAAGTCCGCACCCTATTCCGCTTACACCTCAGAAAACAGCGTAAATCCATGATTCGCCCATACATCACTGGGTCAAGAATCTAGCCTCACTACCTACCTCTGTCCATTAGGTAAGTTTATTGGCCCTGCAAGTTCAATTCTGCACAATGGGAATGAACCATCAACAATGCTTATGCATGCACACCAGAAGCATGCAACAGTTCAAAACACAAAATATGAACATGCAGCATTATTCCATTCATGATCAATAACAGCAATAGCACATGCTAATAGATAATTCATGAATATAACATTAATCACAATACATGGGATCAACATACAGCATTTACACGCAACGAATAACCACGAAATTACAATGTATTCGTATTACAGAAACCATATTAATTCCTCCAGATCTCAATTATTGGTTTTGAAAATATTTTCATTAGGTAGTACTCATTCTAAGCTTTCCAACAATACCAACTATGCCTAAATCGGAGTTACGGTTAAAAAGATATTACCGAAATCGTTTCAGAAAAATTTTGTTCAGCCCAACACAGTATGCATCGATGCATAAGGCTATACATCAATGCATAAACAGCTTGCATCGACCCAAAATTGGTATGCATCAATGCATAACATAAAATTTTCTTCATTTTTAAAATTTTCTTCAGTATGTGTCGACACATACGCATCTTGCATTGATGCATAGCCCTGTTTTTGGCCTATGTATCGATGCATACGCATCTTGCATCGATGCATAGCTTCAAAAGTCCCCCTATGGATCGATGCATGGCTCTATGGGTCGATGCATAGCTTCTCAAAGCTTCTGGTTTTCAAAAATTACACTGCATGCATCGATTCATAAAGGCTTGTATCGACCCATACTGTTGTTTTTCATCAAAAACACAGCTTTTCTTCACTGTTACGAATTCCCATTACACCCAAACTTCACCAAACCTCATATCATCATAAAACATAATTAATTACTGCAATTTTTTCATCCAATTGATTACAGAAACATGTTTTCTATTCATCCTAGAATCATATTACACAAATTCACCGTTCATACCAATTCGAATAAAGGTTTTACGTCGGATTATAACTTTAGGGCATATTCAATTATCCGAATTCGAGATTCCTAACGGATTGAATTATTCTATCGATCATCAAAACCTATAAGGCATAATAATCAGATTCAATCCCCCCTTACCTCGCGATGAATCTTCGAATTCTCGGCGTTTGGCTTTTTCTCCTCTTTCTCTTCTCTTTTCCAATCTCACGTAGAATGCAAATTCTAATTCCTTTCTCACTTGTTTCCTTTTATTCCTTTTTATTTGCCAAATAATAGAAATAACTAATTAGGATTAAGTAGAGCTTTTTACTCTATACACCCTACAATTCAACTTCACACCCTCAAATCTTCCATTATTTAATTACTTAATTAAATCCTTTAATTCAAAAATTCCAATAATTAAACCTTTAATTAATTTAATAATTAAATTTCTAATTATTTAATAATTGAATTAATTTGGGGTGCCACAAATTCAACCAGGTTCATATCAATTGTTTTGAAAAGACGGTTATTTTTCCTGAAGAAGCTAGAGTTGAAGATGCGACTATGTCAGTTAGGCAGATGAATTTAGCTGTTAAAGATGGTGTTGTGGTGTTTATGTTTTATTCTTCGACGGAGGTGAAAGGAAAAGCTAAGAGTGACGAATTGCCTGTTGTGAATGAATTTCCAAAAGTGTTTCCGGAAGATGTTAGTAAGCTGTCACCTGAAAGAGAAGTGGAGTTTACTATAGATTTAATTCCTGGAACTAGTCCGGTGTCGATGGCGCCTTATCGCATGTCGGCATCTGAATTGTCTGAGTTGAAGAAACAGTTGGAGGAATTACTTGAGAAGAAGTTTATTCGTCCTAGTGTTTCGCCGTGGGGTGCTCCGGTGTTGTTGGTTAAGAAGAAGGAAGGTACAATGAGATTGTGTGTTGATTATAGGCAGTTGAACAAAGTGACAATCAAGAATCGGTATCCATTGCCGAGGATTGATGATTTGATGGATCAGTTAGTTGGAGCTTGTGTATTTAGTAAAATTGATCTGAGGTCTGGATATCATCAGATTCGTGTGAAGACGGAAGATATTCAGAAAACTGCATTTAGAACGAGGTATGGACATTATGAGTATTCTATTATGCCGTTTGGAGTTACTAATGCACCTGGTGTTTTCATGGAGTATATGAAGAGGATATTTCATCCGTATCTTGATAAGTTTGTGGTGATATTTATTGATGACATTCTGATCTATTCAAAGAATGATGAAGAGCATGCAGGAGATCTTAGAATTGTGTTGGAATTGTTGAAAGAGAAGAAGTTATATGCGAAGTTATCTAAATGTGAATTTTGGTTAAGTGAAGTAAGCTTTCTTGGTCACGTGATTTCCAAGAATGGCATTGTTGTTGATCCTACGAAGGTAGAAGCGGTATCTCAGTGGGAAGCACCGAAGAATGCTTCTGAAATTCGTAGTTTTCTTGGTCTTGCAGGTTACTACAGAAAGCTCATTGAAGGATTTTCGAAATTAGCTTTTCCGTTGACTAAGTTAACAAGAAAGGGTCAAGTGTTTGTTTGGGATTTTGATTGTGAGAAAGGATTCCAAGAATTTAAGAAGAGGTTGACTAGTGCTCCGATTATGATTTTGCCGAATCTGGCAGAATCTTTTGTTGTGTATTATGATGCGTCCTTGATGGGATTAGGTGGTGTTTTGATGCAAGATAAGAAGGTTGTGGCTTATGCTTTGAGACAATTGAAAGTTCATGAAAGGAATTATCCGACTCATGATCTAGAGCTGGCAGTAGTGGTTTTTGTTTTGAAATTGTGGAGGCATTACTTGTATGGTTCTCGATTTGAGGTATTCAGTGATCATAAGAGTCTGAAGTATCTCTTTGATCAGAAGGAGTTGAATATGATGCAAAGAAGGTGGTTAGAATTTCTGAAGGATTATAATTTTGGTTTGAATTACCATCCTGGTAAGGCAAAGGTTGTTGCAGATGCATTGAGTAGGAAGTCCTTGCATATGTCTATGTTGATGGTGCATGAACTAGAGTTAGTCGAGCAGTTCAGAGACTTAAGTTTAGTATGTGAAACTACTTCTGATAGTGTAAAATTGGGAATGTTGAAGTTGACTAGTGGTATTCTAGAGGAGATTCTAACTGGACAGAAATCTGATGTTGGTTTAGTGGATAAGTTGACATTGATTAACCAAGGTCAAGGAGGTGAATTCCGAATTGACGAGAATGGTGTTATGAGATTGGTGACAGAGTTTGTGTTCCGGATATTGCAGAACTTCAGAAGAGTATTTTGGAAGAAGGACATCGTAGTGGATTGAGTATTCATCCCGGTGCTACTAAGATGTATCATGACTTGAAAAAGTTATTTTGGTGGCCTGGAATGAAAAAGGAAATTGCTGAGTTTGTTTATGCCTGTTTGGTGTGTCAGAAGTCAAAGATTGAACATCAGAAACCGTCAGGATTGATGGAACTGTTGTTTGTTTCGGAGTGGAAATGGGATGGCATTTCTATGGATTTTGTATCTGGTTTTCCTAAGACAGCAAAGAATTGTGATGCTATTTGGGTTATTGTTGATCGGTTGACAAAATCTGCTCACTTTATTCCGATAAGAATGGATTATCCTATGGAGAGGTTGGCAGAATTGTATGTTGAGAAGATTGTAAGTTTGCATGGTATTCCTTCTAGTATTGTGTCGGATAGAGATCTGAGGTTTACGTCTAAGTTTTGGAAGGGACTGCAAGAAGCATTAGGTACTAAGTTGAGATTGAGTTCCGCTTATCATCCGCAAACAGATGGTCAGACGGAGAGAACGATTCAGTCGTTAGAGGATTTATTACGAGCTTGTGTGTTGGAAAAAGGTGGAACTTGGGATAGCTATCTACCGTTGATTGAGTTTACCTACAACAATAGTTTTCATTCGAGTATTGGTATGGCTCCGTTTGAGGCATTGTATGGTAGGAGGTGTCGGACACCGTTGTGTTGGTACGAATCTAGAGAAAGTGTTGTGATTGGACCGGAGATTGTCCAACAGACTTCAAAAAAGATCAAGATGATTCAGGAGAAGATGCGAGCTTCTTAGAGTTTCCAGAAGAGTTATCATGATAAGAGAAGGAAGGATCTCGAGTTTAGTGAAGGAGATCATGTGTTTATGCGAGTTACTCCGATGACTGGTATTGGTCGAGCTTTGAAGTCAAAGAAGTTGACTCCGCATTTTATTGGTTCGTATCAGATTACCAAGAAGGTTGGAAGAGTTGCTTACCAAATTGCTTTACTGTCGTCGCTTGCGAATTTGCATGATGTCTTCCATGTATCTCAGCTGAGGAAGTACATTCTTGATCTGTCTCATGAGATTCAGGTAGATGATATACAAAGTAGATAATCATTGAGGCATTACCCGCGAATTGAGGATCGGAAGGTGAAGCTTACGATAAAGAGACAGATTGGTGAAAGTAGCTTGGGGAGGACCAGCAGGTGGAAATGTAACTTGGGAACTGGAGAGTCAGATGAAGGACTCGTATCCCGAACTTTTCGTCTAAGGTATGTTTTCGAGGACGAAGACTCTTTTTAGTAGGGGAGAGTTGTGACACCCCAAATTAATTAAATTATTAAATAATTAGAAATTTAATTATTAATTTAATTAAAGGTTTAATTATTGGCATTTTTGAATTAATAGATTTAATTATTTAATTAAATAATGGAAGTGTTGGGGTGTGAAGTTGAATTGTAGGGTGTATGGAGTAAAAAGCTCTACTTAATCCTAATTAATTTATTTCTATTATTTGGCAAATAAAAAGGAATAAAAGGAAAAAGTGAGAAGAGGAAACTAGGATTTGCATTCTACGTGAGATTGGAGAAGTGAAGAGAAAGAGGAGAAAAAGCCAAACGCCGAGAATTCGAAGATTCATCGCGAGGTAAGGGGGATTGAATCTGATTTTTATGCCTTATAGGTTTTGACGATCAATAGAACGAATCAATCCGTTAGGAATCTCGAATTAGAATAATTGAGTGTGCCCTAATGTTATAATCTGATGAAGAACCATGATTAGAAACGGTTGGGAATGATTAATCTACGTAGGATGAATATAGTTTAATTAGAAAACAAATTTGGTGATCAATTGGATGTAAAAATGCAGTAATTAATTATGTTTTATGATGATATGAGGTTTGGTGAAGATTGTATGTAACGGATATTCGTAACAGTGGATAAAAACTGAGTTTTTATGAAAAACTAACAGTATGGGTCGACACATCCCTTTATGCATCGATGCATGTAGTGTAATTTTTGAAAACTAGAAGCTTTGAAAAGCTATGCATCGACTCATAGAGCCATGCATCGATCCATAGGAAGAATTTTGAAGCTATGCATCGATCCAAGATGCGTATGCATCGATACATAGGCCAAGGACAAAGTTATGCATCGACACATGATGCGTATGAATCGATGCATACTGAACAGTTTTAGAAAAATGCAGAATTTTTAAGCTATGCATCGATGCATATTAGTTATGGGTCGATACAAGTTGTTTATGCATTGATGCATAGCCTTATGCATCGATGCATACTGTGTTGGGCTGAACATGAATTTTTCTAAAAACGATTTTGATCATATCTTTTCAACCGTAACTCCGATTTAGGCATAGTTGGTATCGTTGGAAAGCTTAGGACGAGTACTATCTAATAATAATAGTTTCAAAACCAGTAATTGAGATCTGGACGAATTAATATAGTTTTCGTAGTAAGAATACGTTGTAAATTCGTGGTTATCTGTTGTGTATACTTGATGTGTGTTAATTCCATGTATTGAGATTAACGTTATGTTCATGATTTTGCTGTTAGCATGTGTTATTGTTGCTGTTATTGATCATGGATGGAATAATGTTGTATGTTCATATTCGGTATTTGAATTGTTGCATGCTTCTGATGTGCATGCATGAGTATTTTGTTGATGGTTCATTCCCATTGTGCGGAATTGAACTTGCATGGCCAATAACTGTACCTAATGGATAGAGGTGGTGAGGATGGATTCTTAACCCAGTGATGTATGGTCGAATCATGGATTTACGCTGTTTCTGAGGTGTAAGCAGAGCAGGGTGTGGACTTGGTTCACGTTTGGTACCACATGCATTTGAGTCTACATTGCATATGTAATTGTAACATGTTAAGATGGTTTCAAGTGTTATAATTGCATTGATTGTTACTGTATGCATAATGATATGTGTGAATTGTATTTATAAACCGTATGCTAATGTTGTTAATAAGGGTGAATAATGAGTTGATTGTTTTGTTGTTTTTGAGAAACGTATAATGCATTTTAATCTTGATGAAATCTCACCCATACTTTAATGATTTCAGATTGAGGAGATTAGCTGCTCGGGAATTGGTGAGGACAGCTTTTAGAGTTATGCTATTTAGATAATCTGCGTGTCAGTGTCATGCTCTGGTAGTTGTAACACTGGGGAACGATTGATTGGAATTTTTATGGATTTAAAACTGGTTGTTTTGGTTTATATTTGGGTTTATGTTGGGAATAATTATTGATTGAATTATTCCGGATTTTTATATTATAATTCCGCTGTTTAAACATAATCCTGGTTTCGTTTTCTTTCATAAGTTCTTCAGTAAAAGGCATGATTACTGTTTTTGGTTATTTGAATTATTAAAATTGTGACGCCCTTGATGTTATGAATAAAACTCTGATTAAAAATATATAAATCGCGGGTAAATTAGATGGGGTTTTACAAACATCATTATCCATAACATCATCCTCCACTCCCAGTGATGCGAACAACACAAGTACCTGATTGTTACCCCTTAAGAGCACTTCATCTGACCGTCGGACTTAAATCCTGAATTCGTACTTCTTCCGAATTCGGGAAACCACACGGTCTAACCAACATTTGCACTCATGTAACCAATAGCACATCGATCCAACTCTTGACACCAGAACATCTCAGAGAAGTAAAGCTTCTCCCCCACTTGCTTCTAAACCACTCCTGCAACCAAGTAGTTAGAAAAACAAGTAATTACCGACAGAGTTTCACACACATGTCGCATACAAAAGGAATAATGACATTAAGACACTGGTCACAACGACCGACTATGCTCTGATACCACTATTGTAACACCCTTCTAAATTCCGCAAATATAATACAAATAACTCAGAGTTAACATATCATCAAGGGCGTCACAATTGATTTAAAAATAAAATTCTAATACAATGTCATGCTTTCATAGGAAACATACTTCCATTTAAAAAGAAATACATGTTTAACACATCAGAATTTATTCAAACTTGGATAATTCAAGATACCAAATAAATATCATAAGGTCAATGCCTTAGTTCATAAACAATTATCCAAAGAAACATCAATTAAAACAACAAATTTTAATGATGACTCTAAAACAAGTGTTCCCCAGTGTTACAAGACCAGAGCATGACACTGACACGCGATAAAATAAATAGCATAGCTCTACGAGCCATCCTCACCAACGCCTAAGCCGCTAAAGCTTCAATCTGAAATCATCAAAGTAAGGGTGAGACTACATCATAATTAACATGCATTATAAATTCATAAAATAAATAGAACTTCATAAGCTATTACTTCACCCTATTTAGCATAATAGATTCAATCCTTCATTCCACAAAAGCACAAGTCATGAATATGCATCAAACACAACAACTAAATTATAACACTGGAAACCATCCTATCATGTTATAATCCATACAAAATGCAATGCAAGACTCTATGCATGTGGTACCAAAAGTGAACTAAGTCACACACTGATCCATAATCACCCGGATACAGTTACATCGATTCGTCCATAATCACCCGAACATGAATCCAGCCTCACCACCCATAATCACCCGGGAACAGTTATTGGCAATACTCACTAATTCCACACAATGGCAATTAGCTACCAGCAGAATGTATATGCATGCACATCATAAAGACATGCAACATTCAACACAGGTTATGATAACATCATACATCATAAACCATCATCAATCCACAACATGATAACCATCATTTATCATGAACATCATCAACTAGCATAAACATGCATAAGCAATTACTGCAACATCATCATCAAAACATGATAGCCATCATTTATCATGAACATCATCCAATCGCATAAACATGCATATCATCAAGCATGCAACATCATCAACCAAAACATAATGCAATCATTTATCCTGTACGTCACCAATACAATAACATGCAAAGCAATTACTCATCAATTAAGAATTCTATCACCAACATAAGCATACAACCATCGATATGCACACATACATCATCACAAAACAACATACCATTGGCTACCCATCAAGTGTACAAAATACGAATAACCACAAGTCGGAAAATCAATACTTTTCAAGATAAAATCAAGTTACTGTTATTTTCTTCATTTTATAAAATAAAGTATTTAATTTAAGAAACAACGTCCAAAACGAAGACTAAAACGGACTTATGGTTTGAAAGTTATGAATTTTTAATGTTTAGTATTTTTCAAAAAGTAACAGTGGGAACGAGATCCTCCATGGGGGGATGGGTTCCCACAACCATGTGAAAACACATTGCTGGAAAATGTACTAGGAACCCGGGTTCTCCTATAGGGGAACCGGTTCCCAGACCCAAAAATCCCATTTTTACGTGAAATACAGTGGTAACTGCCCCCCACACATAGTGGTAACCGGTTCCACGACAAGTGAAAATCACTATTTTGACAATATTCTTCATTCCCAATCCATCCAATAGTTCCAATTACGAACCCATACACAATTAACACCAAAACACATCCCGATACATGATTCCAATGCCATAATAACACACCACAACATCATACAACAACTCTACAACACCAATTGCATCAAGAATGTCAAAATCATGCATTTAGGGTCAAAACTCATAAACCTAAAAATCCTAAATTGGGATTCCTAATCTCTTACTCTATTCTATCATTCTCAAAACTCATAATACATTATAATTAGAGAAATCACCCCTTACCTTAGCCAATTTCTTGAATTCCTCAAGCTTTAGGTTTTCCTCCTCCTTTGCTATTTTCACTTCTCATACGATTCATTTGTTTCTCCCAATTTAGTTTCCAATTCCTTTTTTCTTTCTTATTATTCGATTATAATAATAATAATAACAAAATAATTAGAGGCTTTTACTCCTCACACCCCTCTCCTCTACTAATCACAACACAAGCCCAATTTTTTTTCTTTATTTTTTTTTCCAATAATTCTAATATTCCAATAATTCTCAAAAATCAAATTTTAATTAATTAAATAATTAAAATTCCAATTTAGTAATAATTGAAAATATGGGGTGTTACACAAGTAATTGGGGAAGAAGTTGAGCATAGTATATAGGAACATGATCAAACCTTCTTTTGGGACCCCTCTTCCTCTGTTGTTCTTGTTGCTGATTTTGCTACTGATACTGATTAGGAACAACAATGGACGTTGAATAATAGGGAAACTGGATTTGAGGAGAGACAAGAGCCTTCCTATTGTCAATAGAAGCATTGCTAGTTTCACCCGCATTCCTCTTAACAAAGCCAGAATATGATTTCTCATTGTTGCCATTATTATTGTTAGTGCTCGGAGCTCATGGGATCACACCAGCCTTGATACAAGTTTCAACATGCTCCCCAATAATAACCATATCAGAGAAAGAAGACGAAGTATTGCTGATCATATGCTGAAGATAGGGACCTCGTAGGGTACCCATGAACAAGTCAACCAAATCACAATCCAGGAGAGGAGGTTGAACCCTTACAGCTAGTCCACGCCATCTCTGAGCGTATTCCTTGAAGGATTCATCAGATTTATGTGCCATATTCTGAAGTTGTGTACGACTAGGAGCCACAGTGGTCTTATAGTGGTAATGTTTCAAGAAAGCATCGACAAGCTTTGGCCAAGTATTGACATGAGTTCTCTCTAATTGCATATACCACTCTAACGGTGCCCCTGTAAGGCTATCTTGAAAGAAGTGCATGAGTAACAGTTCATTCTCAACATGGGCGACCATCTTACGACAATACGAGCGAAGATGAGTCTCTAGGCAAGTGGTGCCTTTGTATTTATCAAAGTCGGGGACCTTGAACTTCGAAGGGATCGCAATTCCTGGAACTGGGCAAACATCAGCGGCGTTGAATCGAGACTTTTTAGAAATTTCTATAGCATCGAGACGCTTTTCAAGACCATAATACATATTAGATGTTCCGGCAAGGTCAACAATGAGATCACCCTGGGGGTCATCAAGGTCAATGACATTATAATGGTCATCAACCACTTCCTTCTGAGTTTCCGGAGTAATCACAACAGTAGCAACCTTGGGAATTCTGTTAGGAGGACTGAGAAACCCATTAGAAGTGGGAGGATTGACATTTGCAATTTTAGTGACATTCTGACGGAGATCTTCTTGTCCTTGAACAACAGCTTGCAGATTCTCGATAAGTTGATTCATTTTGTTACCCATGGTGTCCACGTCTCAAAGGATAGTATTCTGATTTTGTTCAAAGAGATCCATAAGTCTTTACTGATGTAGGGAAGTTGTCTTTGTTGATTCTGAACTCCGAATAATAAGAAGGGCCCCAAATAAGCTTTTGATATGAATAATGGAATGCATGATATTATGAACACGCTGACGCATCTACATGTACACTTTTTATTTATTTATAGGAAAATGCATGGGGTATGGATGCAATATTTATGTGTTATGTTTGCATTGGAACATGCTTGTAACATTTTGATCAATGGTCACAAAGATAAGAGTTCACATAACAGGTATCTCACCCAGGGTTAGGTTTCTCTATTGGTTTATAGAGGGATATTCCAAGGGTTCCCAGACAAGGTCCCTTGCACCATGTTTTTTGAAAATATCACCATCGTGACGACGAGTCGTGTGATGGTTATATCCCCGAGAGGATGTGTTCAGAATTACGTCGTAGTAACCTTTGGAATAGGGTTCCAAAGGCCTTTTCAGATTCTCTGGTCCCTTGAAAAATACCGTTGTCGTGACGACTACTCGTAGGATATATGGTACCCTCAAGGATCCTCCTCTGATTGGGGGGTCATATTAACTAGCGGAGTCCTAAGTCTCGCAAATTAATAAGCCGCCACTACCTATATGTTTCTCCTCGAAAGCTCGAGTAGAAAGCTTTGTCTCACCACCCAATAATCCACAAGTATATGAATCATAAATAAGGAAGTAGATAAAGAAAGCAATAAAGCAAGCAGATAAAGATCAATATCCACATATACGACAAACAAAACTAGGAATGGCTCACTTAGGAATAGTTCCCCAGCAGAGTCGCCAGCTGTCGCGCCGCGAAAAAACACAGAGTCACCACCGAACTTAATTTATCCTGAAGGAAGAGAAAATATCGAGAAAAACCAAAGAGAAATGGATAAGATGGTCTTGCGACCAAGAGATTGGTTCGGGAGACGGTTATGCAAGGGGAAGATATTAGCACCCCTCACATTCATCATACTCAATGGGAACCATTTCGTTTGTCTATGTGTAAGGATGTTTCTAAGGAATTATGCTTGCTATGAATGCTTCATAGAATGAGTTTAATTAGAGAGAAAAAATAATTTTTTAATTAGCACGTCCGCCGCGGTTGCGAATCTTTTGTGCCTATGTATCCTTTTCGTGCAATAGGGAATCAGGGCGCCGTAGTTCGGCTAGAAAATAAGTATGTGTTTGTGTTTTTTATGGGAGATGTTAACGTTCACATCCTAGCATCTGGTATGCGGTTTGGACGAAAATAACATACGCCCTTTTTGAAAGGTTTTGAGTTACGCCCTCAAGGCAAGATGCCACATTTGATTGGTTGTGTTGATTTTAGGGTGGAGATAAGTCCTCGAACAATAACCTCTGTAGGTATTAATCGAGTCTTTATTACTCCAAAAGATTTTCTTGTAAAAGATGTGTGGTAAGTTTAGTCACATTCCTCGTATCGGAAGACAAGTACTTAGACCACACACTCTACAGTGAGGATTAAGCACTAGAAAGAGGGATAAGTCTGCACCCAACCTTATCTTTTAGTCCAATACATGGATGACTTTACTTGTATTAAAGAAATATTTTATTTTGGAAGGAAAGTGTTTAGACAACAACCTCTACAGGTAGTATCAAACCCTTAGGATAGGAGAAGACCTTCGCCTAACCAATCCATGACCATTTCAAGTTTTTTTGAGAAAAAGTTTTGAAAAAGATCACTCGGTACGAGTACCAAGGTTTTAGTTTTTAAGTTGTTTTTATGAATGAATGATATGCGTGGAAAGATGTGAAGGGGGGTGGATTGGGTAAAGGTAGGTCGATAGTGATGTGGCTGAGCACATCGACTTATGGACGAAAACATACAAGGCGAGGCGTGCTTAGTTGGTTTATGATGGTGGAGTAGTGATGAATATTTGTTGGAGGTCCATGGTTAATATGGGGAGAGATATGCATAAGAATGCCTAGAGGAGGGAGGTGGAAGAAACAACTTCAAGTAATTGTTTTTGAAAATAATCTTGGCGTTGGACCGAGCTTTTATCTTTTGTTTATTTTTGAAATTTTTTTCTATTTTGGTTGATTTTATCTTGTTAACATACATCACATACAATCATTCAAGCATACAAAACAATAAATCCTACGCAATTACATCATTAGAGAAAGGGGATACATTTTACCCATTAGAGGGAATGGAGCTTCACTTTAGTACAATTGTCCAAGCAAAATTATAAAGTAGAATTTAAATGACTTAAAGCACGGAAAATTATGTAATATCCAAGGTAAGTGATCCATAGCTCCCAAAATGTACCTCAAAACAATAACAAACATTTAGTGACAATGCATAAAATGATGCATGAAATGAAGTAGAGTTATGAAAAACAAATGCTTATAAATCCTTAAAAAAATTGCAATACAAATAAAAGAGAATTCAAACAATTATTGAACATTTTATGAACACAAATCAAAAACTAAAAATTCTTCATTAATATCAGAACACAAGCATATTTACTGGCCTAAGATAATTGGCAAAAGATTAACGAAAAAATTGATCGAAACAAAGATAATCCATCAAGAACCTATTAGAGAAAACCTAATTTCACATAATTCAAGATTTAATCAAATTAAACCCAAAACTAATGAAAAAAATCCGAGAAAAATATTATTAAACCAAGAATTGACATGTTAAATCTTATACAAAAAATCGGCCAAAGATTATGTAAGAAATGTTGAAAATCAATTGTCTAAAATCTAAGAATGCAAAGTGAAACTTAAAGAAAGCGGGAGGTGCATTGTACCAGGCAGAACTGTAAAACATGAGGTCCAATGGACCAGGGCGTTGAAGGCCCAAAACCAGATCCAATATCCATTTCTTTTATTAATCAAACAATAATAAATAAATTGAATAAAAGTTAAATGGCAGAAAATCAAAATTATAAAGGGATTAGGGCTGAGAGAAGAGAAAAATTCTCTGAATTTTCTGGTGAGTTTTCTGTTGGAGTTTTCTGTGACTCTGTTATGATAACTGAATTTTCTGCGTGAGATTTTTGGTAAGAATTTTCTGAATCGTTTTCTTCTGTGTATCCATCCCCCTGATGTGTAGTGTGTAATGTTTATATAGATGATGAAGCTTTTGGAATCGTTTACAGCTGAGAAGCTCAGAGTCATTGGATCGGGAGAGTCGGTTAGAGAATGAAGGGTGAGATTGAATTAGTTAGAAGCAGTTAGTTAAGAAATTGTTACCATTCTGTTAGTTTCTGTTATAGGGTTAGTTATAGTAGTTGAATCAGAATCGTTGGATCTGAAAATCAGTTAGATGAATTCAATGGCCAGGATTGCACCCGATAACGAGCTGACAATTTCTATTTTTTTCCGAATATTCTGTACTTTTCCTCTATAACTTATGCAGGGTCATTTTGTTGCAACCTTGGGGGCATGATTAATTAAAGATTGGTAAGGCTATTTGGGTGTTATTAGAGTTGACTTGAACTTATTTTTATCATGTGGGTTCATGGACAAATTCGATGGAGATTTCGAAAGGTTATTCGTGGAGAAGAAGGGTGAATTCAAGACATGGCAAGATGATGAATTTGCCTAACTAAGCTTAGGATAGAAACTCGATTTTCATGTAATTCTTGATGTAATAATTTTGAATGGTGGATGTAATGGTGAAGTATTTTGGTGTATTTGTGTTGAACTTCAATATAATTTGTAATGGTTTTGGATGAACTTACATGATCTTGGGAATTCAATACTAGAATTCAAATATCCAAACTCGCACGAACACTTTCAATTTGTAACATTTATCAATCATCACCCAAAGACATAAAGAATGAGTGAAAATATCTTGCCATTTGCATCTTGGTTGTCTCTTGTATTCAAAATGTACTCAAAATGTACGACGAACGATTTTTTTGCACTTTAAGGAACCTTGATCCTCTTAATAGATCTTCAACCCCACAACTTCAGTTCTCTTAAAACCAAACTGATTTACAAATCAAATCACCAATGCATCTTGATCTAATGGACAATATACTAACAATGCCTTGAAGAGTCCATTGATGAAGGTAAGACATGAAGTACAAAATACAACAATGACTTGAGATATGGATAGAATAGTATTCAAAATGTCTTCGACTTGAGCCCATGATCTTTTGACGGACATAGAGAAATAAACATCCTCAGCCATGATAGATAGAACCTTGCAACTTGATGTTGAAAATAATAGGACAGACTTGTAGCCTTTCAGACCAACAGAAAACCCTAACTTGCGCAATCACTTGAAAATAATAGGACAGACTTGTAGCCTTTCAGACCAACAGAAAACCCTAACTTGCGCAATCACTGAATTTTTTAAACCTCATGGTATCTTATTGAATGCGAATGCATGCTATGTTAATGCGGATGACCTAATGGAAGTATGTACATGATTATTATGAGACGCGTAAGCTGTATGGTCCTTGTTAAAGGGTAGGACAAATTTGGGGTATGACAACGTCACATGATAGACTTTTGGTCCACACTTTTCGACGAAGTCTTTCCGCTCACACTTTTGGTCCCTTCTGTTAATATTTATTAAAAGAGCTGACATGACACTAACACGTGGCAGTGCCAGCGGTTAAAAATGATGGCATGGCATGCCATGTGGCTAAGGTCAACTACATTCTTGTGTCCATAATATTTTGTAGCTGATTGGCAGCTAAATTCCTAACTAATACGTAGCAAATTCGTAGTTAAAATTTGGTTTGCTTAATGGATTCATTTGTACCAGTTGGTCGCTTTTTTTTCATCACAGTCTGATTTGAAAAGACCACTAAATGGCTCATTTGGTTGTGTTCCTCACTCTCATCAATATGGCACTGCAAAAGCATTGAATGTTAAGGTGTGTATCGTTCAATTAAATCTATTAAGTAATTTCAGTATAAATTATTTGTATAATTATTAGGCCAATTCTTTGAGTGACGAGGTTATTTACCAACCTTAAAATGGTTTAAATTAAAAGAAAATATACTTAAGGTAATATATTTCCGTTGAAAATAAAAGATTAAACAACACAAGTCTCTTGTATTGATACACTATCTCTTGTATTGACTCAACAACACAAGTCTAACAACACAAGCCTAAGACTTTTTTGTAACTCATTTTTTGGAAACGAAGTTGTTTTCAATTCTGTTGCTGTTGAAGTTGATTCAAGGTATAAGAATTTTATACAACTTACGATGTATGAGAATTTTCCATGATATCATAAGTTAATTTGTGATAGAAACTGTACTTACTGAAATTGGTCTTTAACTTACTGAAATTGTACATTGAAATAACTTGAATTTTGATATCATAAGTTAATTGATCTTACATTGAAATAACTTGTGACAGTTAATTTTCAATTTAGAATGAGAAGAATGAGACTGTGGGTTCAGAAACTGATGTTTATTTCATTGTTGATTCTGATATGATTTATGCAAGTTATCATGAATCAGATACCCCTTTTACATTGGAATAGTTTTGTGAGATTTAATGACCCATTGAAACATTATTTAGTTTTGTGAGATATAATGACTCATTGAAACATTCATGACTCCTGTTGCATTATTTAGTGCATATATATGGTATGATATAACTCATTGAAACATGATTTCTTATTTAAGAGGTGGACTGGAATACATAAGGAGAAGTAGCGTATTTGAGAAGTAGTTTATCTGGATTAGAATGCAACTATAGCTTATCAGAATCAAACATGGTGTCCATTGATGAATTTATTTGTAAAATATTTGAAGTTCTTAAACTTAGATAACTATAATATATTGATAGGCTGTGTTGTAACATGCTATATACAATTTATATACCATTAGATACTACCATAAATATTTGATAAGCTTTGTTGTGATTAACAGTATATGTGTGCTAGTTTGACTCCATTTTCTATACACCGTATGCATATAAATAACAACAACGAAAAATGGCCATCCACAAATATTAAAGTAAATCATATTATTAAAAAATAAAATATGTATACTCTAGTACGGTGTAAGTGTTAAAAATGAATTTAAAAAATAAAATTTGTATACTTTGTGTATACATATACGGTGTAAAGTGTTAAAAATGAGTGTAAGTATATCTTTCTCTTAATCGTATATGAATTTTGATTTGGATGAAACTAAATTAGGCTATGTGAATAAAGTTTGTAGGCCTTTTGTAATATTTGATGAACCAAATATACTTGTTAGATGCAAAAATGTCTCTTTGTTATATTTGATATAACCAAATTTTTATTTGCAGTTGTTTTATTTAAAAAAACTAAATTGTAGTTGAATTTTATCATGACAATTAAAGATCAATTGACCGATAAAAGATCCATTTTAACTGATAATGTGATTAAAGTGAATCCAATCAAACCGATATAAAATTCATCCGAAATTGGACCTAAATAATGTATCTATGGTTTCAAAGCGTATGACATTTTGGACTTGAACCCAATCCAAACCAAACGATGTCCAACCCTAGTTTATTGTGCACAAAACATCTTAGATATTTTTTTGAGTAACTTGTTCACAATCTCGGTCTTCTCACCACTCTAAATGATTAGTTGTAGACATTTGCAGCTTGGTGCCAAAAACAACTTACCATACTCCGAAGTGTTCCATGGTGTTCGTACACCGAATGAGCAACAAACTGAGCTACATTGACCGCAGTGAATTAGGGAGCTAACTTCTAAAATGTGTTGCCTTTGAAATTCTGTTCACCACCACTAGAATGACAATATTGTTTTGGAACCAAGTCACGTGAAATATTTTTTCATACTCGGCCAGGAAATGATAGGGGCTAGAGTAATATGTAAGGGGTTTCATTAACATATTTTGCTTTTTGACATACACTATAATTCTTTACAAATTCACGTCCTTACGCATTCCAAAGATTATGGCACCAAAAAAATCATGGGAGATATGCATGAGAAGCAAGTAACCAAGATTGTGATTCTCATCAGAAATGTCTCCAAGAGCAAAACAAACTTTGTGTATGGCACATTCTGATGAATGTGGGCCATTTTTAGTACCCTCATTAGGAAGGAACAAATAGTTTGTGTCATTTGTGGATGAGTTTACAAGAATGACATGAGTATAAATCATAAAGTTCAAACATAAGGTGTTTGTTAAATTCAAGAAGTTCAGAGTCAAGGCTGAAAATCCAAGTGGACAAAAGTTGAAGATCATTAGAACCAATGGTGGAGGTGAGTTCAATTCATCAGAGTTTAAGAAGTTTTGTGAGAAGAATGATATTAAGCATGAGGTGATTGCTTCATACATTCCACAACATAATGAATTTGTTGAAAGAAGAAATAAAACTTTGCTTGACATAATATTTTGGGGTAAAGTTGTTGTCACTTCAGTAAATGGGCTCAATAGATGTCCAACAAAGAAATTAAATGAAGTAGTTCCTATTGAGAAGTGGTGCATACGAACATGGTGCCTTCAATCTTAATGCTAACTTCTACGGCTGAAGACTTTGATTGAGAAAAAAAGAGAAATTATGTAATGCCCGTTTTATTTAATATTAAATTATATTATTATTTTTGAATTATCGATTGACGATTGTTTTGACAACGAAAATAATTATATTAATCGGTATATTTATTAATATATTTAGCGATGTTTTGTTCGGTTCGGTAAAATATTTTTCGGACCAATATTTAATTTACCGGAATTAAATTAACAAATTAAGTTAGAAATATAATTAGATGGTATGTGTAGTGTATTAAGAATAGTTGAGGGGCATTTGAGCAATTTAATTAAGTTAGCTAGTATGACATGTTATATTTATATCATTTCCTCCACCTTTCCAAACATAACACCCAAAGACACCAAAGTTGAGAAGTTGGAGAAAAAGTTAGGGTTTTGATTGAGGAAGAAGAAGAGAGCAAGAAGAAGAACAAAGCTTGGCTTGAAGAATCATCTTGGATACCCAAAGCTTGCTAGGTAAGGGGTTTGATTTCCATTTCTTATATTTAGGGCTTGATGGATTTTAGTTTGATTTGGGAAAAATTGATAGATAGTATAGAGTTGTGTTGGGTGATTGTTAGAGGGTTTAGAAGATTTGAGTTTGGTGTAGATTATATAAGTGTTGTTGTTTGTATGATGTTGAAGAACAAAAATGAAAATGGAATTAGTAATGAAAATGGAATTAGTAATGAAAATAGAATTAGTATAGGAAATAAAATAAATAAATAAAAAAGAAAGAAAAATGGAAATAGAAAGTGGTTTATGAAAGTGCAGGGAAAATTGAAAGAGATAAAAAAGAAACTAACTTTGAAACAAAAAATAATAATAGAAAATGTAATGCAAATAATACAAGCCAAAGTCAAAACGCAGGCACATGGAATGGAAAATAACATGGAAGGATTTATGGGGGGCCCATGCCGAGACCGCCGTCTCCAATTGCAAGAGAATTTGTGCTGGTGGAAACAAGCCTTGTGCTTTTGCATTTTAACATTGAACATGGTTTTATTTTATCACAACAAAATGGAAAAACCGCATAATTTTATAGAAAATATATTCTGTTTGTTTATAAATCCTAAATTCCACCTAGTAGCTTTTGGTAACCATAAAATATAATTAGGGGATAAGATAGCCGATTAAATTTAGAACCCGATGATGTTCCGATTTTTCGATTTCGGTAAATTCGGCGACGGAGCAAATTGCTCCGAATTCAACGAAAATTGACGTGCTAGCTAATTTTGACGTGTAGAACGTAGTGGTGAAGTTAGTTTTCGAAATTGCGAGTTTTACGAACGACCGAAATAGGCTAAAATACGGAAATGACCCGGATTGAGTTTTAGTCATTTTAAGACGTATATGAACTATCCGATTTTGAAGTTGATGTTCATAAATTGTGCCGGTAAATAAGAATGGTTTTCGCGACGATTATTGATGTTTTTACTATTTTTCCGTTTTTTGGAATGGATGGATTAATTGACGGTGATGTTTGCGCGGTGTATACAATTACGAATACTTTTTGTTTATGCGATGCGATGACATGTTTATGTGATGTGAATAAATATATGAAGTAGACTTTATGTCAATTGTGATGAGCGATGATGATATGTTGTTGTGTGGTCTTTATGTATTGAGTCACATACATTTCATAAGCGAAGAAGGCTTTATGCCGAGCAGTTGGGCTTTATGCCAAGTGTCCCTAATTACGGACAAAGCGATGGGTACCACATGCATAACATAGTCGTGTCTCATGGAGTCCATTATGTTTATTATGGAGTCGGTTATGTTTATGTTCGAGTTGTTTATCATTGAGTTCTTAATTGATGAATGATAATTGAATTGCAACGGTACATGGTGTTTTGTGTTGATGTGAAGACAATGATTATGTGAAGTTGATGTGTTGATTTATACACCAAATGCTAATTTAAAGTATGTAAGTTTAAATATATGTTGATATACTTTATTTAACTTATATCAATTATAATTTCAACTATCTATATATTCCATCATTGTTTCTAATTATATGTTTTGGAATTATCTCACCCCTTTACTTGTTTCGCCGTTACCTATATATTGGTAACGTGCAGGTGATCCCCGTGGATGAGGAGGATTAGCTCGAGTCACTTTATTTTGTGTCGTTCTGCCTCTGGTCGTAGTAACACTCGGGATTTGGGCGACGTCATTGTTTTGATAGGATAGTTTGTATATACTATCTTATTATGTGATAACCGTGTGTATTGATGACAACATGATGTTATGTATATTTTGTAAACATATCCGCTGTGTTGTGAATATTCATATGTTTATATGATGAATTATGTATGATTCGGTATATCCGATTTTTGAGGTGCATTATAATGCTAATTGTTGGAAGTGCGAAGATGTGATGCCTCAATTTTATTAAATGGAATTTTGAAACTCTGATTTTATTATATAATTAAGCGGGGTAGAATTGGGGTGTTACAAATTACGGTCAGAGTTTCACAAAGAATTTCATCAAATTTTGTAGCTTCTACACAAGGCCTCTATTTAGAGAACGACTTATGTGGACAGTAAGTTAAAAAAGATCAACTTAAACGCATCATATAATAATAATGATATATTATTACAATTACTATTGTTATAATGAACACATTTTATCATTACTATTATATTATAATAATTATTTTAATAATAATAATAATAACTATTTTATTATATTATACGATATTTCATAATTCACTCAAGTACATCGTACCTTACAATATCTCTTATTTATTTTTTTCTCTCATCAATTCTTCTTATGTTTGTAATCCTGTAGGTTCTCATGATGATGACAATTATATTAAGTCAGACATTTAACATGATAAACCAGGGGCGGAGCCAGGATAAAAATTTAGGGTATTCCTATAATGAGAGTAAAATATACAAAAAAATGTACGAAAAAATTAATAACAAAAAATATGATAATATTACTTAATTAAAAATGTATTGGTATTTTAATTACCAGTCAAAAATAGAAAACATTCTAGTCTAATCGTAAATGCATTCTTCTCTCGCTCTTTCTTTGAAACGCTTGATGATATTCATATCATTGATGATATTAAATATCTTTTTCTGTACAAATGTCACTAAACAATCATTTAGCCATGGATTAGTCATTCTACTTCTCAACTCATTCTTAATATATTTTATCCCCGAGAATACTGCTCAACACTTCCGGTGACCACCGGTAAAGACAAAACTAATTTGATAAATGTGAGTGATTATAATTAAAGTCAAATGATTAACAATGATTTAGATATCATGATTCATTGACAATATTATAAATATTAATTATATGATTGGTACATACAAATTAAGTTTTATTACAAAAATAAATTTTAAGTAAAAAAGGTAAAAGTGTTAGAAAAAAACTCAACTCATTTTTAATATATTTTATCCCCGAGAATACTGCTCAACACTTCCGGTGACCACCGGTAAAGACAAAACTAATTTGATAAATGTGAGTGATTATAATTAAAGTCAAATGATTAAGAATGATTTAGATATCATGATTCATTGACAATATTATAAATATTAATTATATGATTGGTACATACAAATTAAGTTTTGTAAATTTTAAGTAAAAAAGGTAAAAGTGTTAGAAAAAAAGTTAATTCTAAATGTGTTTTTATTTGTGCTGCTTAAAAATAAATATTAATTATATGATTGATACATACAAATTTAAGTTTTATGCAAAAACAAAATTTATGTAAAAAAAGGTAAAAGTGTTAGAAAAAAAGTTAATTCATTTTTTATTGGGATATAAGAGAAAAATGTCCATAATGAAATCTGCTTCCAATAGGTTTTGATCCTGAGACCTCTTATATAAAAGATTAAAGCTTTTACCATTTAGCCAAATTTCTATACATTTAGGGTATTCCAGGGAATACCCAATACCCCTCTGAATCCGCCCCTGTGATAAACAATGAGCAATATCTAGTAACACACCACTGCTATTCAAGTAACAAAAATGTCATATGTTCTAACAAAAATATTTTTGCGATAATATTATTGTGTACAATTACCTTTTTGTCCTCGTGTCTATATTGAACATGAGACATGGACCATGTCATCCTTGTCTAGTTTAATATTAGGCCCTTAAACATTTATCTTGTTATACTGGATGGAAAATTTTCATATAGATAACTCATGTCCCTTAGCGTGATTTATGGAGTATCCATCAATTATCTTTATTGTCATGTAGTTACGGACAATGTTTAATCAGCAACAAAATACTCGACTCCTACATCTAGGATCCACAGTAGTTTCAATTTGAAATGTGATATACGCCATGAGAATAACTTATTGTTTGAACAAAGGATTTTCAAGAAAGATTGTGTTTTGGGAGAATAATAATAATAATAATAATAATAATAAGAGAGAGAGAGAGAGAGAGAGAGAGAGTTTAACTGAAGTTTTAAAAGTTTATTATTGATTATTATTTCATTACAAAGGGAAAACTCCTTATATAGATATACAATATCCAGGACCAATTAAAACTAAACTAAGGCCCAAATGCTAAGGCCCAAGCAGCCTTCGACACACTTCAACTAATTCGGCACACACACTACAACTAATTCGACACAATCACATAATTCGACTGAGTCGAATGTACAAGAATTATACTTTCTAACACACACCCTAATTCATTTTCTCGATACTTCTCATCCTGATACTTCTCTTTAACTCTTCGAATTTGATCTTCTTCAAAGGTTTGGTGAATATGTCGGCTAGTTGTACTTTTGTTTTGTAGTGGTTAATTTCCAGCTTCCCTTTGTTGACCTGATCCCTAAGAAAATGATACCTTCTTTCTATGTGTTTACTTTGATCGTGACACACAAGGTGATTTTCCAAATTAATGGTTGATTTATTGTCGACAAATAGCTTTATCTTCTTAGGCTCCATTATCTTGAGTTCCTCAAGTAACATTTTTATTCATGCTCTTGGCATGCAACATATGATGCAGCCACATATTCTGCTTCACAAGATGACAACACCATAATTCTTTGTTTCTTCGAACTCCATGAGATTGGAGCTCCTACGATCATGAAGATGTAACTTGCAGTGCTTTTCTTTTCGTCTTGATCTCCGCTGAAATATGAATCAATGTATCCATGGACTTTGACACTAGTGTTGTTCTTCGACTTCCTGGGCAACAACACGCCATGATTAATAGTTCCCTTGATGTATCTCAGCACCCTCTTTACTGCGATGAGATGACATTCTTGAGGTTTCTCCATAAATCTTCTCAACAGTCCTACACTTTGACAGATATCTGGTCTGGTATTGCAAAGGTATCTCAAGGATCCTATGATTTGTCTGTATAGGGTCGAACTTAGAAACTCATCATTTGTTTCCTTCTTCAACTTTGCTCCAGTTTCTAACGGAGTGACAACTTCATTACAGTTGCTCATGTTGAACCTTTTCAAAATATCTTGAGCATACTTTGTCTGATGCAAGAATACTCCTTCTTCATTATTTTTGAATTTCATCCCTAGGAAATATGAGAGATTCCCCAAGTCGTACATTTTAAATTCTTGCATTAGTATCGACTTGACTTTCATTATCTCAGCTTCGTCTGCTCCAATAATGAGTAAGTCATCTACATAGAGGCATAAAATGATTCGACTAAAATTGTTGATATCATTTACATACACTACGTGTTCAGATACACACTTCGTGAAACCTGTTTCGACCAGGAAGCTATCTATTATTTTATTCCAAGCTCGAGGAGCTTGTTTCAAACCATAAAGAGCCTTTCTTAATTTTTATACCTTCGACTTCTGCCCTTTGACGTCGAATCCTGGAGGTTGAGTGACATAGACTTCTTCTTTTAGAGGTCCATTCAGGAATATTGATTTTACATCCAGCTGATGCATTTTCCATCCCCTATATGTTGTTGTCGAAACAACAATTCGAATTGTTTCTAGTCTTGCAACTGGTGCATATACTTCGTTAAAGTCTATGCCCGGATTTTTTAGAAAGCCTCTAGCCACTAACCTTGCCTTATACTTAACAATCTCACCATTTGGCCTTCGTTTCACCTTGTATATCCACTTTACATCAATTGGCCTTTTATTCGATCTTTCGATAAGCTCCCAGGTCTTGTTCTTCTTAATGGCTCTGAGTTCTTCTTTCATGGCTTCATACCAATTTGAATTTCTCATGGCTTCTCCTAAGTCGATTAGTTCTGCTTCATCCATCATCATAGATTCTTCGAATAGATTACCATCAGCATCAATTGCTTGATCTGGAAATCTTTCATATCCAACTAGCCTTATTGATTATGTTATTGTTCTTGTTGACCTTTTTTAATTTTGTTCAGGTGGTTCTTCATTTCGACTAGTCAAAGCATTGCCTTATTCACTTCAACTAGTAGTGGGCTCATCATGTTGATCTTCTTCGAACATAGTTATGACTGTGTTTGATTCCTGTTGACTTGAACTTTAACTCCAGTCCCATCCTTTGATTTCATATACAAGAACATCTCTTCTGATCACCCGTTTATCTTTGTTTGGCGAATATAATTTGTATGCACCTATCGAATGATAACCTATGAAAACCCTGACTTCACTTTGATCATCTAGTTTCCTTCTCAATTGTTCAGGTACATGCTTGAAGCACATTGATCCAAAAAATCTAAGATTACTCACACTTAGATTTGGCCTTGTCCAAGCCTCATAAGGTGTTCTTTCTACTATCTTCTTTGTTTTACACCTGTTTAGAATGTATACTGCTTTTGAAGCTGCTTCAGCCCAAAATCTTTTAGGCATCTCTTTAGCTTTCAACATACTTCTAGTCATGTTCAGTATACTCCTATTTTTTCTTTAAGCTATGCCATTGTACTGAGGCGTATAGAGAGAAATATTTTATGCTCTATACCTTCCTCATTACAAAATCTGAAAAATTCAACAGACGTATATTCACCACCACCATCAATTCATAACTTCTTCAATTTGCAACCACTTTATTTTTCAGCATAAAACTTGAACTTCTTGAACTGTGTGAGTACCTCACTCTTCCTCTCAATAGGGTAAATCCATATATGTCTGGTGAATTCATCAATAAACATAAGCAAATACTTGTTGCCTCCATTTGACTTTACTTTAAATGGTCCACACACATCAAAGTGAACTAGTTCCAGCTTCCGCTTGGATTTCATGGGCAAGTCATGTTTGAATGCCTTCCTCACCTGCTTAGCTTTGCAACATTCCTCACATACTTGCTTTGGTTCCATCACAAAAGGAAAGCCAAACACCATCATCTTTTGGTTGAGCATGCCTAAACTCCTGAAGTTTAGATGTCCATACCTGTGGTGCCATAGCCAGTTCTTGTCTTCTTCTGTAGTTGAAGCAAGACACTTATGATCTGATGTGTTGAGTTTGACCATGAACGTTTTCTTTTCTGCCAATGGTGCTTTCATTATTAGCCTTCCATCATCCCTATAGACTTTCATCTGATTCCTTTCAAGTTTTATTTTGAAGCCTTTTGCAAGTAATTTACCTACACTTATCAAGTTACTTGTCATAGAGGGTACATATAATACCTCAGTGATGGTAGCTTTTCCACCATTTTTCCCGACAATTGAGATGTCTCTTTTTCCTCCAGAGTTGACGTGTCTTCCATCAGCAAACTTTATCACCTTTTTGACTGACTCATTTATCTTGGTGAACTAGTCTTTATTGCCAATCATATGCTTTCTACATCCTGAATCCAGATACCACATGTTAGTTTTCTCAGCGTTCGACCGAGTGTTTGCCATCATCAGCACATCATCTGAGTCATTATCTCCTGCTCGCGCATATTGGGCTTCATCACTTTCTTTCGCTCTTGTTGCTTTCTTTCTTCGACAGTCTCGAGCACAGTGACCAAAGCCTTGACAATTGTAACATTGCACCTCTTTCGTGTCAACTTTCTTCCCAGAGTACTTGTTGTCCACACCTTTCTTGTTCGAAACAACATTCTGCTTGACTTCTCATCACCTGCAAGATGCTTTCGCTGATTCGACTTCTCATCTTTCTTGCTGAATCTTGATTGCAATGTTTGTTCAGCCACCTTTTCTCTTCTTGAGTTTCTTTGCTTCAATCTCATCTCATGAGCCTCCAATGAAGCTTGAATTTCTTCTAACTTCATCTCGGATAGAGTCTTGGCCTCTTCAATTTTCACTACAATGTAGTCAAAATCTACATTTAGAGATCTTAGTACCTTCTCTATTTTTTACAAATCTGTGACCGTTTCACCACATTCCTTCATCTGGTTTATCAGCGTCACAATCCTTGAGAAGTATGCAGAGATTGATTCATCATCTTTCATCTGAATCATCTCGTACTGCTTCCTCAATGTCTGCAATTTTACCTTCTTCAATTTCTCACCTCCGCCATACAAGTTCTTTGACTTGTCTCACGCATCTTTCGCTGATTCTTCTTCAATTATCTTCTCAAATACATTAGAATTCACACACTGATGAATCAAGAACAACGCTTTACAATCTTTTTTCCTCTGATCTTTGTGCGCAGCTTTCTGAGCATTTGTCGCGTCTGCTTCCAGCTCCGGTACTCCATCATTTAAGATTTCCACAACATTTTGATATCTGAAGATAACCTTCATCTGTGCAACCCATTGTTGATGGTAGATTTGCTGGAATCTACGACGACGTTGTTGTTTTATTTGCCTTTAGATTCTCTCTGAATCGCAACCGAGCTCCTTGATACCAATTTGTTAGAACAAAGGGTTTTCAAGAAAGATTGTGTTTTGAGAGAATAATAATAATAATAAGAGAGAGAGTTTAACTGAAGTTTTAAAAGTTTGTTATTGATTGTTATTTCATTACAAAGGGAAAACTCCTTATATAGACATAAAATATCCAGACCAAGTTAAAACTAAAGTAAGGCCCAAATGCTAAGGCCCAAGCAACATTCGACACACTAAAACTAATTCGACACACATAATTCGACTGAGTCGAATGAACAAGAATTATACTTCTAACACTTATGACATTATGCATAACTTTCTATGAATATTCTCATATAGCAGATAATCTAGTATAAATATTACTCTTAATATTAATATTTATGTGAAGACTTGATAATTCTTTATCCATTATATATGAGATGTGATCATCAATTTATCCACATAATAGTCTCAATGTTTTAATATTATCTCACTTCACAATAAAACTTGACTACATATACTTTAAAAACTAGTAACAAACCCGTGTCTACGCACGGGTTCTGATCTGGTACGCACATATTTTTACATAATATATTTATTTTAAATAAAAGGTTAAAAAAATTAGATTAATAATTAAAAAAATCGAATATAAAAATATTAAGATCTATAATAGATTTTATGCGTATATCATTTAAGGATGATAAATATTTGGATCATAAATACTATTTTTTGTATATAAAAATATTTAATCAATAACATATTTTTCCCATAAAAAATATTATTTTTGTTCTGGTATCGTTTACAAAATTATCCAAATCAATAGTAAATTTTTGTATATAATAATATTTAGATCTATAATGATTTATTTCAGATACAATTTTTCAGATATAGTTTACAAAATATCTGAATCAATAGTAAATTTTCGTATATAAAAATATTTAGATCAATAATATAATTTTTCCGTTTACGATTTTGGATAAATAATACATTTTCCCGTATACAATGTTATGTTTGTTTTCAGTATCATTTACAAAAAATATTTGGATCAAAAGTAAATTTTCATATATAAAAATATTAAGATCAATAATAAATTTGTTTCCGTATACCATTTTTAATCAAAAGATTTCGTAGTATAAATATCATTTTAGTATATACAAATATTATTTCTCGATATAAATAGAGTTTTCCTGTATACAAATATCATTTTGTTTAGGCATCGTTTACAAAATATCTAGATTAATAGTAAATTTTCAGATATTAAAATATTTAGATCAATAATAGATGTTATCTCATATATCACTTTTAGATAAAAAATATTTGAATCATAAATACTATTTTCAGTATATAAAAATATTTGAATCAATAATAGACTTGTTCCGTATTCAAATATTATTTTGTTTAGGTATCGATTACAAATATATCTAAAATTTACTGAAAAATACAATATGACATTTCTATAAATTCTATTAAGTTTCTCTCACCATTTTATTTAAGAAAAAAGGATAAATCTATATAAAAAAAAATATAGATCTATGAAACTTGTTTAAGAACAATAAAACTTAATCTTTAAAAAGAGTAGATATGAAGAAAAAAATTATTTTCAACTATTTTTATTTTAAAAAAATATATATATTTATTATTTCTTATTCTATACTTGGAAGGATGAAATTGAAAAACTATTTGAAACTCATATTTACCTTTTATCTTGAAAAATGTATCAAATGTTAAATTAATATTATGAAATGTTGAAAGAAGAGATTTGGAAGAAGAAATTTAAACAATGAGGAAGTTTCAACATTGTGAGATAATGAAAAATATATATAAATATGGTGAGAGAAAAGACATGATGAATGAGTAGGTGAGAAGAAATATATGGAGATATATGTGTTTGTTAAATAAAATGGGTTAAGAAATAAAAAAAGTATTGATGAGAGATATGATAAGATTGTCAAAGATAACATTGAGAATGAAAAAGAAAGATAAAAATATGAATATGATTTTTTATTGCACATGAAATGATGAACAGCCATGTGAGAATTGGTTGAAATCTATAATAAAAAGACAATATTTAACCTCAAATTAGTAATATATTTGAAAAGTAACAAAGGATAAAATGGTGATTAACATCAACTTTTTTTATATTATAGATAGTTTCTTTATATTTAATGAGATCTCATGATTAAGTCACACTTAACATTTCATTAAATATATTAACTATTCTAAAAACTTTTCTATTTTAAAAAAATACATATAATAAAAAAATATTTTTTATTATTAAATAATTTAATACAAATACAAAAATTAATCTACCGTATTTCTTTTTCTTTTTTTATTCCAATATGAAACTCAAATATAATATATACTTTAAAAAGTAAATACTATAAACTTTTTTGTGTGTATATAATGTTTATTTGGTTTGTAACCAAGTAAGTATATCGCACTCGGTGAGCTCTAAACTTTTATTTCAAATAAAAAATTTGAATGATTCTTAAACATCTATTTCCGATAGACCACGTGTGACACTCTTCCACCGTAGCATTTGTTTTTATTTTCATTGTGCTTAATTAGGAAAAGAGAGGGAAATGAAATCATGTAAAGGAGAAAGTTATAAATGCATGGGATGTTCTTATTATCCGGAGAACACAACTTATCTCTTGTAAAGCAATGCATGCTACTACTCAGATACCTCATAAGTATTTATTTAATACCTATGATTTGCCTCAGTGCATGAAGATGATGTGATTTCTATAGGTATGAACACGACTACCTAAAAATTCTTATTCATAAATCAAGCATAGAGGTAGGTTAGCGTCTGGAAATATTCAGAATTCTATTTGAAGAATAAATATTTTGTCATGAATACTATCCATAACATGTTCCACATGTTTTAGGCAAGATCAGTATGATTCTCAACTTGATTGAAGTAACGTTTTGTTTGCTTTTAAGATGAGTAAATTAAGTTTCGATAAAACAAATATATTGGATTTTAATTGCCTTACGATGTATTGTTTCAACTTATAAAATTATATTTCTCGAACTTATATTTTTTAGAATAATATTTCAAAATTATAGGTTTGAATAAAAATAAACTTTCCTAAGAATGTTTATAAATTTATTTAATTTAAAAATTATAAAAAATAAAAATAGTGATAATGTATGAATAGAAATAAAAAGTTAGTGGAAGTTAAATTTACTTTTATGAGAATGTTCGATACCTACCCTTTATTATGAAAATAAAAATAAAAAAAATTATATATAAATGAGATTTGTTTAAATAAAATATATATGCTTTGAATAATTTTTTAAAATTTGAATTAAACGTTACATTTTCATAACCATATTCCATAGAATATTTTTTATAACCTAAAAACAAACACATCATTATCATTAGTCTATCTCTCCCCTTCAAATATTTTTCATTTATTTTATAACCAAAATAAATTAAAGGTCATAATGTAATAATAAGAGATATTATGACTCATACATAGCGGACTGCAGTGTGTACTAGTCCAAATATATGACAGGTCCTGGAACTTGGCTATTGGTAGAGCTGCAAAATGAGTTACCTGACTCATATGGACTGGGCCTTGGGCTTTTTAGGACGAGATTCAAAAAATTCATATTTAAATAAGTCTTATTTTTACTACCTAGATACAAGACTGTATGGATTGCGGACAATCCGGTCCTAAATAGACTCATTTTTATATAAAAAAAAAAATTCTCGTTATTTTGTTATTAATCATACAATTGCATGCAATAATACATTTATATATATTAAATGTCATATTCAAAATTAAGATTTTTAAATAATCCATATAAGTTAACAATTAAAATGTAAAACAACTCATTAACTTAATTTAAACTATCCAAAATACATTATAAATTATTCAATTTAAAACACAAAATTAAATAACTTATTCCAATACATTTTAAGTTATAAATATTCATGACAAATTTAATATTATAACAAGTAGGGGTGTTCAAAATCAAACCAACCCAATAGAAAACCGCAAACCAAACCAAACCAAACCGAAACTGCAAAAAAATCGCATTTGGTTCGGATTAGTTTGGGTCATTTTTTAACAAAACCGCATGGTTTGGTTCGGTTTGCGGTTTGTATTTTGAAAACCAAACCAAACCGAATCAAACCGCATTATGTTAGAACCTAAATTTTACTTAACGCGCATCTAACCCAAACCTAAACCTATTATACATTAGCCTTATGATTACAAACAGTTTTTCATCTTTACAGTTATGGTTTCAGTTTCAATCTTCTTAAATATCTCCTAACATTATTACTTCATCTTCACTAATTACATCTTTCCTCTTCTTCTCTAATCTCTACTCTCTTATATTTTTTCCTTTTCACGTTCTTATTTTTTATGCAATTTTTCTCTCTTTCAATTTCATTTTATCGCACATCTTTATCTCTAATCTCTCCTCTCTTATGTTATTTCTTTTTCATCTTCACTATTTTCTCATCTCTTCTATTTTTTTTGTTTTATTTTAATATTTTTTATATTGTTTTATACTATTATTTTATGTTTATTATTCACTTTTATCTAATCTAACTTTTACATATTAAATGGAAAGTTATTGTCCAAATATGATTAGTTTTTTTGTTATAATTTAGTAGTGTATCATGTATGAATGACCAAATACAAAGTTATGTTGTCATATATATGTGAATGTATGACTCAACAAATTATTTGTAAAAAACCGAACCAACCGCACCGAATCAAACCACATTGATTTGGTTTTGATTGGTTTGGTTTTGTTCCTAAAAGTCAACCGAACCAAACCAAACCGCGTGCCTTTTTCTCTCGCGGTTCGGATGATTTTTTTGCGTCAAAACCGTCTAAACCGCACCGCGAACACCCCTAATAACAAGAAACTGTTATAAAATTTTATGACAATTATAATTAAAAAAAAGATAAATTTTAATTATATTAAAATTTTTAATTTTTTTCGGACATGTGAACTACTCATGACTCATATGGACCGACCATATCAAATGCTTTTTAGTAACTAAATTTAAGATTTTTTATTATAAAAAAAGTCTGCTAATAAAATGACATACCTTAAATGTTGAGAATGATACTACCCAAAACAAAAAGTTAGAGAACAAAAGTTTTAATGTTTGAATCTATATTGTTTTTGGGTCCGGTCAGGGTGGGCACATGAACATGCCCAGACACCCAATTGTTTTTTTATATATTTGTGGTAAAAATATAAAAAAGGAAAGAAAAAGGTGCGACGAAACGAACGAGAAAGAGAAGAGAGACAACCACATGTGTTTGGTGCCTCCGCCACATGCGTCTCTGCACCTATCACCTCCCAGTCTCCTCCATCCTATTCCTCTCGGTCTTCTCCCTCCTCTTTGTTTCCTCCGACGCTCCACTTTCGTAACCGTCGGTCTCCATCTCCTCCGCTACTCATTTCAAGTATGAGAATTGATGACCATGTATTGGTTTTGTGATTGTGTCCTTGATTCTTAGCTTTTGCCTTCCCTGAGTTTCGGAATTTTGGTTTTGTATTTTCAAAACAAGTTGAGAATGAGAAAGATGCAAAACAGGGGCAGTTCCTGGACTTGTTTTACTTGACTTGGTTATTTCACGTCATAAAATTGCTTATTTTCATTAACTATCTCTTTTATTTGATCTATGCATATTATATAATAAGTTGTTCTGTAATACCTAATAAGCTATTTTCTCACTTTTGAAGGCAGATTTATAATAACTTGTTTTCTCACTTTTCAAGGCAATGTATTTTTTTTTCTTACTACTTTATGTTTATGCTAATGGTTTAAGTTGAATTTGAAATTGGAATGATTTAATAATTTGAATGATTTATGTTTATGTTAATGATTTAAGTTGAATTGAATTCTTAAATTGTTGAACCCTTGTTGGCTTGTTTGTTTTAGAGATGAGGAGATTTTTGATTGAATCAGAATCAACCATAACCATAGTCTAATATGGTTAATGAGGTCACCCGTATTATGTTAGGGTACAAGGATAAAAGAGAATAATTATGAAAATAAGAAAGAGGATAAAAACAAGTAGTAAATTGTATTGAATTGAATTGTTAAAACTAATAAAATACAAACACTTATTTATAGGCCTAAAAGTAACTAACTAAAAACAAACCCTAATCCTAATCTTAAGGAATTAAGATATACGATAATAACAGTAAAATAACAAATACTAAATTATCCTAATAATTACTAAAACGCCCTTTCTAATCATGAATTATTCACAACACCATCCCTTAATTCATGTTCATCACAAACTGATTGTATTAGAACCTCACTTTCTGGACAGCTCCAGAAGGTGTCATCCCTCAAACGGATAAGGTGTTCAGTCTTGATATCCTTCATCAGAACCCCTGCAGCTTGCTTATGGTTGCAACTCTTCTTTACTAATATGTCATCACCATAGAGACACACTAGAATCATATTGCTTCCAGAATGTTTCACATACACACCATACTTCATCTCACATTTCTGAAACCCTTGCTTCTTAGAAAATGAATCAATCTTCTGAGTCCAAGCTCTGGGTGCTTTCTTTAATCCATACAGAGCTTTGTGTAACTTATACACCATCCCTTCCCGATTCTTTTTCACGAAGCCAGAAGGTTGTGACACGTATACCTCTTCTTGTGATGGTCTGTTCAGAAATGCTGACTTCACATCCAAATACATCAGCGGCCAACTTCTGATTGTTTCATGCCTCGCTACAGGAGAAAACACCTCAAAATAGTCTCGTCCAGGTTTCTGAATAAAAACTCTGGTCACTACCCTTGCTTTGTTCTTGCCAACTGATCCATTTGGCTTAAACCTCACCTTAAAAGCCCATCTGATGTTGATGGCTTTCTTCTCCCTTGTAATCTCAGAAAACTTCCAAGTCTTGTTTCGTTCTGAAGCCTCAAGTTCTTCTTTCATGGCATTCAGCCATGTTTTCTTCTTGAGAGCATCTTCAGTGCCTATTTGTTCAGAATCTCCTTCTGATTCTGGAACCGTATCTCCTTCTGGACTTTCTTCAGAAGTTTTATTTCCACCAGAAGTTCCACATTTGTTAGCTTCTGGACCTTGTCCAGAATCACCACCTTCAGAACTTCCACCAGAAGTTTCACCTTTGTTAACTTCTGGACCTTGTCCAGAACCATCACCTTCAGAACTTCCACCAGAAGTTCCACCTTTGTTAACTTCTGGACCTTGTCCAGAGCCATCACCTTTAGAAGTTGGATCGCCTTCAAAAGCTCATGCTTTAGAAGTTCCACCTTCAAAATCTTGATCACCATCAGAGACTGGACTAGAAGTTCCACCTTCATAATTATGACCAATGTTAGAGGCTGGACTAGAAGTTCCACCTTCAGAGTCATGATTACCACCAAAAATTTGATCACCTCCATAAGCTTGTCCTCCAGAACCTATGTCTCTAAAGTTTTCCCTTCCAGAAGCATGATCAGTTTGATCACATCCAGAAGCTTGTCCTCCATAACCTACGTCTTCAGAGTTTTCCCTTCCAGAAGCATGATTAGTTTGATCACCTCCAGAAGCTTGTCCTCCAGAACCTATGTCTTCAGAGTTTTCCCTTCTAGAAGCATGATCACCACCAGATTCTGGATCATCAGAATTTGGATCAGAATCAGATTCACTATCTGACTCATCCTTAGCGTTTCCAGAAGATTCTTCATCTTATGACTCTATCTCCTCTTCAGAACCTTCATCACTATCTGACTCATCCTTAGAGTCTCCAAAAGCTTCTTCATCTTCTTACTCTAATTCTTCTTCAGAACCTTCTAACTCTTCTTCAGAACCTTCATGTTTTGACTCTAACTCTTCTTCAGAACCTTCATGTTCTGACTCTAACTCTTCTTCAGAACCTTTTACTTCTGACTCATCTTCAGAACCTTCATGTTCTGACTCATCTTCAGAACCTTAATGTTCTGACTCATCTTCAGAACCTTCATGTTCTAACTCATCTTCCGAACCTTCATGTTCTGACACATCTTTAGAACCTTCATGTTCTGACTCATCTTTAGAACCTCCATGTTCTGACTCATCTTCAGAACCTTCATGTTTTGACTCATCATTAGAAGCAGAATCCCCTTGAGATTCTAACTCATCTTTTAACTCTGACTCTTCTTCTGAAACCTCAGATTCTGACGCATCTTCAGAATCTACAAAATCATTTTCTGGCTCTTCTTCAGAAGTTTCAACTTCTGACTCTTCTTCATTTTCTAACTCTGACTCATAAAGAGACACTCCTTCATAATCTTCATCCCCTTCAGATTTAGAAAATGATAACCTCACAGGTTCCTCGTCAGATTCATAAGTCATCAATAACACAAGTTCATCATCAGAGTCTCCTCTAACCATATTCGCTTCTTCTGATTCTCTTTCTTTGTTTGACCGGCAGTCTCTTGCAAAGTGGCCAAATTGCTTACAACAATAACATTGAACTTTCCTTTTGTCTTTTCCCTTCTGATACTTCTCATCAAAATCAGAAGCTTCTGGCTTCTAGTATCTGTCACCACGTCTATTCTGCTTCCGGTCCTTCTTGACACAATAAGCTTTTAGAGCCTGCTCTACTTCCCTCTTAGAAGTTCTGTCAGCCAAGCGCAATTCATGTGCTTCTAGACTACTTTGCAGCTCTTCAATTTTCATGGTCTCCAGATCTTTGTTATGTTCAATAGCAACTACAATATAGTCAAACAGAGGGATAAGTGACCTCAGAACCTTATCTATGATCACTTGTTCAGAAAGAGTTTCTCCACAAACCTTCATCTCATTAGTGATTAGAATCACTCTTGAGATATACTCAGAAACCTTTTCACTGCTCTTCATGCTGAGATTTTCGTATTGCTTTCTCAAGGACTGAAGCTTCACCTTCTTCACTAATGCGTCACCACCGTAACACCTGACCAGTGTGCCCCACGCCCCCTTTGACGTCATAGAATCTGCAATCTTCTCAAACACAGTCGCATCCACACACTGATGGATGTAGAACAACGCCTTTTAATCCCTCCTCCTTTTATCTCTCTGCACCTATTTCTCTTTTTCTGTTGCAGCTTATGCAACTGGAATGTAACCATTAGTAACAAGCTCTAGAACATTTTGAGCTCTAAATAGCACACGCATCTAGATTATCCATCGATTCCAATTTTTGCCATCAAAGACTGGAAGGTTGTTGCTTAGGTTGTTGTTTTCGTTCATCTTCTTTCTTGCGCAAATAACCCACAGACATAAACACGATTGTTGTTTCCCCGAATTCTAAACCGGAAGCTCTAGATACCAATTTATTAGGGCACAAGGATAAAAGAGAATAATGATGGAAATAAGAAAGAGGATAAAAACAAGGAGTAAATTGTATTGAATTGAATTGTTAAAACTAATGAAATACAAGCACCTATTTATAAGCCTAAAAGTAACTAACTAAAAACAAACTCTAATCCTAATCTTAAGAAATTAAGATATACGATAATAACAGTAAAATACTAAATACTAAATTTTCCTAATAATTACTAAAACGCCCTTTCTAATCATGAATTATTCACAACATGTTAAAGGTGTTTAGTATGGTTGATGAAGATGGACGTGGACCATCTGAAGCAGGGAGTTTGATAGAAAAAATGGAGAGCTTTAAATTTTCTTTTATTTTGAAGTTAACGTTAAAGTTTTTTGGTATCAAAAACAAGCTTTCAAGTGTCTTATAAATAAAAGATCTTAATATTGTGAATGTCGTGAAATTAGTTGATGTTATCAAAGCTCGGTTGGGCACAATGATGTTAAATTGTAATTCAATTGTGTCGAAACTGCGTGTGTCGAAGGGCGGATGCCCAGTTAAAATTGTGGTTCGACAGATTAGATTTGTTTTAGATTTAAATAGATTTGATTTAAGTCTAGAATAGAATAGATTTGATTTAGTTCTAAATAGATATTTTGGGCTTTTATAGTTTTGGGTTTTAGCTTTGGGAGCAAGCTAAACTAAATCTATAAATAGAGGGAGTAACCCTTATTTTTGTAATCAAGAATTCATTCACAGTATTTTGCAGTTGCAAAATGAATAAGAAGTTTTCCACAGTTTGTGGGCAGAGAGTTACTCTGTAGAAAATCATTCTTTCTTCTTCTTATTTTCTTTAATTGTTTATTGTCATTGTGTGGTGATATCAATCTTGTTCATCAAGATTGGTAGAAATGCATCATAGATTATGGTGGATTTCCAACATCTGGTGTAAAGAGCTCCGGTTAATCGATTCAAGGGAGGAACAATCAAGAACGATCGTGGGAGAAGAATTCATGATGGCAGTGAACTATGAGAATGCGAATTATCCAGCAAGTCTTCCAATTCTAAAAGTAGATAACTATGAGAATTGGTGCAATCAGATGATGGTTTTATTTCGTTGTCAAGGTATGTGGGATCTTGTAAAGGATAGAGTAAAAGAGCTTGAAGATGATGCTACAGAAGAAGAAAAGCAAGAACACACAGAATTGGAGAAGAAAAGTTATAAAGCTCTATTTATAATTCATCAATGTCTGAGTCGAAACAACTTCAAAAAGGTTAGTGATTCAAAATCTGTAAAAGAAGCTTGGGAGTTCCTTGAGAAATCTTTTGGAGACGCTGAAAAGGTGAAAGAGGTGAGGTTACAAACTCACAAGAGAATGTATGAATTGCTTTAAATGGAAGATAGTGAAAGCATATATAATTTCTTCACTAGAGTTACAAAACTAGTAAATCAAATCAAGACATGTGGAGAAGCATTAACAGCAAGAGCTGTTGTATCAAATATTTTGAGATCTTTGGCTCCTAAGTTTGACCATGTTGTGGTGGCTATCGAAGACAAGAAATATTTGTCGAAACTGACAAAGAAAGAGCTTCAAGGGACACTTGAATCTCATGAACAAAGGATGAATGAAAGAGCTGTAGGCAAATTGAAGAGTGATGTGGCTCTGCAGGCTCAAAATAAGAAAGGAAAAGGAAAGTGATTCGACAAAGGTAGAGAAGGCTACAATAATTCGACTGGAGGAGGAAACCAGAATGAAGGAAACGTGTCGAATTAGAGAAGACCATACCAAGGCAACCAAAGGGGCGGTGATGCAAATAGAGGAAGAGGTGGTGGTCGAAATCCTGACAAGAGTCACATTCAATGTAATAATTGTCAGAAGTATGGTCATTATTCTAGTGATTGCCTAAAGAAGCGAAAGAATCAAGAAAGTGAAGCAAAGTTCGCCAAGTATGAAGAAGAAGAGACGTTGATGATGGTCACAATAAGAGATGAAGATAAATTCAAGGATCAATGGTACCTGGATTCAGGATGTTCATCATATATGTTTGGAAGAAAAGATTGGTTTGTCAATCTAAAGCCCTCAATGAAGAACATGGTGAAATTTGCAAATGACAATACTCTAGTAGCTGGAGGTATTGGAGATGTTATGATCATGAGTAAAGATGGCAAAAGGGCAGTAATTTCAAATGTGTTGTATATTTCGGACATGAAGAGCAACTTGCTTAGCATATGGCAGTTGATCGAAAAGAATTAAAAAGTAACCTTCGAAGACAAGATGATGAGAGTTGTCGATGTAAATGGAAGGTTAATCTTGAAGGCTCCTATGTCTCAGAATAGAACCTTCAAGATCGAACTACATGTGATGGAGCACAAGTGCCTTTCGACTACAACTACCAGAGACAAATGTAAATGGCACTATCGACTAGGCCATCTCAACTTCAGATATTTAAAGAGAAAGAATATGGTTTCAAGATTGTCAAAAATCGATATTCCAAACAAAGTGTGTAAAGAATGTGTGCAAGTGAAGCAACACAAGAATAGCTTCAACAAGGATGCATGAAGCAAGTCGAAGGTTGTTCTCAAAGTCATATACTCTTATGTGTGTGGACCAATCCAGGTGGATTCGTTTGGAGGTAATAAATACTTTGTCAAATTCATATATGATTTCAGTCGAAAACTGTGGACTTACATGATCAAAAGGAAAAGTGAAGTAATTGAGGTATTTTCCAAGTTTAAGTCCATGGTCGAAAGACAAAGTGGTCGAAAGCTCAAAGTTTTAAGAACTGATGGTGGTGGAGATTATGTGTCAAAAGACTTGGACAAGTTATGTGTAAAATAAGGGATTGTGCATGAGGTGATGCCACCCTACACTCAACAACAGAACAAGACTGCAGAAAGGAAGAATCGAACTATCATGAATATGGTTCGAAGTATGCTGAAAGGCAAGAATTTACCTAAAGAACTTTAGGGTGAAGTTGGGTTTACTGCAACTTATATTTTGAACAGATGTCCAACGAAGAAGCTAGAGGGAATTACTCTAGAAGAATGTTGGTCTGGTGTAAAACCTAGTTTGAGTCATCTGAAGGTATTTGGATCTATTGCACATAGACATGTGCCAGATCAATTGAGAAGAAAACTTGATGATAAGTCGAGCCAAATGATTCTAGTAGGATATCATTCGACAAGAGGTTACAAGTTGTTCGACCCACTGAACATATAGGTTGTGATCAATAGAGACGTGATCATAGATGAGCTGAAAGAATGGGATTGGACTCAGAATGTCAAGAAAGATTCAATGAGAATTTTACTTGAAGAACCATAAACTCAATTCGAAATAGAAGTTCGACAAGAAAACCAGCAGTTATAGATCAACCAAGCACAAGCAGACCTCAAAGAACAAGACGCATGCCTGCAAGATTGCAAGATTGTGTGGTTACATCAGATGATGTGGTTGATAATGAAGGAGAGCTTATACATTACGCTTTCTATGTAGATGTTGAACTTGTCAATGCAGCTGAAGCATTGAAAGATTCGAAGTGGGTGAAAGCAATGAATGAAGAAGTGAAATCCATCGAAGACAATAACACTTGGTCACTTGTCGAATTGCCTTAAGGCAAGAAGGAAATTGGTGTCAAGTGGGTATACAAAGTGAAGATGAATCCTAAAGATGAAGTAACTCGACACAAAGTAAGGCTAGTGGAGAAAGGATTTTTCCAGAAAGAAGGAATTAACTTTGATGAGGTTTTTGCACCTGTGGCTAGGGTCGAAACAATCAGGTTGGTTGTCGGCCTAGAAGAAATAAATAGTTGGCACATATGTCAGATGGACGTGAAGTGTACATTCCTGAATGGACCCTTAGACGAAGAAGTTTATGTTAAACAACCAATTGGGTTTGTGAAACATAACGAAGAGAGGAAGGTGTACATGCTTCATAAAGCCCTGTATGGATTGAAATAAGCTCCAAGAGCTTGGAACAAGAAGATTGATAGTTTTCTAAGGGAGAAGGAATTTGTGAAGTGCACAACTGAATATGGAGTATATTTAAGAAGGAGAAATAATGAATTGCTTATACTATGTCTCTATGTCGATGACTTGTTGATAACAGGCAGCTGCAAGAAGGAGATCGAAGACTTCAAAGGTGATCTTAGCAAGAAATTCAAAATGTCTGATATAGGTGACATTACATATTTTCTTGGCATCAAATTCTACAAGACTAGTAGATGTTTTTATGATGCATCAAAGAAGATATGCAGAAGAAATTCTCAAGAGATTTGAGATGGAAGATTGCAATTCGACTTCAACACTTGCAGAACCAAGACTGCAACTGTCGAAAGAATTTGAAGAAGATGATGTCGACCCAACCCAATATAAAATACTTATTGGGTCCTTAAGATACCTTTGTCATACGAGGCCTGACTTAGCATACAATGTGGTTATGGTGAGTAGATTCATGAAGAAGCCAAAGGTATCACACCTAGCAGCAGCAAATAGGATATTGAGGTATTTGGGAGGAACTCTTGACTATGGTATTCTATTTCCAGAAGCTGATAAAAGAAAAGAATGCAATTTAGTGGAGTATACAGATTCGAGTTGGTGTAGTGATGTTGAGGATCGAAAATCCACAGTAGGATATGTGTTCATGTTAGGTGGTGCTCCAGTTTCTTGGAGTTCTATAAAGGAACCATTTGTGGCATTATCATCATACGAAGCAGAATACATAGTTGCTTCTCTTTGTGCATGTCAAGCAACTTGGATGGTGAATTTGGTCGAGGAAATCACAAGTAAAAATCATGGAGCAATTACCATGAAGATCGGAAGCATGTCAGCAATCAACCCGGCGAAGAATCTGATAGCTCATGATCGAAGAAAGCATATCGAAATGAGGTTCCACTATCTTCGAGATCAGGTAGCAGACGGGAAGATAAACTTGGAACACTGCAGAATTGAGAATCAGATTGCAGACATCATGACAAAGAGTGTGCAAGTCGAAGTATTTCGAAGACTAAGAGCAATGATGAATGTAGAAATTTTAGACACAATGAATTAGGTGGTGTGTTAAATTGTAATTTCATTGTGTCGAAACTGTGTGTGTCGAAGAGCGGGTGCCCAGTCAAAATTGTGGTTCGACAGATTAGATTTGTTTTAGATTTAAGTAGATTTGATTTAAGTCTTGAATAAAATAGGTTTAATTTAGTTCCAAATAGATATTTTGGACTTTTATAGTTTTGGGCTTTAGCTTATGGAGCAAGCTAACCTAAATCTATAAATAGAGGGAGTAAGCCCTATTTTTGTAATCAAGAATTCATTCATAGTATTTTGCAGTTGCAAAGTGAATAAGAAGTTTTCCACATTTTGCGGGCAGAGAGTTACTCTGCAGAAAATCAGTATTTCTTCTTCTTTTTTTCTTTGATTGTTCATTTTCATTGTGTGGTGATATCAATCTTATTCATCAAGATTGGTAGAAATTCATCATAGGTTGTGGTGGATTTCCAACAAATGAGAGAGAATGGTTGGGATAATTTATTTCCTGATGTCCAGAAATTTTGTGTTGTTAAAGGTATTTCGATGTCAAATATGGATGCTGGAATACAAAATCGAAGTCGTTCAAGGGTAGAAGGGAGAATTATCACTAATCTTCATCATTATCGTGCATAAATTTTTATGTTACTATTGATAAAATATGTGTGCAGATGGATCACTGCTTTAGTGAAGGGAGTAACATTATACTTGATTGCTTCTCGTATCTAGACCCCAAGAACTCTTTCTCCAAGTTTGATTTTGATAAGCTTGCTCATCTTGTTGATATTTATCATGAATAATTTTTTTATGAGGACCGTGGAACAATAAGGGATCAACTTGACACTTATGTTCTTCAAGTGAAAATAAATAATTCATTTTCCACTTTTGACAATGTTCAAAGTTTGACTTTGAAGATGGTTTAAATTGAGAAATATTTGGTATTTCCATTTATTTACAAACATATTGAATTAACTTTGATATTTCCGGTGTCGACAACATCTATTGAGAGAGCTTTTTCAGCAATGAAGATTATCAAGTTTAAATTGCACAATAAGATCAATGATGTATGATTCAATGACTAGATGGTATATTATAATGAGCGGGAGATATTCAAGTCACTTGATGATATTAATATTATTCGAACATTCACCACAAATAAGTCTCGAAAAGAATATTGCCTCGTGATTTTATTTAACACGTTATTGTAAAGTTATGTTTTATCTCTTTTAATTTTTTTAATGACAATTTATATATTATATACAATGAACTCGTGTTTTTTAAATTTTTGATGAGGCTTTATACTTTTTCTGGATTCACCACTAATTGCAATAGTATATTAAATATTTCGACTATTAACTAAGTTGTACTATGATATGTCATTTATTAATACATACATGTGGTTAAAGATGGTCAGTTGAATGGATAAAGATTGGAAGAGTGTATATGAACTATTTTTTAGTAGTGTTTCAAGCACTTTAAAATGTCATAGAGTCTATATATAGAAATATTCAGGATAATTTGGCTTATTTTTTTAGTTTGTAAAGACAAATGAAAATTCAAATGTAAGAAAAAGAGAAATCTGAAATGAGAGGGGAGTTCAATTTGTGTGTTCTTTTGTGAATCTGAAGCAGTTTATTTATAGCCTAAGGGTGTGTTTGGATTGATCGTAAACAAAATTGATTATATCAAAATTTAGTTTAGTAGAACTGATTTTAATAGAATTGAGTTTAGCTGAATAAATTTATGTTTAGATACATTTATATAAAAATGAGTTGAACAATAAATTTCAGTGTAAAAATCACCCAAAATCAATTTTGGAGTCTGGAGCTGGTGTCGCCATCGGCTAGGTGGAGTGTAAAGGTGACAAATGACATAAGACGTGAGACCATCACACTTATTCATGTGTCAATTTCTATTGGATATGTGACTTCACACAAAATAAGGGATAGTGAATTATGTGTTTTTGAAAAATATTTAGTTTGAAAAACTTTTTGGATCAAATTAGAGTTTGAAACCATTTTAGAAACTTTTTAGACATAAGCATCAGAAAGAAAAAATTTAGAAAGTAAAATTCAAAAATTAAAAGTTAAGTAAAGAGAGAAGACGCCTAAAGTTATAGAGATTCAATAAAAAAAGGACGTAATTCTCTCCTCGAGATTTGTTCTTGAGAGTATCCAATCAACTTAGGAGCTTTTAGTAAGTTAAACTCTCAAAACCTTTATAAAAGAAAAGGAAATTTATTGTTAACTTACAAAAAAATAACAAAACTAGAGAGAAGTAGAGATTCTCTATTCCAAATGATGGATCAAAACGGCTAATATCTTTTCCACAAGACTCTTGGAGATTTGAACCTGTGACAGCTTTGAACAAGGAGTGATTTCACAAACTGAAACTTGGTTTTATATCGGGCTAACTAATAACGTGATATTTTAACACCACAGTGATCTCGAATCGAAATTTTTTTTAATTGTAGGATATCCAATAACATGTGAGATTTTAACATCGGGATAATCTCGAATCTAGGAAAGCTTTCGATGCACCATGGTTTTTTATACTCTTAGTTGTTTAATTGAGCATACGACAAGTAAGGACCTTGTGTTTAAGGGTTATAAGATTGATAATGTTTATATGCTTGATTTAGATTATGTGTCAATGTCTGGAACTAAGTGTTTAGTCATCAAGGGTGAAGATTCTTGATTATGGCATATGCACTTAAGTCATGTGCATTTCAGTTTGATAAATAAAATAACATCCAACATTTTTGTGATTGGTATTCCTAAAATTAAATTTTCAAAAGAAAAATTATATGATATTTTCAAAAGAAAAATTATATGAGAGTGTCGTTTAAATCAAAAAAGGTTTTTTTACATCCAACCTCTCGAGCTTCTCCACCTAGACTTGTTTGGCCCTTTGTAGACAAGAAGTTTATGAGGCAATTAGTATGTGTTTGTGATTGTTGATGACTAATAGATTCACTTTGACGTTAAACTTGTCCAAAATTTTTATAGTTTGAAAATTATCATTCTTTGTAGTGATCATGGTGGTGAGTTTATTAACCATCAATTTCAAAACTTTTGTACCAAAAATGTGATTGCTTATAATTTTTCATGTCCGAGACCTCCACAACAAAACGATGTTGTTTAGTCTAAAAAATGTGTTTTAGAAGAATTAGCTCAGACCATAACTTTTCATGTCATGTCTTAAACATGGTAGTCATTCAACCCATCCTAGAAAAGACAAACTATGAGTTACTCAAATGTAAAACTCCAAATATTTCCTATTTTCTCATTTTCGATTGCAAATGTTTCATTTTAAATAATAGAAAGGACAATCTTAGTAAATTTGTTGCTAAGTCGGTGAAGGGATATTCTTAGGGTACTTATCTACAAGTAACACTTATATATTTTTTAATCATAGAAGTTCTTTAGTAGAAGAATATATTCATGTTGCATTTGATTAGTCGTCGCCCCAAAAGGCAGGGAGAGGTATTTGTTCAGATGTTTCAGGATTTTTAAAGACGAAGTTTATCAATAATGAATGAAGATAAATAGGAAAACTTATATGAGGATAACAAACAAGAGACCTTGAATCAACTTCCTCAAGATTAGAAAATCACAAAGGATCACTTGTTCATTTAAAATACGAGAGATATTAAAAGAGGTGTAAGTACTTGATCACATGTTACTAGTTTTTGTAAGTACTCAACTTTCATTTCTTAGATTGAACCTAAATCCCTATATAATGCTTTACTTGACGAGGGATGGTTATTTTCTATGAAATAAGAACTTATCTAATTTAAATGTAACGATGTTTTGGACCTTGTTTCGCGTCCAATTGATAAAAACTTTGATTGGCACTAGATGTGTATTTAGGAACAAGAGGGATGAAAATGGCGTAATTGTTGGAATAAGTTTGGCTATGAAACTAATCCTTGATTTTTTATGATAGCAATGTATACAATGTATGGAGAGTAATTTTGTACTCTAATAGTTTGTTAAGCGCGTAGATTCTCATATAGACTTTGTACTGAGCTAGAAATTAGTGGACTATGGACTAATGAAAGTTTTTGACTCTGAAAGAGAAACTATGAACTTTGGACATCCAATGCACTTTGAACTTGTAAAGTATACAAATATGTGTTTACAAGCAAAATCTACATCTAAACGAATCAAGTCAACTCTTGAAAGCATCTTATCTAGAATGACTCTGATAATTTCAAGACTCTGACGTCTTAATGTTCTCAAGATCTGAAGACCAACTTTGATCAAGCTTCAACAACTTATATTCCGAAGCCTCTGACTCAAGACGTTATCTGTGAAGGAAGATAGTGAGGAAATATTAACATAAAATGATACAAAATCATATATCATCTACACTACTCTGCAAAAGGAGTGTGCATCAATACCAACTTTTTCAACATGTTTTATCCTTCCTCCCTCTATCTTGCAAGCGCCACTCTACTACTGCAAAATCAAACATCTTCATGTAAGCCATAATTTTAGAAATTTTAACTTCACCCTGCAATGGATATATTAATCATCTATATAAAGGAGTCCTTGAAGCAATGGAAAGATAACAAAATGAGAAAAATCAAGTGACGAGCTCTTAGAACTAAAAGTTGAGAAATCACACAAAGAAGAAATTTGTTATTATTTTGAAAGTTGTATACCTTTCATTCTTTGTAAATATTGTTATGTTGAAACTATGTGTATCAAATTTATTATAAGTACTTTCTAAACATAAAATCATGTAATCCTAACCAGTTGGTTGAATTTCTTAAGGGGCTAGGTTATAGTCATAATCCTTGAGAAGTCTTTGACGGTGGTTCATTGAGGTTGTAATCAAAGTTTTGATTAGTTTATTAAGTCCTTGTTGATAATGCAAAATTACCTTGGTGGATGGACTGGAGGTAACCTAGTTAACGGTGAACCAAGATAAAATACTTGTGTTCTTTATCATTGTTTCTTTTGTTATGATTGTATTTGGATGATGAAAAAAGTTTTAATCTTGAAACCCAATTCAAACCCTTGTTTCTTATGTTTCATTTAACCTTCAATTGGCATGAGAGCCCATGTTCTGGTATTGATTTTATATCAAACACTTAACTGTGTCAGAAAAAAATTCAAGCTTTAAAACACAATGGTAGGAGTTCCTCCACCTATAATTAACAATTATAAAGATTATTATTCTGCTAAACCTCCTATATTTATGGTGAAAATTGTGATCATTGGAAGCATATAATTGAAAGCTTATTCCTTGTTTTGATGTTGATTTATGGGATATGGTAACTGATGGTTACAAACATCCTTTAAATGAAAATGGTTCTAAAATGGAAAGAAGCCAGTGGCCAAGAACGCATCCTTCATGTTCCTTCTCATCACCAAATAGCTAACCTTTTCAACAAAGACCTACCACAAGTCCTATTTGATACAATACTACATAAATCCATACCATAACGATTGAAAGGGATACCATAACGTCTGACCAACCGTTGTGAGGTAAAGGATAAATTTTTGTATGGTGTTTTCCACCACGGTTATGAGATTGTGATAATAATACAAGACACATGATATCTATCACAACAGTAACACTTATAAACCATTGTGATATATATATATATATATATATATATATATATATATATATATATATATATATATATATATATATATATATATATATATATATATATATATATATATATATATATACGGGTTCAAATCAAGCATAAGTAATTTATTTGTAGTATAAATAACATTTCATCACAGTTACAATAGATAACTATTATAGAAAGTACCCAGAGTTTATTATATAATATTTAGATTCATTGTTTTTACATACACATCACTTAAAGAAGTACAAACATTCAAATTGAGAAAGAAGTATATTATCTAAAAATCAAACTATTCTTCAAAAACAATTTAAACAAACCACTGTTTTTGAAGTGCATGCATGCTAAAACTCATATCTTGCTCTTTAACATTTAGAATATAGTTCAATAGTATAACTCATTCATGGAACCAATTCATTCGTTTCTAGTTTAAATTGAATTGCATCAGTTTATTATCCAAGTCTACCTCATCTTTGTCACTTATCATGATGATTGTGACGATGACTTAACATCATAAAAATCATGCTGCTAAGTGACGAAGGTGATGTAGACTTGGCTAATAAATTGATGTTATTCAAATTAAACTATAAGAGAATATATAGATGCAATGAAGGAATCATGTCATTGAGCCACATTCATTAGGCTAAAGAGCGTGAGATGAATTATGAGACGAATGCAATTTTGAAAACATTGATTGATATAAGTTGGTTTTCTAATACAACTTAATTTTCAAATTATAAGTTTCTATTTCAATTTAAATGAATGTATTTCATCAAAGGTTTCGTGAAACAAATAATCTACATACAATATAATAAACTGAATTTAATCTTCTATCAATCTACATAAGAATTAAAAGAACAAAAAATATTTTTAAATCACGAGAAGCCTATTTCTTGTGATTTGGCAATGTTTTGTTCTTGTTATGACAATATTAATCAACAATAACAACATTTATAAACAACACAATAATAGCATACAACAACATAAAAAAATACCTTTTATCAACAAAACACAAACAACAAACAACAACACAAGATATAATAAAATATTTCAAGAACACATCTTTTATTGAAAACAATCGTGGAACTGGAATCAACGATGGAGTTCATCTAGTTTATTATGCTAATAAATATAAATACAAGGTAGATGAAATTTATGTTGAAAGTAATTCTTTGTGTTGAAAATATTTGATGTGATTTATTTTAGGAGTGTGGAAACAGTTTGTTACACACAGATTTATTTTAGATTTAGATTTAGATAGATTTGATTTGGATCTAAAATATAATAGATTTGATTTAGCTCCAAAATATGTATTTTCTTTGTTATTGTCATTGTAATTGTTATTGTCATTGTCTAAAATAGGTATTTAGCTTCATAATTTTCTTTCATTGTCATTATTCTTGTATGGTGATAACAATCTAAACATTGATATCCAACATCTGGTATCAAGAGCTCTGGTTAAGCGATCGAGGGAAGAAGAAGAAAATCAACGGCAATGAATTCTGCAAATGGAAATTTTCCAGCAAGTCTCCCAATTCTTAAAGGAGATAATTATGAGAATTGGTGCAAACAGATGAAGGTTATATTCGGTTTTAAAGATCTTTGGGATCTTGTAAAATATGGAGTAGAACCACTTGATGAAAGAGCTTCAGAAGCGGAATAAAAAAAATTGAAGAAGAATTATAAATCTATCTTTATAACTCATCAATGTGTCCTCCTAAACAATTTCGAAAAGGTTAGTGATGTAGAATCTGCAAAAGAAGCTTGGGAAATTCTCAAGAAATCGTTTGGAGGAACTAAGGAAGTGAAAGAGGTGAGGTTACAAACTCACAAAAGAACATATGAATTGCTTCAGATGAAAGATAGTGAAAGCATATCTGATTTATTCACTAGGGGTTACAAGACTAGTGAATCAAATCAAGACTAGTGGAGAGACGTTAACAACAAGAGTTATTGTTTCGAAGATCTTGAGATCCTTGGCTCCGAAGTTCGACCATGTGGTAGTTTCCATAGAAGAGTCGAAGGACATGTTAACCTTGTCGAAGGAAGAGATTTAAGGGATACTTGAATTTCATGAATAAAGTATGGTTGAAATAGTTGCAGGCAAATCGAAGACTGATGTGGCTCTGCAGGCTCAATCAACAAAAGATAAGAAAGGCAAAGGAAAGAGGTTCGAAAACAAAGGTAGAGGTGACTACAACAATTCGAATGGTAGAGGAAACTAACATGAAGAAAATGTGCCGAATCAAATAAGACCATATTACTAAGACAACCAAAGAGGTGGTGGTCGAAAACTTGACAAAAGTCACATACAATGTTACAATTTGTCAGAAGTATGGCCACTATTCGAGTGATTTTATAGAGAAGCGAAAGAATCAAGAAAGTGATGCAAAGTTCACTAAGTATGAAGAATAAGAGATGTTGTTGATGGTAAGAACAAGAGATGAAGAAAAATTCAAGGATCAATGGTACTTAGATTCAGGATGTTTATCACACATGTCTAGAAGGAAAGATTGGTTTATCAATCTAAAACCCTCAATGAAGAACATGGTGAAATTTACAAATAACAATACTCTAGAAGCTAAAGGTATTGAAGATTTTATGATCATGAGGAAAGATGACAAAAGATCAATAATTTAAAATGTGTTATACATTCTAGGCATGAAGAGGAACTTGCTTAGAATAGGGCAGTTGGTAAAAAATAATTACAAAGTCACGGTCAAAGATAAGATGATGAGAGTCGGCGATGCGAATGGAAGATTAATCTTGAAGGCCCCTATGTCCCATAATAGAAACTTCAAGATCAAACTTAATGTGATGGAGCATCAGTGCCTTTCGACTACAGCTAGCACAAACGATTGGATATGTCATTTTCAACTAGGCCATATTAACTTTAGAGACATCCGAGATTTGAAAAGAAAGAATATGGTTTCAGGATTGCCATAAATTGATATTCCAAACAAAGTGTATGAGGAATGTGTGCAAGCGAAGCAACACAAGAATATATTCAGCAAGGATGCAAGAAGATAATCAATGAACACTCTCAAAGTCATATACTCTTATGTATGTGGACCAAACCAGGTGGATTCGTTTGAAGGTAATAAATACTTTGTCACATCCATAGATGATTTCAGTAGAAAACTGTGGACTTACATGATTAAGAAGAAAAGTGAAGTGATCAAGGTATCTGCCAAGTTTATGTCTATGGTCGAAAGACAAAATGGTCGAAAGCTCAAAGTTTTGAGAACTGATGGTGGTGGAGAGTATGTGTTGAAATACTTCGACAAGTTATGTGAGAAATAAGGTATTGTGCATGAGGTGGTGCCACCCTACACTTCACAGTAGAATGGGATTGCAAAAAGGAAGAGTCGAACCATTATGAACATGGTTAGAAGTATGTTGCAAGGCAAGAATTTACCTAAAGAGTTTTGGGGTGAATTTGTGTCTACGACAACTTATATTTTGAACAGATGTCCTGTGAAGAAGCTAAAAGGAATTACTCTAGAAGAATATTGGTCTGGTGTGAAGCCTAGCGTGAGTCATCTGAAGGTATTTGGATCTATTGCACATAGACATGTGTTAGATCAGTTGAGAAAAAAACTTGATGACAAGTCGAGTCAAATGATTCTAGTTGGATATCATTCGATGGGAGGTTTCAAGTTGTTCGACCTAGTGAACAAGTTTATTGTGATTGGACTCAAAATGAGCTAAAAGAATGGGATTGGACTCAAAATGTCAAGAAAGATTCAGTGAGAATTTTACTCGAAGAATCAGAAACTCAAGTCGAAAGAGAAGTTCGACAAGAGGAACCAACAGATACCTTTGTCATACGAGACCTGACTTAGCATACAGTGTGGGTATGGTAAGTAGATTCATGTGAAAGCCACATGTATCACACCTAGCAGCGGCAAAGAGGATATTGAGGTATTTGAAAGGAACTCTTGACTATGGCATTTTATTTAAAGCAGCTGATAAAGGAAAAGAATGCAAGTTAGTGTGGTACACAGATTCGAGCTGGTGTAGTGATGTTGAGGATAGAAAATCCACAGTAGGATATGTGTTTATGTTAGGTGGTGTGTCAGTTGCTTGGAGTTCGAGAAAGGAACCAGTTGTGGCATTACCATCATACGAAGCAGAATACATATCCTCTTCTCTTTGTGATTGTCTAGCAACTTGGATGGTGAACTTGGTCGAAGAAATCACATATAAAGACCATGGAGAAATTACCATGAAGATCGACAGCATGTCAGCTATCAACCTGACGAAGAACCTAATATCACACGGTCGAAGCAAGTACGTCGAAATAAGGTTCCACTATCTTTGAGAGCATGTAGTAGATGGGGAGATGAACTAGGAACACTACAGAACTGAGAATCAGATTGCATATATCATGAAGAATGGTGTGCAGGTCGAAGTATTTCGAAGACTACGAGCTATGATGAATATAGATAGCTTAGACACAATGAATTAGGTGGTGTGTTGAAAGTAATTCCTTATGTAGAAAATATTTGATTTGATTTATTTTAGGAGTGTGGAAATAGTTTGTTACACACAGATTTATTTTAGATTTAGATTTAAATAGATTTGATTTAGCTCCAAAATAGGTATTTTACGCTTTTATAGTTTTGGGCATTAGCTAACCTAAATTTATAAATAGAGGGAGTAACCCTTATTTTTGTAATCAAGTCATTCACAGTATTTTGCAGTTGTAAATTGAATAATAAAGTTTTCTACAATTTGTGGGCAAAGAGAAACTCTGCAGAAAATAACTCTTTCTTTTCTTCTTTAATTTTCTTTCACTGTCATTGTTATTGTGTGGATAACAATCTTGTCATCAAGATTGATAGAAATTCATTATAGGTTTTGGTGGATTTCCAACACTTTACACAATACCTTTATACTTCTTGTATTATTTTTCATAGCAACACAAACCATATGTACCATAGTCAAAGTATGCGCTTTGTTAAGGTGATTTTATTCATTAACTTTCCCTATAAGTAAAAAAAAACACCATGACATTAACAACATTACCTAGAACATTCACCAAATGGAAAAACGAGAAATCATTTTTAACAAAAAACATAAATGAAATCTAAACATTATTTTAATGAACGAACCTAAAGATAGTGATTGCTGAAGACGAATTTGAAGATTGCAATATGTGTGATGAGTGACATGGATGTTAGGTTTATGTTTTGAGAGATAAGAGTAAAATATGTTAGGGTTTTCTTTTGAGAGAAATGACTGCTATGTACTAAGTGAGCGATACTTTCGCTTATATATTAAAAAATATCACTTTTCATCACGATTGACAAGAAGAGTCGTGATAAATGTTGGAATAATATAGCAACTGTGAGTAAGTGGGGAAATAGTCTCACATTGGATATGAATGTGGAGACTTAAGCATATATAAGTGGGAGAACTCACTCACCTATCACCTTAAGATTTTAGGTGGACGAGTGGTGTGTCTCTCACAGGGTGCTTATTCCTCAACTTTATATCAATGCTCCTACTAATAACTCCCTCTAACATGGTATCTAGAGCCTGGTTCGAGAAAGGGACCGACATCCGTTGCAAGATGTCAACGGCGGTATAAGTGGGGGATCATTGTGGACTCACATTTGAGGGGGAGTGTTGGAATAATGTAGCAAGTGTGAGTAAGTGAAGAAATAGTCCCACATTAGATATGAATGTGAAGACTTAAGCATATATAAGTGGGAGAACACACTCACCTATCACCTTAAGGTTTTAGGTGGACAAGTGGTGTATCTCTCACAAGGTGCTTGTTCCTCAACTTTATATCAATGCTCCTACTATTAACTCCCTCTAACAATAAATTATTAGACTTTACACCACGATTGACTAAATTAACCGCGGATATACCTTTTTGTGACCATAAAATGGGATATTGAAGGAGTTGAGATTTGAACCATTTATCTCTTGATATATTTAACTACGAATTTTAACATTCATCATAGTGAAATATTTTTTAGTAAAAAAAAAAAAAGAGATTTCACCACGATTAACGAAAGACTGTCGTAATATTGTTGTCGAAAGATGTTTTCTTTAGTAGTATAGATTGTTTGTAATCACAAATGTAAATATAGTTTATTGAGAAAACCTAATCAAAATATTTGAATATTGTGTGTGATTGTATTTCTATTTTGTTCTATGTTTCTATTTTTTTTACTGTACATATTGTTCTAACAATATTTATTTTATTATTTTAATCTATTAAATATATCTTTATTTTGTATTCACATTATATCATGTTGCATTTGTTATATCATAATTTGTTATACCATGACTTCTTATTTACCCAAAAATAACTTTTAATATTAATGTTTATTAACTAATTGTGATGAATAATATGATGATTTGTCTCCCAATAACTTCATTCCTTATTTAAATTAATATGTATTTATTATATTGTTTGTATGGTGTCCTATAAATATGACATATTTCATTATATACGATTACACCGAATGAATAAAATAATACAGAATCATTCTATCTTTCTTCCCTTTATTCTTTATTTCTCTATATTTCATAACACGTTATCAACCCGAAGCTCAAACTTTTAGAAGGTAGTATTTTTTTTATTCTTTATCTATTATATATAAATATTGATGAGAAAAAGAAAGTCAATGATGATTTTCATGCATCCAGAAGGATTGCATGAATAAAGCATCCATTAAGGATTGCAAAACAAATTATTCATATAGTTTTTGAAGAACTTATCAAGTTATCCCTGAAAAATAGTCAAATAAATTATTTATAAAATTCTTGAAGAACTTATCAAGCTATACCTGAAGGATAGGAAAATAAATTATTTATATAGTTTCTGAAAAAGCTATCAAGCTATCCATGAAGAATAGAAAAATAAACTATTTATGTAGTTCCTGAAAAATAAATTATTTATATAGTTCCTAAAAAATAAATTATTTATATAGTTCCTAAAAAATAAATTATTTATATAGTTCCTGAATAACCTATCAAGCTATAATATTAACCAATCCCAAAAGCATTGAATCTATAATTATTAATGAATATCCCAGAAGGATTTCATAAATATTTTTTTTACAAAAATAATTGTTATTCCAGAAGAATGACACAAATTTGACCTATAGTATTAACGAGTTCTAAAAAAATGTATCAATTATGTTAAAAATTAGCATATCCAATTCGAGGAGGATTGAAAGAATAATATTAAATATCCCAGAAAGATTTCATAAATATGTTTTGTTATATCACATTCCAAAAGAATGATTATATTCTTTTTAGATCATTGTTTATAAAAATGATAATTTTAACACATATGGATAATCATCCCAGAAGGATGATTATAATTTTTAGATCATCATTTATTAGCTAATAATTTTAGCGCATCCCATAAGGATGATTATATTTATTTTAGATTATTGTTTATAAATGTTTATATTATTCTAAATTTTTTCTCTAAAATTTGACATTGCTAACAATTAGTGTTTATTTAGAAAATTATTATTTTGTTGAATGTAAATATGAAGCATGTTAATATCTATTTTTAATTAAGTTTTTGAAATATATTTATATATATAATATGATTGAGGTAAATAATTGAAAATGAAATAGAAATTTTGTTATAAATTAGTATTGATGTATATATTTTTGGGCAATTTATAAAATCATAAAATAATTATGAGATATCATAAATTATTATATATGGTAATTTTGGATTAATAATTATATTAGAATGATATGATAATATTAATGAAATTGATCTTATTAGAAGATATATTTATGTGCAGTGAATGAGTATACTTGTGATTTAACTGTGTTAATTGGAAGGTTGGTGTTTATTTATTTAATAAGTTTTGTAAAATATTTTAGGATGATAAAATTAATACAATAAATGATAATTAAAATACATTCAATAAAAATAAATAAATATATAAGTATATTTTTTATTGTTTATCCAATAAAAGTGGTGAATGAAAGTCATTTAAAGATTGATGATTTATTTGTTTATTTAAAAGAAAATTTTTATCTGAAGATGGTGGAATCAAGAAATTGAATTTATGAAATTTCCTTATAATTATTACAATAAGTTTTTATGGTTGTTTTGAATTTTATTTTATAACAATAATAAAGTGTGTTTGTTGCTTGTTAATTTATATAACCTGTGTCTTTAAAGTACGCTTATAACACATCGTTAAATTTTTATTAGAATGAATAGTGACACTAACACTAGTAATGAAGATACGTGCCTTGTTGATAGTGCAACTACACACACAATTCTCAAGAATAAAATATATTTCTCCAATTTAGTGAATCGAAAGAGTGATGTCAGTACTATATCTAGCACAAAATAATTAAAGGCTCTAGAAGAGCCAATGCGTTGTTATGTGGAGGAACAATATTGTACATCGATAATGTATTATATTCCCACAAGTCTCAAAGAAATTTATTAAGTTTCAAAGATATTCTCCTAAATGAATACCATATTGAAATATGAGATGATAGAAGTATTGAATATCTTTGTATTATAAAACATAATTCGGACAGAAAATGTGTAATGGAAAATCTACCGACTTTTTCCTCGGTCTTGTACTACACTTATATTAGTACAATTGAAGCACATACCATTGTAAATCAGAAGTTTACAAATCACACTTAAGTGTGTTATTGGCAAAATTGATTGGGTCATCACAAGTGTATTATAATGCGAGAACTAGTTTTGAAGAACCAAAAGTTTCTTCAATCAAACAAAATTTGTGTGTTCCTAAATAAAAAAATTGAGAAATTGAGTTTTTATGACATTAATTGTTGCATCGACTAAAAGATCATGCATATGTCTACTCACAAGTCACAACCAGAAGTTTGTGAAATTATTTTGTCAACTAATTAGAGTCAGATCTTATTATCTAGATTTTTCAAAAATTTCTTGATAAGTATCACATATATTGTTAAAATTGATATTGAACATCATGTATCATATGTTCATAAAAATGGACTTGAAGATCCATTCTTTAGGCGTCTAAAGTTAATTATGTGGTTGATACTGGCGAGATCATTTATTCTAAATAAGATATTCGAAACACACAAAGTATGATATTGTGATATTTATTCGTATTAAGCCAACAAGTTAGTATATGTTAACTCTCCTATTAACTTACATATGATTTTAGGCTAATAACCTAATAAGTCTCACCGAAGTAAACTTTTGAATGTGTTGTGATTATTCAATTGCTCCAGTATAATACACTAAGATGAGTTTTGATTGAATGTTGAGAAAATTCATTTTATATGAATATCCTATTAGAGGTTTATCTTGGTCTGATAATTGGATATGTGCTTGAAGCCCAGTAGGCTGATTATCAATTGATAAATTAATTTTTCCAACATTAGGGGGAGAGAATAAGCAGCTCATAGTGTGAACTAGAAGTTCAAATGAACAATTTGAAATAAAATTATTATATTATTTTGATCCTCAAAGTTCAAAAGACAATTCATTTACAAAGTTTATGAAATAAATTATCAGCTGCTAATACTCCAATCAAAGTGGATTTCCTACTGAATAATCAAATAATACAAATGAGTTGTAGCCGCGCCTGAAGCGTGGTAGGAAAGTCGGTTCCAATGTTAAAAATTCTCTACTAAGAAGATGACCCAAGTGAAGATATATAAAATCTAAAAGAATCTCCAGACATAATAAACATTTCATCTCAAGAAGATATTGATCAAGCACCTGAAACTCATGAGAATAAAGAGATCTCGATAAATTATGTCCAAAATAGAACAGAATGGAACCGACACAAAGTTGACACTGGTGATATTTTTTCGTACAATATAGCGCTAAATGTGATAAATGACAAAAAGGATTATGAATCAACGTCTATTAAAAATTATAGACAAAGTGAGGATTGGCCAAAATCGAAAGATGCAATTAAAGCATAATTAAACTCACTCTACAAAAGACAAGTTTTTGGACCTGTAGTTCGAACACCTCAAGATGTGAAGCCTATTGGTTACAAATGGGTTTACGTGCGAAAGAGAAATGAAAATAATGAAATTGTGACATACAAAGCTCGAATTTTCGCTCAAGGATTTTTGCAAAGACCTGAAATTGATTTTGATGAGATATACTCACCTGTAATGGATACAAGCACTTTTCGATATTTAATAAGCCTTGTAGCACATCAAGGGCTTAATTTGCACATGATGGATGTTGTAACAACTAATCTGTATAGTTCACTTGATAGTGAAATTTACATGAAACTCCCTGAAGGGTTCAATGTACCAAATGCACATAATTCTGAATCTCGAGAAAACTACTCCATAAAATTGAACAAATCTCTCTACAAGCTAAAACAATCTGGATGCATGTGGAATAATCGTCTTAGTGAATATTTTCTTAGAGAGGGGTATACAAATAACTTCATTTGTCCTTGTACTTTTATAAAAAGACCAGAAAAAGAATTTGCAATAATAGATGTCTATGTTGATGACATAAATACTATTGGAACTCCTAAAGAGCTTCTAAAAGCTATGAATTGCTTAAAGAAGGCGTTTGAGATGAATGACCTAGGAAAGACAAAATTATGTCTAGGTTTACAAATTGAGCATTTGGACAAAGGAATATTTATACATCAAGAAGGCTATATATGAAAACAAACGTCACTCGTTGTCTACTCCAATGGTTGTTAGATCATTATATGTAGAGAAAGATCCTTTTAGGCCTTGTGAAAAGGATACAGAATTTCTTGGTCTTGAAGTACCATATCTTAGTGCGATTGGAGCATTGATGCACGTTTCTAATTATACACGTCCTGATATACCATTTACGGTTAATCTATTAGCAAGATACAATGTCACCTAAACACATACATTAGAACGGAGTAAAACATATACTTTGTTATCTTAGAGGTACAATAGACATGAGTCTGTTATATACCAAAGTACCCAAACTCGAATTAACAGGTTATGCAGATGCAGATTACTTGTCAGATCTTCACAATGGTAGATCACAAACAGATTATTTGTTTATATGTGGTGGTACAACTATTTCATGGAGATCAGTGAAACAAAAAATAGCAGCAAATTCATCTAATCATGCAAAAAATTTAGCACTACATGAGGAAAGTAGAGAATTAGTTTGGTTGAGATCCTTAATCCAACACATACAAAATACTTGTGGGTTGTCTTCAGGAAAAATAAATACAACAACCATATATGAAGATAAAAGTGCATGCATCATTCAATTGAAAGATGATTACATTAAAGGAGACCGAACAAAACATATCTCTCCAAATATATTTTTCACTCATGATCTTCAGAAGAACAACGATATAAACATTCAACAAATTCGTTCATGTGACAATCTTGCAGACTTTTTCACAAAGTCACTCCCAAGTAGAACTTTTAATCAACTAGTACAAAAAATTGGTCTTTATCCTCGAAGAAATAATCGTTCAGCTGAGGGGAGAAATATATTTGTTTTAAAAAGGATATTGTACTATTTTCCCTTCACTAGATTTTTTTCTCACTGCGTTTTTTTCTTCTAGTAGGGTTTTAACGAGACATATCCAAAACAAACATGCAAGGGGAGTGTTATGAATAATTGGATGATTTGTCTCCTAATAACTTCATTCCTTATTTAAATCAATATGTATTTATTATATTATTTGTATGATGTCCTATAAATAAGACCTATTTCATTGTATACGATTACACCGAATGGGCTAATACATAATCATTCTATCTTTTTCTTTTCCATTTATTCTTTATTTCTCTATATTTCATAACAATAATTATGTAAAATATTTTTTAAATCTAATTTTTTAAAGTGATTTAGGTTGTAGAAGGTTTTTTAAAAAAAAATTCGTATCTGATATTTTTACCGTTTAATTTAAGGGGATTGATTAATTACATCATTTATTTGCAGAATTCGTTTGAAATAAGAACATATTAAGTATGAATATAATCCAACACAAAAATTATTATACCAAAACATTTTGTAGAAGTTAATTAGAGTTATGACAAACTACAAATTGAAACTCACAATTTTTTGAGAAATAAAGCAACCTCTTCTCACATGAGTAATTTTTTGGTTTATAAAATTATGTGTAATACATTGATCCTACTAATAATAGGTTGAGTGTAACTTTGTAAGTAGTATATATTTGTGAGGGAACTCCGTTTTTTAAGAGAATTTTTCATGCCACTTTTAAAATTATTCTTGGCATCTTTTAAAGTTTTAAATTTGACTTTATTTTTGATCATTTACAAAGAAATTTTCGGACGAAATTTTCGGTAGACCAATTTGATCCTTATGAACTAGTGTGAAAAACGTACCAGTTATCGGTAGGTGGAATAGAGCATCCACGTCATTCAAAGTGACCGTCATCTCCCCAAATGGAAGATGGAAGGAAGATGTCTCTGGGTGCCACCTCTCAACAAAAGCTGATAGCAGGGGGCGTCCAGCATCGTCAATGAGCATCCAACAAAGTCCTCAAGTCTGAACTCCTCAACTACCCTCCTCACCTGCTCAAGCATCAGAGTCTAGGTGAAGTTCTTCAACTTCGACCCATGAGAAGCGACCTTCAAAGTAGGACGCTCCTAAAACAAAACAACATAGTTACAACAAATTAGTATACATCGAACAATGTAATACCAATAAAAAATTAAGCGTTAAACCAACCAATAATACTTACATCGCCCTGCCATATCCTATACACGACATGGTCAGTATAACCCGTCAAGACAAACCTGTCAGAAGGTCCTCTAGGGAAACCACCATCAGTACACACTGATGGCTCAGATGGACCTATCGCGGTGTCTGTATCATGAATCGGATCCTGAGTCGGCTCCTGAACCGGCTCTTGCACCATCTTCTGAACCACTGCCAGAACCACCACCGAAACCACCTCTGGCACCATCTCGACACCACCTTCGGCACCACCTCCTGAACCACCTGCGGTACCACCGCCGGAACCACCTTCGGCACCACCTCCTGCACAGGTTCCTGCACCACCTCCTGTACAAAATTTCAAAAATAGAAAATACCGGAAATTTCAAAATTTCTGGTATTTTAGGCGTATCGGAAATTTCGAAATTTTTGGTATGAGCATCAAAGGAAAATACCGTAAATTTCGAAATTTCTGGGCAAAAATATTAGATATTTTGGAATCTACAGTAGGTGATACCAGAAATTTCGAAAAATCCGGTACAAAATACTGAAAATTTTAACAAAAGTATTGAAAACTTACTTGTAATTGCGAAAAATCCGACAGCACTCTCAAATTTTTGAAAAATTCAGGGTGTATCGGGAATTTCAATAATAAAGAAGGCTTTAACAAAATTGACTTTTCATATAAATTGGGGGTACCAAGTACAAGTGAAGGATGACAGGAAAAATTCTCGTTTTTTCAACACCCTATATTCTTCAAGTATCCAAATAGAAAAGAATATGCCATTCAAAGTCATTTGCAGGTAATTACTACATCCACCAGACACATATATAAACAATCAAAAGATTTTACTTTTTTTTTTATCATTATTATAAATAAAAACAATTGTTACTAAATTATTTAATATTTTAATTTTTAATATATTTTTATATTTCATATTCCATCACTCTATTCAATTTAATATAAAAGATATTATAATAAATTTAATTAATATTTTCATCAAAATCTAAAAAGTTAATTACATTTGATTGAGTTTCTTAATTACCATAACAATTATTTTTATTGCTTATAAATTTATCCGGAAGCGTATGAGTTCAGGAAATAGTTTTACGTCTCAATAGAATTACACTCTTTAATTTTTTTGGATGAAATTATCTCGTCTAATTTTGGCTTTTAGTAGTTGTACATCTATACACCCTCCTATACATTTATAAGTAACAAAAATGTTCAATTTTTTTATCATTATTATATAATCAAAAATCAATTATTACTAAATATTCAATATTATAATTCTTAATATATCCTTATATTTCAATTTCTAACATTCTATTAAATTAAAGGCTAAATTACAGTTTTGGTCCATCTATTTTAGTGTTTTCATGATTGTAGTCCTTCTATTTTGTTTTTAAACACTTTTAGTCCTCTATCCCTACTTTAGCTATAAAAAAACGTTGATATGTCATTTTTTAAATACGTGACATATAGTAAAATATCAGTTACGTGTTATACAATTATAAGGAAGGAAAAAACATGTATTTTAAAAAGTAAAACATAGACGTTTTTTGAAAGCAAAGTGAGAACGGGGACCAAAAATATTTAAAAATAAAATAGGAGGCTGAAATCGTGAAAATAATAAAATAGGGGGACTAAAATTGTAATTTATTCTAAATTAAATTTTATAAAGAAAAAATTATAATTAATTTAATTAATTTTTCATCAAAGTCTAAAAAATTAATTAAATTTAATTGAATTTTTTAATAACTGTAAAAATTATTTTTATTATTTATATATAAATGTGTCTGAAGATTGTAACGAGAATCCAATGAAAAAATTTGAAAGTTGTGAATAACGAAAGAAATAGATGATTTTCATGAGTTGCTTAAGTGTAATGAGTGCCCAATTAACTAGCACGTAGATTGACCATGGCATGTAAAATATCAAAGCCATACATATGTAGTGCCCAATAGTATTAGTAGTGCATTATTAGTTTAAAGATGTATTAGATAAATATTCAATCAAAATATTTTAAAGTTTCAAATCATATAAATAATTTATAGTTTATTGTTAGTAAGATATTCTCTCTATTTTGAAATAATTGTGATTTTAACAAATAAAATTTATTTTAAAATAATAGTATTTTTCACTTTTCAATGTAGTAATAATTATTATTTTTTTAATGGTGTTATTTACTTTTTACACTAAAAATTATTTTCAATTTCAACACATTAATAATATTAATTTTATATAAAAATGTAATGTCTTATAAATCATGACATTATTACCTTCTTTGATCTATGAGCAAAATTTATAAATGACAATCATTTTAAAATGGAAGAAGTATATATAAATGACAACCAATAACAATTATTTACTTCTTCATATTTTTTCAATGACAATTATATACTTCTTCCATTTCAATGACAATCATTTTTCTTTGAATGATTTTCTTTTATTGTAGCCAAATTTTAATACAGAAAAAATATATTATCATATAAAAATTATTTGACTTTTATTATTGCGTAACTTTCTATTGTTTTATTAAATCTTTAAAATAAACATGATGATTTTTTTAATCAAAATAAGTTTGATGAATTGAATTATATATCTATACCTTTGAGGGGTAAATTAGTAAGGAGGCAAATCTCAATGTAACAAAAATAAACCATCCATGAACTCTTAACCATACTAACAATAATATTGAAACTTAAAACACCTCATAAAAGGGTAATAGAAGAGGGGTAAAGAAGTAAAGTGTAGTAAAGTAACCAATGAAAAGAATGAAGTTGGAAGTTAAAACCCTAGTTAGCTCAGCTGCTGTTACATACTTACAGTGCCTGTCTTTCTGTCTGTCAGTTCCCTTTGAAAATTGCTTATTGAGAACGCAATTTTCACATCCTCCAATCCTAAACGCCATCTCCTTTTCCTCTAAATAGATATCTTTTATTTTTCCATATCTCACACATCATGTGCTCCTATTATTCTCCTTCCTTCTCTGGAATCAGAATTTCCTCAGACACCTTTTAAGTTTAAGGTTGTTTTTGGTTCATAGGATTACGATGTATAACTACCCTTTCTCTCTCACTGCCAGATCTTTAAGAACACACACTCTTTTTTCTATATATATACATCATCTCTACCTCTTCAATATCTTTCATATCTCTCTAACCCATCTTTGATTCTAGATTTTCATACTTTTTTTTCTTTCTAAGTTTTTAGAAATTAGTATTATATCCTTATATGGTTTAATGTTTTAAGTTTCTTTGTTAGATTTTAATTTTTAATATATTATATAGGGAAATTAGGGTTAGGGTTCTTCTACTTTTTTTTCTTCTTTTCTTATCTTCTTTGATCTTGTTTTTTATAGTATTAATGATGATTAAGCATGATAACGACAACGAGATCTGATGATGAAAACAGTCGTTGTTTGCCGCTGGAGCATCATCAAGATTCACATGCTTTTGAAGGATTCCCTTTGTTGATATGAGAATCCTGATGATGCTGCAGCTGCGAATAACGACTAATAAACGCCACAAGATTCTTGATCTGAAGGTTTTTTTATGTCAGCTTGGAGCAATGAAAAGGTTAAGTAAATAATTATGGTAAAATTTATTTTGTTTTTCTTAATATGTGTTTGGATGCAGAATCATAACTATTTTATTTTCAATTTTAAGACACGGTGAATGATTTTTTGAGTTACTTTAACTCTGAATTTGAAAAGGAATTTTCCTATGTGGTTATGTACTGGAATCCCTGATCTTCAGGTATTTGTATGTACTGCAAGACACAGCCTAGTGTGAATCTACTCAGGTGTTTCTGTAGAATGTACTATGATGGAACTTTTGTGTACTATGATAAATCATTGAGTTATATGCTTTTACTTCTTGGATATTTCAGGTCATATTTTTTATTTTGTATTATTTCTCCTTTTCCTTTTTCTCTTATGCCTCTTTATATATTTAGAATTTTAGATATTCATTTTATTCTTGACTACTAAAGAAAACCTCTTAACATATAATACATTAGATCAGTTTGGACATAACCATTTTAACACTTACATGATGTATGTATGTTTTGCTCATGTCAGTCACTGATATAGATACTCCTGTACAAAATCTTTATGCATCTCAAGAGATTTAATTTTTCATGTATTTTACAAGTTTCATAGATCAGTTTACCCGTAGAATATTTGTTTCATTTTATTGATTGAAAGAAGAAGAAAAAATAAACATTATGATGAATATTTGTTCCATTAAGATGAACTTATAAACATTATGATGAATATTTGTTTCATTTTTTTTTCCTCTTTCATAGGAAATATTCATTGTTTACAGAATACAAAGATACTTATAAAGACATTACAAAAGTTTTTGAAAGTATAAGGTAGATTAATTAATTATTTACATTTAACAATATTTATTAGGATTTTTTAGATTGAATATCTAACCCTCACAAATATCAGGGTTTATATAATTTCTTGAATTTAGGTTCTTCAAAAATATATATTTATAATTGATAGAATAGTTGAATAAAGTAAAAGTTAATAAATAGAAGTATAATAATAAAAAATAATAATAATTGATGGAAAAAAATACAAATGAAACACTTATTATGTTACAAAAAAAGTAACTGTTAGGACTCGGTTAAAACTAACTGGTGTCTAATTAACTATCATATAACTATTAGAAACGGTCTTATCGATAGTACAGATGGATGAATAATAATATTGTACGGATGATATTATTCAATTGCAAAATCTGTAAGTATGACATTAGTGGAATGCTAAATTTCACCCTTTTTGGATTCTTTATGCGCACCATACCATACTGTTTTTCAACAGGAGCACCATTCAATAATTTCGGGTTCACGAAAAGAGATCAAACATAGGAATTTATTTGAAAATTGTTAATTCATCATAGTATATTGGTATTTCTCAATGTTTTGTTATTACTAATTTGGTTTTAAAACCTAGGACGGTTTTAACTTTTATGTTCAAATGTTGAGTTTAGTGCAACATACACATAGATTGCATCGCTTGTGTTTATGCCAAAGTGAATATCCATTTTTTGTTATTATATTTATTGGGGTCCAGTGGGAATGTTTCATTCTACCTTATCATGAATGAATTAAAAATAAATTATTTGAAAGAAAAATTAAACGAAAATACTAAGCACGATTATAGAAAAACAAGTTCATCTTAAATTTTGTATATACATAAAAATTAATATCAGATAAACTAACATAACAAGAGAAAATTAAATACCATCATCTTTATTCTTTAAGTGCTTTCTGTTATATAAAACATCCATGACCTCTAACTGCTAGAGTTTCCATTACATGAATTAAATTGTTTTTTTTTTTTTGTTTAATTGAGTTGGAAGATAGAGATCATAAGTTTTTTTATGTGATGTGATTAAAAAAAATTGAAAGAATATTATTTGTTTGGGTTGTAAAGAAAGATGACGGAAAGGAAGAGTGTCTTTCAAATTTTATGATTTGATATTTATTTTGTAGGGATAAAAAGGTTATGGACCGTGTAAATTGGATGTCATATGGCTAGCTACAACTTGAAATATATGATTGTTTAGAAATAAAATTTGTTTTCGAAAAGATAATTGAAATGTGCATAATATGGTATGGAGGACAAAAATTATGGTTTTGAAGTGGTCTTTTGCGGAATAATTACACATCTCAATTGTAGTTTCTACGAGTTACGTCTCAATTGTAGTTTCTACGAGTTTAACAAAAATCATTTGTTATTTTTATCGTAATGTTAATTGATTTGTAATTGTTTCTTTTTGGTGGCTTTATCCACTTTTATATAAAATGTTAGAGAATCTTAATTCTCCATTTAATATAATCTTGCTTAAAAAAAAAGTTTTTTAAAAATACAGATAAAAAAATGGATGAGAATATAAGAAGTTCAAGAAAACACATGAGTTAAAAAACGGGATTTTAGTTTGACGTTCCGTCCATTGGAATAACAAACAACAAGAGAAAAATATTTTTCATGCTATAATTTTCAATACTAACAATTTTATGCTTTATTTATCATAAAAGTGAGTGGCGGCTTTTTTATAATATTTTAAAATTAAAAATACATTACGTTTACCAAAATTATAAAAATATATGTTGATTCAATTTTTTCCTAAACATAGCTCTTCTTCTACATTCAAAGTTCATTTTTCTTTGATAAAACTTTATTTCTCCCTTAATTGAAGTTTATTTGTTATTGTTGTTGTTATGAATAGATGACTGATTACAAATAGTACAATATTGTCATCAAAGACAAACGATAAAGATGCAAAAATAATATCTTATAAATTGAGCTTTGAAGATTTATGTCAATGTTTAATTTATCTAATAAATGGTCTTCTTGAATCTTGAAATTCATCCTCAACGTTATATTTCAAAATAATAATAATTTTATGTGCAATTTTTTATGCAATCATCTCGAGAAGATATTGCAACACAAAATAAAATGATGAATGTGAATGGTAAGAAAATAAAATGTGTTGTTTCCTTTTCATTTTGTTACTGTTCACCATTTTCTTTTAGGTTCGAAATATATGTCATTTATTCCTTCAGTTGTGAGCGGTAGATTTGAAGATTTTTTTTACAATAATGTCATCTTTTGAAATAAATAAAATACTAATATGTCACTTTTTGAAAAATAATTCTTAAAATGTCCTATTTTATTTTATGTCCTATTTTTTTTTATTGATTCGTCCATGAGTTGGGCGAACGGGTCTCACTTTTGTTTTTCTTCAAGGGTTCGTCCATGGATTGGACAACTTGGTATTGCATTTATTTATTTTTTTGTTTTCTTATTTTTTATGTTATCATTTGTTTTAAGTTAAAGTGAGACTTGTTCGTTCAACCCATAGACGGACTCTTGAAGGAAAACAAAAATGGGACCCGTTCGTCCAACCCATGAATGAACCAATGAGAAAAGTGCGGCATTTTGAGAATTATTTTTTAAAGAGTGGCAGATTGATATTTTTTATTTCAAAAGGTGGCATTATTGTAAAAAAATTGATTTTGAAAGCTAAGTTGATAGTTCAAAACTTTGAGGTTTTGGAAAGATTGACTTAGGATTGAAAGACACAGTTGAAGATCTGAATAAGTTGGATCATATAGTGGCAGATGAATATGCAACGTGGTGTCCTGAGTTAGCAGCAAAGAGATTCATTACTAGAAAATAGTACACCTCCGTAACTTTATAATTGTCACTTTCAAATTTCAAAGTAATGTTAGTGATAGTTTTGTTAAAATTACTCCTAATCATTTATTATAGAGAGAAAAAAAGTAAGTTAAAGTAAATAAAAAATGAAGGGTATTTAGGTAAAAGAAAAATTATTGCATAAAAAGTAACAATAATCATTAGTTTTATTGATATGTGTAAAAAGTCAAAAAATGACAATTATAAAGGAACATAGGGAATATTTAGCATCAGTCGTTTTTCAACGCTAACATGGTGTTCTCAATCGCATGAAGTTTGGTGACAAGTGAAGTATCTAGATTCAAACTTGTACATGTAATAATTTTGTATTTATTTTGATCAATGGAAGCCCTTGAATGGAATTCCAAGTTGTGAGAGGGGTGTGCCATCGTTGTTTCTTTTATCATTGTTGTTGAAGGAATTGCAAGGCTATTATGGAATTTTTGTTGTTCATGGTACTTGTTCTCGATCAAATGAGCACAAAACTTGGAGTTTGATTTGGTACAGTTTTTACATGACACTATCATCATGGGTAAAGCTTCTTGGGACAAGACATGGTCAATCAAATCAATATTGCGAGGATTTGAAAATTTCATCTAGCTTGTGTGTCAACTTTCACAAGTGCAAGATTTTGGGATTCAATGATGACTCAAGCTTTTTGCAGGTGGTGTATGACTTCCTCTCTTGTAGGCATACTAAACTCTCCTGGTGGAAAGGTAAGCATGTATATCTTGGCGGTCGAGTAACCCTTCTAAATGTTGTCTTGAGTTCAATACCTCTCTTTTTCTTATCCTTTTATATCTCCAAAAAGAGTTATCTAGTGTGTGTTCCTCTATAGTGAAGTGGAGAACAATAGAAGAATCAATTGGGTGACTATTTGTTAACCGAAGCTGGAAGGGGGTCTAGGAATCAAAAGCTATGAGTTATTCAATACAGTGTTGCTAAGTAAATGGGATTGTAGAATTCTTTCAGATTCTAGTTCAGTATGGTACTCCTTATTAGTAGTATTCGCTTGGAGATTGCTTCTAAACAGACTCCAAACGAGGAATGAGTTATCGGGACAACATAATCGTGTGTGTCATCTTTGCTTGGGGCATGTGGAATCACACATTCTCATCTCCCTCTTATGTCATATTGCAATTTTTTTCTATCAATAATCATGTTATGAAAAAAAATACATAAATAATCGTGTTTTAAAATTAATTAACCAAATAACCAGGTTTCATGGTAAGGATACCAGCAGGAGCCATTTGAGATGGCTCATGCATTGTTTTTTAACAAGGATGAGCCATCTCAGATGGCTCCTACATGTAGGATTTTTCCTTAAAAGCCATCTGAGATGGCGCCTAGGTGTGGAAAAGTCATCTAAGATGACGCCTAGGTGTTAATCAGATGGTAAAAGTCATCTGAGATGGCGCCTAGGTGTTAAACCTAAAAAAAATCGATTCAAATTAAATTACGGGACACTGTTGTGAATTAAACTTTAAATCTAAATTTTCATTACAAACATAGCGAATAACAATTACATAGATTTATTCTCGGCGACCTGGGACATGTAGATGACCATGGGTTCCACAAGCGCGTTCTCTCCTAACTCGTGTAATGCGTGGTTCTTGAGTTTGTAGTGGTTGGGTCGATGGCCCATATGCATGGGTCGATGACTGCTCGTAGTGTATGCGATCAGGACCTATGTATGCCTCAAGATCTGCTTTGCTTGTCATACCACTTTCATATAGACGTGTTCCCATGTTCTCAAAGCTTGGTCGTTGTGGTGGGGGATTAAGTTCCATGTGGGGATGATAGCAATTGTCATCTTTATAGGTGGAGTGTGAATGTGTGGGGTGAAAAGGAAATTGGGTGTTTGGAGACTCGTACCCATACGAATGATAGGGGGTTTGGTACGGTAATAGTTGATAGTATGTTGGGTTGGTTGGGGAATATTCATCGGGCATGCCAGTGTCTGGGCTGAGGTGAGATATTGATGGGCCTATATAGGGGTGTTTAACATATTCTCTTTCTTCGGAGTATTGTATTTGAGTGTTTGGCATGTGGGAGTATTGAAATTGTGTGTCGGGCATTTGGGTGGGTTGGTAATTAGGTTACGATTGGGATTGAGATTGAGTGTTGGTGGTCCTGTATCGTTGGGTTGGTTGGCGGGAGGTTGATGGACGTTGGGGTTGTTGTTTGTAGTGTTGTTGGGGTTGTTGTTGGTAGGGATGCTACAGTTGTTGTTGGTATGGTTGTTGCGGTTGTTGTTGGTAGTGTCGTTGCGGTTGTTGTTGTGGAGTTGAGGGTTGGCCCCACTAGGTGCGTTGTAACACCCCTTCTAAAATACCCCGCGAATTAATATGTAAATCAGAGTTTAACATAAATGAACGGGCATTACAATTAATTAAAATACACAACAAAATAAAATATTAACAAAATGTCATGCTTTTACTGAAGAACCTTATTGAAGTAATCAAAAACCAATAATTATGTCTACACAGTGGAAAATAGCAACCAAAACGGAATAATTCCAAATCATAACCATTCCTAAGGTAATTCAAATAACAAATGAATATTAAATAAATTATCAGTCAAACGTTCCCCAGTGTTACAACTTATCCGAGCATGACACTGACACGCGGATCACTAAACTAGCACAACTCTATAAACCGTCCTCACTGACTCCTGAGTTTCTAACTTAATTTGAAATCAGCAAAGTAAGGGTGAGATTTCATCATAATTAATATGCATTATAAGTTCCTCAGACAATATGATATCACAAGTATATTAATCCACCCATTCTAGCATAAATCAGATTTCAACACACAATTACAAACCACACAATTCATTATGCACAACAACGACAACAATAGAATTATAACACTGGAACCCATCCTAACATGTTATAATCCCATACAAATACAAATGCAGACTCAATGCATGTGGTACCAAAACGTGAACTAAGTCACACACACTGATCCATAATCACCCGGATACAGTAACATCGATTCATCCATAATCACCCGGACACGAATCCAGCCTCACCATCCATCATCACCCAGGAACGGTTATTGGCAATACAAGTCAAATTCCACAAAATGGGAATTAACTCCACCAGAATGCATATGCATGCACAACACCAACATGCAACATTCAATTAAAGCTATGATTACACCAACCATCATAAACCGAATCAAAACCAAACCATGATATCTTTCATTAATCACATACACGTCAAACAGCATAATCAATGCATTTCATCCACCGGAACCTGTCACATTCAGATATCACGGATACACCACTGCATATACCAGGTATGCACAAGGTAACAAACCACCTAAGTCGGAATTCAACGCATTTTTAAAATAAATTCAAGCTACAGGAATTTTCTTCATTTCATAAAATAGAGCATTAAATTTAAGAAACAACGTCCAAAACGGCGCTCAAAACGGACCTACGGTTTGAAAGTTATGAATTTTTGAAGTTTTGTATTTTTCCAAATTGTACAGTGATAACCGGTTCCTCCCAGGGAGAACCCGGTTCCCACAAGTCTTAAAAACACGCTCCCTGGAAAATGCATGGGGAACCTGGTTCCTCCAGGCAGGAAACCGGTTCCCATAAAAAAATTAGTTTTCTTTGAAAAAAATAAACTGGAACCCGGTTCCTCCCCAGGAGTAACCGGTTCCCAGCAACCCAGAATACTCGTCCTCTGATTTTTATACCAGGAACCTGGTTCCTCCCACATGGGAACCGGTTCCTGCGACCTGTAGAGCCAAAATTATGCAGTTTTGACAGCATTATGCATACCAACTCAATTCCTATCAATTACACATGAATCCAACATCCATATACAAAATAAGTACACAATCCAACAGTAGTAACATGCAATATAACATACTCTGATCATTCCTAATGACTATATAACATACAAACTACTCAATTCTACACAATCCGACACAATTTGGGATAATTCCTAGAAAACCTAGAAATACTAAATTGAGATTCTTAACATACTACAATCAATCCTATTGAAATTAAAACCGATAAGGCATGTTAAACAATCGAAACCACCCCTTACCTTGTGGATTCTTCGAATTCCGGCAACTTTACTCTATTCCTCTTTCTCTCCTCTTCTCCAATGTCACGAATGATGAAACTCCTTCTATTCCTCTTTTTCCTTCTTTTTTCCTTTTATTATTTCCAATAATAATAATAAAATAATAATTAGAATAGGTAGAGTATTTTACTCGTCACACACCCCCCCACATTACTCCTCACACTCCCAACCCTTCCATTCATTTAATTAATTATTTAAATCCAATAATTCAAAATATTAATAATTAAACTCTAATTAAATTAATAATTCTAATTCTAATTACTTAATAATTGAATTATTTTTGGGGTGTCACATGCGTGGATCGACTAAATAGAGGGGGTGAGAGACATGCATTTCTAGGTTCGTTACGGATCGGTACCAAGCAATGTATTGAGGAGAGTGTTGCATAATTTCATCATCCTCGTAAACAGGAAATTCTAAGACATGGTCCCGACGATTTTTCCACATCCTACAAAACTCCCTGGAAATTTTTTTCCAATTATCATATCCCCATTGGGCATCGACCCTTTTGAGATGCCATGGATCCAAACATATCAGATTGCACGGTATATTTTGTAACATACTGAACTGCATCTTCACACGATCGTTGTGGTGCATTTCTATAATGTTAAATCGTATAATAGCAGTCTTCGCAGTCCATACTTGTGCATCATCTTCATTGGGTACATGATCTAAACCCATGTATGGTCTCCATGTAAATTGTTGAGTTAAAAAAATATGCAGATTAATGATATATTTTTAAAACATATGCGTTAAAATTAGTTGAAGTTAATAGAAATTACGTACATCATTCGCGCCAAGGTGGTCTATTAGATTACGATATAGGACAACATTGAATCTCAGATTCTTTCCATAATACATACCCGTTACACTATACCTAAATGAATGAACATTTAATATATTAAGATTTTATATAAATGAAAGACATGAATAATGTAATAATTAATCAATGTACTTACTTTGTTGCGTATGGAAAACTGAACGGTAGGTCGTTGACGGGATTAAGGGATTACATCCTCCACCAACCCCATGCTTAAATCAAGAAAGTACATCCATTAAAATTAAATGTGTCTTTCTTACAGTTCTTACATAAGGAACTGTATAGTTGGGCTAGAACAGCGGAACTCCAACTATACAATTTCCAGAGAGTAGCACCCACCAGTTGTGCTCCCGCTAGATTCCTGCAATTAAACTAGTTAAGCAGCCAGACATGAATATTATTGTTGCTTAAGATATGGCACCCTGACGGGGAAGCAAACCACACCCTTAGTAACTTGACAATTAAGGAACAAATTGTTGGACTTGAGACTTTACACGTAATAGGGGTGAATTGTGTTGTTTGAAAAAACATGTTTTGGATAACTATTCATACAAATTTGAGAGATTTATTAGTAGGGAACGATCCTAAATTATCGATATAAATTTTCCTAAGGATGCATATGCAAGACATTTTTCTTTATCACTTTACATACAACAATTGTCCAACAGAGAAAAGCGTTAAAGAAGATGGTTGGTTTATTCTCAAATTTTGGATAAAGTGTTTTGCTTTTGTTGTAAATTATTTAGTGCTCTTCCTAGTACAAGTAAATTAGCACATGAAGGTAGTAATAATTGGAGAAATATTAGTGTTAAGTTAAAGAGTCATGAGATGAGTAATGAGTATATTGTTAAAATGAGTTCATGGATTTATTTATAAATGATATTATTAAAACATAAAATAATTGACAAACACGTTCAAAAATGAATTAATAGAGCAAGAGAACACTGGAGAAATTTATTACTTAGAATCACTGAGGTTGTTAAAACTCTTGGAAAAATTTACTTACCATTTCGTGGAACAAATGAAAATATTTACGAAGAAAATAATGAAAATTTGTTGGGTTTAATTAAAATGATTGCAGAATTTGATCCTCTAATGCAAGTACATATTCGTCGAATAAAAAATGATGAAATTTATTACCATTATCTTGGATAGGGATGTCCAAAACCAAATCAACCCAGTAAAAAAATCGTAAACCAAATCGAAACCGCAAAAAACCGCATTTGGTTCAGATTAGTTTGGGTCATCTTTTAACAAAACTGCATGGTTCGGTTCGGTTTACGGTTTGTATTTTGCAAATCGAATCAAACCGCATTATGTTACAACCTTAATTTTACTTAACACTCATCTAACTCAAACATAAACCTATTATATATTAGCTTATGATTACGAACAATTTTCTCATCCTTACACTTATGGTTTTAGTTTCAGTCTTCTTAAATCTCTCATAGCATTATTACACCGTCTTCACCACTTACATATTGCCTCTTCTTCTCTAGTCTCTACTATCTTATATTCTTTCTTTTTCACCTTCTCATTTTTATGCAAATGTTCTCTCTTTCAATTTCGTTTTATCGCACATATTTATCTCTAATGTCTTCACTCTTATGTTCTTTCTTTTTCATCTTCACTAATCTTTCATCTCTTCTATTTTTTTTTTCATTATAATATTTTTGACATTATTTTATGCTATTATTCTATGTTTATTATTTCACTTTTGTTTAATCTAATTTTTACATATTAAATGGAAAATTATTGTCCAAATATGATGAGTTTTATTGTTATTTGGTAGTTATGAATGACAAAATACAAGTTATGTTGTCATCTATATGTGTATGTATGACTAAATAAAATATTTATAAAAAACTGAACCAACTGCACCGAACCAAACCGCATTGGTTTGGTTTTTTTTTCTTCTAAAAGTCAACCGAACCAAACTAAATCGCACGTATTTTCTCTCGCAGTTCAGATGATTTTTTGCGTCAAAACCGCTCAAACCGCACCGCGAAGTTCTTGGACGTAGAATACAAAATAAATTAATAGATTTGCTAGCAAATGAAATTAAAACAAAAATTATAATAAAAAAAGTTGTGGACTCAAAATATTTTTCAATCATACTTGAATGTAATCTTTATATAAGTCATCAAGAACAAATGTCTATTGTATTACGGTGTATAGATTTTTCTTTAACTCCAATAGTTGAGTATTTGTTAGAATTTTTGTAGTACATGATAAAATTAGAAGAAGTCTTTTTGATGCTATTATGAATGAACTAAATATACTTGGTCTTGATATTAGTTACTTAAGAGGACAAGGTTATGATAATGGTTGTAATATGAAAGAAAAACATAAGGTGTTCAAAAATGATTTTTTAGATGTTAATGCTAGATTATTTTATACATCATGTAGTTGTCATAGTCTAAACTTGATACTTTGTGATATGGTATATTGTTGTTCCAAAGTTGCGTCATTTTTTGGAGTGGTGCAAGGTATTTATAAAATCTTCTTCATTTAGTAAAAGATGAAAAATTCTACTAGACCAATTATCTAGCCTTACTTTAAAATCATTGTCACAAACATGTTGGGAAAGTCGTATTGAAAGTGTAAAATCTATAAGATTTCAAACTTCACAAATAAGAGATACTTTATTGAAATTAGGTGAAATGATGAATCTAAAATAAAAAGTGAAGCTGAATGTTTACCAACTTATGAGCTTGAAAATTTTGAATTTTTGTTAGGCATGACTATTTAGTATGAAATATTGTTTGCAATAAACTCAGCTAGTAAACACTTTCAATCAAAAGGATATGTTCATGAAGTTGCTATAGAGCAATTGAAATACTTGTTTCTTTGTTTTTGAAAAATATAGGGAAGATAGTTTTGAAAACGTCATAATTTCAGCTAAAGAAATTGCTATCGAAATGAATATAGAACATATGCTTTGTGAAAAACGTATTATTCGTAGAAAGAAACAATTTGATGAGATTATTGACAATGAAGTTTTAAAAATTCTTAAAGAATCATTTAAATCTGACTATTTTTTATACATATTAGAGCATGCAATTACATCATTTTGAAGTAAATTTTCAACAATTTAAAATATATCCAAATCTTTTTGATTTTCTATTTAGTATTGAGAAATTAAAGTCATTGAAAATTAAGAATTTAAAAGAATATTGTCTTAACTATGAATGTTCATTAAAACATAACGACAATTTTGATATTTATGGATTAGACTTATTTTTAGAATTAAAAATATTAAGAGATATCATACATGTCAAAAATTATACACCAATTGATATATTTAATTATATAGTAACATTGAACTCTTTCTCAAATGTATTTGTTGCTTATAGAATAATGCTAACGATTATTATAACGGCAAAAAAGAAATTCAAAATTAAAATTGATAAAATCTTATCTAACATCAATTGAAAAAGAAATGATTACTAAAACTGATAAGTGATTTTACAACTCCAAAAAATATATTTTAATTTAATATTATATTAATTTAATTTAATTTTTCATTAAAATATAAATGACTTCAAATAAAAGTTGGCTTTAAATCTCATGTAGTATTGGACCGACCCTGATTTGACATGTAAATCAAAATGTAAATAGGTAAACAAATTTGGCATGAGAATCAAAATATGTATATTTGGATTTGGGTAAATAAATTTGGCACGTTAGTTAAAATGTATATATTTAAGGATAAAGTTCTGAGACGATTTTTTAGGTGGGATTCTTAATATTTTGTAATAAAAATTTAATAAATATATTAAATATTATTTAAAAGGTAAAAATAAGAATAATTTATATATGTAAGAAACAAATATATATTTATTATATTTTATTGCAAAATAATAAGAACCATACTTTAAAAATTGTAACTAAATTTATTTTATATTTGGATAATAAACAATTTTAAAATTTTATTAATTATTTAAATGACATGATAAATGAGTGGAATATACGAGAATTAACCAAAATCATAATTATAAAAAGGATATGTATTAAATATAATAAACTACATTAGCCATTCTACATCACCCAGAATAAAAAGAAATATTAAATATTATCATCAATTTCATTTTCTTTTTTTTTTTAATTCATAATGAAATGAAGTTATGTGAAAGAGTAAATTGCAACCTATTATTAGTAAGAATCTATTTGGTAAGAAAAATATTTATGGTCAAATACTTTTTCACTAAAATTAGTGGGCGTGGTGTATATTTGGCAAGACTGTAGTTTAGTCATTATTTAACATTTGTTATGTCACTGTGATAATAATCTTCTGAAAATTTTACCCTATACCCCTACTCTTATTCCAATACCCCTGCACATTTTTTAATATTCCAATTTTATCCTTTTTACTTTTTTTTTATATGAATTTTTTAATTTATTTTCACTTTTTTCTGAGAGCGTACGGAAAAGCCAAAGGGAACAGAAATTTAACAAACCGGATAACCCAAAATGGCTACATCCGGTACATATTTTTTCAGGAACCGGATAACATGAGGTATCTACATCCGGAATGCATTTTTCTCCGGAAAACCCAGCCATAAGTTATCCGGTTAACAATATTAACAAACTGGATAACGTATTCCGGTTTGTATTATATTGCCAACCGGATAACATGTTGTGCAGTTATCCGGTTCGTTTTAATTTTTTAACGGTGTTATTGTCGGATACAATAAAAATCGACATGCGTAGATACCTCGATGCAGCGGAGATTGGTTGTGATAAAGGTGGAAGAAGTGATAAAATAAATAATTAAAGGTTGATAAAAAGAACATTCAAATAAAATGCACTATAATATTTAGTAAACCCAACCAAAATGTATAAAAATATTTTACTGAAATGACCAACATTGTTATTGTAACTTATATTTAAATTTGTTTATAATATATAGTGATGATTAAAAATATATATATAATATAAAACAATAACAAATTAATGTTTTCATAAGAAATTTGTGTATCCATCAATCATAATTGTCTCATGATTTTTAATAATCACAAATTTTTATATCAAATTTTAGTATAAATGTTAACATTTTATTTCATAAACAAGGTAATATTTTTCAAATCAATTTTATTTTTGTTGTATCATGCCACAATATCATATATTCTTCATCCAACATAAATATCATTTTATTAAAATATATAATATTCAATTATCAAAGAGAAATCATACTTAATAGATTGAATTAATTATTATAGAAGTGATAATTTTTTTATATTTTATTAATAAAATGTTATAACTGAGATAGTAAACTAATTTCAAGTTAGGGAATTATAATGATTACAAAGTATAAAAAGGAAGAAAAAATATTATATTTATAAGTAATATCTTTAATTTTGCTAAATTAAATGATAAAATTACTATAAATTAAATGTGATAAAAATCATGAAAAAAAGTTTATTAAGCTTTATGAACTGCCAAACATCAAATTTAAATATAAGTTACAATAACAATGCTAGTCATTTCAGTAAAATATTTTTATACATTTTGGTTGGGTTTACTAAATATTATAGTGCATTTTATTTGAATGTTTTTTTTATCAACCTTTTAATTATTTATTTTTATCACTTCTTCCACCTTTATCACAACCAATCTCCTACGCATGTCTGATTTTTATTGTATATCTGAGGAATAACACCTTTAAAAAAAATTAAAAAAAAATAAATAAAAAAAAACGAACCGGATAACTGTACAACATGTTATCCGGTTGGCAATATAATACAAACCGGAATACACATATCAAGGTTATCCGGTTTGTTAACCGGATAACTTATGGCTGGGTTTTCCGGAGAAAAATGCACTCCGGATGTAGATACCCCATGTTATCCGGTTCCTGAAAAAATATGTACCGGATGTAGCTATTTTGGGTTATCCGGTTTGTTAAATTTCTGTTCAGGATAAAATTGGAATATTAGAAAATGTATAGGGGTATCGGAATAAGAGTAGGGGTATAGGGTAAAATTTTCTAATCTTCTCATAGAAGCTTTTTGAATTTGGGCCACTTTCAATGGCGCCCATTATGTTGTATTTGGGCCTAGAACTGCTTCTGAAACGCACCATTCCCAAATTCTTGAAAAAATTGTGGTGTACTAACTTAAAATTGGTGGAAAAATCATTCTCTTCATGACCTTGATGCTTCTAGTGTGCATAGTAGAGAAGAAAACAAACGATTCTTATAAACACAACAGTTCAAACAAACGTAACAACATATATTTATAATTGCTGTCGTGAAATATGAAATACAAAATAAAGTTTCTATAATATACATCATGATTCTTTATGAAAACTCTATATTTAAAACTAAAAAATTCTAAGCAAAAGCTTCCCTTGTAGGCCGAACTCTAAAAATCAGCTCCAAATCAGGGGGCATGAAGTAACCATTCTTTGGTGGGACCTTCTTCTTCGTTGAACTAACCGCCGCCTTCTTTTTCGGTGCTCCGGGACATGCCACAGCTGCCGGTATCCGACATCCGCTGTGTTTTGGTGTCCGACAACCTTCTTCCATGTCCAATTTCATAACCATCTTGTTGAGAGTGTTTTGTTTTTCTTAGGTTGTCTTGTCTGGTTTGAAAATATGAAATAAGGGTTGTAAGTTGTTATTTATAGCGGCGGGGTTTTGGGGTAATTTAAGTTACTTGTTCAGGAAGTCGATGTTGAGGTTTTGTTTTTTGGGGGAAAAACGTGTAAGCTTGTATTGGAATCTAATGAGAGTCCATGTGGTAAAAAGACCATGATCTTGGGATTGTATGGGGTGTGGGACCCAAGTGTAAAAGACATAGGATTCTCTGATTCTAGTTGTTTCGGAATTGAAAGTGTACGAGAAAAGTTTTGTGTTGTTTTTAAATATAGGACGCATGGTTTTGGCGGGAGGAACTTATGAGATTAATGCCTTGGGCCCATGGACTCGTATTGGAGATCACCGTCAAAACAACCTTGACCGTTGATGTTTAATCACATATATATAAACTATTTATTTGGAGTTTAATCACAATTAATCTGAACGTGAGCTCATATTTTTAAATAATAGTATTACAAACAATTTTTTTTCAATCTATATTCTTTGTTCTTTTATCAGATGAAATACATGTGAATCTCTCACACTTGAAACCTATGTAATTTTCCCAAATCAACTGAACTAATTTCATTTTGTATTCCATTGTTTTAATTTTAGCATTAAAACTATCTAATTTTCCCAAAGTATAATTACAAAATGTTCATAGAATCATGGATTAAAATACAAATGTACAGCTAACTTGACTATGTCGATAACTCAGCCCAACCTTAGTAGTTTGTTTTGATTGCATATTTTCCATCAGTGTGTACATAGGCGGTACCACAATGTCAGGCACCAGATAGCAGCATCAACAACACACAGCTGTGCATTCCATCCACTTACCACCAGACATCTTGTCGACGACGCCCTGTCTTTGACAGCATTGTATCAATTGCAAAATGATGATGACATGAGTAGTCATTTTAAAGCAAATAATTGTAACAATGATTGTTGTTTCTCAAGAAGAAGTGTGGTAGTTCATGATGGATTTTGGTGCATTTCAATTTACTATCGTCGTCTAACAATGAATATGAGAAGGCGATACTTGAATAAGAAGTTCTTCTAAAACCCAAAAATGAGCTTGAATTGAAGCTCAGTTGAGCTTAGAAACGGAGAAAACATTGTTCCTAAAATTAAAAAGACAGAAAAACAAGGAAAGAACAGTTTCAAGTCGTTGTTGAATAACAAAACTAACTCAAACTAACTCAAAAGTTGTTGACGACCAAAGTTTCAGGCACACATGAAGCAAATTTAGGGGAATACTTGTATCACTGAGAGATAGAGAGGGAGGAAAATTCAGATTTTATATCCTTTGAAAATGAGATTATAAACTGTAGCTTGTAGAGAATTTTGAAGAGAGCAAAAAAATCACAAGAAATGTGTGACATTGCAAAAGGGAGTAACAAATATGAGTGAGAGATGCAAGCTAGTGTTTCAATTATATCATATTTTGAATGAGCAATAAACAATCAAATGTTATTTTCCAACATAAATACATAATGTATTATCACCCTTAGCAAATCAGAAGGCATTGCATAGCTAAAGTTCATGAACAATGTTAGCATCAAAACTTGGATGTAAATTCATGTATTTCCCAATTACACATTTCGAAATACAGCAATGCCGTCGATCCTGGATTGCAGAAAATAGCAGTTCATTCAAATTTCTCTACACTGCAGTGGTATAGCCACAGCACTTAAGTGCAGGCTATAAATATAATGCTACTATAGCCACGATTAGACAACACTGCATTACAGAGTTAATAAAACATCGAACTATGATTGCAACTTACATGAATTTACATTCTGCTCACGCCAAACATTCACCAGGACAAACCACATGAAACAACCTATATCTTTATTCCCGGCTTTAAACCTTGACATATCAAATAGATCTCTCTCGACGAAGGTCTAGTGGCTTTAGGTCTCAACCACAACGACTTCATAAACAATGGTTTACAAATCTTATTGATTTCTGCAGCAAAGAAATTAAACCAGTTCATTAAATAACATATACCAACCAAATCAACTAACACAATTTCGCTTGAGAAAAAAAATGAAACCACAAATCCACCTTTGGCATCTTCACTCTCCAAAAGCTTGATAACAAGATGACCTCCAACTCGCAACACTCCTCTGTCATCCGAACTGGACAGATCATCATCACATTGCTCCTCGACCTCGTCCTGATTATCAGCATCAGAATTACAAACAGAAGCTACCCTGCCAACAGCCAAATCTACCGCTCGCATCCCTAGTTCAAATGACAAAGCAGCATCTTTAGTCGTGATTCCAGAAACCAACGGACACATGTCTGAGAGTATTACAGAAAATCCTTTTTGCTGCAGAAAGTAAAATCAAAGATACATTATTAGGACTAACTAACTATGTTGTAACCAACTAACGAACTATGTTGTAACTAACTAACTAACTAATTTTTGTTGTAACTAACTAACTAATTGTGAGTTGGAACTAAATAAATAACTAACTACATAGAACAAGTAAGCAATGAAAAATTATATACCAACACCTCTGGAAAAAAGTGTATTTGCATCTGTGTGACACTTACACCGGTAACACCAAGACTTGTAATTACATATAATTTATTTATTTTTATAAATTATTATCAATGTCCAAGTGTCGTGTTTCTAATGTTGGTGCAAAACTAACCTTAGGAGAGAGGTCTTTGAGTTGGTGTTTAGGGAGGGTCATGACATCAGCAGAAACAGTTTGAACCCTGGAATCACAAAGAGGAGGGACTTTAACTTTCTTATGGTCGATGCCGAGAACGGAGCCACCGTTGTGGAATGGGCCCAAGCTCTGACAAGCGACCTGAAGCCATGAACCGGGAGCGCAGCCCAAGTCGAGAACGGAAGAACCGGGTTTGATTAATTTATGCTGTCTCTGTATCTGAGCCAATTTGAACGCCGAGCGAGCCACGTAGCCGAGGCGTTGAGCCTCTTTGTAGAAGAAATCAGGCGCTCCGCTCCCAACCATCGATCATTCACTTCTTTCCGCCACCTCCTCCGCCGTAGCTTTTTTCAGCTACGACTATACCCTGCCCGAGGTTTAAGAGTGGGAACTTTAGAGATTTTTTATAAAACCACAATTTTTATTATATTAATAAGAATGGAAATTTTAGAAAATTTTATAAAACTAAAAAATGCATTTTTTTTAAATAAATTAAAAAGATCAACTTTTATCCATTTTTAGGTGATATTCGATATAAATTGTGTTTAGCTTTGAGCACATCTATACCGAATGTTTCTTCTAAAAAATTAAATACATGTCAATCAAATGACTCCAAATTATTACGAATTTTCTTACTAAAAAAATGTGATCTATAAAATTTAGAACATGAGCATTGATGTCATTGGAATAGACACAAAGAATTCTCAACTATAGTGGAATAATATAAATTTGTCGATAAAACTCACTCTATGAATAGATGTTAAGAGATTTCAATTTTTTTTCATCTTGTACACCCATTCAAACATCGTGAGGTATTATTGCATGACGCTCCAAATAATCTTTTCTTCGAATCTTATTGTCCATTAACTTCCGCACATTACATAGTGTCAGATTAGAATCATTTTAATCTTAATAATTTGATTATTAACCAAATAATCAACATCACGACTAGGGTCTATTTCCGACATTTTCCTCCAAAACTTCGTATCCAACAAAGACCAACACTTCCAAAACTTCGTTATCCAACAAAGACCAACACTTAATGAAGATCATAGAACATCATTTGTTTCCGACATTTTAATTTTTATTATTTTATTTAAAAATTCTCTTGTCATTGGATTAGGGGCATAGAACATCCTATGCAAACCGAATCCATTACTATCAAATAACATCTGCCTATTGACAATAGTGTTTCAAAGATGCGTTCGTTGTTTTTGGACTAATAGATACTGTGTTCATAGTTCATATATTCAATCCTAATAAATAAAAAATGAAAATAAAATATCCAACCAGAAATAAGGAGAATATTTTCATTTTTCTTCGCTATGTCGTCATGGTATTTGACAAGTCTACATACATCCATGAAATTAAATGAAAATTACAAAATAAAAGAAAACAAGTTTCTGTTACACCATACATCAACCTTATTCCTTATTTAATTTACAAATGCCAACCTGTTTAAATTGAAGGCCAGTAAAGAATTTGGTAAGGAAGATATTACATGAGAATATGAAACAAATGTACAAGTTTGTTTGCCACAGTTACAAGTCACTAACGTTAAATGTCTTTCTACATAATCACAAGTGGTTGGACACCATTGGTTTGATGCTTTACATGATGTTTTGCTTGGTGGATAGACCAGAAGGCATGAGCAGCCAAAACCCTATCCAAAAGCTCTTGAGGAACTGGCTGTCCTCTCCTTTGTTGAGGGGAGATTTTTGCAGTGTGTACTAAGGTTTTCCATTTATCCTGCAAATACCAAAAGGTCGAGTCATTAGCAATTAACAATGCTACCATTACAACCTAGTTAATGAAGTGATGAACAAAAACAACTGCATACTATTTAATGCCAGAACAAAGCTCTATATGAATTGGCGCAACACAAGAATTGTTAGCATCTAGCGTGATTCAAACCTGAGACCTTAAGAGTAACACACTCTCAAGTCCGAAACCTTCACCAACAGACCAACCGTTGGGGTTAATTTCGATTATGACTTACTAACTCAGCCCTTACAAAATTGGCTTGTAATGTGGTGAGGGCTATTCAACCATTTATAACACATTGTTAGATCATATCTCATCTGATGTAAAACTCTCAACACACCTCTTCATGCCCAACACACCTCTTCGTGCCCAGGACTAGACATCTGGTGTGTGACCTAAGTGGCCCAGGGGGAGATGGTCTAACATAAAAAAAATGATGTTGAAATGATTTGTGCAATCAATAGCAACTACAGTTTTTTCACAACAAGTCGACTACATGGACCAAAGTAAGTGGGTATGCTTCGATTCAATCAATTGTGACAAAATAACACATGTCAAAATAAATTTATCAGAGAAAAACTACATGTTGAAAAACTATGCATGTCAAAATAATTTTTCATTAATGTGGATATTAACACCACAAACTAGGTTTTTCTCTATAAATGTTCCTTTACAGCATAAAAATCATATTTTAACATGATTTTTGAAAAAAATTTACACACAAACATAATTAAAACATCAAAATGATTTTAAAAGAATCTAAAACAAATGTGCCTTAAATCTTGGTTTCAAGTTAGATTTGGAGGTAAAAGAAGAGAGTACCTTTAAGTCTACATAAGTCCTATGATCTGCATTCTCAAAACATCGTAACTTTACATCACGCCACCTGCATAGTGAAAACAATGTCAGCAACCTAATATATCCGCCAAAACTGCAGATGAAGCAGATAGCCATCAAACCTTCCAGTTCCAACTTCTTCAACTGCATGAACAAGTGCTTCCACTTCAGAAACAGAAAACGGTCTCCTGGTTCGACGCTGTACAATCTCAGAGTGTCCGGTGTTGTGACTCACGGGAACGGCAGCTAATGCCTCTGAGCTATTATCTGGAATGCAAACTAGCGTTCCAGAATCTCGTGTTAGTTTATCAGAAATAGTGTCTTCCATGGAAGAAGCTGATTCATGGTTAATTTCAACAAGATCGCCAGTATTTGTAACCAAGGAGGAATCCTGCGTGGTAACAGATATCCCCGATTCTATGGAGGGAGTTCTTAGAGACCTAGAAAAATCCAATTATGAAAATTAGTTAAATAGACGAAAGAAACATTCAATTGAATGGAGCTAAACAGTTGATTTCTGACCATTAAATAAATGATACCAATTTATCACAATTTTCATATTTAAGTTTAGCTAGTGGGATAAGTACTTGTGAGACTGTTTAGAGAAATAGCTTCTGAACATGTTTTCCACTTATTTCCAAAAACACTTCTGGAAATGTTATGAAAACAACGTATAGCTTATAAGAAAACAGTTTGATTTGATTTCATAATTTATTATAGAAATAGTTTATAGATAAGCTCTTATATGGTAGGTGCAAATGTGTCTATGTTATAAGCGCTTGATTAAGTTGCTTATCCAAATAGAACCTGAGCTACGGTGATCAAAAGCGTTGGCTCACATAATTAGCTCAGGCGCTTCACAATGAGAAGGATCACCAGCACAAACAACTGGAGAAGCTTGAGAAGAACTAGGCTCCAAAACAAAACCGAGTTTATCTAGATTTTCTTTACAAGATATACCAGTTTGCCGAAGAGTTCTGTTGTCATCTCTAACTTTCTTCCCTTGAACAAGAACGCCAACATGCATTCCACCTCCGATTATAGTCATCACTGCCTCCATGACTTTCCTCTATAAAAATTTGTAAAGAATCAAAATATATCGAGAAAATATGCTCTGTGGTACTTACAATCTGTTAATAAGGCTAAATGGAAACAGTAATACTTTAAAATTTAACATTGAAGAATAAAATTAAAACCATCTATCTATCCATACCTTTAATGAACCCACAGTTGCGGTTTGGGAACCTCAACATAAAGCTCTGGAATTCTGAATGACTTGATTCTAAACTTGACTGTACCAGAGGAAAAATCATCAATTCCAGAAAGATGCAAAGAACATATGCTAATCAAAACAAATGAACACCCCACGATAAATTACCATGAGAATCTTTAGAGACGTGAGCTTTTGTAGAAGAGCTACGGTTATTTCCACAAATTCCTTTCTTAGGTAAATCAGATACACTCTCACTGCTGAATCCTCCACCACGAGTTACCATTGAACCCTTCTCCGATAATTTCTTCCTCTTCGTAAGAGTGTAACACTGAGATCTTTCGAAATTGTAATAAGGCTTCCTTTTACGACTTGCGGGCTTTATTCCCTTATCTACAAATTACACATTCTTTGGTAAAATTGTCTCTTCAAGAGAGAAGCAGTAAGAACAATACTTATTGTACTTCATCCAAGTGCAGTCCAAAAAAATAGATACACATAATATGTGAAAGATAAGGAAGCACGTGATCGAAGACAATTTGTTAAAAGCCTTACCATATCTAGAATGTTCATAATCCTTCAACTTTGGAGCAACCTTCCAGTGTTTGGAAGTCAACCGCTTCCTGATTATTTTGCGAGCAATGCGCCGTGAAGGTCTAAAAGCCTTCGATTTGGTGCAAACTTTGTTGCACCTAACAAACTTTTCGTCATCATCAATAAAATGTAACTTATTATCATTCCCATGCTTCAAAAATGAAGCATTGGGAAACAATTCCCCACAAAATGGAGATTTGACATTATTGTTCAACTCTACTAACGAAGGAGAGTTAACGCGTAAATCCAACGGATCCTTCAAACTAAACTTATCATTCGCAGATAACCCCTCGAAGCCAGAACATCCCGCCTCGTGATTGTTCGTTAATTCCACAAGTCTATTAGTATTAGAACCATTTCCAAACTTACTCTCCAATTTCAAAATCTCGGACTTCACATTATCGCTACCTGAAATGCATTCTAGCATACAATCAGCATCACTAATCTCAACATCTTTCCCACTCCTCTTTTCATCGCAACTTCCATTTCGACATTGCTCTTCGCTTATCAGTTTAACTTCAGAGGCATTGCTAGAAGTGTTACTTTCCCCCTCCTGCAGCAACTTCCCGGCCAAAGATGCAAGTAGTTCAAAAGCACAAGCGCGACCATCCTCAGCCGGTTTCTCAAACGGAACCCTAGTCTAAAAAAATTCAAACTAGAGTAAGATGCAAGTAGTTCAAACTAGTGTTCAACTTCAAACAAAACAAATAAAAAAACACATAAAAATCAATTATAATCTATGAATCACAGACGCCAGAAACACAACACCAACACTGACACAAGTAATGACTCCAATTACTTACTCTTGCAGATCTTGGACATCTAGGTATCTCAGGAACCTGAAATCCCCTTAGTCCATTACCCAGCCTCTTCTTCAACACCATAGCATGAACATATATAACTCATCAATTCACCAGAAACACCTCTGTCATAAAAAATTCATAATAATCTCAAAATTCAAAACCAAACCAACAACATGAAGAGCAAAACTCAAAATTCAACACCAAAAAAAATTACCCTAACCCGATCGGATCTCAAATTCCAAAATTCAGAATTAAGAATTAATAAAACATAGAAACTAACCTCTTGTAACAGAATTTGGGTTAGAGAATGCAAAAAAAAATTGGGAAAATGAAAATCAAAACATTGAAAGTGACGAAAAATGTATATATATGGAATTGGAAAGGAAAAAAAATACGAATCCAAACTCAAAATGATTCCATTCTTTTTCTCTTTCAAGTTTTCATTTTAATAATGATTTGTTCTTTGTTTAGAGAAAACAAAGATTGATGGATATAAACTATAATAAAATATTTTTAATTTACGGAGAAAAAAGAAAAAAAAATGAAAAAGAAAAGAAAACCCTACCACCATGAATAAAGAAGAAAAACCACGCAACAGTTACCGTACCTCAAAGCTTAAACCCTTTTTTTTTTCTTTCTTTCTAAGTTACTTTTGAGATGAAACAAAAAGACTTGTTATATACGACAAAGTACAAATGGCTTCTACACGTGGAGATTTCTTATTCTTTATTCACGTCATGTAAAATGCCATGTCAGAAATTTGTCTATTTTCTGAAAATATAATTAAAATATTAAACTAATTATGATTATTCTATCAATTTCACAAACATATTTTAAATTAATTGTATAATATCGTTGAATTGAATAATGAATTTTTAATTTAATGAGAATGTAAAACTATTTTATTTTAGTGGTGTATTTTTTTTTTATTGACAAATAAAAGTGTTTGAGGTTGGTTTGAGGTTCAAATCAACTATCAACTATATATAATTATTAATAGAAGATACATGTACATTACCGTTTTTATTTTTCACTTTAAAATTATTTACTCTATTAAAAAGTTATTTTTTATCAATATCTATTAAAAAGTTAAAATAATAAACATCTAATCTCCTAAATTGATTCAAATGTTCTCACTGGTTGACACGTGGGAATACAAAATTGAATACATCTTTAATTTTTTTAACAAACTTATCAATTCACTTATTTGTTTCAATATTTATTATGTGACATTAAAATAGAAATCAATATTTTATCACATATAATTTATTTTAAATATTATAATATCACATTTTTGACTATTTATTAATATATTTTATTAAACATAGAATTGACTTTACACTTATGTTTATTTTTTATTTTTAACATATCATTTGTTTACTTTTTGAACAATCATTTTATTCTTATCGTAAAATATCAAACAAGTGTTAAGAGATGTTTTTATCAAATTTGTATCATAATAAAAGTTTTAAATAAATTTAAATAATTGTGATTTTTCATAATATTAGCAAATTTTGCATTAAATTTCTGTAAAAAGAATTTAAAACCTCCCTTACAAATTTTAGATTCTCTTAGAAACATGGTATCATTGCAGCAAACATTCACATGATATTTTTTTTATTTCGACATTATATTTTATAGTACTTTTTATTTCCACATTATATTTTATTTTATTATTTTTTATGTTTTTATTATGATTAAAGTTTTTTTATATTTTTTTATGAAATTATTTTTATAAAGTAATTATTAAAATAATATTATTAGATTAAGTCCATAGATTAAGTCCATATAGAATATTTGTATTAACTATAAAGAACCATGCATATAAAAATCTTGAAAATATATGGCATTAAAACTTCAACTGCTGGTATGTCATGTATTAGTTTCCCACTTGCACACATGCGATTCCATTGCTTCATTGGTAGCTTCTTGTATCCTTCTGGTAGTTTCCCACTTGCACAAATATAATTCTACTACCTACTGTTCAATCGTGTTGGAATTTTAGTTCAGTTTGTAGATGTGTACTACCAACATGTTAGCTTATAATATTATAGTTGTTTTATTTCCATACTTTTATCACTGATATCACTTTTATAGTTTCCATACTTTTATAATTTCTAACTTATCGCTTCAACACCAAAATGAAGAAACAAACAAAAAAAAAACTAAAATAACATAAAAATCTGCAGATTATTCAAAACTGTATGTTCACGAGGAGGAACTAAAAAATTCATCAAATGCCCATGAAAAAAAGATATCACTTAGCAATTAAAGCTAAGATTTCACCAACACACTACTCTAAGAATTAATTAAAATTTGGAAGTAAATTCTTTGATATTTGAAACACTGCACATGCCGCAACTAAAACAGAAAAATTGCAAAACCACCTAAACTATAATAGGTTCTCCTAACTGCTCTTATCTAATAGAAAGTAAACATTGAAATGCAACCACTGTATACTCTAACAGAAACACAAACTGTATATTCATGTGCATTGAAGATATAGAAGACAGGCCTGTTGTTGCATGCTTCAAGATATGACAGAACCAATATAGAATGCCACATTGAAAATTTGAAAGCAATTGAAAGATTTTATATTACTCTTTTACACAATCTATTTCAGATTTTGAAGTAATGGACTGCAAGATAAGATATTGGGCCTGAAGCCATATAATTATTTTAATAATTAATAAATAAATAATTAAAAAATTGTAAATTAAAAAAGAATAATTTATCAATAATTAAAAAATTGTAAATTAAAAAAATAATTTATAAATAAAAAAAATTAATTTATAAAATATTTAAATTAAAAAATGAAAAAAGAAAAAGATTAAAAATATCCATGTGGATTAAAAAATTAATTAAAAAGGCTTACTACGTAAGCGGTTAAAGAGAATCTTTTCTGTAATGTGGCAGGAATAGGAAGCTTTTTAATTCACTAATATTATAAGGGGGTTTATATATTTAACCCTTATTTATTTCAATCTTTTCATTATAATTTTGAAAATGTGATTAAAACACTTCATGAAAGACACGGAACACTGTCAGTTAGATTCAGACAAATAAACATACAATAAACATTATTCTTAATGTGCATTGAAGATATTATATTGTACAAAATTAATTTCTTAGTATGCATTTGATTATAATTATGTTGTATAAAATTATTTTAACCCGTGCGAACGCACGAGTATTAAACTAGTAATTAACAAAAAAGATAATACTATATGAGAATTTCGAGAATGTAATTGACTCATATTAACAGGAATTTTAGTTAAGGGGAGCAAAATTAGAATGTACACACCCCATTTATACAAAGGTTATGGGAAAGTCATCGATCGAAGAAGTTCTATTGGGGCGTGGTGAAGCTCAGCATATCTTTAACATTGATCATACCTTTTGACAAAGGCTATGTTATCTTTCATTAGAGTAGGCCAATAATATATCCCCCTGACAGTTTGTGTGTGAGAGCTTTTCTACTAATGTTGCTATTACATGCACTTTGTGTACCATTGCAAAAACCAGAGTGATTCAATGTTTGCCCAAACATCGCAGCATAAGAGAAGCTCTCCCCGTTTTGTACAGTTTCTCAAAGAGCAAGGTGAACTTGGAATAGGATGACAAAATAGGCCTGACCCATTGGGCATGCTTGTTTTGTTCGCACTTTAGTGTTGGACAGGTCAAGAATTTAGGCTTTCACCCTCCAATGTGACTGTCCGTCCCGTTTTCTTCGTGGGCTTTTGCGGGTACGAGCATTAACATAAAATTTTGCATTTTTAGGTTTAAAAGGTCCAGTGCCTGCAAGCTTTCTCTACCCCCACAATCACTTTTTTGTGGGGAGAACCTAGATTTTTGACCCTCATCCTCGATTATGCCCGTCCAACCACGCCCCATTTTTTGTGGGATTTTGTGGGGCGAGCCTAAACGGTGCGGGCATGCCCGTTTGCCATCCCTAACTTGGAAGACTATTTTTGGATCCTTCTTACTTCTCCCTCATCTAGAGGAAGTTTGTCAAATTGTAGATAACGTAGTATGGGCGACATCCAGATATATTCTAGGATAACTTCCATGGAGTACACCTCGTTTACCTCAATGTTGGGGGAGGAGATAGTCTTATAGAAAATTGTTCTATTGAATCCCACTGTCTTCGATGAGGCTAGCTTGGACGTGAGGTCTACTTATAATTTCTACTCGTTGGGGACGTGCTCTATTCAAAAGTGGAAAAGAGAAAGGATAAATTTTCCACCTTTTGTAGATATCTTATTAGTTGAGGATCATTGGCTTGGTAATGGCCAAAGACTTGGTTGGCGACCATCTATGAGTCACTTTTGGCCTTCAGCCTAGATGCTATCATCTCTAACGTGATGATCATCCTCTACGGGCAAGATGAATTGTGTATTGTAATCTTCCAGAGGTTGTGACTTGATGCTTTCCCTCGGGACATATAATATGTTGTATTCCAAGAGTTCCACCTTTCATGATACCATCCTCTTTGCTAGAATGGGATTCTTCAAGATTTGCCGAACATGATAGTTGGTTTTTACCAAGATCTTATGGCCCAGAAAGTATGGTCTAAATTTCCTCGCCGAAACAATGATGGTTAACGCTAGTTTCTCAATCTTCTAATAGTGTGCTTCGACGCCTCTGAACACCTTGCTTATGAAATACACAGGTTTCTTCGCCTTGTCTGTCTCTTAGACAATGACCGAGCTCCTCGCTTGATATGTGTCTGAGAGGTAGATGAGTAATGACAAACATCTCTCTAGAGAGTCAAAATAGAAGGTGATGTGAAGAAATTATTTACCTTAGTGAACACATCCTCACACTCGAAGGTCCATTTAAACTTATCTCTCTTATTTAGGGTGGCAAATAGGAGGAAAAATATATCACTTACGCAAGAGAGAAAATGATACATAATGGTGAGGTGACCTGTGAGTTGTTGTTCTTCCTTTATATTAGTAGGACTCCTCATTGTGATGATTGCATATCACTTATCTGGGTTAGCCTTGATGTTTCTACTTGTCAGCATGAAGCCTATAAATTTCCCTACTTTGACTCTGAAAGAACACTTGTCGGGGTTATATTTTACTTCTTGACTAACGGTAGAATATCTTCCAAATCTCATACATGACTGCATCCGTTGATCGTCTTACCTATTAATTCATCGACGTAGACCTCTGAGTTTTTCCATATCTAATGGACGAAGATAATATCCATGAGGCACCGGTAGGTGACCCAACGTTATTAAGGTCGAAGGGTATTCCATTGTAGTAGTAGTTGCCATGATTCGACATGAAGGTTGTCTTGGGTGCACCTAAAAGATCCATCTAAATCTGGTTATACCCTGAGTACGTATCCCTGAAGCTCAACGTGTGGTAGCCTGATCACCAATCAGTAAGGTGATTGATGTTCGATAACAGGTATGAATCTTTAGGTCAGACGAAATTCAGTTCAATGAAATTTACACACATGCGCCACATGTTGTTAACTTTCCGTACTAAAACCATGTAGGCTAGCCAGGTGGGGTATTTCATTTCTGTGATGAACCCGACGTCAAATAGTTTTCCCACCTTTTCTTCAATGGAGACCCTCTTCTTTGTCAACTTTCCACTAACTATATGTCATTGGTATGGAAGAAGGATGGATGGTGAAACGATGACTCACCACTCTAGTGTTTGTTACTAGCATATCAGAGGGAGCCCAAGTGAATATATCTACATTCTCAATGAGTTGGTTGACTAGTTCTCAAAACTCCCTTATGGAAAATAGAGTACCTATACTTTTCACTTGATGGGTGTGAGCACCTATCTGGACCCCCTTCAAATCTTAAGCAGGCACAGACCTTTCTACTTTTGCCTTGCACGATTTCAGTGCCTCATCCATTGCCAAAAGAAGCCAAGTATGTGTATTATGGTGCATTGTACTAGATTCCTCAACTATTGCCATGTAAGGCAAGTTTGTGAATTTTTCAAAATCACCAACATTGTAGTATCAAGCTAGCTCACCATTTCGTGATCCTCTCACTCATTTCCACTCACCCTTAGCTCATCAAAACTCACATCAATTGAAGAAAATAAAGAGCAAAACGCATGGCATACACAAGACACTCATTTTTTGATTTTTTGCAAATACCTTCAGAAAAAAGATATATGGGCCATTAAGACCATACTGCCCTCACTCTTGGAGCTCTATATAAGCTCACAAGCTCATTGAAGAAAACCCTATACGCCTCCTTCAACCACAAATCAGATCTGAAAATTTTTCTTCCTCTTCAAGTTTTGCTTCGAATCTTCTTTTTCCTCCATTCAAGGGCTTGTTTCTTCTTCTTTTCTTCTTCCTTGAAGCTCAGAGATTAAGAGGGTGAGGTTTCTTCTTGTGTTCAGATGCATTAGTTGAGTTTATTTCTCAACTCAAGAGGTAAGTTTTTGAACTTGGATTTTGATGAAATAAAGCATGTATGCGTGGGTATAGCTGACCAAACATTAGGTTTGATGTATATCTTTGCTTGTTTGTGAAGTATTTTGCATAATATGAAGTTATAAAAATTCATGTTTGGATGATTTTCGTGGCTTGATTTCTTGATGTGTGGTTGATGTTTTTGAAATCTATTAATTGCTTGTTGTTCCTTGCCATGTGATCTTCATTCTTTGCTTTGAATCGTGAAAAATGATTGAGAAATGAGTAAGATACAAAGTTCATAAATTGGGGTGTTGATCTCGTTGTACCGCGTGTTTAGGGCATAGAGAGGTTGAAGATGAAGTGAGGTGGCGAGATCTAATTGGTTGTGTTCTTGTTGAATAATTTTTGTTCTAATTGATTTTGTGATTTTATTTTCCGGATCAAAACTTGTCCAAAAATTCTAAAAACATTAGGGTGGCCTTAGAATATTATTTCTGACTTTGTGTATTTTTTTCATAATTTTTGAAAATTATTTGATTGGTGAAAAAAAATCAGAGTTTAATTAATTGATTTTTGTGTAATATTTTCATTTATTTTTGTTAACATTATTTTCAAACTACAAAAATTACACAGAAATTATTTCAGGCCATTTGATTGGTTTATTTTTTATCCCTGATTTTTATTTCACAATTTCTCCAATTTTTGCATAATTAATTTCTTACATTATATTGCATTTCATGCATTTTAATTATCATTAAAATATTTTTCTTCATACAAAAATTGCATAAAAAATATTTTGAATCATTTTATTCATACATATTGCATTTCTGATTATTTTTTTTTCATATTTTTTCATTTTTTGCATGATTAAATAATTTTTTTTTGCATTAAACATTTAATTTGCATTGCATATTTCCTATTTTTATTATTTTCACCATTTTTCCTAAAACATAAAAATACTTTTTGGGGTCCTCATGGTCTTAGGTTGATGTTAGAATTTTGTTTATGATTTTTATCATTGATTTTCTTTAATTTTGAATTTTGAGTTTGTCATTGCTCTATTTAGGGCTTTTGTTGCTTAGATCATAAGCTTTGATTTAATGGATGATTATTTGAAACTTGTAAATGTCAATAAATATTTGTTTAGAACCTTGAATGTCCTGAGTTCATAAAAATCATTTTTGTTTGAATTTATCAATTGTATTTCCATTTTTTCCAAAATGTTTTGCCTAAGATGTCTAGTTCGAGCTTTACCTCAACTAGTCTTGAAAATTAATTTTGTTTTCAATCTTCTTCAAATATTCAAGGACCTAAGTTGATGTTTTCTGACTTTTACAAGTATTAAGTGATCTAAAATAATTTTGTTTGGTTTTTATAGGTCACTCTTTTATATGTGATTGATTTATCCAAATTTAGTCAACCTTGTGACTTAGGGTAGAAGCTACAATTTTTTGATTAATCTCCCTTAACTTTTGAGACCATTTCTGTTTAGAAGTACTTGGTTTATGATATTTTTTCCTTTAGAGGCTTGTTTGTGCTTGCATATACTAGTTTTGTTCTGACTTGTTGAATGTTTTGTGTATGACCTTTGAAGATAACTTGTTTTCATGTCTTACTTAGGTTATTTAAGCTACTGACCCTATATGTCTTATCACCTTTTCATCTTGTCTCTTGATATTATTTTACTTGTTGACTTGTATGTTTCCTTAAGTTGACTTTAGGGTTGGATTTTTACTTCTTCCTTTGTTAGCTTTTGTGTTATTTGTAGTAGTGATGTTTGTCATTTGATTTTTGCTATGTATGAGTGTTACCTCAATGTTCTTAGCTTCTTACTTCACTCTTATGTGACACCTTGAAAGCATGTTCACATAAATGTACATTTGCATACACTCCACTACACACTTTTTGATGTATGTCTATGTTTTCTCATGATAGTTTGCTTGTGTTATTACTATACTAGCTACTGAATTTCATTCCTTGTTCCCTTCCAAATCTCACTTCTCTTCATCTATGCACCACCACACCTTATTTGACCTTTTAGATGCATTCAAGGTCAACTTTTTGACTAGTTTTTGTACTAACTGTTGCATATGTGCTCTTTTGAGTTTCTTATAACTTGATTATATTTAACATGAGTCTTACCTTATTATATGTTGCTTCTGATCTCACTCTTATGTGACACTTAGCACAAGTATGCTCAAGCACACACATTCACACACCTTTGCGCACACTTGTATGGATTGATTTTGTTCTCCTTAAGTGATTTGTTTGTGAACCCTTCTTATGCATGTTTGTATATTTTGATGGATGTATTGGTGCATTTGCTACTGTATTGTACGTATTTTAACCTTAAATGATTCATTTCCTTTCATCTATGCCTTTCTTTGACTCCTTTCGACTTGTAAACGCTTTCTAGGTCAAAGTTTCGACTAGTTTTTTGTACTAGTGTTGTAATTGAATCCTGGTGATATTTCTTTTTGTGAGTTGATTGTGAATTATTTTATATGATGTTTCTACTGAAATCACTTCATCTTGACACTCTCTTTGCATGTTATATATGTCACCACTTGTATTCACTTCACCACGTACAATCGTTGCATGTTTGTGCACTCTTGTGGAATTTTTTCGTGAAACTTTTGTGATTTTGTTGGTATGATGTAAATATGATGTTAGCTTGTTAGTTACTGACTTTTGTATATTTTTTTTCTAATTTCTACTTCATCTCATCAATGCCTAAAATCTCATGCAATGTGCTTTCTGTATGCTTATAGGACTAGTTTTTTTAATCTATTTTGTGTACTAACTTCGCATGTATGTCTTCATGATGATGTTTGATGTTTGTTTATGTATGTTGTGTCTACTGACCTCACTTCACATGATGCCATGCATGATTGTTTACTCATTGGTTTCACTTCATCTTCTTCTCTTTTTTCCCTGCCTTTTGTTGGTGTTTTATTTGTGTGATTTTGCCAAAGCATTTCATTTGCTTCTTCTCCTTTTCTCATTTGGTTTTATTTAACCAAGATTATTGATCTTATAGTCTTCCCTTAGGATTACTCGATTAGGTTACTTGTCGAGCTTAGACATTAGGTTAAGTATCCATGCATCCCAATATTAGGTAGATAATCTAAATAGTTTCCCCTATTTATATCCATAACCTAGGTACAACTTTGTATGATAATAATTAGGATTAGAAGTAAGTTAGTCCCCCTTAGCCATTTTACCTTTATCATTTGCATCTTAAAATTAAAACTTTGTTTTGTCAAGTGCATTAAGATATCCTAATAATATTGAAATTTTTCCAAAGTAAAAGATACAAACCAAATCCTGTAGTGTCTTAGGTTGTTCTGTCGTCGCTTTTGTTGCTGACGTGTCGTCGTCCCCTCTATTGTTGATGTTTCGTCGTCTCTTGTGTTGCTGACATACCTTCGTCCCCTTTGTTGTTGATGTTTCGTCGTCCCTGTTGTTGTTGACGTTCTGTCTTCCCCTCTATTGTTGATGTTCCGTCGTCTCTTCTGTTGCTGACGTCCCGTCGTCCCCTCTGTTGTTGACGTTCCATTGTCCCCGTCTGCTGATGTTCTGTCGTCCCGTCTGTAGTTGATGTTTTGTCTTCGTGGAGGTGTTTCGTCATCGTTGTTTGTTGTCCCGTCCTCTAATCTAAAAAATACAAACCAACCAAAATATGTGAGCCGAACTACGACGCTCTGACTTTCCCATGGCACAAGGGAATACGTAGGCATCCTGTCGCGGGGCTTGATCGAGCAACCTTTGTAAATATTTTCTTCTTTTCCCCATGTTTTCTTTTATTCCTCTCTTTTATTTCTTTATTCTTTATATCCTTTTGCATGCATTATACCTCATATCCAAATATAGTTAGACCTTTACACTCATTAGATAGAAAGTAAAAGTGGATATCATAGAGTACTACAGATGTGTGGGGTGGTAATATCTTCCCCTCACGTAACAGACTTCCTTACCTAATCTCTCAGTCGCAATACCGTGGTTTCTCCGTTTCAGGTTTACTCGATGTTTACCTTTCCCTCTCGACAGGATAAAAAACATTCGATGACGACTTCATTGATATTTTTTCTTTGATTTTTGGCTAGTTCTTTCAAAGATACACTTCTATCACAAACCAACTAAGTGTTAAAACATCTTGCTTCTAACTTAGGACACACCTTGGAGTTGCTTCACAGCTTCCTCCAAGAATATAACTCATCTCATTGCTTCACAGCTTCCTCCAAGAATATAATTCATCTCATTGCTTCACAGCTTCTAAGTGAGTACAACTATCATCTTGCCTACAGGCTTCAAGGTAAAAATCAGTGACCATCCCATAATCTGGGTGGTTCACTTACATGGCTAACCCTAAAGATTACATCTTTATAAAACCGACTAGCTTATTAAAATTAGGTTACAAACTGCTTATTTATAACCTACTACCCAAATGGATTTGGGCCTTCAAATAACAACTTGAAGCTGTAACAAACTGCAGTAACAAACTTCTGCAGAAAAACAAACAAGCAGATAACTTCTGCTACAATCGAGGTCCTTTTTTCTTTTTCTCCTTAGCTTCTGGACCTCCGCAAATGCCTTCATAAACACGCCACATGTGATGCATAATATTCTCAGAATATTCTGCACAATTAAAAACAGAATTGTAACAAACTTTGACAGTTCAGTAGTGTGATGTCTGATGTCTCAACATCTTATTTGACATATTATTCCAGATGTTAAAACTCTTCAACACAACATGTTCATGCATTCCAATAGGATTACAGCAAGTTAAATATCATATTGAACAATCTATTGTTGCTGCCATTATTTGTTTTATTAAAATTTAGCCAATTGATAAAAAGCAGGAACTTACAGATAAAATTTACACCAAACCGGAACTTAACTTCTGGTTTTGTATCGTAACTCAATTTCCGGTTTAATTCATAACAGAAAACCAGAAAACTTCATTGCATTGTCTAAAATAGAGAGATACATATAATTTAGAACATAAACATAGAAAATATATTTAGTAGTTAAACATAAATCAAACATTACAAATTAATATCCGGGTGGACGTTGCAACATCCTCATAATATCATCAACGGTTCCAACACATGTGTTCACCGCTAATCACATTAAATTTCCACTTATTGTTGGTCATGAAATAACCACGCAACTGAAACGGACACTCACATTTTTTTGTACCAATTTCCTCGCGTTTCAAATTTTGAATGCGAGCCACATGTTTTCCGCTCCTTTCGCAAGTCAAAATAACAAACACATTTCTTCTATCAGTGTCGTTATCGCACCTTACTATCACAGTACCAAATCCAATCCTCGTTGCCTGTAAACGAATCCACTGCAACATATCGTCCCGTGATTCAAATTCCTCAACATTTTCAAAATGTTCACGAACATTGACCGCCTTAATTACGAGAGGCGGAACTACGACCGATGATACAACTTCAGTCACATCGGGTTTAGGAATGTTATCGGGGTGCACCATACCTATGTAACATGATAAAAAATAATTATACACATATCAAAATGAAATCTGCTGCATAATTTAAAACAGAGACAAAACCGAAAATAGACTTTCGGTTTAGTTCAACCAGAAACTGAAAGTATATATCTGATTTGTACGTAACATTATTTTCAGCAAAAAGTTGCAGATTAATGTAGTGAGTGAGGGATAAAAGTGAAATTCCTGACAGCAGATACATGATGTCACAGAGAATGTTATGACACACTATCTGACACTCTGTTAACAATTCACACAATAAATTTAAACAGCAGTAAAGAACACAATAAGTTGTTTACCCAGTTCAGTGTCTAACTACACCTACATCTGGGGGCTACCAAGCCAGGGAGGAAATTCACTATTAGTAGAATTAATTCAGGAATAAACCAACCAGTTTATCTCCTTCACTTAAAACCTACCCAATACAACTTAAATCTAAGTCCTACTTAGACCTGAGTTCCTACTCACTCCTCCTCAATCACAGCAGTGATATCAACCTATTAAATAATTGAATTATGAAGACACACTTCAATAAACCATCTTGATTTTGCTTCACAGCTTTAATCAAGAGACAAACATTCGTGCTTCAAAGCTTTGAGTGATAAACTACCCTTACAAACAAATCCTAGTCCAAGGCACTTATCAATTGATAATTGTTTGGCTCACAAGAGAAACTAGAATTACACAAAATACAACTGCTAAATCTCCTAACAGTACAAAAGGCGCAGCAGCAGTGTAAGGGTTGAATTCCTTTTATAGAAGCAGTCCTGAAACTTCAGTTTTGGGCTTCCATAAAGATAGCTAGGGTTCACTTAATTTAATCCTAAAAACATGGTCTTTTCAACAACCAATTTAGGTTTAACTAAGATTACCCTAGCAGCCATGTGAGCATGCAATTTAACAATAGAGAAACATAATATAGCAGCTCAACAAACTTCCTGAAAAGTCTCAGGAAAAACAGATTCTGCAGAACAAAATGTCACACTGAATGTCATAACATCTGTTATGACATCAGACTATTTTCTGCAGAATTCCAACACAGCTTTTTGCTTCCAGTTCTGAGCTGTACTTTAAACATCCTTGCCAAGTAGGATTTATCTTCAATCTCTGAATGTCATAACATCTGTTAAGACATTGCCATAGCCTAGTTTTACCAAAATTAATGCCAACTTAAAACACTAACAAAAAGGAATAAAGTTTACCTGAAATTCTTCTTTGTTGAGCTATTTCTAATATGATGAACCAAAAAAATGAAGATTTGGAGTGAAAAATGGATTGGCAATGGAGAGGGCTTTTGAAAGGTTTGAAGGAGAAAGAGTGTAATAGTGGTGATCACCATGGTTGTTGTTTTAATCAACCAGTCTCGTGACAAAATCGGAAATATACTTCCGATTTCATACAAAATATTCATGTGACATACAATTCAATGTTCTCGCTTCTATAACCAGAGATATACTTCTGGTTTCATACCAGAAATGCATCTTTGGTTTAGTTTTTAAGCAAATTCAGAGGTCACACACTACAAAAAAATAATTTTTTGCAGCGCTTCTAAGAGAAAGCGCTTTCGTAGGCTTTAAAAAAAATCGCTTAAAAAAGCGCTTTCATAGGCATTTGAAATATCTAACTTACGAAAGCGCTTTTGAAAAGCGCTCTTATAGGTGGCCTTATGAAAGCGCTTTTGAAAAGCGCTTTCATATGTGGACTTACGAAAGCGCTTTTTAAAGCGCTCTTATATGGGGACCTACGAAAGCATTTTTTACCTCAGAAGCGCTCTCATATATGGGCCTTAGAAAGCGCTTTTAAAAGCGCTTTCGTACGTTGTTTTATAATTAAAATTAGAAATCCCTAAATACGAAATTTGCCCTCATTTGTTCAGTTCTTCTCTGTCTTCTCATTCTGTTCTTGTTCCTGTTCGTTTTTTACCTCCGTTCCTGTTCTTCCTTGCATTCTCCGGCCAGCATTTCGTTCGTTTCTTGCCGTCGTTCTTCCTCCATCATTCGTTTCTTGCCACCGTTCCTTGCACTCCCTACAACACTCCGTCAAGCACTTGCAACACTACTGTTTCCGAGAGCTTCAAGAGCTTCGACATGTTTCAGGTAACTTTCGTTTCTTTTTCAGCCTTTGTTTGCTCGAGTTAAACGGTTGTGTCGTTATGAACTATCGTTGTGAACAGTTGCTGTGAACGGTTGTGTCGTTGTGAACTGTCGTTGTGAACGGTTGCTCTATTCTCCTTTTATCATATAAGATTGAATCTATGATTTTTATAAACATAGTAAACTACATTTAAAATTGTTTTGTTTGCATTTTTTGACATGGGTGATTGACATATAACTAGACCTTGGATGCTTTTTTAGACAAATTTTTAAATTCAATCTAAGCTTCTTGCTTTGTTTTTTTTCTCAATTCAATCTTCAATGATAGTGGAATATTTAATTTGAACATTTAGTGTCTCTAATTCATTAGTGAAACTGTGTATTCTCTATTGAATGTGTGTGGTGCACTGAAACATTGTTTCTTGTTTTTTCATGGAAATTGACTTCTGTGAGATGGGTGAGTGGTCACATCCTAGTTAAAGCCTCCTTTAGAAGCTATGCTACTGCAAAATTAGAAAGAAAAAAATGATCAGTCAAGAAGTAAGCTTTTGTACAATAACTGCTCTCAGTTGTAGAATAACTTTAGTTAGAATAATTATCTTTTGTTAGGTGTGACCAAAGCAACTGCCTTTGGTGTTGTGTGTGGAAAGTGACAGTGTGGTGCAGTTTTGTTCCGTGTTAAAGACCAAAAACTAATAATTTAGGTTCTTATGTTAGTTATATAACAACTAGATAGAATGGCTAACTCCAATTATGATAATTGAAGCTTTCATAAAAGAACTAATTAATTAGAAAGTTCAGTTTATGTTCATAGAACTGCTTCTTATGGTTAGTTTGGTTAGTTTCTAGTTTTATATGTGTGTTTCATCTTTTAGGACCATTCTTCTATGTTAGAGTAACTAATTTTATATGTGTGTTTTATCAATGATGCTGTTTCATCAATGTTTTTTTTGGTTGAGGAATTTGTATAAGAAAGTTGCAATTGATTTTTCAGACTCTGTTACGGTTTATTTATAGCTTGCATTGAATTTGGTTTATCATGTTAGTTTCACTTACATTCATTCATGTACATTCATCCTATTTTTTATAATAAAAGTTTTTTTTTCTTTGAATTTGCAGCGTTTCCCGGCCTAGTTCGACGTACGACGCTCATTCTCCGCGTTTCTTAGAGTTTGATAAATCCGAGGTAAATTTCTTCCTCAAATTACTGGTATTGTGATGAATTTGTCTTAAATTGTCTTTCGTATGTTGCGTTTTCTTGATACGGATCCATTCCGTGTATACTTTGCATTTTGACAGAAACGCAGCATACTGTTTTGTGCACTAATTAGTTGATATGGATAAGACATGGATGTATTCCAATCGATTGTCGAAAGACTACGAGAATGGTGTTCGGAGTTTGTTAAGTTTGCTGTTGTGCACGCCAAAGACCCCAGTCGAATGACATGTCCTTGTTTGTATGGTTGTTATGAGAACCGGGTTGTCGCAGTTCAGTTGGCATCGCATTTAATTCGGTATGGAATTGATAGAAGTTATACATGTTGGAATATGCATGGTGAGAAAAGTAACGAGAATGTTGAATCGGGGGATAAGAGGACCTATGTTTCAAGTGACGATTGCACAGATACATACGATTATGATCGAGTCGAAGAAATTGCAGAAGCGCTTGAAGAAGATCTTAACGATTGTCCCAAAATGTTCGAGAGGTTGGTAAGCGATGCAGAGAAACCGTTGTATAATGGTTGTACAAAATTCACAAGATTGTTTGCGGTGTTAAAGTTGTACAACTTAAAAGCCGGCAATGGATGGTCGGATAAAAGTTTCACAGAGTTATTAGCCCTTATGAAAGATATGCTACCAGAGGATAATGTTCTTCCCAATCAAACGTATGAGGCCAAAAAGATGTTGTACTCTATTGGCATGAGCTATGATAAGATACATGTGTGTCCAAAAAGATTGCGTTTTGTTTCGAAACGAGTATGCATCGTTAAATGAGTGTCCTAAATGCGGTGCCCCTCGATATAAGAAAAAGTTGTCTCCGGCAAAAGTATTATGGTATTTTCCTATAATCCCCGAGATTTAGACGGATGTATCGTAGTGAAACCGATTCAAGACACTTGACTTGGCATTCAGATGAAAGAATTATTGATGGAAGATTTCGACATCTGGAAGATTCTCCACAGTGGATGAAAATTGATAATGATTATCCTGAATTTGGAAAAGAAGTAAGAAACCTTCGCTTGGCATTGTCTACTGATGGAATGAACCCACACGGTATTCAAAGTATCTCGCATAGCACATGGCCTGTGATTCTTATGATTTATAACCTACCTCCATGGCTATGTATGAAGCGTAAGTACATGATGCTATCTATGTTAATTTCTGGGCCTAAACAACCAGGAAATGATATAGACGTATACTTGGAACCATTAATCGAAGATTTGAAGATTTTGTGGGAGAACGGTGTGGAGGTTTATGATGGTTATAGGAAAGAAAGTTTCAACTTGAGGGCGATGTTGTTTGGAACAATTAACGATTTTCCAGCATATGGAAATCTATCCGGGTATAGCATTAAAGGTGAAAAAGCGTGTCCTGTTTGTGAAGACGGAACCGATACCATGCGATTGAAACTTTGTCAGAAGAATGTCTTTCTCGATCATCGTAGATTCTTAACTTCTAAACATCAGTATCGTGGATGGAGAAAAGCGTTCAATGGAGATGAAAAGGTGTGAATATTCAATTTGGCAAGCCTTTTGCACATAAAGTTGTCACAGGTGGGTGGAAGAAGAGGTCGATTTTTTTTGAATTGCCATATTGGAAATCATTGTACGTAAGACATTTTCTTGAATGTTATATGAAAATATTAAAAGGGTATGTGAAAAACCGGAGTCGACCAGAGGGTTGTATTGTCGAAAGATACATTGTTGAAGAAGCGGTTGAGTTTTGTAGTAAATATTTGTCAAATGTTCAATCAATTGGACTCCCCAAATCTCATGTTGTTGGAAAAAAAAAGAAGGTAAGAAGTTAATTGGAAATAAAGTTGTGACAATATCAAGGGTCAAACGGGATCAAGTGCATTTGTATGTTCTGCACAATGAGATTGAGGTTGAGCCGTATGTTGAAATGCACAAGGGTGATCTTCGAGGTTTAAATTCGAATAGAAATGAGAATTGGAGTGTACGAGAGCACAATCTAAGTTTCATACCATGGTTTAAGGAACATATTTATTCAAAGTATCGTTCAGATCCCGCCTCAGTAACAGAAAGGTTGAGATGTTTAGCATATGGTCCATGTTTGGTTGTGTTTTCTTATAGCGCATACGCAATTAATGGATACACATTTTATACCAAAGAACAAAATGATAAAAGTACTATGCAAAATAGTGGTGTCACCTTGGTAGCTGAAGCAATGCACATATCTAGTGTGAAGGACTTAAACCCGAAATTTGCAAATCTGTCATATTTTGGGGTTATCGAGCGCATTTGGGTCTTTGATTACGAGAGATTTCAGATTCCTATATTCGGTTGCAAGTGGGTTGAAAATAATAATGGTATACGGATGGATAAGTCAGGATTTTTGCAAGTGGATCTTAACAGGGCGGAGTACAAAGATGAGCCTTTCATTCTAGCCTCTCAAGCTAAACAAGTGTTCTATGTCACTGATCTGACAAGTACGAAATGGTCTATAGTGCTTTTCTCTAACAAAGTAATTGATGAAAAGATTGGAGATCAAGGCGATATTGGTGTTGACATTGAATCTTTTACCATAAATGATCCAAATGAGAATGAATCATGCATTAGAAATGATCATAATGAGGGTATTTGGATCAATCCAATCGTCCACGTTGTTAAGAGACGAGTAGAACATATTTCTACCAAGAAAAGAAAGAGATGTTAGTGAAAAAGGTAATAGTATATATAATTATAGACAATATCATTCAATAAAATTTATATATATGTCATTTCATTTTTTTTCATTATAGTATAATATATATAGCCTATATCATTTCATTTTTTTCATTATAGTATAATATATATAGCCTATATCATCCAATAAAATTTAAATATACGTCATTTCATTTTTTTTCTTTATATTATATATGATTATGGAATTTTATACATGTCATTTAATTTAATTTTATTTTTCTTTATTACAGGTCAAATGGCTAGTAATCAAGATAATTCAGAAAATGTTCCACAAGGAGATGTTCCACAAGATAATGTTCCACAAGATACTTCAGAGAAGGATATCACACGAGGCATATCTATCATGCGGGGAGTCATCTGTGATAGAGATAGAGGTATTACATATAATGTAGATTGGAATAATGATGACCAACTAATTGGGTCTAATTCTGCAAAGCTGACAAGCTAGATCGGTACGCTTGTTCGTATGCACATTCCGATCACCACTCCTAGATGGAAAAAAGGAGAGTTGGACGAGGCTAAAGAAAAAATTTGGACCGAGATAAAGGTATCATATATGGTTGTTGTTATTTGCTTTATATTGACGATAATGTTTTTAAATTACATATACTAACACCCTTTATGCGTATGTTTTTTTGTAGAGGTCCTTTAACATTGAAGATGCCCGCAAAAAGTATATAATGGGCTTGGCCGGAAAACGACACAGAGGGTGGAGAACTTTTTTGACAAATAAGTTTCTTAAAGACGATGAAGGAAATTTTGTTGAAGAGGATCCTGAACGTCCAAAGAAATATGAGAGCTTCATTACACCCGAAGAATGGGTTGCTTTTGTGGGCCAAAGAAGAGACGGGAATTTCAAGAAAGTGAGTGCCGTAAATCACGAGAGAGCGTCAAAACCCGCATATCCATATAAAAAAGGGCGTTTGGGATATGCACGCTTACAGGAAAAAATTGTAAGTAAATCTCAATTCTATGATCTTATTAATTCTCTCAATGTGTTATAATTGATGATTTTATTATTTGTAACAATGCGTAGTTGGAAGAGACGCAAAGTGGCGAAACATCACTACCCGCACATATGGTGTGGAAGGAAGCTCGTGTTGGCAGAGATCGAGTTGTTAATCCTGATCTCCAACATGTTTATGATGAGTGTGTAAGTATACCATTGTGTTTTTAATTAAATTATATTAAATGTTTATTAATATATAATTAACATTGTGTCTTTAATTATCGATATTTAAATGAATTACAGGAGACTATATCGCAATTGGTATCCACAGGTGATGGCCAGGATATCAGGAGCGTACTTAGTCGAGCACTATGTGTTGCTGAGTATCCGGGACGGGTGAGGGGTAAAGGTCATGGTGTGACTCCTACCTCTCTGTATAAAAATCCAAGAAAAATAAATCCTAGCAATGCAGAAGTGATGCAAATATTGCAGGACTTACAAGCACAAGTCCGTGAACTGCAGAGGGACAAAGAGAGATATATGGCAGAAAGGAGTAGTTCACAGCTGAAAGAAACTAGTGACAAGGCTAGTATCAACTGTCAACATAAATTTCCCGAGGTAATTAAGATGATAATCCATTATATTAGAGAAAGTATAATTGTAACGGTTATTATTGTCAACATTAAAGGAAGTCTAACGGTTATTATTGATTTAGGGCATTTCATGTTGTCAACTGTATCTATCGTCTCCGACTTATCGGGTAGTTGGCAAGGGAAAAGTGCACAACACCTTGGGAGATTCAATTCACCATAGACCGCTCCCGGATGGCCACATGAAGGTATCGGTTGATGTTGTTTGAGATATGAATGCATTGCTACCGGTACCTGACATTGTTGTGGAGACCACATTGCTGCGAGATGCGATGGGATCTTTTGTGGCATGGCCATCGACCTCATCTTCATAGATGATCGGTATGTTGAAAACCATTATGAATCTTTAAGTATTCAACCGATTCGACTGAATTTTTACATGGTAATTTTAGACTCCTACAAAACCCGCATCTAAGGATAAAGGGATTTTGCAGCGCGGTGAGTCTATTGCATCGCAAAGAGAGGTACTTTTAAAGTGTTTCATTTATGATCAAAATAAAAAAACTGCATAACTTTGTATCTTACATAATTCTATATGATTTTTAGGTACCTTTTCAAGATCACAACAGTGAGCAGAAAGTTGGTAGGGTTCCACCTAAGAAGAGGGTTCCTGTCCGTAAATTTGTGCCTAGATTTCGGCAGTGTCTGGAGACACTAGTTGACACATCAGATTTGATGAATGATGGAATTCGTCAAATCGATATAGATGCATGTGTCTTTGGTTTTCCATGTACCGAAACAATTGGACTAGAAGACATGGAACAAATCTTTCATCATCGAGAATTAGGCGTCAGTGTGATGCACTCGTACATCCGGTAACCCGATCAATATATTATTTAATTGGTTAAACATTTTTTTTAAACATTTAATTGAAATAGTCTAATATTAATTATGTTTTTATTTAAGGATGTTATTTGACAAATAGATGCGCGAGAATCAATTGTCAAATAGATTCCGTTTCGTGTCTTCCTCCCGTGTCAGCGGAGCAACAATTTCTAGGGAGCCGGATTCAGTAAGAGAACAATTGGTCGAAAGATTCATGACAACTGCCTGAAGCTTGTATCTTTTGGCGTATAATCTGAGGTTAGATTTTCATTCTAAGTTCCTTTTAATATTTGTATTTTTACATTAAAATTCGCTTCTAAATTGTTGTTTTAATTTATAGATGTCTTGGTTGTTGCTTGCTATCGATCCCATAAAAGAAGTGGTCTATTACCGAATTCGGTTGACGGTGATTGGACAAATTATTCGGAAATGAAGCTAATGATTGATACGTAAGTGACATTATTCTAAATATTCGTTTGTGTTTATATATTTAACTATTTCTATGTCATTGTTCTAAATAAATATTTTAATTTTGTCAGTTCAATACAAGTATTCCGATGTCGAAGCACGGGTACCACGGTCTAAATCAAACAACATTAATTGGATCAAAGTACAGGTATATAAATTTCAACAATTTTGCTTATAATATTTATGCTACTTGATAAAACAATACATGTATATAATCTTATTTGTTTTTCTATGTAGTGCCCTCAACAACAAAACGACATAGATTGCGGATACTTCGTTTTGAAGTTTATCAAAGAAATCATTCAAATGAATGAAATTGAAATTCCAATCACGGTATGGATTTATAACTTATTATGGATTTATACTTTGTTTTATTACTTATCGGATTTTGCATATAATTTATTACATTTAACTAAATCATGCATATTTTTTGTTTTGTAATGTAGTATTTTGATCAATACAAGTGTCCATATTACTCGCCACTTCAATTGGAAGAACTCAAAGAGGAGTTGTATCAATATTTTATTGAGCTAAGAATCTTATAAGGTACGAATACATTGTTGTGTGAAAATGGTTAATTATGAATACATTGTTTTGTGTATACAATACTGACCGTGTTATTATGTTCATATCTTGCAGGATCAGGACCTGGATATATATGTACATTAGGATTGAGTTACTTAGTGTTATATAGCTGATTTGTTAGGGTGTATTTTGTTACGTTTGAAAACATGTTTATTGAATTACCATGGTGTATATATATTTTGGATATGAATGGTATATAATGGTATTTGTATATAATATTTACATTTGGTATTTGGATTAACACTGATATATATTGGTATTTCTATATAAGATTGTAAATTACCGGTTTAGGAATTACAGGTTTGCTGCAAAAAAATGCAGGTTTAGAATTTTTTTTTAAATATTTGATTTTTCAGTAGAAAACCTATGAAAGCGCTTTTTGGTTAAAAACGCTTTCATAGGTCACCTATGAGAGCGCTTTTTGTTTAAAAAAGCGCTCTCGTAGGCCTACCTATGAAAGCGTTTTTGACCCACAAGTGCTTACATAGGTAGGCCTACGAAAGCGTTTTTTTCTCTGAAAAAGCGCTTTCTTAGGCCTACTTTAGAACGCCTTTAATGCACCTATGAAAGCGCTTTTTCAGAAAAAAAACGTTTTCTTAGGCTTACCTATGAGAGCGCTTTTGGGTCAAAAGCGATTTCATAGGTAGGCCTACGAAAGCGCTTTTTTCTAAACAAAAGCACTGCTAAAACCTTTAGCAACGCCACCTACGAAAGCGCTTTTAAAGCCCAAAAAAAGCGCTTTCGTAGGTCATTTTTGGCATAGTGACACCACATATTAACTTATTTGTTCAAAATGGAATGCGAATCGAAAATAAAGTTTCAATTTTGAGAAGGACATTTTAAGATTTTCATAGAATGCCCCCACCACTATGGGATAGATTAAGAAATTCACAAGTCTAATTGATTATACTTTCCTTTTAGTTAGACCAAAGAAATATATAACACCAATTTAATTTTGTTTTAGATATAACATCTTCACCATGTATTACTCTTGATGATGAAGACATTTCATGGTAGCCACCATGAGAGGAAGACTAGATGGAGATATGGTCATGAATTTTTTTTGTATAAGTCAAAAACTAAAGTTAACCATCTAATCTAGACATCTAATTATTTAATGTAATTCTACAAAACTTACTTGTTTTCAAATAAATAACAACGTTGTAAAAAAATACTTATAAACTATATTGTTTTATGTACAAAATAATGTAAATAATTGCTTATGAAATTGAAAAAAGAAAAAAAAAAACTAAATTGATGATAGCGATTTTTAGCACATAGTTCTCTCCTAAAAAATGAAAAGATTTATCATGTTATAACTGTTACATAATTATAGTGGTTTAGAGGTTAGAAATGAAATAAAGATGCTGGTAGATATAATAATGCTGGTAGATATCATCAATCTTTCTTAAATCTTGAAAATTAAAATTAAACTGTGTGCGGGTGATATTCTAGTTACTAATAATTATCAATATTAATAATAATAATAAATAAAAAAACTCCATACAAACAATTTTTATTGCAATTAGTTTACATAGTTGAACTCCCACCTCCTGTTTGAGGTTTTACAGCATCAATCTCCGTACCATTTTCCATATTCAACTGAAATCACATTAAAATGTCAAAATAAAACTATAAGTTAGTTGTACCAAAATGAGTTTAACACAGTAATCGATATTAAAAACACAAATTAGTGAGATAAAATGTGAAAGTTATTAAGAAAGAGAGTAACCATTTTTGGTGTTTGACGCTCCCCTTTAATCCTCTGACCATCAAGCAAAAACTGCATGGTATTATATTCCAACTCCATCTCTTCACAGTATTTCTTGAATGCTCTTTCCAAAAACTTATCTTGGTTCACTTTGAAAAATAACTCTCTTCCATCCTGCATTTCAAAAATAAATAAACTAATCGTAATCACAAATGTTAATTTTAGTTTTGGATACAAAGATAATGCATGCATATATGACATACCAAAACCAAATACAAAATGCATATAGTAAGAGTGATGATACATACCAAACCTTTGATTGAAATTTTGACATAAACAATGCCTTCATCTTCAGCTTTAACGAAGGTCTTTTCTTTACTAGCCAATTTATCATCATTTAAAGCCATATTGCTCATCTACAATGTTAAAGAAAATAATGACTCAGTACAGAAAGGAAGAAAAAATATAGAGGATGCCATACAAGGAGAAGAGCAGTATAATAACAACATATATACCAATGTTTTTGTGATGACTAGAGATTAAAAAAAATTTGTGTAAGAGTATAAATAAACCAATAATTAATAGTAAACGTGTTAGTTTTCAATTTCAAGCATGGGGGCATTATAGTAATTGTCTATGACATGTTATCTCAAAAATAGTAAATGAGGTATGTTTACATCAGAAGCTGAAATAACAAGTAAGCGTGTGTGCATTGTCAATGTGACTTACTGAACAAGAAAATGGAGTAGGTGATGAAGGGAATCGGATTCTATGTGAAAGTGTCATATAACATGGGGAAGGAAAAAAATTATTATTATTGTTATTGTGAAGTTAGTGTTTAGATCGTTGAAATTATATATATATATATATATATATAAAATTTAAATTTAGATAATATTTATTATAACTCTTATAATTTATTTTAATTTATTATAGTATAAATTTTAAATACTATTTATATGTTATAATTAAATATTAAAAATTTATTATATGATTAATTAATTTATTAATAAATTTTTATGATATTATTCAAATATTTGCCGCAAAGAAGTCTCAGAAAAAACATTTGTCTCGTAATTTATTTAATCCGATATTGTAAGGTTATATTTATCTCTTTTATCTTAAACTATATTTATTGACAAAATGATGAGTTTCTTTTATTTTCATTGATGACTATTTATACAATATATTATATATAATATAATTTTGGTGTATTTAAATTTTTGCCCAGATTTTATAATTTTTCTGGCTCCACCACTATTATAATTTTTGCCCAACAACTTGGCTCATTAATGCTTGCAACCATTGGCGGCGCATTAACTACAACGTTATACGGCCTTGACTTCATCATTCATGGTGACGATAAAGGTTACATGAGATATGGAACTCAAGAGTCACTCATTGATTGAGGCTCTTGATGACTCTAAGATACACCATATAAGGGGCTCCCACACGAGAGATAAGCAAGACATGCATTCTTGGGACCCGCATTACTGTTGTAGCTCCCAAATCCCCCAATCATATCATAAACTTGCTCTGGTAAGCTTACCTTAGTAATCTCTTAGGTGGTCGGACGAATTATAGTTCTACACAAGAACATTGGAGCCCATCGTGAGGTCTCGGTAAAATTATTCATAGACCGCACTCTAATATGTCATCTGTAGAATGTCGTCTCCAGAAGGTCCGCAGATATTGCACAATTGCTAGCCATGATGGTGGCTCTCAGACAGCAGAATGAAACTCTACAAGATAGCGTCACAGATCTACAACAAAGAAGCATGGCAAAAGACTATGGAGCTTTTGGAGCCCCAACCGCAATCTCGGGGTATCTGGGACGACCAAGTCCCAGAGAACTTCAAATCACCGTCGTTAATGTTTTACGATGGTAAGACCAATCCTCAAGAGCACGTTATCACCATTAACAATCAACTGGTGATAATAGGTTTCACGAATTCCCTAAAATGTAAATTGATGGTTGGTACCTTCAAGGATATGGCCCTATGGTGGTACATGAGCCTGCATCGATTGTTTGTGGAAATCTATTCAGACTTGACGAAGAAGTTAGTTCAATATTTCTCCGCCAGCAAGCACTGTAAGGTGTCCACGACATCCTTGTTCAACGTCCAGCAAGGTCTAGCGGAGTCCCTTTGGAAGTACCTAGTTTGGTTCAATGGCCCATCAAAGTGTCTCACCCAAATCAAGAGCTTTTCGTTGGAGCATTCCAACACGACGTCCGGGCAGGACAATTCAATGAATCTTTGGTTCAGAAGCCCGCTTCCAGCATGAATGAAATTATCACCAGGGCGGAATGCTACATACAAGGGGAAGAGAGCAACATGGAAAAACAAACCAAAGACACTCAAGAAAGAAATTGGACCAAGGAATGGGGATCAAGAGCGAGGCAATAGTCTTCCCGGGAAACTCTAAGAAATAGACCCTGGGAACTTGCAACTCAGAAACCTAACAGACGCCCATTTAACATAGGCGACGAAGGGATACCATTGAATGCCCAGAGAAGCGAGATCCTACAGGAGGTAGCACACCTGAAATTGATCCCAAAGCCATTATGTAAATGGCATGTCAATGTCATTCTAGGAGATGATGTCGGGGCTTGGTGTAACTACCATTAGTTCTGGGGACATCATACTGATGATTGTCTGCAACTGAAAAAGGAAATCGAAAAACTAATACAGAGACGACATATGTTAACTTATGTCAAAGACGGCAAAACCCCGGTTGGCAAAATAGATGCTCGACAGAAATATTCAGATCAGTGGAACCTTCCCAAAAGAAGGGGAAAAACGTTGAAAAGGTACATGAAACCAAGATGGCTCGCCACACCCGCAACACTATCGTCTGCGGATTCGTTGGCAGTGGTGAAACGAGCTCGGCCCGTAAGAATTATACCCAGGCAATAATACATGTGTTTGAGGACATTGCTAAAGTCTAGGAGCAAGACCTTAATCCAGTCATCTTCTCTAGGAAGGATGCCATCGACATTATGGCTCACGAGAATTATCCTATGATCATAAAGATTCAGATCCGTGACTGGAGCGTGAGAAGGGTACTAGTGGACACCGGTAGCTCAGCTGATGTACTTTATTGAGAAGCCTTCAAGGGAATAGAGTTCTACACACCCGAGTTGTTTCTTTTTAACGACACCTTGGTCGGGTTCTCTGGAGAGCAAGTAGAAGTATTGGGACATGTCCCAGTACTCACCACCTTTGGAAGCGGCACAAATGCTAAAATAGTTAGAATGAGATACTTGATCGTCAACGCCACTTCACCCTATAATGTCATCGTAGGAAGACCTTCCTTCAATGCACTAGAATCTGCTTTATCCACCATGTACCCCACCATGAAATATCCCTTTGGGAATGGTCGGGTAGGGGTGGTGAAGAGGGACCACGGGTTGGCTAGGAAATGCTAAAAGATAGCTTAAAACTGAAGAAGAAGATGCAATCCGAAGAGCGTGGACAAACTTGTGAGTTAAAGGTCAACATGATCTACATGGATCCCAAAAATGACACGCAGGAAGCAAGCCTTTTCCCCGTGATGAAATAAAGAAGGTTCAAAATCAGCACCAAGTCCTCTGAGATAACCTACGTAGGATGCAACCTCCCTCAACAAGTGAGTTATCTTGTACAAAGCCCAAGAGGAGGCTATGGGGAACCTATTTGTTATACTAGTTGTAATGACATAAATAAACATGAACAAGTATATATGTGACAAAGTGTGTGTGTGTGTGCGCATTCACAGGAATTTATGAAAGAAATATATAAACAAGTGTATAAAACAAGCAAATAAGCAAGTGAACTTGAATATATACAAAGGAGTGTGAAAGCAATAAACAAGTGTTTAAAACAAGCGGATAAGCTAGTATATTTGTATATATACAAGGGAGTGAGACTTACACCTTAAGGGAGACCCACTGGTTTAAGAGCTGTTTCACCGGGAATAATGCTTCTCTTAATACCAGTGGAATTGGTGTATAAACAAGCAGAATAAAAATTAGTGAAACGAAGCTAATTATACTTGAATATTTACAAAGAGTTTGAATATGTACAATGAATTGAATATGTACACAAAATGGTGGATATGTACAAGGAAACTAATTATGTACATAGGAGAGTGGGGACGTACACCGTAAGGAAGGCCCATGATCAATTTGATTTTGAGTTCGAAAGATTTTTAAAGAAAAAAACCTAGTTCGGTTTGTATTTTCAAAGATTAATTGAATCGATCATGGAAAAGAGGTGCGTAAGTCAATAAAAATGTTTTTGAAAATTTGAAATGATTTTGAAAAGTGAACTGTATTCACAAGAAGTTTTGAAAAATATTTAGGTTTGAAAAATCAAGAAGAAAACATTTTTAAAAGTATTAAAAACACTTAAAAACGTCTATTTTAAACCTAATAAAAATTTATCAAAAGAAAATATTTTTTGGCATTTTTTGACATAATCATAAAATAGATAAATTGAATGATAAGTGTGCAAAAAATCATCTCAAAATGAGAAGTTTTGATTGATTTTTGAAAATGTTGAAGTTTGATAAAAAAATAAAGAAAACTAGTGATAAAAATTTGTTTTGGCTTTGGAAAGGTTTGAACTCATGAATTGAAATTCCTGGCAGCAGATACGTGATGTCACAGAGAATGTTATGACACAGTATCTGACACTAAGTTAACAATTCACACAGTAAATACAGAAAGCAGTAAAGAACACAATAAATTGTTCACCCAGTTCGGTTCAACAAACCTACATCTGGGGGCTACCAAGCCAGGGAGGAAATTCACTATTAGTAGAATTAATTCAGAATAAACCACCGGTTTATCTCCTTCACTTAAACCTACCCAATGCAACTTCAACCTAAGTCCTACTTAGATCCGAGTTCCTACTCACTCCCCTCAATCACAGGTGATATCAACCTATTGACTAATTGAATTGTGAAGACACTTCAATAAAATATCTTGATCTTGCTTCAAGGCTTCAATCAAGAGACAAACACTCGTGCTTTAAAGCTTTGAGTGATAAACTACCCTTACAACAAATCCTAGTCCAATGCACTTATCAATTGATAGTTTCTTGGCTCACAAGAGAAACTAGAATTACACAATACCAACTGTTACAAATCCTAACAAGACACAAACACAAGTCGCTATCTCTTCAATACATTCAAAGGCGCAACACGGTTGTAAGGGTTGAATTCCTTATAGAAGCGATCCGAAACTTCAGTTTGGGCTTCCATAAAGATAGCTAGGGTTAACTTAATTTAATCCTAAAAACATGGTCTTTTCAACAACCAATTTAGGTTTAATTAAGATTAACCTAGCAGCCACGTGAGCATGCTCTCTAATAACAGAAAAACAATATTTAGCAGCTCAACAAACTTCCTGAAAAATCTCGGGAACAAACAGATTCTGAGCAGAATGTCACATGAATGTCATAACATTTGTTATGACATCGACCTTTCTGAAATTTCCAACACGACTTTAGCTTCCGGCCTCTGCCTTTTAACATCCTTAGCAGTGCGATTTATCTTCATCTCGAATGTCATGACATCTATCATGACATTGCTAAAGCCTAGTTTTACCAAAATAATGCCAACTTAAAACACTAACAAACCCCTTTGGCACATTTTGGCTAAAACTACTTAACCTATCAGAGTACATATGCAGCAGAAGACAAACTAGTTCTAAGCTTAAATAAACTAGAACCTAGAGATAAGATAAATTCTACCCATACAAAAATCCCACAATTCCCACAATTGCCCACATACAAAATTTAAAAACTTCATACAATTTTCCCAAAGTCCCATACTACTGTCACACAGTAGTTCTTCTCCCCCTTTTTAGCCATAAAGGGCCAAAGGAAACCATACAATTGCCCCAAGCATTTCAAGCAAATAATTAAAGGAGGTACCAACAATTGTCAAGAGTACAATGCTGTCAACAATAATTTACAAGCATCCAAACAAAATTGAGAAAAGGAAACAACACAAGAACAAGAAAAAAATAACAAGAAAATTGACAAAACAGCAGCAACAGGGGCAAGGAGCAACAACTCAAGTGCTTTCTTTCCGGAAGCACTGTGGAAGAAGCATCTTGAACCTTCTTCAGACCACCATCCGAATATCATCATCTTGAGATCACCAACAACATCACTATCGCCTTTCCTTCATCCTCAACCTCTGTCCCGCTCTAGTTGAGAGATTAGCTCTTCCAGACTTTGCTTTCTTGCTTCAAGCTCCTTGCAAGTTGCTCTTAGTACAACAATGACATTTGCCTTCGAGAATTTTCTTTGACAGTTGATGTCTCGGAGATGTCATGACAATGTCTGGAACATGCTTCCTTGGAGCATTTGTAGTGGAATCCAAGAGCAGGGCTCTCTTGCGATCGAATCTGTTTCCCGAATGTCGTGGTATTGATCTTAAAATTCCACACAAGAGGGAGGGAAATGCTATTGGTCCTTTTATAGCATAACTGTCAGCATGTTTAAGGATCTGATAAAAAATGTAGCTTCTATAGTCAAACTTTGCTTTAGTTCCAACAGCAAAAATGAACCTCCCCAGACCAATGGAGATGGTTGACTTGTGATTCGTGGGAACCCAGTTGGCTGCACCAATCTTGTGAAGAATAGCAAATTTGACACTTAATTTGCTAGCAGAAAGCTTTCCCTTCAAAGGCCAATGTTTTACCTGCTTGGCAGTGATTGGTTGTCAGTTTCTTCAAGCTCAGGATGAGCCTCATCTGACCTCCCTAAGTACTTGTTGATTATACTTGAGGAAAACTTCACTTTTCTTCCTCTGACAAACACAGTCTTAAAATCTGCTGATCTTCCATCAACATAACCATTTGACAGGTTCACAATAAACTCCTTCACCAGACCTTCATAACAATTTGAGAACTTCACCACAGTTCTCATCAATCCAGCTTCCTTGATCAGGTCAATCACCTCTTTGCATTCAAGAGCATCTTTGTGCAGTTCCCTTTCAAGTGCAATTCTCTTCAAACTCGCATATTTCCACCTATTAGCATTTTCAGGGTGGTGAAAGGAAATGTTGTCAATTGGCACTTCAGGAACTATGGGCATTTTCCCAAGAGACAACCTTCTTTTTGAATGAATGTCAGAGACATTCTCTGTAACATCAAAGTCAGAATCATCCTGATCTGAGGGCTCAGGTACTTTCCTTTTCCTTACAATTGAAGTGCTCTTTGCTTTAGGGGTATCACTAATATTCTTGACTTTGCCCTTCCCTTTGGAAGTTCCAACCTTGTTGCCCTTACCAGATTTTTCTACAACCTTCCTCTCAGCTCTAGGAGTCTTGCAGCCAACTTCAACATTCTTCTCATGATCAGAGCTTTGAGCAGCACTTTTCTTCCCTTTCCTATTCATTACCCTTCTAACAATGCTGGGATTAACCTTGGCTATGAGGTCATTATCAGAAAACTCCTCATCTAGATTGATGATATGAGAAACCATATTCTGATTGGTGTTCTTCTCAGGAGTATCTTCAAGAATGCTATCAGATATGTTGTCAGCAGAGGCAGCAGGAGGTTTATCAGAGGCACTATGATCTGAAGATTTCTCAAGAACCTCATCAGAAATCTCATTCACATTTGCAGCAGGAGATTCAATTACATTATCATCGTTACATCCTTCAGGAGCTGGAGCAGAAGATTTTACACCATTTTTCACAGGGGAATCAACATCATCACCAGATGTCTTGACATTCTCATTGACATCTGGATCAACTGCTAAGCTAGGGCTAGCAGACTTATGATTAAGAGGAACTGAAATCCCAGGCACAGACTTATTCTCATTTAGGATATCAGTCACTATCCTAGCTATGGCCTCATGCACTGACCTAGATCCTTCTCTATTTACTAGTTCTGGGGGAACAGAGGATGATGGTACTGAAGTCTTACCAGAAGGAGATATTTGTGCCCTTCTTGCATTTCTTGTGCGTAACTTCTTGACCTTTTCTGGGTTAGTGGCCATTGTACGCAGTGGTGTCACTCTCAGAGCTTCAGCTTGCATGGCTTCAATGTTTTCTCTAACTTCAGCCATGGGGATAGATGGAGATCCTGATTCTTGAGAAGATGAGGATGATGAAGACATTTTTCGCTGATGGTTGTTGAGAGGATGAAAGCGAAAATAGCAAAGGGTTTCAAAGTTTCTTTTGAGAGAAGAAAGGATGGTACTACTTTCAAAAGAAGAAACTATTATATGGGGATGTCTCTTCCTATTCTTGGACTTTTTAAAATAAGGAAGGAAATACCTAAATAACCCTCTAAAACAAAGTTGAAATAAACACTCCCTTTCATCCCTTGTTGTAGGCTCAGTTAATTGCTACAACTCCACATATTGACAAGTATCCAACTTGCCCCTTGACATTTCAAACTGACTAGCCTCAAGAGCTTTAGTAACAATGTCACAGTACAATGTCATGACATCCTGTATGACATTGTGGTCAGTCAGCATCTGCTTCATCCAGATCATCTGAGAACAATTTTTACCAGCTGCTACGTATTCATTCTCAACATTGTATAGGAACACACAATTTTGCTTCTTGCTGATCCAAGAAGCAAGATTGTTTCTTAATAAGAAACATCCATCAAGAGAGCCTTTACACAAGATTTGATCAAACCTTGTTTCCTTGGACACCCTCAAATGTGTAGGAGCAAGAGTCCTAATATGGCAGCCATTCTTCATTCCAAATTTCTTGACACAATTCCTTGCAGACTTGCTCTTAGATTCAGCTTGCATTTGGTTGCCATACTGCCTCACCATTGTGTTTGTCATTTCTCCAAATATTATTTCATTAACATTAATGTGAGTTACCATGATCTTTTCTCCTTTGACAAAGAGAGTTTCATCCAAGACTCCTCTCCTGTATCCTTTGACAGTAAGATACTTGGTTATCCTTTCATGCCAGATCCTAGTACTTTGCTTCAGTACTTTAGGAGTACTCAGATGTCTAGACAATGAGTGTGACATTCTGATTTCCTGTCCAGTCTTATGCTTACCACAGATCCTCCCTTTGACTATGAGAGATCTTGGTACCCTTCTGACTCCCTCTATGGAACTGATCCTTTTCATTCCTCTGAGGTGTGGATGACCAGATTCTTGCTGCCACAACTGTACTTCCTCTTCATCTTTGACTGTAGAACACACAGAAGACAGAGTGGTGTTCTCAGATTCTCACATGTAGCAGTTGTCCTTTGATCTGACTCCTCTCATAATCACTACCTGTTCATTGTTGATTACAAGACATTCAACCTTAGTGAAGTTGACTGTGAATCCCATATCACATAGTTGACTTATGCTAATGAGATTTGCATTCAGACCTTTTACTAGCAACACTCCATTTAGGTTTGGAACTCCAGCCCAATTTGAGTTTCCAACACCTTTGATTTCTCCTTTAGCTCCATCTCCAAAAGTGACAAAGCTGGTAGAATGATGCTTAACATCATTGAGAAGATTCCTGTCTCCAGTCATGTGCTTGGAACACCCACTATCAAAGTACCAATCTTTCTTGGTAGACACACTAAGAGAAGTGTTAGCTACCAGAGCAACAATCTTCTTCTTCCACTGTTGAGAGTATGATACCCTGTTGGTTTTAGGCTTCACATAAGACCCTTGATTAGGATATCCATGAAGTTTGTAGCAGAAAGATTTTATGTGACCAAACCTTCCACAATAATGACATCTCCATCTTTGAAACTGTTTGTTCATGTTTCTATGATTTTGATGTTGCTCCCAATGTTGTGACATCTGTTTTGACATTGGTCTATTAGGTCTGTTCTTCCTTTTGTTAAAGACAAACTTCTTAGTCTCCATATACCCTGAGGCAGACCTATTCCCTGACTTGTGGTATGACATCTTCTTTGTCATTGACTTCCCAGGTTTGTTCCATTCCTGGTTATTTGCAAATCTCTTTGCAGTCACATGCCCTGAGCCAGACACATTTCCTGTTTTGGGTTGTGACACCTGCTTTGACATTGTTTTCCTATGTCTCTTCTTTTTAATGTCACCAACAGTTGCTTTTCACCACATATCCTAGACCATGCTTATTTCACGCATTTTGTCCAAGTGAAGAATTTTTCCAACTTATCGCAGGATGTCAACATTTTGACACATTTAGACATCGATCAAGTTTGAATTCAGATACTAATATCACTATTGAGGTGATTTATAGTAGCCGTGTTTTCTCTTTCTCACCTCCAACTTCACATTCTCGCCCAACTTCTCAATCGCCTTTTTTGCTCCTCATTTTGTCGACATGCTTCTCCATTTTTATACACACCGTAGTTTTCAAGAAGCTCTTCAAATGTCACTTCCTCATCACTAGAATCCATATCGAGTTGTACACTCCGAGAGAGCAGTGACAAGTTTGGCACCTTCTTCCTCGATTCACTCCGAATCACCATCGCACAAGTGACCATTCCTTTCTTTTGTTTCTTTAGAAAGGTGGGACATTCACTCTAATATGTCCAAATCCTTCACACTCATGACATTGGATTTTATGCCTTGACTTCCTTTTTCCTCGACTTGGATCTTCTGCTGAGTCATAAGATCTGTTAATGTCGATGGAATGTCCTTGACATTTGACCTTGACTTTGGATCAATCCTCCGATCGGTTTGTTGAACTGCCTTCCAAGCATGGCTATAGCTTCGATATCTTCTCTTCATCTTCCACCTTGCATCCCTCTTCAAGATTGGATACAAGTGCTATGCTCTTGTTTCTCTTGTCAAAGTTCACCGATTCCCATCTCAAAAGTCATAAGAGATCCAATAAGTTCTTCAACCTTCAAGGTGCGATGTCTTGAGCCTCCTCTATTGCGGTGACTTTCATTGCAAATCTCTTAGGCAAGGATCCGAGAATCTTTCTCACCGCTTCTTCGACATCTTTTCACCAAGTGCTCCCGAGGCATTGGCAATTTCAAAATATTCATGTGAAACTCATGAATATTCTCATCTTCCTTCATCTTCAAATTCTCAAATTTGGTAGTGAGCATCTGAAGTCTTGACATCTTCACCTTGGATGTCCCTCATGAGTAGTTTAGAGTGTCCCAAACATCCTTGGCCAACTCACATTGATGGACCATCAAGAGATGTTCTGTCAATACCATTGAAGGCATTCAATGCTTTAGAGTTCCCTAGAGCTAGCTCTTCTTCCTCTTTGCTCCATTCCTCCTCGTGTTTCAAGACAAGAGTCCCATCTTTCTCAAGCTTGGTGGGATGTTTCCATCCTTTATCGCAGCTCTCCAAGCTTTAATGTCCACCGATCTTAAGAAGGCAACCATACGAGGCTTCCAAGAATCATAATTAGACCCATCCGAATAGGTGGTCTTCCTCCAAATCCTCCTTCTTTATCCATTACGCGAAACTATTATCCCTAGATCTCACCGAAATAACAAGCGTGGTGCCCGCTCGATGCCAATTGAAATTCTGGCAGCAGATCGTGATGTCACGAGAATGTTATGACACGATTCGACACTAAGTTAACAATTCACACAAGAACAAGCAAGAAAGAACACAATAAATTGTTCACCCAGTTCGGTTCAACAAGCCTACATCTGGGGGCTACCAAGCCAGGGAGGAAATTCACTATTAGTAGAATTAATTCAGGAATAAACCACCAGTTTATCTCCTTCACTTAAAACCTACCCAATGCAACTTCAACCTAAGTCCTACTTAGATCCGAGTACCTACTACTCCCTCAATCACGGTGATATCAACCTATTGACTAATTGAATTTTGAAGACACACTTCAATAAAATATCTTGATCTTGCTTCAAAGCTTCAATCAAGAGACAAACACTCGTGCTTTAAAGCTTTGATTGATAAACTACCCTTACAACAAATCCTAGTCCAATGCACTTATCAATTGATAGTTGCTTGGCTCACAAGAGAAACTAGAATTACACAATACCAACTGTTACAAATCCTAACAGTACACAAACACAAGCTGTTATCTCTTCAATACATTCAAAGGCGCAGACAGTTGTAGGTTGAATTCCTTTTATAGAAGCGATCCGAAACTTCGTTTTGGCTTCCATAAAGATAGCTAGGGTTCACTTAATTTAATCCTAAAAACATGGTCTTTTCAACAACCAATTTAGGTTTAATTAAGATTAACCTAGCAGCCACGTGAGCATGCTCTCTAATAACAGAAAAACAATATTTAGCAGCTCAACAAACTTCCTGAAAAATCTCAGGAACAAACAGATTCTGCAGAACAGAATGTCACACTAAATGTCATAACATTTGTTATGACATCGACTTTTCGCGAATTTCCAACACGCCTTTAGCTTCCGGCTCGCGCTTTTAACATCCTTAGCAGGTAGGATTTATCTTCAATCTCTGAATGTCATGACATCTATCATGACATTGCTAAAGCCTAGTTTTACCAAAAATAATGCCAACTTAAAAACACTAACAACCTTAATCTCAAAGGTGAAAAAAATAACCACTGGGCCACATGCGTGGCTTGTTATTTACACGCTTCCATTTAATTATATTTAGAAACAAGTTTGTGAAATTGTTTGAAAAATAGTTGAAAATGAGAAAAGAGTGAAAAGTTGAAAAATAAAAGGTCTGGGTGGGGTTCGAGCCCCAGACCTTGGGCAAGGCAAAGGACTAAGAGCGCGCATTCTACCACTAGGGTGGCTATACATCCATTCATTAAACTAACTTATTTAATTATATTATAAAACAAATATTTGAATTTTTAAAAAACTCAGAAAACGCGCGCATGATCTTCATCTTCTTACTTAAGCTTTGATTTTGTAACTTCCTTATTTCTCAAGAAATTGCACAATCCAAACATCAAACTTTCTCGAAATTTAACTAGGAACGTGATGGTGATCATTAATTGCATTTATTTTATGCCTAAGAGGATTGATTTCAAAGAAAAACATATGAATCCTAATTCTAAGAATTGATCATGAAATCGTGTATGGACCATAATTTAAGCAATTGATTGAGGGTCATCATTCAGTACGAGTGCAGAAACAAGATGGCCAAGCAATTTTTCATATGTAATGCACCAATCATAAAGTTTAAAGTTTGAGCAACTTACCTCTTTGAACTGGAACCGAATTCCAAGTTGGAGTGTTTCCAGAAGTTGTTTGATGATTTTTATAGCTCCACTCGACCTTATGGAAGGTGTTTGAATACTTAGCTTGGGTTGGAATGGCCTGGATCAGTTTGGCCATGTCCAGTTGTAGCATGAGCAAGTTGATGATGATGATGATTCTGGAGTTACAGAAGTGAGAGAATGGTTTGGATCACTTTTATATGGTATGTAGATGATGTTTGAATGATTAGAATAGAAAACGCACGAGTGAATTGAGTTTTGACAAGTTATGGCTCAATATGCATGTTTATGGAGTTTGGAAGATTTCTGAGTTTTGGTTGATTTTGTGATGGCTTGATGATTCTAACAACTTCCTAAGAATGTTTAGAAAGTGTTTGAAGCCAAAGGTTGGTTAGAACTTGTAAGTTTTGGAGATTTTTAAATTCTCTCATTTTGAAACTTGAAACTTGGAAAAGAAGAAAGAAGTGAGAAAACTTGTTTAGGATTGCTTTGGTGTCATTTTACAAGAAAGAAGTGAGAAAACTAAGTTTCAATTTCAAAACCCTAGCTACACAAAATGTTTTTGCAAGTTCTTAGACATTTTGGAAATCTTGGAACAAGATCTACAACTTTCATGTTTTGAGTTTTTCTTAAATCAAAATGGATCTAGGTGAAAAATGGTTATGTAAATGGTGAGATACATACTTGAAAAATTTTCTAAGTGTTAGAAAATTTTCAAGTTTTGACTTTTTGTTGACTTTTTTACACATTTTGATTTTTTATGATCATGATGGGTAATTTGAAATGATTTGATGATTGAAAAAATTTGAATTTCAAAAAAGTTGACCAAAAGTCAAAGTTTGACTGATTTGAACAGTTGACTTTTTGTCAGATGATTCAGAATTTCTCTGAGAATCAATCATGACATTTGAGATGTTTTAAACCAAGAAATTAGGTCAAGATATTGTATTGATGATTTTGAGATCATTATCCAAGCAATTGGGTCATTCATTGATCAGAAAGTCAATGATACACCATCCTCGATCAAAACCCTAATTGGTCGATTCAAGATAGATCTTGAGGAAATGATTGAAATTTGAAGATAAAATGTTGATTATTGATGAAGATAGATCATTAGAAGTGAGTGAATACTCAAACCCTAATTAATCATATCTTGAACAGATGATTTTTTTTTAATCAAAACCCTAATTTGGCTCAAGGAGCACACACACGATCTATCTTGTGCTGAAATTGTTAGTAATGCAATGATGCATGTGTGAATGATATGAGATGGTATCTTAGGTAAAAAATTGGGGTATGACAGCTTCCAATCAATAAACTAACATGTCGAATAAGTTTATTTGCAGATAAAGTTGGATTGTCCAATTCATGAAATTGTGTTGTTGTTTGCTGTTGTGATTGAGTTATTGTTGAATACATTGTTTACGTTGAGATGCTGTGAATTATTGTTGTTAATAAGTTGTTGTTAATATGTTGATATCAAGTTGTAGTCCTATGTCCAGTGTTGAAGTGATGATGAGTACCTCTATTTATTGGTACAATGGTGATATAGTCTTATGCCTTGCGATGTTAATTGTGGTGTTGGTTTCAATGTTAATTGTTGTTGTTATGTATGATGTTTCATTCATTGAGTCACATACATTTGCATACTTTGCGACGACCTGGATTGGCAAACTGCGACGAAGGCTTATGCCTTGGCCTTAATGACAACACGATGGTGACGAAGGCTTGTCTCTTGGCCTTGATGGCAACACGATGATAATGAAGGCTTATGCCTTATTGACGCCTAATAAATGGAAGTTTTTACGATGAGAGTTCTGCTCCAATGGTACCACATCCATGTGTGTAGTTGTGTCGCATATGAAGTTGTATATTATAATTTTTTATGTTGATGTGTTGGTTGATTGTTGTTGTTATTAAGTTGTGATGAATTGAAGTGTATAATGGTTCTTGTGAAGTGGTGATATTTGTATGATTCGATCTAATATATTGTTCATCATACACTTGTTTATATTGGTTGATATCTCACCTCATCTATTGTGATGTTTCCTCTACGTGGGTAACGTGCAGGTAATGAAGAATGAAGTTTTAGTTGTTGTTAGTTCGAGTCAGTGTAATCGCTCTGATACGTAGTACTCGGGGGGGATGAAAGATAGTTGTTTATTTTGTTGTTTCATTTGTTTTTATTACTTTAGATGTTGAATTAAAAGTTGAAGTTTATGAAAGTACTTGTTGTTATCTTATACTAAGTTGAAGTCGCTTTTGCTGAATAAAATAAGCTTAGTGAATTGAAGATGAACATGATATTATGATATAAGTTGAAATTGTGATTCTGCGGCGTAGTAATAATAAGTTGTTTTGTTTTCAAGAAGATTAATACAGGTTGTTTGAGGTTCATCCACATATGTTGTGCTATGTATCTATGTCCTGAATGTGATTAATTGTCGTTGTTTTAAGTTGAAAATGTGATATCATAATCCTTTGTTGGAAATTTTATACTCTGATTTGTTTATAATTATCGGGTAGAAATTAGGGTGTTACATGACCCGAGGGTCTGTCACACTAAGGAACCACTCAAGGTATCCATCCTCGCACTGCCCGGGCTCATGAACCCTGATGGCTTCATCCATGATCTCACGGGGGGAGGTGATGATGTGACTCTGAAACCAACTATCAATGCCACCATTTGGGGCGTGTGGTACCGGTCGTGGGATGACCTGTACATAACCATATTGACGTAGACACCGCTCAGGCAAGTGTCTAGCCACGTAGCTCTCCCATTTGACATGCCCTGAATATAAATTAAATACCTGAAAAGGATGATGAGGGAGATGAGCCGTATACGGTGTCCAAATGACATCATCCAAGATCAGAGCATCTAGCCTCCTCCTGTACTCCATCACACCTCAGGATGGGCCTGTCTGGCCTTCCACCTCTTTGCAAGTGGATATGTATCCTCCACTTGTTGGATCTTCCGGTCACCGATGTGAGGGAAGTGCACGTATATCCAGCACTGCATAAATTATTATTAAAAATATAAATTATTATGCGAAAACCTAATAATTATTAAAAAAACATCTAATAAATTATAATATACCTGCAACAAGCTCAGGTAACCAGCAAGCTGTCTGGTCTCAGGACGGGAAGCAACATCAAGTGTCGTGTACAACATCGTCAAAGTCGCCACTCCCCAAGCCCAACATGGAGTGTCAAGGGTGCTAAATAGAGACAAGTAACGACCATCAAAATAAACTCCAGACTTGTCCGCAAAGAAAGTACATTCCACCAGATGCAGCATGTACGCCCTAGCGGCAGCCTCATACCTCTCTGCCTCCACAAGCGCCTTATAAGTAGAACTCAACCAAGTCATGCGGAGGTGAAATCCCCTAGTATCACCAAACTTACTTAGGACATCCACCTCATCCACCTCCAAAGCATCCACAACTATACACATCGTTGTCGCCTGGTCCCTATACACTAATGTGAAAAATGTACCAACAATAGGAATGTGAAAAGGGGCATCCACATCATCTAAAGTTACCATCATCTCCCCAAATGGAAGAGGGAATGATGATGTCTCCGGGTACCACCTCTCAACAAAAGTGGATAGCAGGGGGCGTCCAACATCGTCAATGAGCATCCAGCAAAGTCCTCCAGTCTGAACTCCTCAACTATCCTCATCACCTCCTCAAGCATATCACACTCGGGGAAGTTCTTCAACTTCGACCCATGAGAAGTGACCTTCAACACTGGACGCTCCTAGAAAAAAACAACACAATTACAACAAATTAGTATACATCAAATCGTGTAATACAAATAAAATTTAAGCATTAAACCAAACCAATATTACATATGTAACACCCCTTCTAATTTACCTGCGATTATATATTTTTAATCAGAGTTTTAAATCACATAACAAGAGGCATCACAATTTAAATAATTCAAATAACTAAAAACAGTAATCATGTCGTTTTAACTGAAGAACGTATTAAATAAAACCAATGAATTATGTTTAAGCAGCGGAAAAATAACATAAACTCTAGAATGGTACAAATCAATAATTGTTCCAAAACATAAATCAAAACATAACTAAAACAGCCAGTTTAATCCATAAAATCTAATCAACCGTTCCCCAGTGTTACAACTACCAGAGCATGACACTGACACGCGGACTAACTAAGTAGCACAACTCTAAGAGCTATCCTCACCACTTCTCGAGCAGTTATACCCTTAATCTGAAATCATCAAAGTAAGGGTGAGATTTCATCAAGATTAAAATGCATTATACATTTCTCAAAACAATAAAATAATCGATTCATTATTCACCCTTATTAACAATATTAGCATACGATTCATGAATACAAACACGAGGATCATTATACAAACAGCAACAATCAATGCAATTATAACACTGGAAATCATCCTAACATGTTATAATTACATATGCAATGCAGACTCAAATGCATGTGGTACCAATCGTGAACCAAGTCCACACCCTGTTCCGCTTACACCTCGGAAAACAGCGTCAATTCAATGATTCGCCCATACATCACTGGGTCAAGAATCTATCCTCACTACCTTTGTCCACTAGGTAAGTTTATTGGCCCTGCAAGTTCAATTCTGCACAATGGGAATGAACCATCAACAAAATGCTTATGCATGCACATCAGAAGCATGCAACCTTAAATCAACGAAATATGATCATTTCATAATTCCACACAATGCGATCACCAATATATATCACATCATAACAACTCAATCATAATGGATAATAGGTACATCATAATCATGAAACAATTATCACAAGCATCAAACGCTTACCCTTTAATTAGTAAGACTATCACCGGTATAAACAACAACAACAATTCATGAGATCAACAAGCATTCATGAATATACAGCATCAACAACAACATATAATAGCAATACAAACATAATTATATACCGTTAATCACAACACATAGAATTAACATACAACACATATACGCAACAAATATTTCACGAATCACAACGAATTCTTATTACGGAAACCATATTAATTTCTCAAGATCTCAATTTCTGGTTTTGAAAATATTATTAACAGATAGTACTCGTTCTAAGCTTTCCAACGATACCAACTACGACTAAATCGGAGTTACGGTTAAAAAGATATGATTGAAATCGTTTTCGAAAAAATCCATGTTTCAGCCCAACACAGTATGCATCGATGCATAAGGCTATGCATCGATTCATAATCAGCTTGCATTGACCTCAAATAGTTATGCATCAATGCATAACATTAAATTTCTGCAATTTTTCAAAAATATTACAGTATGTGTCGACACATACGAAACTTGCATCGATGCATAGCCCTGTTTTTGGCCTATGTATCGATGCATAAGCATCTTACATCGATGCATAGCTTTTCCTTACTTCTGTTTTTCTAAAATTCCACAACTTGTATCGATGCATAAGTACTTGTGTCGACCCATACACGTTGATTTTCCTCAAAAACCCAGTTTTCCCTACTGTTACGAATTTCCATTAATTCTAATCATCACCAAACAACATACTAACCCCAAGACATAACTAATTCATGAAAATTCACATACTTTTGATTATAGGAATATATTTTCCAATTAACCTAGAATCATTCCACATAAATCTAATCATTCTTAACAATTCCAATTACGGTTTTACGTCGGATTATAACATTAGGGCATATTTAATCATTCCAATTCGAGATTTCTAACGATTCGATTCGTTCTAATGATCATCAAAACTCTTTCCAACTTCACGTAGTATGCAAATTCAATTCCTCTATTTATTCCTTTTTATTCGCCAAAATAATAGAAATAACTAATTAGGATTAAGTAGAGCTTTTTCCTCCACACACCTCCAATTCAACCTTACACCCCCAACCTTCCTTTTAATTAAATAATTAATTAATCCATTTAATCCAAAAATATTATTAATTAAGCCTTTAATTAAATTAATAATTAAATTCCTAATTATTTAATACTTGAATTAATTTGGGGTGTCACAACATACCTCGCTCTGCCATATCCTATAAGCGACATGGTCAAAAAATCGTCAAAACGGACCTGTCTAAAGGTTCTCCAGGGAAACCACCATCAGTACACACTGATGGCTCAGTAGATGCAACAGTCGTGGTGTCTGTATTAGCACGAGAACCACATCCACTCCCTCATGGACCGGCTCATGTACCGGCACCTACACCGTCTCCTGCACCGACTTCTAAAACGGCTCTTGAACCGCTTCCTACACCGGTTTGGAACCCGCTCCTAAATTATCCGCTCCTCAGCAACTGGCTCCTGAACCGCCAGCTGCGCTACAACTACCTGCTCCACTGTAGGAACAGGAGGTTAATTGTCCTCAACTGCCGCAGAAGCTCTGGAAGTACGTCGGTGAGGTGCACGAAACTCCGACGCGGCCTGCTCAACCATCCGTTTCCGGTGAGAACCGGTCGAACGACAACGATCGTCCTGCGCCTCATCAGCTGCTCAAGCCACAACATATGCTCGATTAGTAGTCCTTCCGAAAATAGAATTGTCTCTGCCTCTAGTCCTCACTACAAGCAAAGTTAAAAATCATGATAAACTTAAATATTTTTGAAAAAAATAGAAAATACCGGAAATTTCAAAAATTCTGGTATTTTAAGCGTACCGATAATTTCAAAATTTTTGATAACAACATCAAATGAAGATATCGGGAATTTTGAAATTTCCGGTGTGAAAATACCGGATATTTCATAATTTACGGTAAACGATACCGGAAATTATGAAATATTTGGTACGAAATACCATAAATTTGAAGAAATATATTAGAAATCTTACTTGTTTTTGTGAAACTTTCGGTATCGTCAGAACTTTTCAAAAACTCAGTGTACTTAGAATTTAAAGAATGGAAGTTACTTGGACAAAATTGTCCTTTCATAATATTTGTGATACCAGGTATCTAGGGGTGGGAAGAAAAAATCTCCAAAATAACTCCCTCCCTCGTTTCTTTATTCCATTCTACCCGAACAATTGTAGCCACGCCGGCGCTCCTTCAATTTCATCCACCTTTGACAGTCACCAACACCCACCACCCATCATCATACCATATCCGCATATACATTTGAGCTTAGCTTGAGAATGAAGCGTAGATCTTTTATTGTTCTTCTACTTCTCCTCAGCCTTACACCACTTTTCGTGAAATGGTATTCATTTTCTCAAGAAATTGACGAAACTTCATCTTCTCAAGAAAATGACCTAGAGGCAAGTAGTCATTAACCCTTATCAAATTTCCATGCATTATGATTTTGGCTGCGTTTATAATATATACCTTGAATTAGAAATGCAGACTTACATTGTCTACACCGGACGTCCCTTCAAAGATGAAGCTTCGTCTCTGCTCCATTACAATAATTTGATACAGCAAGCTGCAGACAGGTTACTTAAATTTGTCATTTTTATGCATGTAACATGCAGCATGTTCAGTAAATAGGGATACGAGTGTCAGACTCTTTTTCCTCCTTATAAATTCATAGAAACATCTGATAAATTTTAAAGAAATAGAAAAGAAAAACTTGACTTCTTTAACTTACCCTTTGTTTCCTACCATTTTAGCAACTCAGCACCAAAGACTATTATCTACTATTACTGGCATGCTTTCAGTGGATTTGTCGTGAACCTAACCAGGAAAGAAGCCGATAAAATGGCTGGTGTGTTTTGAATCTATTTGTCTACTGAACAATTAATCATTCTTTTATTTAATATTTATAAATTTGTTGTGATGTAGGACTCGATAAAGTTGTTTCAGTTTTTCCAAATGAATATTATCAACTCCTTACGATATAGATATGGGATTTCAGCGCCTTTGTGCAAAAAAGAGAAATAATGTAAGTTACATATCAATTGTATATATAAACCTACAATTATTTGTGCATCTAGCTGTGAAACACTAGTATGGTAGTTCACATCAGCTCCACCTATACAAGGACTAATTTAGTAGTGTTATTGCTTTCTCTTTTGGTTTCCATGTTTATTGCTTCTTTGTTTTTGCGTTACTTCCTCCGTCTACTTCTCGTAGTTAGGGATGGAAAATAATAGTAGAAGATGGTTGCCCATATTGTTAGAACATGTTCTTGTTATCTTCAGTGAATGCTACTTGTGAAGGAAATACAATCTGCTCTTGGTTTCTAGGGTTTTTCTGGTTTTTGGTTAGTTGTAGAGGATATGGTTTTTAGTTTATGATGAAAGATGTTAGTAGTAACATCACTTTCACCCAATCACATGTCATGTAACTTGCTGAGTATGCTGATGACTTTTGGCAATGCACTAAGAAATGGAAACTAGTGATGGAGGTTGCTTTTCATTTCAAAAATGGATTTCATATGTAAATGTAGATATCATAAATATTAATATCGTTTTAGTGAGATGAGAGAGAAAACTAGTGAGAGAGTGTCTGAAAACTTAGGAGTGCTAAACATAGGCAATAAAAAATACCATAAAATTTGGAACCATGCAGATGAGGGAAACAAAGAGGAATGGATTGAAGTTAAATACAAAGCAAACAGAAGGCCCAGCAAGGATCGTATTGGGTGGATAGAAGGGGAAAAGGAGATCACTCAGAAAATCAAACTTCAAGTTTCTTTTTCATAGAATTCCCTGAAAACTATGAGGCGATGGATCTTTTTGAAATATTTAAGGATCATGGTTTGGTGGTGGATGTGGCCATTCCTCCAAAAAGGGACAAGAGAGGTAAAAGATTTGGTTTCGTAAGATTCAGAAAAGTAAGAGATGTAGGACTGCTTGCTATACGTCTGGACAATATATTCATCAAAGGCAAGAAGTTACATGCGAATATCCCAAGGTTCTAGAGAGGAAACCAGGAGGCTCAAATGAGGGAAGCTAGTAACAATCAAAACATCAGAAAGGAACAACAAACTGGAGGTAGAGAAGATACCAACAGGTACAAAAACGTCAACAAAATGAAAACTTGTGCACAGGCAGTGAACGGGAGCAAGAAGAATGATGAGATTAGGATACAAACTGTGAATGACAATTTCGGTGAGAAACTAGGAGAGAGACCTAGAAGAGGATGGAGAACGAGGGAAAGAAAACCAACATTTGCTCATCTTCAGTTTGAGATCGAGGAAAAAGACATGGTTAGATTTGAAAAAGCTTTCGTTGGGGTTGTAGAAACACCTGGAATGACTTACAACATTCAAGAAGCTTTCCATGGCGAAGGATACTTTGGGATCAAGGTTACTCCTATGGGGGCGAACCTATGCTTGCTGGAAGAACAAGAGGATTGTGAGATCAAGGCTCTAGTGGAGGAAGCAACAGACTGGATAGGGCAATGGTTCTCTGACATACATCCATGATCTCCAGAAGATGTTGATAATGAGAGGCTAACTTGGATGCGATGCTACGGATTGCCATGCCATGCTTGGAATCCAAAGCTATTTGAATTCCTATCAAGATGTGTAGACGAATATGTCTGCTCCAATGACGAAACACGGGAACAATCGAAACTGGACGTGGCGAGATTTCTCATTAGAACAAAATGCTCAATGGTTCTTAATGAAACGTTTAATCTTGAAGTAAATGAACATGTTTATGGAATCAAGTTAGTAGAAGATATGCATGGACCAAAACGCATAGTAGTTCCAAGCGACAAAAAGAAATCAGTGGAAGACATGGAGGCTTCTTCGGGGACGGAAGATGGGAAGAAGAGGAGGATGACGGAGGCGCGTGGAGTGAAGGAGAACCGGAGATGGGGATGGAGGAAGGCTCGAAATGCAAGTTGAGTCATCATGAACCCCAATCGCATCACCAAAATTCTGGTGATGTAAATTCTGCCACATGTCAGAATCGGACCAGGGAATTTTCCAAGGAACTATTCAGCGAACCAGATAAACCAGAAGACACAGAGGACAATAGGGTTGGAGTGTCTTCCTCTAATCATGGAGGAGGTAAAGCAGGACAAAAGAGCAGAGGACTTTACTCAACATTAAATGTAGTCAGTGATGGGGAAGAAGTTAATTCACAAAGACACGGAAGCTTGTGCCTAGGGGACCCACTGGGGGAGGAGCAAAAGTCAAATACGATGGGTTTGGAATCAGGGGAATCTGATCCAATAGAGCATTCTCAAACAATGTTTGGAGGCCCAAACCGCCACCCTAAGCCCAGCAAGAAAAAAGCGTTGGATGAAGTACTAGAAAACTTAAAAATACCATATGCACCCTCCTATTTCACAGCATTACTTCATTCCCAAATTAACCCTAGGGGAATCCAAAAAAACACATCTTCTACCCCATTACTAATATCAAACCCAGAAATGGCGGAGACAAAACCAGCTAGGCGAGAAGCTCAAACAGAATCTAAAGGAAGCTCAATTAATGATTCCGACATACACAGGGGAAATCGCATAATCATAAAATCCGTTGAAAGCGTGCCAAAGAAAGTTTGGAGCATCATAAAAGAGATGGGAATTGAGGGCGAGGAAGACGATGAAATTTTTGAAGGGGTTGTCAGAGTTTTGGAGGATAGGGAGCGCGAGATATGGGAGGGTGAGAAGAAGGCAGCTACATATGATCAATGAAGATAGGCACTTACAACATTAGAGGGTGCGGGAACTCTGCAAAGAGGGGTAGAATTTGTCAAATTTTAAAGAAAGAAAATGCAGATGTCATGTTCTTTCAAGAAACGAAGGTCATAAAGATGGACGACAATATCGTGGCCTCACTATGGGGATCCAGGAACTGTGAGTGGTCTGCCCGAGAAGCGGTCGGAAGGTCTGGTGGAATCTTAACTATCTGGAAGAAGAATTTGTTTACACCTGAACTCAGTTTTTCAGGGAAAGGGTTCATAGGAATAAAGGCTACGAAATTTGGAAAAAACCTCTACTTCATTAACGTTTATTCTCCTTGCCTGCTTGCTGACAAAAGGAGGTTATGGATAGAAATTCTGGATTGGAAACTGAAATTAGAGAAGGGCGAGTGGATCGTAGGAGGCGATTTCAAGTCTATAAAAAATGAGGAGGAAAGAAGGGGACAGAGGGGAAATATAAGAAGAATGGAAATGGAAGAGTTTGGCAGCTTCATTGAGGCGATGGAAGTGGTAGACGTGCAAGCTCTGGGTAATATACTTACTTGGATGAAACCAAATGGTAAGGCAGGTAGTAGACTAGACAGAATATTACTATCAGAAGAGTTGATTAATAGTTGGGGAGTAGTGGCACAAGAGGGGGGAAAAAGAGACATATCTGATCATAAACCAGTGTGGCTGAAAACAAGCTGTCTAGACTGGGGGCCAAAGGTATTCAAAGTTAACGACTGCTGGTATGACCATAAAGAATTTCTGAGCTTTGTAGAAAAGGCATGGAACGAGAACACCACAAAAGGTAAAAAGGCATTCGCACTCAAAGAAAAATTGAAGTATCTAAGGGAAAGACTTCGCTGGTGGAATGTAAATGTTTTCGGATGGGTTGACTTGCGGATAGAAGAAGATGTTAGGCATCTCAATGAAATAGAAGACTACATGCTGATGTCAACAAGCCAAGTTCCAAATGAACAAGAATTCGAAGAGAGAAACTCAGAAAGAATGAAGTACCAAGAGAATCTATGGAAAAATCTACACTATAAAGAAAGCCTCCTTAAACAGAAGTCAAGATACAAATGGATTAGGGAGGGAGACAATAACTCAAAATTCTTCCATTCAACTATGTTTGTCAGAACAAGGCGCAACACTATAGTGGCAGTAAACACAGAAGGAGGTCGCGCAGAATCGGTTAAGGAAGTCAAAGAGGCAATTAAGAGTCACTTCGAAGCAAGATTCCAAAATGATAATTACCCACGCCCAACTCTAAAGAACATATGTTTCAATTGTTTATCAGCGCAGGAAAATGAAAGGCTGGAAGCTGAGTTTACTGAGGAAGAAATTAAAAATGCAGTGTTTGAAGGAGATGGAGATAAAAGTCCAGGGCCGGATGGATTCAATCTGAAATTCATGAAAAATTGTTGGAGTACAGTGGGAGGAGACATTGTGGGATTTATACAGGACTTTCATCGACTGGGAAAACTACCAAAAGCTATTACTTCTTCTTTCTTAGCACTCATTCCAAAATGCGAAAACCCACAGAGTCTTGATCACTACAGACCGATTTGCCTAATCTCTGGACTCCTCAAAATATTGTCAAAAGTACTAGCTGCCAGATTGAGGAAGTGCATAGGTAAACTTATATCCAACACTCAATCGGCGTTTATCCTGGGGAGACAAATTCTGGATGGAGTTCTGTTGATGAATGAAATTGCAGATTTTGCAAAAAGAAATAAACGGAACTTCTTATTATGCAAAGTTGATTTTGCACAAGCGTATGACTGTGTGGATTGGAATTACTTAAGAAACATGTTGAAACAGATGGGGTTTGGTGAGCGGTGGAGGAAATGGATGGAAGCTATTGTGTTCACAAGTTCCATGTCAATTCTTGTCAACGGAAGCCCAACGAAAGATTTCCAAGCTAGAAGAGGATTACGACAGGGAGATCCACTTTCTCCTTTCTTGTTCACTATTGTAGCTGAAGGGCTAGCAGGTATGGTTAGGTGTGCAGCCAGCAGGGGTCTATATGAAGGATTCAAAGTGAATGCAGAAGTTGAATACAGTCTACTACAATTTGCAGACGATACAATCCTGATCGGTGAAGGAACGTGGTCAAATTACTGGACAATTAAGGATGTTCTAAGAGGATTTGAAATGGTTTCTGGAATGAAGATAAACATGAGCAAAAGTAACCTATACGGAACGGGCATAGCAAGGGCTGATATGGTGGCTGCCTCACAGTTCCTGGCGTGCAGAATAGGAAAATTCCCATTTAAGTTCTTAGGAGTAAATATAGGAGGCAACCACAGGAGAATTAGTTTCTCGAAACCAGTTCTCACTAACCTTAAAGGAAGACTGTCTTCCTAGAGAAGCAGAATTTTATCCATTGGGGGCAGAGTAACTCTTCTTAAAGCAGTTCTGAGTAACATCCCCATACATCAATTTTCTTTCTACAGAGTGCCAGCAAGTATTGTTCGTCAAATGATAACTATTCAACGAAATTTTCTCTGGCACGGAGTGAAGGATAAAAGAGGAGTGGCGTAGGTGAGTTGGAAAAACATATGTAAGAGACGAGAAGATGGAGGACTCGAGATTAAGGACATAGTGAAATTCAACCAAGCATTACTAGCGAAATGGATCTGGAGGTTCATGGTAGACAAAAAAGCCATATGGAGGGGTATTACTCAAGCAAGATACGGAGATCCAATTCCGGGGCAAGAAGCTGGGCACAGATCAACATAGAAACAATCACTTTGGTGGAAGGATTTATTGCAGCTGTGTGAGGATGACAACAGGATATCTAACAAAATTATGATAAAATTAGGAAGCGGTGACATGGTTCTATTCTGGAAGGACAAATGGCTGGGAAATCAAAACTTGACAGAATTGTTTCCGGATCTGTATCTGGAATGCTGGTCAGAGGAGGAAGCTGTGAGTAGCAAAGGCTGCTGGGAGGGTGGAAAGTGGAGCTGGAATCTGTGTAACAGAGGTGAAGTTTGGGGGAAGGAAGCTACAAAGCAGTTAGTGGAGTTAGGGGAAATCTTGACAAGCGTAGCACCAGTAGCTGAACAAGAAGACCAAATCATATGGCCGTATAACAAATCAAAGCAATACTCTGTTAAGTCTGGTTATGAGATTCTTATGCAGATTGGAATGGATCAATCAGCAGATGGCAAAAGAAATTAGGTGTTGGATCTAGTATGGGGGCAACAGTTCCTTCGAAACTAAAGATATTTAGTTGGAGACTCGTGCAAGATAGGCTACCATCCAAGAAACAACTAAGCGTACGAGATATCATTTCGCAGCAAGAAGATGAAGTTTGTGTTTTCTGCAAAGAACGAGAGGAAGATTTAAATCACATCTTTGTGCATTGCCCAATGTTGAAGCTGCTGTGGAAGAAGATTTATTGCTGGTGGGAATTGGAATTTATTCAGGAAGAAGACTGCAGTGGCCAACTGCTAAAATTCGTAGAGGCATTGAAAGGAAAAATACCAAGTAGGAATGCTGGAAGTATTTGGTTTACTAGTTGCTGGTGCATCTGGAATCAGAGGAATGAAATTGCTTTCAGAAATGCAGTAAGGGATTTAGATGAACTGTTCTACAAAGTCATGTGGTTCTCATGGTGGTGGCTAGCGATAGATGAAAAGGATAGAATACATAATAGCTATTATGAATGGTTTAAAAAACCTGAGTTATGTCTGTAATTTCCAAACGTTAAATTATCGTCACTACCTGTAATTGTTTGGGTTGGAGTGCCCCTAGTACTCCTTTATTAAATCCAAGTTGCTTATAAAAATAAAATAAAAATGTAAATGTAGTTGTTGCTTTCTTCACAATAAATGAGAATGATATTTTTTGTGAATTTGATATTGTTTTTAACATAGATTAATTGAAAATGAGTGGTTAATTACGTACAGATGATTGCTATAGTGATTGTAACATGATCTTGGTTGAACCTATTCATTTTTTCAATCCAAATTCAGTTTTCTTGCTTGAAATGATTTTTGTAATCTTATTTGGTATGCAGGTTTATCATGAAGTAACACACTTAACTTCATTTTTTGATGGGCCAGTCTTTATGTTAGCATTTGCTTCCTTTGTTTGTGATGGTATACCTGTATGGACATCATTCTGTTGTGTGGATCATTCGGCACTAGTTTACAATGTAATGTTCTCAATCCTCGATTTCACAATGTTCTCAATCCTCTCTGAATGTGAAACAAAAAATATTGACCTTCATTCAGATGATAGAAAGTGCTTTCACAATTTCACATGCATTTGTTTTGAACAGTTTATAGAAATAGTCTTTACAATGTTTCTGTGGTGCTTACCTGTATTCCCTCTCCGGCTGATGAAATAGCTTATAAAACTTCAAGTGGCAGGTGTTAATAAAATAAACATTTATTGTAGAAATTATGGCCTTAATTTATTGCTATTTAAACGATTGGTTGAATTACAATTTATATGTCTGAATTAATTATGATATCGCCATTATTTGTGTTTACTTATGAAGTATGGACACCTCTAGGAATAGGCGTGTGCAGTGGCCGTCATGGTCAGTGTCTGACATGTGTTAAAAAAGTCAAACAAGTGCCGTAAAAGTCCAACACGTGTCTCTAAATAAATTATTTATTTTATTTATTTCGACGCTTTTTAAATCGATGTCCGACACCCGTATGACATTCATACAATCCGTGTTAGACAATTTAGACAAGTGTTAAAAAAAAATTGTTTTTTTATTTGCTTCAACACACCTTATTCATTTTTATTCTTTTTTAAGACAAATCTCAATCACATGTAAAAGCATGTATTGAAGTAATCTTATCAATGAAAAGTAATCTTATCAATGAAAAGTTCAAATACTATCATATATACGGTGTCGTGTCGATATTCTATGTTTTGATATTATTAGTGTTAGAGTATCCATGTCATGTCGTGTTATTAGTATTAGAGTATCCATGTCATGTCGTGTTATGGCGTTTGTGCATCATGGGTGTTTACTAAAATTTGTATTGTCATCTAGTAAAGGAGAAACTAATTTTTATTCGTGTCGTGTTGTGTCTCGGCGTGTGTGCTTTATGAGTGAAGATTCATGTAATTTAAAATCCATACTATAATAAATCCACTTATTAACATGTTTATGTAAGAAATTGATTAAAAACACCAAATATTTGTAAATATTAGAAGTAGTTGTCAGAATGAATAATTCTTGTTCCGTCGAATTAGCTTGTGTCGATTTAGTTAGTGTGTAGAAAGCTTTTGGGTTTGGCATGTTTTGGGCCTTAGCTTAGTTTCTATTTGGGTTTGGGAAAGGTGTGCCTATATAAGGAGATTTCCTTTTATAATTAATATACAATCAATAACAAATTTTTACAAATTCAGTTAAATCTCTCCTCTCTCCCATTACTTCTTCTTCATCCATCATTAACAATCTTTCTTGAAAATCCTTTGTTCCAACAAATTGGTATCAAGGAGCTCGGTTGCGATTCAGAGAGATTCTAATGGCAAACGGAACAACAACGTCTTTGCAGATTCCAGCAAATCTACCAGTTTTCAAAGGTGAAAACTATCAACAGTGGGTTGTACAGATGAAGGTTAATTGAAGAAGAATCACCGAAAGATGTGTGGGACAAGTTAAAGAACTTGTATGGAGGAGGTGAGAAATTGAAGAAGGTGCGAAAACAATACGACATGATTCAGATGAAAGAGGATGAATCACTATCTGCATACTTCTCAAGGATTGTGACGCTGACAAACTAGATGAAGGCATGTGGTGAAATGGTCACAGACTTGCTGAAAATAGATAAGGTACTGAGATCCTTGACTGCAGATTTTGACTAGATTATAGTGACAATTGAAGAGGCCAAGACTCTATCTGAGATGAAGTTAGAAGAACTTCAAGCTTCATTGGAGGCTCATGAAATGAGATTGAAACAGAGAAACTCAGAAAGAGAAAAAGTGGCTGAACAAGCATTGCAATCAAGATTCAGCAAGAAAGCTGAGAAGTCGAAGCATCGAAAGAATCTTGCAAGTGATGAGAAGTCAAGCAAGAATGCTAAGTCGACCAAGAAAGGTGTGGGCAATAAGTACTCTAGGAAGAAAGTTGACACAAAAGAGGTGCAATGTTACAATTGTCAAGGCTTTGGTCACTATGCTCGAGACTGTCGAAGAAAGAAAGCAACAAGAGCAAAAGAAAGTAATGAAGCTCAATATGCACGAGCAGGAGATAATGACTCAGATGATGTGCTAATGATGGTAAACACTTTGTCGAACACTGAGAAAACCAACATGTGGTATCTGGATTCAAGATGTAGCAACCATATGACTGGCAATAAAGATTGGTTCACCAAGTTAGATGAGTTAGTGAAAAAGGTGGAAAAGTTTGCTAATGGAAGACACACCAACTCTAGAGGCAAAAGAGACATCTCGATTGTCAGGAAGGATGGTGGAAAGGCCGCTATCACTGAGGTGTTGTATGTACCCACTATGACAAGTAATTTGATAAGTGTAGGTCAATTACTTGCAAAAGGATTCAAAATGAAGCTTGAAAGGAATCAAATGAAAGTCTATAGGGTTTATGGGAGGCTAATAATGAAAGCACCTTTGGCAGAAAATAAAACGGTTAAGGTAGAACTGAACACATCAGATCATAAGTGTCTTGCTTCGACTACGGAAGAAGACAAGAATTGGCTATGGTATCACATGTGTGGACATCTAAACTTCAAGAATTTATGCATGCTCAACCAAAAAATGATGGTTTTTGGCTTGCCTTATGTGAAGGAACCAAAGCAAGTATGTGAGGAATGTTGTAAAGCTAAGAAGGCAAGGAAGACATTCAAACATGACTTACCCATGAAATCCAAGTGCAAGTTGGAACTAGTTCACTCTGATGTGTGTGGGCCATTTGAAGTAAAGTCAAATGGAAGCAACAGGTATTTCCTTAATTTCATTGATGAATTCACTAGACATATATGGATCTATCCTATTGAAAGGAAGAGTGAGGTATTCACACAGTTCAAGAAGTTCAAGTTGCATGCTAAAAAACAAAGTGACAACAAATTGAAGAAGTTAAGAACTGATGGTGGTGGTGAATACACGTCTGCTGAATTTGCCAAATTTTGTAATGAGGAAGGTATAGAGCATGTGATTATTGCACCCTATACACCTCAGCACAATGGCATAGCTGAAAGGAAAAATAGAATTATATTGAACATGACGAGAAGTATGTTGAAAGCTAAACATATGCCTAAGAGATTTTGGGCTGAAGCAGCTTCGACATCGGTATACATTCTAAACAGGTGTCCAACAAAGAAGATAGTAGAAAGAACACCTTATGAGGCTTGAAAAGGGTCGAAGCCAATTGTGAGTCATCTTAAATTTTTTGGATCAATATGCTTCAGGCATGTACCTGAACAATTGAGAATAAAATTGGATGATCGAAGTGAAGTCATGGTTCTCATAGGTTATCATTCGACGGGCGCATACAAATTGTATTCTCCAATCGAAGATAAACTAGTGATTAGCAGAGATGTTCTTGTGGATGAAAGCAAAGGGTGGAGCTGGATTCCAAGCTCAGTTCGAAAGGAAACAGACACAGTTATAACGGTGTTCGAAGAAGATCAACAAGATGAACCATCGACCAGTCAAAGTGAATAAGGCAATGTATCGACCAGTCGAAATGAAGAACCACCTCAACAAAATGAAAGGAGGTCAACAAGAGCAAGAACTGCATCAGTAAGGCTAGTTGGGTACGAATGATTTCCAGATCAAAAAATTGATGAAGATGGTGACCTAGTCGAAGAGGTTATGATGATGGTTGAAGCAGAACCAATTGTTTTAGTTGAAGCCATGAAGAATTTGAATTGGTGTGAAGCCATGAAATAAGAACTCAGAGCCATTGAGAAGAACAAGAGTTGGGAGCTTGTCGAAAGAACGAATAAAAGGCCAATTGATGTAAAGTGGATATACAAGGTGAAGTGAAGGACAAATGGTGAGATTGCAAAGTATAAGGCAAGGTTAGTGGCTAGAGGCTTTCTACAAAAGTCTGGAATAGACTTCGACGAAGTATATGCACCAATTTCAAGGCTAGAAACAATTCGAATGTTGTTTTAACAGCTGCATATAGAGGATGGAAAATGCATCAGCTGGATGTAAAGTCAGCATTCCTTAATGGTCCACTAGAAGAAGAAGTCTATGTTACTCAACCACCAGGATTCAACGTCAAAGGGCAGGAGTCGAAGGTGCATAAATTAAGGAAAACTCTCTATGGTTTGAAGCAAACTCCTCAAGCTTGGAATAAGAGAATAGATAGTTTCCTGATCGAAGCAGGTTTCACAAAGTGTGTCTCTGAACATGGAGTGTATGTAAATGATCTCAACAGTGTCAATCAAAATATTTTATGCCTCTATGTAGATGACTTACTCATTACCGAAGCCGGCAAAGCTGAGATAATGAAAGTCAAGTCGAAGTTAATGCAAGAATTCGAAATGTCCGCCTTAGGGAATCTCTCGTATTTCTTAGGGATGAAATTCAAAAATATTTAGCAATATTAGTCTCATTGATCATGGTTCTGGCCATTTCTTATAGAGCTCTGTTTTTATGTTCCACAACTTCATTTTGTTGTGGAGTTATAGATCACGAAAAATCATGAGAATACCATTTTTATTAAAGAAAGTTTCAAAGTCTTTGTTTTCAAATTCGCCACCATGATCACTTCTGACTTTTACTATTTTAAACTCTTTTTCATTTTGGACTACATTACAGAAATTAGCAAACACAGAATGTGACTCATCCTTGTGTCTTAAGAATTTTATCCATGTCCATCTACTATAGTCATCTACGATCACCAACTCATACTTTTTACCACTGATGGATGCAGTTTTCACTGGTCCAAACAGATCAATATGCAGAAGTTCTAATGGCCTAGAGGTAGAAACGACATTTTTTGATTTAAAATAAGTTTTTTGAAAATTTTCCTTTTTGACAAGCTTCACACAGAGCATCTGAGTTGAACTTCAAATTAGGAAGTCTCTGACTAGATTGAGTTTGTTAAATTGAGATATTATTCTCATACTAACATGCCCCAATCGTCTGTCCCAGGCCCATTGCTCATTATCCACTGACATAGGATATTTAACATTCTGACTTTTAAGTTTAGAAAGTTTGATTTTATAAATGTTGTTTTTCCTTTTGCCATTAAAGAGGATTGTTCCATCTTTTTGACTAACAACTTTACAAGGCTTTTGATTAAAGATGATATCATACCCGTTATCACTTAATTGACTTATGGATAACAGATTATGCATTAAACCATCTAATAAAAGAATATTTGTAATAGAATGTAAAGAATCGTTACCAATAGTTCCAGAGCTAATAATTTTACCCTTCTGGTTGCCTCCGAAACCTACGTAACCTCCAGCTTTAAGTTTCAGACTTTGGAACATATGTTTTCTTCCCGTCATGTGTCGTGAGCATCCAGAGTCCAGGTACCATGACTAGTGTTTCAACTTTGTTGTCAAAGACATCTCTTCAGTGTCGGATTCAGAGTCAGAAGAGTCTGAGCTGTCAGCTATGTTAGCCATTAGTGCTATGTTTGCTCTTTCATCTTTTGAGTCTGACGAAGCTTCAGAAGAATCTGAGTCATCCGATGTTTCTATAAGAGTTTTCTTCTTTTATTTGTCAAAACTTTTCTTTGGCTTTTCTTTTAGAAGTTTGGGACAGTCATTTTTGCAGTGACCAGGTTCCTTACATTTATAGCAGACAACATCTTTGCTTCTAGACTTTCTATGTTCAGAGGATGGATCAGAGGAGTTGTTGGATCTTTTGCAATTTTTGAACTTCCTCTGTCTATACTTACAGAGTTGTTGGAATCTTCTGGAGAGCAAGGATAGCTCATCATCTTCTGACGAGGATTCTCCAAAGTTTTCTTCTTCTGCTTGAAAAGCTTTAGAATCATATTTTTTGTTAGATTTAAGAGCAATAGTGTTACCTTTCTTCTGGGGCTCATCTTCTTCTAATTCAATCTCGTGACTTCTTAAAGAGCTGATGAGTTCTTCCAGAGATATATTGTTGAGATCCTTTGCAAGCTTGAGCGCTGTCACCACAGGTCTCCATTTCTTGGGAAGACTTTTGATGACTTTCTTTACATGGTCAGCAACAGAGTATCCTTTATCCAGAACCTTTAAGCCAGCTACTAGAATTTGAAACCTTGAGAACATTGCTTCAACCGTTCCATCTTCTTCCATTTTGAATGCTTCGTACTTGTGAATGAGGGCAAAAGCTTTTGTTTCTTTGACTTGCGTGTTGCCTTCATGCGTCATTCTTAAGGAATCAAAGATGTTTTTAGCGGAGTCTCTGTTTGTGATCTTCTCATACTCTGTGTATGAAATAACACTTAGAAGGATGGTTCAGGCCTTGTGGTGATTTTTGAAGTCCTTCTTCTACTGGTCTGACATTTTCTTTCTTTCAATCTTTTGACCACTAACATCAGCAGGATGAGTATAGCCATTTGTTACCATGTCCTAGAGGTCACCGTCATGAGGCAGAAAGAAACTTTCAATTCTATCATTCTAGTAATCAAAATTTTCTCCATCAAACATTGTAGGACTGCCGCTGACTCTGTCTTTGTCATAATAGTTGTCAAAGTTGTTTTGAACCTTTTATGCCATAGTGTTTTTCAAGTTGGATCTTTTTTTTTACACTGTTAAGTGTTAGCACCCAGAACCAGGCGCTTTGATGCCAATTGAAGGATGAAAAACACAAGAAAGGGGGGTTGAATTGGGGTTTTGGAATCAAATAAAATTAGACACGGTTATTTTTATCCTGGTTCGTTTGAACTCAAACTACTCTAGTTCATCCGTTAAGATGATTTGCATCTCTCAACAAGGTCTTAATTCACTAATCAGAACTTAATTACAGACCACTAAGACCACTGCCTTAGTCTTCTCAAGAACACCACAACTTGGTTTCTCAAGGAATTACAATTCACTAAAATAACTGTTTTAGTCTTCTCAAGAACACCACAACTTGGTTTCTCAAGGAATTACAATTCACAGATAATATATTAGGAAAAGGCTACATTGAAAGCAATAATCGCTATTCTCCCTAACAACTTTGAGTTCCAACTGTGCTTGTTGCTTCAAAATATTTGATTGAAGATCCGTTGATGGAAGATTCTTCAGATTGACGAAGTACAGACTGATGCAGTTACTTTGTCCTTTTGATCCTTAATTTTTGCCTAGATTGCCTTTTTAGGTTTTCAATCTACCAGGATAAATTTCTGTTTATTGTCTCTAATTTTTGCCTAGATTGCCTTTGATTGAACTGCGACGTAGTTCTTTTCCAAATACGTTTTATCGTCTTGTCAGCATGCATATGACATTCATGACATTCATTAATCATACATAATTGCATCATTAATGCATTCTTGCATTTCTCAATATTTGCTTCAATATCACTTGTTTAAGTTGCATTTATTCCTAAAAACAAGTAAGAGTGTGTTATCTCTCCATTAGATTGTCACTCCTAAGCATAAAGAACACATATTTCTCCAATTCCCCAATCGAGTTCATTCCTCATTGGATCCAAAATCTTGTTTGAATGTTTTTTTCTAGTTCATTCTTGGATAGAACCTCGTTTCCAAACAAATTCAGGTCTAGATTTCACAAAAAAACTACCTGCAAACAATAAGCAATAGCCTCATCATCCGAGCCGCTTATTTCCTTTTCATCTTTGAACTTATCATAAAACGATTGTTCTTCCTAATAAGTCCAATCATGAAAGTTCAAGAAATCCCCACATTTGTCTTTTTATCCGAGAAAGTTGTATTTTACAATCAAAACGCCTACATCTTCTCAAAAAGATCCCCGACACGATTGTAACTGTGAAAATAGAAAACTCATTTGAGATATGTTTCCATCACTGTCTGTTATTCACAAGGCTGAATAATCAGTAAAAATTTCTCAAGAATTACCTTGTTATAGTTATCACTTTGCTGATAATTGGTAATATCTTCAGAACTCATACCATTTACCATCATAATGCTGATAATCAATAAATGAGTCTTCATTCCAAATTATCATAAACTATCACTAGGCTGATAATTGGTAATATCACCTTTAATTACCTTGAACATTGTCACAAGGCTGACAGAAGGTAATCTCCTTGTTTCCTAAAGCGAAACAAATATTCATTTACTTTGTGAATCTATTTTCCTAGTGAAACATATACTTGTTTCCTAACAAACAGGATTCTCCTTTCTTAAACAGTTTGAGATATCCTCACAATTGTTTTTCCCCAACATGTCACCCTTTGGTACCTCCTGGGTAAACTTTCTGCAATCACTTTGCATCATTCGCATTTTTTGGTATCTTAGGTCCAAAATTTGCGTATTCTGATATTTAAGTCTCTTCACACATATTGAGATGAAGATTTTCATCTTCATATCTCAGGTTGAAGAAACTTAAATAGGGGCATCTGTCATACAAGATAGATCATGTGTCATTCTCATATCATTCACATATGCGTCATTGCATCACTAACAATTTCAGCACAAGATAGATCATGTGTGTGCTCCTTGAGCCAAATTAGGGTTTTGATCAAAAAAATTCCATCCGTTCAAGATATGATCAATTAGGGTTTGAGTCTTCACTCACTTATAATAATCTATCTTCATCAATCATCAACATTTGATCTTCAAATTTCAATCATTTCCTCAAGATCTATCTTGAATCGACCAATTAGGGTTTTGATCGAGGATGGTGTATCATTGACTTTATGATCAATGAATGACCCAATTGTTTGGAGAATGATCTCAAAATCATCAATGCAATATCTTGACCTAACTTCTTGGTTCAAAACATCTCAAATGCCATGATTAATTCTCAGAGAAATTATGAATCATCTGACAAAAACTCAACTGTTCAAATCAGTCAAACTTTGACTTTTGGTCAACTTTTTGAAATTCAAATTTTTTCAATCATCAAATAATTTCAAATTATCCATCATGATCATAAAAAATCAAAATGTGTAAAAAAGTCAAAACTTGAAAATTTTCCAACACTTAAAATTTTTTTCCAACACTTAGAAAAATTTTCAAGTATATTTTTTTACATGTTTTTCACCATTTTTATGGCCATTTTTCACCTAGATCCATTTTAATTCAAGAAAAAGTCAAAACATGAAAGTTGTAGATCTTGTTCCAAGCTTTCCAAAATGTCCAAGAACTTGCAAAAATATTTTGTATAGCTAGGATTTTGAAATTGAAATTTTTATTTATTTCTGAAAAACCAAAACAAATCAATTAAAAGTTGATTCTAAAAGAGTTCAAATATAAAACCAATTAATAAATGCAAAGTTAAAAATGCAAATTGGTTTTAAACTAAATTGTTTTAACATATCGTATTGAAAGCTGAATTGAACTATTAAAATAGTTTGGAAACTATTAAAATGGTTTGGAAGTTCATGAATTTCGAACACTTAATCTATATACACTTGAAAAGTCCAGTAAACAAAATTGAATAGATGACAATGAGGCATGTCAAAATCAAGTCTTTCCCCCTTCCTGGAGTTATTTCTTAGACGGTAAATCTCTCAAAATAGATCTATAGATTTTTCTCATGACAACAATAAATCTCTCTAACGCAGTATATCATTGTGGAGATAAGATAATTTTGAAAAGTATGATTAAAATATGTATGAAGAATCAACTTTATAGTAATGATGTAAGCATAATCAAATCCATGGACAACATGCGGAAGAAAACAACTCGAAAGGGATAGGAAGAAATGACACTGAATTCATTGATAGAGATGGGTTTCACAATACAACTTCCCTTCTTAAAAGATGTTTGAAACATGTGTTAGGTCTTGTAGAAAATATTAGGGAACCAATTTGAAAACAAAGGTTCCAAATTTAACATTCCTATACTTATCAAGTGACTAGGCAGAGGATATGCCAATACCTAATGCTAACAATGAGAGAAAACAGTTTGGCAAATCACCAATACATAGTACTAGTATTCAATTAACCATCCGGCTCAATATTCAAATAAGTGCCACAAAAATTATACTATAGTCTTACATTATTCTTCCCATAGCAGAAAACATTTGGCCCATCCTCCCGAGTCTTGGCAAATGGCTATTGATGATAAGAGCTTCAAATTCGTGCTAGCTTTTTCTTTGAAGGAATGCTTCTAGCTGTTGTTGTTGTTGTCGGCGTTGTTATTGCAGCTTGAATTGTAGCTGGTTTGGTAAACCAAGTAGTATAGAGAAACTGTTTATGAGCGCCTACATGGTTGCAAACAAGACGAAGCTTCTGTCTCTCTCTCATCCATCTCAAAACTACTTTCATGTGATTCTTGCTTGTCAAATCCTTCAGTCCAACTTCCTGGAAAAACATTGAAGGTGATCAGTCCATAGATATCCAACAGATGCACATTGTTATATTCATAAGGATTTCATTGCAAGTAAACAAAACCAAATGTGCTTATTAGATTGAAAGAAAATACTAGTCAATCTGGTTATGAATATGATAGTAAAATTCAATGTTCAACTCTTGAACATAGTAGTCATTCCTGGATATCGATGTGGAACGGCCAACCCCAAAAGTAGGATAGCATATAGCAGGATGACCGCTCTATTTGATCATTTTTGGACAAATTACACATAATAAATTAATAATTATAAACATATATTTAATGGAAAATTAAACAAATAAATCAACTCCAAAATATTCATAAATCAAAGCACACGTCACTCTTGAAATGCATAAACAACTGATGGGAGGCTAAGGCTGAGTGTCAACTATAAATTTGTTTGAAAAACCTAAAATTACCTTTAAAATGATGTAAATCAACTCACAAAGCAAAACATTTAACCGCCTTCCCTAAAGTCAAGTGAATTAATTGGCTAAACTCTCACATTTCTTTCTTCCAGCTTAGCCGAACTACATACCTTAGGTCAAGAGAGTCGGAACGGATAGCCATTTCCATTTTTCATGGCACTTCATACCTGCTCTGACTGACTTGCCCGTTCCGCTTCTCTCCCGCTTTGGGGCGGTTCTTCCTCCAGCAGCCTATTCTTTCACAGCTTCTATGCCAGGGATAGTTTCAGTTTTTTATAGGGGAAAAAGGATAGTGGTCAAGAAATCACTCCGGGTCGCAAACCACTCTGCTCCACTATCTTGCTATTTACCCTATAGTGGCCGCTATAGTGTTCTCCACTGCTAAGGCTCCTCCCATATCACTCGGCCTCCACTCTGCTATAGCAGGATAGTGCCACTATTGACTCCTCTACTCTTGATAAGTTTACATCCAATTCACCCTTTATAGTAGTAACAGTTTCAATGACCTTAGTCACTTCCCTCCACTATACAAACAAGTCTTATGAAGAATAGAAAACTTCATACCCAAGAGGAATGAGCAAATATATCAGATCACTAGCAGTAAAATAGCTATTATTCCCTGAAACCCTTTGGTGAATTACTCATTTTTCATTCAACAAAACACAATGCAGCAACAATATGATAAAATAAACTAAAAACAAACAGTATAACTATACAGATTATGAACCTTGACACGTTCCCATGTGTTAGAAACGGTGATAGGACCATGCTCCTTGACGATATCAAACAAAGCTCTGGTAATGGTTTGTCTCTGTTCCGGCGGCGTTGTGAGCGTCACTGCTCCCATCTTTGGCTTCAATTTCTTGGCTGCATTTCTAATCGCCGTTCCAAACATTTCTCAACTCAAACCCTAATTTCTTACAACTCTGTTACACTGTGTTCTGCAAAGATTGAAAATAGATTATCAATGGTATGAATGAATGAATGAATTTCAATGAGATTACAGAAATTGAAATATGAAATTACCTTTTACTTTACCTCTGGACAGTGGAGAGTTTTGCAGTTCATTAACTCGTTTGTGCTGTGATAGAAATTGCATTTAGGATGGGCTCAGCTAGTATGGGCTGGGCCTTCGGATTGTATCAGTGTCATGCTGTTTATTGAATGAGACTTATTATTTGCACATCTTGTTTACTGAATCAATCATGCAACAGATGGTTAGTGACAAATGCATTTTTTAAGTAATATTTCAGATCCAAATGTTATTACCATTTTATTAGGATTTAAGGCAGGATCCAAATGTAATATTTCGGAACAACATAATTTTTTATTCATTAGCTAAAGAAAATACAAATATGGTGCATAGAAGAAAAGAAAATAATTAAGGACATGACACAAACAACATATATAACATGTACTAACTAAACTCTAAGGACTTCACATCTTTCTTCTTCAAGTTCATTTTCAGGTCCATTATAACGAACATCTCTAATCACCTCATTCTTAAAGAAGAGCGCAGAGAGAACTCTTCCAAAAGGGATGAAGGGTTGGTGTTCATTTCAGGAAACCGTAATCAAATACTTTAGATGGTTTAAGATGGTTTGAGGTAGAATGGCCCTTATATGATTCACAAGGAAGTAAACAAGAAGTCTGTCATCATATGTTAGATAATTCAGGTTGTTGCCTCTTGGGCGGAATTTGGCCTGCACAAGTTGAAACCATACTTTAGAAATGGGGAGAAGATTGTTAAGATTGGCTGGTTTGTATCTAGTGGATAGTAAGTGCAAAATAGTCAATATATTTGTGTATATTTTAGTGGCACTTATCGACTCATTTTGTTGTAATCCTTTTAATAAACCTCAACTTGTGTGTGTATGTGTACATATTGAGTATAATTGTGTTTTTGTGTAAATATTAAACCATTTGATAGTTTTCTATTCATTTTGTAGGTATTGATGCATATTTGGAGCATGAGCAATAAAGTATCGAAAAAACGACTTCAAACGTGCGATTTTAAGCAATTTATCAACGAATAAGACTCAAATTAAAGACGAGAGAAATTATGAATTTGATTGATATTTAGAAATGGTTAGATAGATCATTGATTAAGCTTTCCAATGCTTCAAACCGAGCATAAATCAGAGTTACGATTCTTAAGTTATGGAGAAAACAAGTGCTGAATTTTTTTGAAACAACATAGAGCGCGCTAAGCGCCCACAGACCGGGCTAAGCGCACCCTGCAACTTTGAAAATTCTTAAATATGGTCAAAAAATACATTTTTAATTTATGGGTTACGTATTTTTGAGTCTCAACACCATCAACATCATTTTCTGGTCTATTTTTTTTGTCTAGAGAAGCTAGAAAATATCAATTGGGATTGCATCTTGATGATTAGAGGTGGATTTCTCATTAACCGGCACTGACAACCCGCGAGTTGTTTGTTTCATTTCTCTTCTTCTCTATGTATTTCTCTTTTATTGATTTTTGTTTGTACTCTTACTTTGACCATATGTATATTTGTTGATTATGGTGTTATATAAAGTTTGCTTTACAATTGATATATTCCTTGATCTTTTTGCTTTATGTTTGGATTTGGGTTGTTATAGACATATACATTACAAATCTTGAGTATGGATGAATATCTATTAGTTTCTAGATTCTAGAGATATATTTAGAGCTAATAATCATTGTGGGTATCAGAGCTTAATGCCTCCATGTTATTTGTTTTGCGCTGAGAGATCGCTGACGCGAGTAATACGGTTGTCTTCAACTTTGCGTTATACAAAACCTTTGTTGTGGAAAATTTCGAGAGATACTTGATAATTTTGACGAGTATTGTAGGTTGAGTGCGATTGGTCGATAGGTTTAAGTTTATTTTGAATAGTGTAAATTCATGCTTGATAAGTTTTCTTCTCCAAAGAATGTATTATTTCTTGTTTATATGTTTAATTCCCGCACCTTACACTTTAAACCCATTCAAAACCAAACTCATAAACGCGAGAAATTATTGAATGGAATTTCAATAGCACTAATCCTTGTGGAGACTATACGATATACCCTATAAAAATAATCTCTTTTGCTTGCCGCTTTACCGCTTCAGCAAAATGTCGTCGTTGTAGGGGAGTGGGGTTTAATATTGTATCCCATTGCGATAGTTTCTTTGTTTTTGAGTTTTGCACATAATGTTCATATTGTGTAATTAAACTTGTATATTATACTTGTGCATTAATTTGTTTATGTTAGTTCTTTATTATTTAGGATTGGCTTTATGTATGGTATAACTAATATAGCAGCAATATGTTAAATAAGATTTATAACTTGTAAGAAGAAAGCAGGTTGAAGTTCTATTTAATGAAGAAACATGTTGTCTTGAAGTGTTTCAACATCTGGAACAACATGTCAAAGAAGATGTCACGATATTGCGCCTGAGTTAACATATTGGATTATGTTATGTTTTTAACAGAAGAAGAATATTCCTAACCAATATTATGCAATCATATGTGGCGCAAGAAGGATCTGGAAAGAATCAAGTCAGAATATGTTTAAATGAAGACTTTCTCTATATGGAGATATTTTAGGAATCCTATTTTGTTGGAGATTCTTTTGCAGATTTGTAACAAATTATGTGCTGCCCAAGACCAGTTGGGAATATGTTATAAGTAGAAGCATTGTAACCTAGAAAAAGAATTCATCCATCATGTAAAATTATAAGGGATGTGTAGGTCGATGAACCACCCAATTTGTGAGATGGTCATCGTGTACTCTCTTAGAAGCTGTGAAGTAATGAGTTGAGTTATGTTCTTGGAGGAAGCTTTGAAGTAACTTCAAGATGATGTCCTTAGCCTAGAGTCACGGCTGAGTATTTTTATGGGAGTATGTCTCCTCGGTGTAGAAGCATGTCTTCTACTTTTTAGATGTTGAAGAGTTGTTTAAATCCAAGTTGTTGATGCAGTGGCTGAGATGTTGACTGCTAGACATCATCAAAATGATTAGAAATGGGATGGGGATATTCCATATCTAGGGAGGACCTAGGTAGAAGGGTCATTGGGTAGTGATTAAGTGAGGGGTTGTAAATGGGGAAGTTTAACTCCAAATTAATACTACTGATAGTTGACTTCATTTCTGGCTTGGTATGCCCCCAGATGTAGGAGAGTTTCTCCAAAATGGGTGAACAATTTGCTTGTGTTATTTATGTTTTTTGCACTGTTTTATTTCTACCTTGTCTGCTTGTATATTAATGTCAGATCAGATGTCTTGACATCCTTATAGGACATATGAGTCGGTTGCACCAGCATTTCAGTTTATGTTTACCACACTTGTGCATGTTTTTGATACTTGTGAATATATTGTGTATGTTTGTTTCTCTTCATGTTTGCTAAGTGTTTGGTTAGGTTTCGTCGTCATTGAGCACTAATTGTGTAAAGGGGAAACTTGGAGGAATGTGTAGAAATAACAGGCGTCGAGCTAATGACGTAAAACAAGCATGTTTTACTATTTTCATTTTAGTAGTTAGTTAGTATGGTGAGTGTTGGTTAAACAAGTTGAAATTGGAGCAGTTCTTAAAATTCTCAAATCTTCACTTTTCAACTTGTTTATCCAATTTCACATGGTCTTTTAGTATGTTCTAATATTTTGTTGTTTTCGGGACTCAAATCTTTGTCTTTTGGTTTAAAGTCGCAAGTGGTGATTTTTCAAGTTTGATCGTTTCAACTTGCGGATGTATTATAATGATATTGTTTTGAAGTTGGTACACACCACCTACTCGTTTATTGTTTCTATAGCATAACATGATTAGGAAAGTTGTAATTTGTATAATTATCATGCTATTCATTCCTTTTGCATTACTTGCTTTTGATTGAATCACTTTAGTCCCCTTTTACCCCCCAATTGCGAGGAAGCTTTCCATTGTTCATATATGCTGGAGACCAAAAATTCTTGTTTTAATTAGCTTTTATTATGCTTAATATTTTATTTGTTTTGATTGTATGAAAGCATGAAAAAGATAAAGGCATTTTGTTTCATTTTGAGCACAACTACCTAACCAAATAGTCAATTTACCTTGTGAGTGTGTGAACCTTTGTTAACCCTTTTGAGCATTTTTGTCAATATCCATGTTGTTTTTGAACTTGATGCTTGTCTATGAGTGTTTAGTTCAAATTTTTTAATGAATGTTTATTCTTTTTTTCTTGAACCCTCAACCATGAATTATGGTTTAAATTTTTACCTTGCCTTAGAAAGTAAGGAGTATTCACATCTTGATGTTGGTTGAATTCAAGTTAGCGAGAGCAATGTTTGTTTGCTTAAGTGTTGATTTCTATTAGGTTGAGAAAAAGAAAAGGAAAGAAAAAATGTGAAAAAGAAATGAAAATAAAAAAGAAAGAAAATAGAGAAAAATTATGAAAAATAAAAAAATAGAATAATTTTGCTAATAAGTATTGCGTTTGGTGTGACAATTTGGGATGAAAAAGAAAATTGATTGAAATTTTGTGTTTGAACTTTTGTGAATTGATCACTTCCTTAGGTTTAGGCAATTTTTTTTTCAATTAGCCTTAGGAATTATCCCTTGTTTTTTATCCTACCACATTACAACCTTGAAAAACCCTTGTGATTCTTTCTTTTGTGTTTTTAATATGAGTTTTTGGATGAATACATAATTTAGTCTCTTGTTTGCAAGATTGTTGGATGAGTGTCAAGTCCCTCACTTTTTGTGTTTTTCATCCCTCGATGAATTTTTGCTATGTGTGATTCATGATTGAGCATGTTTTGTTTTAGAATTTTTAGTATGATTTTTGTACTTAGGATTCGTTTCGTTTTCATGTTGTTGTTGTAGGACTATGGTAACTTTTACCTTGCATGTACTTTTTGATTTGAACCATACATTTGTTTTCCGTTTTTAAAACCTTTTGATTCACGATTCTTTGGTTGATCACTTTTGCTTCATTAGATTTTTTGAATTTGTTTGAATACAAACAATATTTTAAGTTGGAGAGAGTTTGATACGTGCAAAATAGTCGTTATATTTGTGTATATATTAGTGGCACTTATCGACTCATTTTGTTGTAATCCTTTTAATAAACCTCAACTCATGTGTGTATTTGTACATATTGAGTATAATCGTGTTTTTGTGTAAATATTGTGTCATTTGGTAGTTTTCTATTAATTTTGTAGATATTGATGCGTATTTGGAGCATGAACAATAAAGTATCTAAGGCACGACTTCAAACGCGCGATTTTAAGCAATTTATTGATGAATAAGGATCAAATTAAAGAAGAGAAAAGATATTAATTTGATTGATATTTAGGAATGATTAGATAGATCCTTGAATAAGCTTTCCAACGCTTCAAACCGGGTATAAATCGAAGTTACGATTCTCAAGTTATGGCAAAAATAAGTGCTAAATTTTTTTCTACACAACACCGAGCGTGCTAAGCGCCCACAGACCGAGCTAAGCCCGCCCTACGACTTTGAAAGTCTTTAAATATGGTCAAAAACATATTTTTAGGTTATGGGTTTTTTTTATTTTTTAGTTCCAACACCATCAACATCATTTTTTGGTTTAGAGAGGCTAGAAAACATCAGTTGGGATTGCATCTTGATGATCGGAGGTGGATTTCTCATTAACCGAAACTAACAACCAACAAGATGTTTGGTTCATTTCTCTTCTTATCTATGTATTTCTCTTTTGTTGGGTTTTGTTTGTACTCTTACTTTGAACATATGTATATTTGTTGATTATGGTGTTGTATAAAGCTTTCTTTACAAATTAATCTTGAGATCTTCCTTGATCTTTTTGCTTTATGTTTGGATTTGAGTTGCTATAGACATATACCTTACAAGTATTGATTAGGGATGGATATCTATTAGTTTCTAGATTCTATAGATAGATTTAGAGCTTATAATCATTGTGGGTATCAGAGCTTAATTCCTCTATGTTATTTGTTTTGCTCTAAGAGATCGCTGACGCGAGTAATACGGTTGTCTCCAACTTTGTGTTAGACATAACCTCTATTGTGGAACATTTCGAGAGATACTTGATGATTTTGACGAGTATTGTAGGTTGAGTGCGACTGGTCGATATGTTTATGTTTGTTTTGAGTCGTGTAAATTCATGCTTGATAAGTTTTCTTCTCTACAAAATGTACTCTTTCTTGTTTATATGTTTAATTCCTGCATCTTACACTTTAAATCCATTTAAAACCAAACTTATAAATATGATAAATTATCAAACGAAAATTCAGTAGCACCAACCCTTGTGGAGACGATATGATAATGCCATGCAACATTGCAATGTACCTAGACCATCCGAGAAGATTGATGCCCTGGGTCAGATTGAGCTCATCAATGGTTAGACGATGAACATTTGGGTGGAGTTCACAAATAACTTTAAGGAGATATTCATTAGTGTGAAAATTCTTTGAATTCATTATGTCTAGATGAAAGATATACTTAATAAAAGACAGAGAAGAGAGGTGGAAAAATGGTGAACCAAATAAAGACTTAAATAGATAAAAGAGAGAATATATATGATACAGGGATTCAAAATGACATATCAATAAATGACACACAAATATATTTTAACAAGTTCCAAGAAGATGGTAGGACACAGAAGCGACTTTTAGACATAAAATAGAATATAACGTGCTACCAAAAATCATTTCCAATGAGATGTTTTACCAAAAGTATTTAAGATAGGAAATACAAATTATTCAGTAAAACATTATTTACTCAACAAGATCTATTATAATTTTTCAAGTAATATTCACAGTTTTATTATTCATCTATATCTGGTGTTCGCAGTAAAAAGTGACGAACGGGGGAATCGAATCAGAACTCAAATCTCCGGCTCAAAACGATTTACTCTTTTGATTTTTTTTGTTTAAAAGATACCACGAGCACAAAGATTTATTGTTTCCAAACAAGGAAGAAAATGGAAAAGGGGAAAGTTGAAATACCCTAAATAAGATATGCGATGCGACTAGTGTGAACTAGATATAACACATTGGGGAGAGACCAGGGTAAGAGGGTTGGTTATATAAAGGGAAGATATTAGCACCCTATATATCTATAGTTTTCTATAAGAACTTTTTTATGCATTTTTGTGTGTTTTATTTTCTATGCTATTTTGGGAAAATTTCTCCTTTGGGATTTAAGAAGGGTAGGACAGGCAGGAACCTAAGTTTGTTTATTATTATTATTATGCTCGCAAGGATCATTGGGATCCTCTGCATACTTATCCCCTAGTGGGAATGAGAGCATCTGTAGCTCGGATCTAAGGGAACTAAGGTTTGTTTGGTTTGAGGGAGAAAGAATTATGCTTGCCAAGGGTGAGACCTTGTGCCTACGTATTCTCAAAAGGAGGTTGAGAAAGTCAGAGCAATCGTAGTTCCCACTTATGTGCTAGTGGAAGCAAAGATTAAGAGACAATGACAAATGTCATCTTAATGAAAAATGTATCTAATCTATTCCGTCACATACATTTTTGAAAATTCGATTGATTAAATCTTTCATTGTAAGCATTGGGTGTTTTGCTTGAGTGTACAAGCGTTACCACTTACAAGTTAAGAAAGATGTTTGAAAAACGTTGAATCTTTCATTGTAAGTATTGGGCGTTTTGCTTGAGTGTACAAGCGTTGCCACTTACAGTTAAGAAAGATGTTTTGTTTGAAAAAGTGTTTGTTTTGAAAAATGTTTGATTTGTATGTGAGCCCAAGAAGAGGCTTTCTAAGGGACATCGAGGGTCCTTGTATGAAGTCCAAGAGTAGGCTATAGGGTATTGATGGCTTGGCTTTAAGAGTGATTTCACCGGGAAACCATACTCTTAGGGTTCTATCCTAGCGAAGGTGATTCTTTGTATTGGAAGCCTAATAGGAGGCTGTTAGAGATTTCCAGGTCTCTTTATTGTATGGCCCAAGAGAAGGCTAAACTCAATGAGGGAATTAGTTTGTACAAATCCCAAGGGGATGCTAACTCAACGAGGGAGTTCTTTTATACCAAGCCCAAGAGGAGGCTAACTCAACAAGTGAGTTCTTTTGTACAAAGCCCAAGAGTAGGCTATGGGAACCTAGTTGTTATACTAGTAGTAATGACATACATAAACATGAACAAGTATTTGAACAAGTATATATATGATAAAGTGTGTGTGCATTCATAAGATTTTATAAAGGAAATATATAAACAAGTGTTTATAACAAGCAATTAAAAGCTAGTGTAACTTGGATATATACAAAGGATGTGTGAAACCAATACATAAACAAGTGTTTACAACAAGCGGATAAGCTAGTATACTTAGATATATAAAAGGGGGTGTGACTTACATCTTTAGGGAGTCCCACTAGTTTAAGAGCAGTTTCACCAGGAATAATGCCCTCTTAATACCAGTGGAATGGGTGTATAAACAAGCGGATAAAACTAGCGAACGAAGCTAACTATGCTTGAATAATTGCAAATAAAAGTTGAATATGTACAAGGAATTCAATATGTACACAAAAGGGTGGATATATACAAGGAAATAAAATATGTACATAGGAGGGTTGAGACTTACACCGTAAGGGAGGTCCATGATCAATTTGATTTTGAATTCGAAAGATTTTCGAGAAAAAATCTAGTTCGGTTTGTATTTACAAAGATTAATCGAATCGATCATGGAAAAGAGGTGCGTAAGTCAATTAAAATGTTTTGAAGATTTTGAAAAGGTTTGAAAAGTGAAATGTATTCACAAGAAGTTTTGTAAAAGATTTAGGTTTGAAAAATCGAGAAGAAAACATTTTCGAAAGTATTTAAAAACACTTAAAAACGTCTATTTTAAACCTAATAAAAAATATATCAAAAGAAAATATTTTTTGGCATTTTTTGACATAATCATAAAATAGATATATTAAATGACAAGTGTGCAAAAAATCATCTCAAAATGAGAAATTTTGATTGGTTTTTGAAAATGTTGAAGTTTGATAAAAAAAATAAAGAAAACTAGTATAATGTATAGCTATTCTTAAACAAATTTCGACTCTAGTAAGAAGGTTGGTAACGTTATCAGGTTCTGAAGTCAACACTTTGGAAGAATCTATGGTGTGTTACAAGTTAAGTCAAGGTTCTAGAATTCTTATTATACAACGATTCTAAGGAGTGTTAGTAAAAGAGCTATTTATCTTGATTTATGCAAGAATGCTTTGGAGGCCTTCTAAAGCTTTACTTCTGTTGTTCAAATTTTAAAGATGCTGAAGACAAGGTTATGTTGAATGAATTTTAAAGATTTGAAGACATTCATAAGACCAAGTGTAAAGACTCTGAAGGAAAATGTAAACAATCCTTGGAAGGCTCTAAAGACTTAAGTTTTCAAGATACATAGTTCTGATCCTTCTACAACATGCTTCATCAACAAAAATATGAGAAGCCTCTCAATATATAAAAGACGAAGATCAAGACTAAGTGATTGTGTGTGATGGTGAGTATAAAAGTACCAAAGTACATTGTTACCTCTACTCTCTAGAGTGGGGAAAGGACATGCTTTTTAGTACTATTGTGTACCAATCTCACCTTCACTGTTGGGAACAAAACAACCGTATTTATGTTTCCTACTCTACCCTTCAACATATCTCTTCTTTTCATATATGAAAGAAGTACTTGGAAGAATTTGAAATTAATGTATTAGTTCTACAAAAGTACACCAAACCGCTGCACAAACTCTGTAGAGTAAATCTTTGAATAGTTTTGTAAATCAACAGAGAGCTTTTGTTTGTATCCTGCTATCAACACTTTTGTGTTACTGTACTTAAACATTATGTAATCTGTCTGTGTAGAAGCATATTTGTATACACCTATTTGTAATCAACTGTCGTTGATAGGTTCCATGAGAGACTATGTGTAGTATGGATTCTAAAGAAGACTTTGGTTGTTGTCATAGTGGGTTGTCAATAAGGATCGACGAACTTATTCGAGGTGCTAATAAGATTGATCATACTTATTGTGGTTGTCTGTAAGTTGGTTGACTTTAGTGGATTAAGTCCTTGTGTATAAGGCAAATCACCTTGCGAGGTGGTATGGAGTAACTTTGTTAACAATGAACCAAGATAAAAAATAATTGTGTGATCGGTCACCATTTCTACTAGATTTTCGTCATGCATTTGGTATAAGTTTGTCAATTTGGTAACAATTTAGTTCATGTTTGAGTTCTTGTGTTTAAGTTTCTGTATTTATTCGATTTCTTTGAGTGTTGATGCTTTTAAACTATTTAGATGTTTTTGATGTTTATGTGTTTGGTAGCATGCATATTTCAGGTTAAGTGAATAATCCAAGGCATAGTGCAGAGAGGAACGAAGAGCGCAAGATCCAAAGAAAGAAAAGTATAAGGAATTGGAAGCAACACGGCCCGTGTCTCACAGCACGGCCCGTGTCAGGAGTTGGATTTTCACCCATAGTAAAACCAGAGGGATGAGACGGGCGCCCGTGTGGCTTGGCGCGGCCCGTGTCAGGAGGTCTGGAGCACAAATTCAAACCGAAGAAATAGATACCAACACAGCCAGTGTTTCCCAACACGACCCGTGTTGGTAGCGCGAACAAGGTTTTATATTTTAGGATTTTTAAGTGAATCTGAACTTTGGAGGGCACTTTAGACATTCTCCTTGGTTGGGATTTGTATGGAGACTATTTAAGTTAATTTTGAGAATGAATAAAGGACTTTTTGAATTTTTTGATATCAGGAGATTACACGAGAAGAGAGCTGGAGCATTAGAGAAGAATTAGAGAAGAAGACTCTTTCAAGCGCGGAAGCAATTGAAGAATCAACCAATCCATATTTATTGTAATGTCTATCTTTATTCAAAGTGTAGTTTGTACGAATATTATGAGAGGCTAAACCCCCAATGCTAGGGGGTGTCCCTAGTTTCTATGTTAAGAATACTAATCACTTTGTTTTTGTTAGCCGGTAATTTCGATAACATTACTTTAATGAAGAAATTCTTGATGTCAAGGAATTGATTCCAAACAAGGTCCGAAAAATGAAACAAACTGGTATCAACAGGAAATTTGGGATTTAAGAGTGATTGGTTAAAGAATTAGATTTGTTACTTTTAAAGCCTTTTCGATTTCGAATAAGTTTTTGGTCAGTAAGGGTTTCGATTTCGAAGACCATGTTTTAATCATAAGAATTCGAATTAAAAGGCTGAAGCGGTCCAAAGAGGAGTTATTTATGATTCAAATTGAAGAAGTGAAATCCACCTAGCCCAGTGTAAAGATTCGAAATTCAAATAAAAGGCGCCATTTCCAGAGGACGCGTGGAGGACAGTAAATGAAAGGAGCATGCATGCTTCGAACGTGGCGTAATTTTAGAATAAGGCCGTTAGAGTTGAAATACTATAAATAGGTGTTTTAATGTTAGAATTTGGGGTGTTCACTTGTGTACTAGAAAATCTCATATACACAAATTACCGTGATTTAGGGAAAAGAGTTGCAGATAACATGTACGTACAGAACATCATCATTATGCCTTTTCGTAATTTAAATTCAAGTTATTTTACACTTACTTCGTCTTTACAGTTTCCTTGCTTTTGAATCTTTTTGTTTTTCCTTTACATTTCGTTCAAACACTTTACTTTATTTTACTGTCCATTTCTTTCATTCAAACACTTTGATTTTCCAGAAGTCTCTACTTTTCTTGTCAAAGTCTTTTATATCTTATCTGTTTCGCGCTACACAGTTTTACATTTAATTGTCAAACTTCTAGTTTAAATCGAAGCCAATTATTACCCTAGAAATCATTCAGTCAGTACATTACCTTAGATAAATTTAGAGAATAACTTTAAGATTTCTATGTAATATATTAAAAGATGCAAATCTGCAAAACAATGGATATAAACATGAAATTGAATTATGACACATGTCCTAGGATTAATCTAGTCGATCCTGTAAGTAACCAGTAAATGGAAGACTATCGATTGTTTGCGAGAAATCACCGTAAACAATTTTATTCAGCTGTAGAGTTCTTTATGCATCATTTTTGTGGTTTAGAATAATTTATAGTTTTTCCCTATGGGAACGTAGGTTTTCACTGTTTTAACACATTAGATCCGGACGGTCGTGTTAAGATTTTCTAAACAACAATATTGTTAAGGATTTCATCTAGGACTAGGATAATCCTACAATAACCAGAATAAATCTTGATAGCCAAATGCTTAACATCTTTGCTAATTTAAATGGACATTGACATTAGGAAAGAAGGTTAAAGGTTTTTTAACTAAAGAATTGGGAAAAGATAATATTAAGAATCAGTAGTTGAGGCATATGAACTCGTTGAATAGACCAAAGAGCAAGATTTATACATGGCAAATTATACACTCACCCTAGCATATTTAAGATAAACAAGAAGTCAATTATTTTACATTTTGTCAAATTTATTTTTCTGTAAGGATTTTATCCAATCAACATCAAACTATTGTTTTTGTTCAATTGAGTAAGTCATCATACTTAGTATTTCCTACGCAATGCTCGAGATCGATAACTTGGGGTAAAACTCATTATTACTACATCGGTAAAAATAGTACACTTGCTATTTTTCTGATCAATTTTATTGCGTCGTTGCCGGGGATTGACAAAATACAAAGTTGATTGCTAATCAATTGAAATTTTATTGCTCTACAATTAAAATTCTATTTTATTTTTCTATTAATTTTATCCGTACTAATATTCTGTCAAATATTTTATGCGAGGTCAGGCCTCAGCTGAACTTCTTTTTAACACAGAGATAGAGAGAACATTTCACGCTCGGCGAAGAAAATCAAGACTGGCAGCAAAAGGAGACGGAGATTCAGTACACTCGGGTTCAGAATCAGAAACTGAGACCATGGAGGCCACACCAGAAAGATTTCTAGGTGATTACGGAGGCACAAATGTACCGGGTGGTAGATTGACCATTGTCAACCAACCGATGAATGTTCCTAACTTTCATATCCACCTGAGCACCGTCACTCAGTTGGAGAAAAGATCCTTTTTCTGGAAGGGTTAATGAAGATGCTAACAAGCATTTACAACGATTTATGACTATGAACACCACTTTAAAAATAGACGGGCACACTGAAGAGCAGAAAAAAGTTGCGAATGTTACCGTTCACCTTGGCAGCCGAAGCAGAAGAATGGTTTTATTCTCTTCCAGTAGACAACATTACATCTTGGGAAGAGATGGAAACAACGTTCCTCAACGAGTATTTCCCTGCATCAATGTTCATGAGAAAAGGTATGAGTTACTGAATTTCAAGCAGAAAAAGGGTGAATAATTAAGGGACTCTAACAAGAGATTCAAGAGACTACTGGTGGCGTGCCCTACTCATAACTTGGATCAGAGTGAGCAGGTGCAGATGTTTGTGAATGGTCTTAAAATCAAAACAAAACAACTAATTGACACAACAGTTGGTGGTTCATCTAACTTCTCAACAACAACTGGCATTTGGAAGATTATTGAAGCTATAGCTGCAAATGAGCATTTGGAACTATATGACAGGGTTGCAAGCAAACCAAAGGGAGTAATTGACTTGAAGTTGGAAGCCAATAAGCAGCTGAAAATTGAAGAGACAATAGATGCTGAAGTAGAAAAGAAACTGAAAGCAATGAATATTACTACTCAGCAAGTGGCTCAAATTCAACAAGGCCAAAATGTTGTATGTGATATTTGTGGCGGACCTTATTTGGCAGTGCATTGTCTTGCAACAACTCAAAATATTGAAGATATCAAGTTTCTAAAGCAGAATAATCCCTACTCCAATACTTATAATTCAGGTTGGAAGAACCATTCAAACTTTGGGTGGAGGGATAAAAAAAGTAACAGTCAGCAGCAAGGCCAGAGTCAATACATAAACCAGTATCAACAACAGCAACAACAAACTCCAAAGAAATCAGATTGGGAGTTAGCTATTTAAAATATGGCCGCTCACAATATTCAATTCCAAGATGAAACAAGGAATAATCAAAAGAACACTTCTGCCTCTATAAAAAATTTAGACGTTCAGATGGGTCAAATAGCACAACAATTGGCAAATGTTCAAGCGCCAGGCTCTCTACCTAGTGCAACTATACCAAATCCAAGAGATAACCATGGTGTGAAGGCTGTTGTAACAAGAAGTGGAAAATCTGTGGGAGATGCTAAGAAAGAGGTGGTTGAAGATGAAAGTTTACTTGAAGTAGACCTAGGAATCAGAGAGGATCAAGAAAAGACTGGGGAAGATGTGATACAACCGGTGGTGGAAAAATAAAAGACTAAGGAAATAAAGCGTAAGGTTTTTCTCCCATACCCTACAAGGACAAAGAAAAGATATCTTAATGAAAAGAACTTCGAGAAATTTTTGGAGTTGTTTAAGAAGCTTGAGATCAACATTCCATTTTCTGAGGCGTTAGAGCAAACGCCAATATATGCCAAGTTCATGAAAGATATTATCTCAAAGAAGCGCTCCATAGAGACTGAACCGATTATGCTAACTGAAAGATGTAGTGCTATTTTGTAGGGGTTGAAAGTTCCATTGAAGAAAAATGATAAAGGTGCAATTGCTATTCCCTGCACAATAGGGGATAGGTCATTCAAAAAGGCACTTATTGATCTCGGTGCTGGAGTAAGTCTTATGCCACTCTCAATCTATAGCAAGCTGGGTATTGGTGAAGTCAATGATACAAGAATGATATTGTAGTTCACTGATAACTAAATGAAAAGGCCACATGGGATCACAACAAACTTTCTCAAGAAAATTGACAAGTTTGTGTTTCTGGTTGATTTTGTAGTTCTGTATATGCCAGAGGATGAGGAATTTCCAATAATTTTGGGGCTACCTTTTCTTGAGACTGGAAGGTTGATGATAGACATGGAGGAAGGTACTATAACCCTCAAGGTCTATGATGAGGTGCTAAAAATCAATGTTAGAGAGTCGATGAAGTTCAAAGAAGAAATAACTACAAGCAAGAATATTGAAGTGTTGGACATAGTGTTCATCAAATTAGTGAACTGTCATGTGCCTGAATTTCCTCTCGAGAGAGTGTTGAGAAGGATGAAGATATTGATGAGAATGAGTTAGAAGTATTGGATATGATGGAAGCTCAACCTCAGTGGCCAAGATCTAAACCACACCGGTGGGAAGATTTAAGACAACCACAACCTCTTGAAGAAAATAAAGAAGCAGAGAAAGGTACATAGTTGAAACAACTACCTAAAAATTTAAATTACATTTTTCTTGATACGGAAGAGAAGTGTCCATCTATTATCAACTCTGCCTTGAAAGTTGTTCAGGAAGAGAAACTTATACGAGTACTCAAGAAGTACAAGGGTGTTGTTGGATGGGCAATTGAATTTTTAAAAGGTATCTGCCCTACAGTGTGTATGCACAAGATTTTAATGGAAGATGATCAGAAGCCAGTAGTGCAACCTCAGAGGAGAGTTAATCCATCCATGAAGGAAGTAGTGCGCAAGGAAGTTGTGAATTTGTTGGACGCATGGATTATTTACCCAATATTCGTCAGCTCATGGGTAAGTCCAGTTCATGTAGTGCCAAAGAAGGGAGGAACAACGGTGACACTGAATGAGAAAAATGAGTTGATTCCCACAAGGACAATAACAGGAAGGAGTGTGTGCATAGACTATAGAATATTGAATACTTCTACAAGGAAAGACCACTTCCCCCTCCCTTTTATTGATCAGATGTTAGAGAGGCTGGTTGGTCATGATTACTACTGTTTCTTGGATGGGTACTCTGGCTATAGTCAAATTGTTGTAGCCCCGGAAGATCAAGAGAAGACAACTTTCACATGTCCATATGGTATCTTTTCCTATAGAAGGATGCCATTTGGCTTGCGTAATTCACCAGCAACTTTTCAAAGATGTATGACATTGATATTCGCCGACATGCTCAAGAAGAACATAAAGGTGTTTATGGATGATTTTTCGGTGTTCGGTCCTTCGTTCGATGAGTGTTTGACCAACGTGTCTCTGGTGCTAGAAAGATGTTAACAAACCAACCTGATTCTCAATTGGGAAAAGTGCCACTTCATGGTGAGAGAAGGAATAGTGTTTGGTCACAAGATTTCACATTGGGGCATTGAAGTAGACAAGGAAAAAGTAAATGTGATAGAAAATTTACCTCCACCTTTAAATGAGAAGGGTATATGTAGTTTCTTAGGATATGCGGGATTCTACCGCAGGTTCATAAGAGACTTCTCAAAAATTGCAAAGTCGTTGACTAGTATGCTAGTGAAAGACACTTCTTTTGTATTTGATAAAAAATATGGAGAAGCCTTTGAAACATTGAAGAACAGGTTGGTATCTTCTCCTATAGTTATCTCTCTTAATTGTTCTCTACCTTTCGAGATCATGTGTGATGCAAGTGACATAGCAGTGGGAGTAATGCTTGGGCAAAGAAGAGAAAAACCTTTGCATGTAATTTACTATGCGAGTCACGTGTTGAATCCTTCCCAGATGAATTATGCCACTACAGAGAAAGAGTTGTTGGCAATGGTGTATGCCTTCGACAAATTCAGGTCCTATTTGTTAGAGAAAAGAGTAATTGTTTATACTGACCATGCTACTTTGAAGTATCTTTTTTCCAAACAGGAATCAAAGCCAAGGTTGTTGAGATGGACTTTGCTTCTGCAAGAATTTGACTTGGAGATTCGAGATAAGAAGGGGTGTGAAAACGCAGTAGCTGATCACTTATCCCGAATGTCATCAATAACAAAGACCGGGGAAACACACCCCATCAAGGATGAGTTGTCGATGAACGAATCCTCGCTGTGATGGGAGTCATATGGTTTGCAGACTATGCAAACTACTTGGTAGGTGGTGTCATACCTGATGATTTTGATTATAACAAAAAGAAAAAGTTTTTGCATGATTGAAGGTTTTATCTCTGGGACGAACCGTTCCTGTACAAGAAAGGCATAGATGGATTGGTACGCATATGTGTCCCGAAAGAAGAGCAGAGAGATGTTCTCAAAGCTTGCCATAATTCAGAGTACGGAGGCCATTTTAGTGGAGATAGGACAACTGCAAAAGTCTTCCAATCAGGGTTTTTCTGGCCTACCTTATTCAAAGATGCTCAAGGCGTAGTGAAGGAATGTGACAAGTGTTAGAGGACAGGGAACATCTCAAGAAGGAATCAATTTTCACAAAAAGGTATGCTGGAAGTAGAATTGTTTGATGTGTGGGGTATTGACTTCATGGGTCCTTTTCCACCATCATTTGAAAAGAATTACATTCTGGTAGCTGTTGATTATGTTTCGAACTGGGTAGAAGCAGTGGCGCTTCCGACTAATGATGCCGTGGTAGTAGTAAGATTTCTCAAGCACAATATCTTTTCAAGGTTTGGGGTGCCAAGAGCACTAATCAATGATGAAGGGACGCACTTCTTGAACAAGTTAATGGAAAAATTGTTAAGAAAATACAATGTGAAGCATAAGTTTGCTACCCCGTATCGTCCTCAGACAAGTGGGTAGGTTGACGTGTCTAACTGGAAGATAAAGCAAATCCTTGAAAAGACAGTCAACGCATCCAGAAAGGATTGGTCAATGAAGCTAGACGATGTGTTATGGGCATACATGACAACATTCAAAACACCCATAGGTATGTCCCCTTATCAATTAATTTATGGTAAGGCATGTCATTTGCTGCTCGAACTTGAGCACAAAGCTTTCTGGGCTACGAAATTCCTGAACTGTGATCTTGCTAAAGTCGGTGATTTCCAAATTCTTCAAATTCATGAGTTAGAGGAATTTAGGAATAAGGCTTATGAGAATGCCAAGGTTTATAAAGAACAAACACAAAAATGGCATGATCAGCGGATACAGAAGAAGGAATTTTGGGAGGGCCAGTTAGTTATGCTTTTTAACTCTAGGTTGAAGCTCTTCCTCGAAAAGCTTAAGTCTAGATGGTCTGGACCATTTATAGTGCATAGAGTGTTCCCTCACGGAGCAATCGAAATAAAAAATCAATCCAGTGGGGATATATTTAAAGTGAACGGACAGAGGTTGAAGCCCTACTATGTATGGGAAGTTTCAGGAGTTATGGATCATATTCGTCTTGTTTGATAAGACGAAGAATCGTTGAGCCATGTGACGTTAAACAAAGCTCTTCGTGGGAGGCAACCCACGCGTTTTTTTACTAATCTTGTGTGGTGAGTGTGTGTGTTCAGGTATCAACTGTCTATTGCACAAAGGAGCAGAAATCATAGAGAGAAAATCCCGAGAAACAAATTTTTTCAAAGTTTTCAAACAGACACGGCCCATGCAAGGGAACATGGTCCGTGTTGGAAGCAAGGCAGAAGGCCCATACATTTTCCAGGGGACAAACACGGGCGACCGTGCAAGCTGGCATGACCCGTGTTGGAAGCAAGGCAGAAAGCCCATACTTTTCAAGGGGACCAACACGGGCGGCCGTGCAAGCTGGCACGGACCATGTTGGAATACATGTAACTTTTATTTTTCTAGAAGTGCAACACAGCCGACCGTGCAGGCTGGAACGGACCGTGTTGTTGGGCAAAAATCTGAAGAGAAAAAAAGTAATTTGTGGGTGGGGCCCACACAGTTTTAACCACTAGCTACCCCACTCCCACTCACTTATCACTTTATTTTTTATTTCTCTTCATCCCTAACATTTTTCTATCCTTCAAAAACCTAAAACTCCATTAACCTCCATCCTTTAACCTCAATTTTCACCATCCTCCTCCGTCCAAATCCCAATAGCCCTTCCCAAAAGTTGGTTCATTCTCCTTCCTCTTCGTGGTGATGGTCTCTATTTTCTATAATTCCGCTACTTTTATTTTTGCAAATTTTCAGGTACCCAAAATGCCCCCGAAGAGAGCCGAGAGAGGAAAGGCGATTGCTGAGACTTCCAGGCCGAGACAACGGGCTAGGAGAGCATCGAATGCACATAGGATTATCTGTAAAGAGGAGGAGCACAGTGAGCGATATAAGGTTCACCTTAAGCGTAAGCTTTTACCAACACGATATATATGTGAAACCTCTATGAGTGCATTAGGTATTTTAGATGATGTTTCACTATTATATAATAACTTAAGAATTCTTGATTTTATGCTTAATAAGGCACCGACCAATGAGCGCATTACCTTAGAATTCCTAAACACTGTTAATTTTAAGTTGGAAAAATAGTGGACAGGGTCTTCCATAGAGTATTTCGGTACACTAACATTCTGACTTTATAATGAGGAGTACTCCATGTTTGTTATACATCTAGGTCAGTGCCTGCGTCTAACCATGGTGGGATATGGCGTTGTGCCATCTGAATTTCTTGGAGGTGAATTTTGTCAGCAATCACCAGCTTGCCCCAGTATGAACCCAAGAGTGCTAAGGCCTCCTGAATCCAAAACCCGTGTTTCCGTAATGCTCAGAAAGGGTTGGCATATACCTGGTTTGGATGCAGTGATAGTACCGGGGTGGCTGCCAAAAGAGAACTTTATTTGCTGCATGCCATGATACACGAGGAGCCTGTCAATGTGGTCGCCTTTGACTCTGATCGTTTAGGTACTATGAGGTGTGCATCATTTGGGGCAATTTTGGTGGGTGGACTGATCACTTAGATTGCTGAGTATTGTGGTTGTAGGCATCAATTGCCACCCGCGCACAAGCTAGATCTGAACTCTTTGTGCCAGCAATGGATGCTTGTGGCAGGTAAGCGCATGTATATATTGGTAAGTCTAAAGCAATAATTATTGTGACTACCTAATCCTGGAAGGCCTGATATTTTTAATGCTTTAAATTGGTTATATATTGCTGTTAACCCTGAGGATGGGGAAGATGATGATGTTCTTGTAAGTGATGCTATGGAAGAAGATGCACCGGCTAGAGAGCGGGCGGTTCCTCCACCTCGGGCTCCACGCTAATAGGGTGAGGGATCGTCCTCCGCAGGACATGTTAGCATGGATCGATTTGAAGCTGGGCAGACACGTCAGAGTGTGAAACTTTTCCGACAGGGCACAAAAATTGATAGGATGGTTGTTGAGCAGCTCTGTCAGGGGGCTGCAATTGATGATGTGTAGAACATGTTGCGGCAGTTAATGCTGCATTTCCCGCAGCAACCTCCTCCACAGTAGATCGTGAGTCCTTTCCACATTTAGGCTAAAACATTACAGACAATGTTTAGTTTAGGTGTGGGAGGGGTTCTTTTCATTTGTTTTTCGCTTTTAGTTTTTCTTTCATTTTTAGTTTTTCTTTGTGTTATTTTGATTGTGCTGTTGAATTATGTTTTTGAGTTCGGTTTGTTTGTTATGCTCTTTGTTACATATTGATTGGAGGACACCAGATGACTGATATAGTAGTAGTTAGTGGATGAAAGGTGCAACCTCAACTTGTCTCCCTAAGGCACCCTAGAAGTTGATACCGCCGAAAGAAAAGTAACCGTTGGATGCAGTGAGTTGCTACTGAACTGAGAAGGGTGGATGGTGCACCTGAACCAAAAAAGAAACCACTTAACACTAGGAGTAGTTCGGAACCTGTAAGCAAGCTTACCTATCATGGTGAGGTACATCAGAGCCAAACACAACAAGTTCATCATAAGAGTTTATTCAGGTATGACTTTATCACTCTGATTTTTCATTCGTTCTACTGACACAATACAATATGAGGACACACACTGAGGCACTTGTTTGTTTTATTCCCCTGAACCTTTCTAGCCATCTGTAGCAATATGTATCCTTTGTTAACCCTTGTTGAGCCATTTCCTTTTGTTTGTTTTAACCATATCTGTTAACCCCTAGCCAAACACTCCCTACCCTTACTCGGTATTCTTGTTGTGGTTTTTCTTGATTTGTGCAAAAATATAAGTGTGGGATAGTTCTAATAGAAAAGGGCAAGTGCAAATAAAAAAAAGAAGAAAAACTGAAAATGAGACATGTGAATGTCATGAAAAAAAGAAAGAAAAAAAAAGATAGAAAAAGGAAGCACTTGCCCAAATAGATGAGACTCGAATACAAGAAATCGCTCCAAGTCAAAGTGAGTGGACTAATGACTCTAAGTTGCATAAACCCCATGTGAAATAATTCGAGCACAAAGATGAAAAACACGACAGAGATGCTAAGCCAAAAATCATTTGTTTATCCATTTCCTTATTTATCTTACCGTACCTAAGCCCCGTTACAATCGAAAAAGACCTAAAAAAGTATGTGAATTTTGTTTGTATAGTGAAGGTAGAATTGATTCAAAGTTAAGAGTTGATATTTCATACCTTAATTTTTAAGTGAAACACGTTAACCCTGAGAAATTTGGTGAGAAGTGTGAAAAATCTTGCAGGTGAAAAGGTACTCCACGTGGAAGTGTGGCAGGAAGTTTGGTTTGGTGCGCCGGAATCCTAATCAAGAAGGTAGAAGCACGTTGCGAATAACATCGGTGACATTAGGAAAAAGAGAATTCAGGGTGACCTCTATTTTGTCTCTTGCATCACTTGAGGACAAGCAATGAGATAAGTTTGGAATTGTTATCGGTCACCATTTCTACTTGATTTTCGTCATGCATTTGGTATAAGTTGGTCAATTTGGTAACAATTTAATTCATGTTTGAGTGTTTATGTTTACGTTTCTGTGTTTATATGATTTCTTTGTGTGTTGATGCTTTTAAATTACTTAGATGTTTTTTGATGTTTTTGTGTTTGATAACATGCATATTTCAGGTTAAGTGAATGATCCAAGGCATAGTGCAGAGAGGAACGAAGAGTGCAAGATCCAAAGAAAGAAAAGTAGAAGGAATTGGAAGCAACACGGCCCGTGACTCACATCACGGACCGTGTCAGCAGTAGGATTTTAACCCACAGAAAAACCAGAGGGCTGACATGGGCACCCGTGTAGCTTGGCACGACCCGTGTCAGGAGGCCTGGAGCAAAACTTCAAACTGAAGAAATAGAGACCAACACGGCCAGTGTTGCCCAACACGGTCCGTTTTGGTAGCGCGAACAAGGTTTTATATTTTAGGGTTTTTAAGTGAATCTGAACTTTGGAGGGCACTTTGGACATTCTGCTTGGCTGGGATTCGTATGGAGACTATTTAAGTTAATTTTGAAAATAAAGAAAGGACTTTTGACTTTTTTGATATCGGGAGATTACACGAGAAGAGAGTTGGAGCATTCAATAAGAATTGGAGAAGAAGACTCTTTCATGCGTGAAAGTAATTGAAGAATTAACCAATCCATATTTATTGTAATGTCTATATTTATTCAAATTGTTGTTTGTACGAATATTATGAGAGGCTAAACCCCCAATGCTAGGGGTGTCCCTATTTTGATATGTTAAGAATATTGATCACTTTATTTTATTCAACAGTAGAGGTCTTTATGCATCAATTTTGTCGTTTAGAACAATTTATAGTTTTGCCCTATGGGAACGTAGGTTTTCACTATTTTAACACATTAGATCGGGATGGTCGTGTTAAGGTTTTCTAAACAACAATATTGTTAAAGATTTCATCTAGGACTAGGGTAATCCTACAATAACCAGAATAATTTTTGATAACCAAATGCTTAACCTCTTTGCTATTTTAAATGGACATTGACATTAGGAAAGAAGGTTAAAGGTTTTTTCACTAAGGAATTGGAAAAAGATAATATTGAGAATCGTTATTTGAGGCATATGAACTTGTTGAATAGACCAAAGAGCAAGGTTTATACATGGAAAATTATACACCCTAACATGTTTAAGTCAAACGAGAAGTCGATTATTTTACATTTTGTCAAATTTATATTTCTGCAAGGATTTTATCCAATCAACATCAAACTATTGTTTTTGTTCAATTGAGTAAGTCATCATTCTTAGTATTTCCTACGTAATCCTCGAGATCGATAACCTTGGGGTAAAACCCATTATTACTACATCGGTAAAAATAGTACACTTGTTATTTTTCCAATCATGTTCATTTATTTTTATTCACTTGTTTTGTATTTGAGTTGTGAAAAGATTATATTTGGTACAAACCAATTCAAACCCCCTTTCTCGTGTTTCTCGCAACTTCAGAATGCACAGTACATAATAGTGCTTAAAATGCAAACAGGAAATCGATGTGGTTGGAAAAAGTAATAAGTTGAAACATTTTTCTCCAAAACTGAAAATTTGGCAATTGATGAAGAAATGGAATTTTTTAGTATTATAAAGCATCTTCCTTTCTTATATTATTGATATCCCTTATCAACGTGAGCCACTTAAACAAGTACGTCTACATGGTTTTAGTGATTGGCATGTTAAACATGCGCTTTGAGAAAAGTTGGATATGTGATATGTGCAAATAAGGATAACAAGTAAGGTCCTCTTTTAAATAAAAAATTGTTGTTTCACAAATCGCCCCTTACAACTTTAGCAGGTGAATTTTTTTGCCCATCAGGATCCAATATTTTTTGCAGTAATGTGTATGCCTTTGTAGTTATGGATGACTACTCTCACTATACATAGACTTTATTCCTATCTCAGAAAGAGGTGTGTTTGTTTCTTTTCAAAAATTTGTCAAGGTTATCCATAACGAAAAATGATGAAACATTGCATCGATATGTAGTGATCATGTTGTTGACATCCAGAATGATGAATTCGAAGAGTATTATAATAAGAAGGTATTCTGGATACTTCTACCACTCCATGAACTCCCTAAAAAATGGGGGCAAGGGAGACGAATGATAGATCTCTAGATGAGCTAGCAAGGAAGATGTTCGATGAGACTAACATTCCAAAATACTTTTTGGTCGATGTTTTAAGCATTTCTTGTTATATAATGAATTATGTCTTAATAAGGCCAAATCTAAGATAGACGCCCTACGAGTGGTATAAATGAAGAAAGTTGAATATATCTCATTACATGTCTTTAGATGTAAATGTTTTGTCTTTAACAACATGAGGCATAATATTGGGAAATTTTACGCCAAAACTTATGAAGGCGTATTCCTAGGGTATTCCACTTTTAACAAGGTTTTTAAAGTTTAAAATAAACCTGACTATAGAAGCATCAATTTATGTTACCTTTGGTGAGTTTAACCCCTTTAGATTTGGAAGATGATGATCAAGGTAAAGATAAAGATCAAGATCAAGAGGAAGGTCAAAATAAAGAAACTCAAGATGAAGAAGCTAACCTAGAAAATCACAGTCTTTTCATAGAATGCAGTACCACTAAGGACCATCCAATTTAGAATGTTATTGGAGATATTTCAAAGGGTTACAACTCAATACTCAGTTAGCAAGGTATGTAATTATATGACATTTGTTTCCTAAATTAAGATATAGGAAGTCGATGAGGCTTTCATCGACGAACATTAGTCTCTTGATATGCATGATTTTAAATCAATTTAAATGAAATAACATTTGGGAACTCGTTCCTAAAGCTTCAACTAATTAAGTGATTGAGACCAACTGGGTCTTTTTCAACAATAGGTGAAGATGAAAAAGTTTTGAGAAATAAAGCAAGACTTTTTTGTGAAAGGATGCTATGTAGCTCTATTTTAGGTCATAAGGATGATTCTAGTTTATTCCTGCATCATAAATTTTAAACTCTTCCAAGTGGATATAAAATGGACGTTCTTGAACAGATTCATCTAGAAGGGAGTGTTTGTTGATCAACCTATGAATTTTATCCACCCAACCTTTCTTATTAGTGCATGGTACGGTCATTTAAGAAAATAGGTAGTGAAGTGTGACAGGCTCTCTTATTTATCTTATTGTATATCGTCTTGATATATGTTTGTTGTTAGTATGTGTTCATGTTTTCAAGAAATCCCGAAAGAATTACATCACTCAGTGGTAAAACGCATTATGAGATATCTAATAAGCACTCTATATATAGATTTATGGTAGCTAAAGGGACTGATTGTGTCCTAATTGGATACTTCGACTCTGATTTTGTTGGTCGGGTATTAGATTGGAAGAGTAATAGTGATATGTGTCACTAACTTGGCAACTCACTTATCTCCTGGCATAGCAAGAAACAAGAAAGTATAGTGATTTTCACACCTAGGGCAGAATACATTATTGCACGCAAATTATTTAGATGAAACACCAACTAAGTGATTACATAATTAATGTTGGTGTTATCCCGATAAAAACTTTAGCGCCATAAACCTCGCGAAAAATTCTTCACTCTCGGAGCTGCATAATTGAACATTTGCCTTCATATATTTTTATAAAGCCGCTTCCTAAAAAAATACTTTTCATAAAAACTAAGTTAAGAATATTGACTCAATCATATATGGATTAATATATTCCAAACGTTCCTTCTCATTCTTCGGCTCTTTATTTATTCGATATACATAATCTATGTTCTTGCTTTGTGTTGGTTTTTTTTTTTTTTTTTGCCTTTTTGATAAAAATATATACTATTTTAACATTTCTGTTAAATCTAACTCAACCCTTGTAGAACTAACTTGTAAATAAATATTACATATCTCTTAAATATATAATTTTTGGACCTTATCTTATCCAAAGTGAAACTCTTAGCAAAATTCTCTGCCTCTTTGGTGGTGCTTAATTAGTTTGCTGGTTAATTTGTACTGAAAATTACATTAAGTGAGATGAACGATTCTCATTCATGGAAGGTAGACTGAGATTTTCAGTTATCAAATGATTGAGAAGATATGTTGCATTGCTTACAACTTTTGTCAATTTTAATTCATTCAAGTGTGTACAATCATAAGAAAGCAATGAAATCTTTTGTTGGGATATTCAGCAAGAAATATCTACTAATTTGAGTACACATGAAGCAAGTGGAAGAATTGTTTCTTGTTTGGAAAAATTTGTCAAAGTGAATTATAAAAATAAATAAACTTAACTCGGTTTCTAAATTTGTCACATTTTATGAGGACATGAAGAAAAGTTATTCATTATATTTCAAAGTCTAATAAAATGTAGAAACTATGAATGCATGAACATTGTGTTTCATTGTAAACCAAGCTTTCAATAAAATTATAGTGGTTTTTTTTTACTCAATAAATATTGATATAGAGATTTCATATTGTTGAAGAGTTCAAAGAATGAGACAAAAATCTATTTCGATTGTAATCATTACCAATCCTAGATGACAGAATCAAACAAAAACCGGATACTCCTCCCTTAGATAAATTCCTTCCAATTATTGTGGATTATTTCTATATGATTTTGTCTCCCAATGAAGCATAATCTTGGTCGGGCTGCATTTGTTTCAAGGGATTATTTATTGATCAAGTCTTATTTCCATAAAAAAATCGAAATTGTGTAATTTTCGAAAGATTCATCCTTAGTAAAAATTTCTTATCTAGTCAAATTTGTTCAATTGTTTTAAAGATGAAAACTTCATTCTTTCTTTAAATTATTTTTTTGTGTCATTTCTTCTGTAGAGATGAACCTCACGATTTATGGCATTCCTTCACCATAAGTATCAAACTTTGGAAGAATCGGACAAAATCATCGAGTGTAATTAATAAATTCGTCATCGAACGTCTTTTATCTCGCAAAAGGAAAAATGTAAACACATCGCGAAAATCTGAAAGGTATAAGACACGGTCTTGCGACCGAGAGATAGGGTAAGAGAGTCTATTACGCGAGGGAAAGGTATTAGCACCCCACACACCCGTAGTACTCTATGGTATTCACTTCTATTTTCTATCTAATGGGTGTGTTTATATTTATTTACTACTTAATCGCTATATATGTATGCTAAAAGAGTATGCATGTGAAAGAAAATAAAATAAAGAGAACACGGGAAAAAGAAGGAAGTAATTACAAAGTTTTGCTCGATCGAGTCCCGTGAGCAGATGCCTACATATTCCCTCGTGCAATGGGAAAGTCAGAGCACCATAGTTCGGCTCATATATTTTGGTGGGTTTTGTGTTTTTTAATGGAACAGTATTAAGTTTGCTTTCTGCCTCAACCCGGCCTTTGGGGTATTACGCGTTAGCATAGAGAGGAATTAACACGTTCCTTTGAAAAGTTTGATTGATAAGCCATACAGGCGAAAAGAATTTGAATTGTTTTGTTGATTTTATCCTGAAGAAAGTGTTTTTTTTTGTATTAAGAGTGCTTTGAAGTTTTTTGAAAGAAAAAGAAAGAAGTTTTAGTTTTAATGCAAGTATGCAAAAGAAACTAGAAAACAAGGGAAACTAACTAGATCTACCCCTAATGTTATCATGCATGAATGACCCTATGGTTGAGGATAAAAGTCTAAGCTCGAAGACTATCCTAACCGAGCAAACCTAGGGAAACTATCCTAACATTCACCTCGGTTGAACGATCAAGGGATGAAGAGGGATTAAGCAAACAAGTGTTTTGGCAGAAGCACATAACACAATGCAATGCACAAACAAATGTCACACAAGCGCGGGAAGAAGAGGAAGTCTCATGGTCTGCGAATAGTAGCGAGTATAGCGTGAGTCAACCTGGAGCTGACACATCTGATTCCCGTGAAGAGTATCGTCTCATGACATGAATTGTTAAGTGTGAAGAGAAAATGATGTGAGTTTAACAATAATGTGAACCCCAAGAAAGCTTGGAGATTCAGAATATGGAACTCTTGCCACTTTTTATTATTGACTTGATAAAGGAAGCAACGCGATTTGTGTGTGTTAAGCTCACACGGACTAGAACTGTGTGGGGGTCGATTGCGGACCCTTTCCGTGTGCCCATCATATCATCATCATATAGCAGGAAATATAAAAAGCGGGACTTTGCTTGGTGGTTCCATGTCAGGTTGCCTAACCACTCTCGACCTATGCAAGCACAAATGTAAACACTTACTGAGAATTACCTCCCTATGCACGGTAAAGGATTTTAAACAAACCAAACACAATTAGCACACAATTTTTAGAATGACTAGCTATAGGTCTTTAAACAACGACTTTGAGCCCGACTCTCTTATCCTAATCGTGGAAAAAAAATCGGTAAACCCCAACTTCTCATGATATCTAGGAAAGCTATAAGAGAAAGCGATAAACAAGGTATGCCAAATACCAAATGGATAACAAACCCGTAGAGAACTGCGAGCTAAGAAATACTACGGAAAACTTCAAGTAAGCTGCCATCGACAAAGCAATAATCAGAAATAGCTCGATCAATATAATCCACAAGGTCGTGCAATATGTGCGTGTAGCAGACACGGCCTCACAACAATCAGAACACATGCACAAAGATACATATCCATACAAAGTAACAAAATGCGTGTTTCTCATGTTATGAGAACACACCAAGTCAAACACGTCTAAAATGCAAGCAAAACCACAGAAGAAAGTGGTAACCACATAAGAAGTGGTGTGTTAGTGTACCAAGATTAGGTACCTAACCAAAATATCCTTAATGTACCTTGCACAAGTCAACAAACACGTTAAAAAATAACAAGGAGGCGGGAATATAATTGCATACTCACATCGCAAGTCAAAATATGATCCAAATGCGAAGAAATGAAATGTGAACATGCATAGCAACATAAGAATGGAAATTCGGGAAGCCACACACACATAATGGAAAACATCCCATGAACGACATTAAAATCGATCTAAATTCATCGCAATAGTCCTTAAATGAAATGTTAAACATAACTAAAGATCTAGAGAAGTTGGAAATAAAAAATCTACACTAATCTTATGACTCAATTATGGATTTTAAATGAAACTAAGAACCACCTAAACATGTCAACATATTAGACAAGAGGTTAGTTGAGGATTAAAATGAGTGTTAGGCATCGCATGCAAATAATGACTCATAACTAGGTAAACTAGAAAACAATTATTTATTTTTATGTGATACAAAAGAAAAATCAAATGAGAACCTAAAAAGATCTAAAAACTTTTTTAAAAAATATCTAATGGCTACTCACACATTATGGTATTAGAACCTAATTTTTATAGTTGAGAAACGGTCGAAAATTCGCTTCGAAACGCAAAGTATTATGGAAGAAAACCATTTCTAAACATATTACCAAAACTCTACTAAAAACTAATGGAAATCAATTATAAAAAATTCACAAAAATATCAAAAATATCCTAAGGTGTTAAAAAGTCAGAAATGTATTTTTATATATTTCTTTGTATGTCGATAGAATTGAAAATGTGGGCGAAATTGACTAAGTGTTGAACATGATTTACAAAGAAACAGGGGGGTGTATTGCCTAATTTCCTAAATGAACTGAATCTAGGTGTTGTTGCCATGTTTGGGCTCAAAGGGGGGGAGGGGGGTATGAGCATGAATTTTCTTAGGCCTAGTCCAGAATCAACATTAAGTCCATTTGTTCAAACAAAAACAAATTTTTAGATATTTATTAAAGTGCAAAGTCGTGTATCAACGTGCTATCAATTGGTCAAAGAATTTGAATTCAAAGTCTATTATCTATCTATAAAAATGATAGTACCTGGAAATGACCAAAGCAACCCAACTGTGAAAATTCCACTTTGGTCTATTATATGAGGGTACAACTGTAACTTCCAAAAATGCTGCAACCACATTCATTTGAGTCTGACGTGACAGTCCCTCAATTTTTCTCAACTTTTACAATTATTTATTTTTTAAAATACAATCCCACTATTTACAGTACACAACTAATTAGAATATATGGGGTTTTACAATTTCATCGTAACCCAACCACATGGGGAATCCCAAACGCCTTTCTCTTCCCCATGCCAATTCAAATTTGTATGGAACACCAAGAGTTTTTACAACTTATGAATTGCTTAACACCTTTCAATCCTTTTCATTCACCGGTCCCTTTCGTATTCCTTCACGCATCACTGACTGGAAGGTTACAAACCCTGCTGGACGATGGCGCGGCCTGTCGAATATATCAATAGCATCGACGATTCGAAGGATTTGTGGAAGATAGCTGTTAGATGTAAGCATGTGTGGTCTGTTACCAGTTCTCAGAACAGAGAGCACTTGGAGCTTATTCTCTTTGATTCAAAGGTACAATACAGTTTAACATTTGTGCTTTGTCATTCTGGTTTTGTTATGGCGATGCGGTATACCATCTTGTTGATTTCTAAATGTTTGTATTCTCACAGTTGGATTTCATTCAAGCCATTGTGCCATCTTACTTGCTATCGAAATTCAAAACGACTTGAAGTTGGATGTTCCTACGTAATGCGAATTTCAAAGTTTCCGACAATGATTTCTCCTTCAAGTCTCACGATCATAAGTTCAAATTGATTTTTGTGGTTCAACATCATCAAAAGGTCCCACTTGCGACATTCGTCAACTACCTCAAGTTAATTGGAATAGATGTTATTAGGGTAAATACAAAACGAATGTATTGTATGGTGAGTTACATGTTATATGTTTGAATAAATCAATTGTATATTAACTTCACCATTGTACATGACCGTCTGTGAACTACTTTTATGCAGATATAATCGGTGGAATAACTGAAATATCCCAAACCCATATCAATCCTGATAACAACAAGAGCAAGGTTGTGTTTTCATTAACTGATCTGAGGTAGGTGTGGTTTCATTTTGTTTATTAATATCGATGCTAATAAATTTGTCTGTCTAACATGTTCATGTTATTTGTTTTGTAATAAATGTCAACCAGCAAACAGCATGTACAATGTACTCTATGGGGCAAATTTGCTGTGCAACTGAATGAGTATTATACCACTCATAAGGCTGATGGTAGCGTTGTTCTCCTACTTATGAATGCAAGGATCAAAGAACCTCAAGGTATAATGTCTATCTGTTTACTGTTACATCCAATTTAATTGTTGTCATTCTTTAGTATGTCAAATTTCAGGCAATTATCCTTTAAACATATCAAATGCTTGGAACGGCACAAAATTGCTCATCAATGATTTTACTGTGGAGGAGGTTAAAAACCTAAAAGAGCAGTAAGTGATGCTTCCTTTACTAACACCCTGTTTAAATTCTAATTTGTTTATTTACAATTAAATTATTACTCGTGTTGCTTCCTTTAATAACAGCCCGTTATCATCCTGATCTGTGTATATCAGGCTTAAAAATGATCTGCCGACGCTCTCATCCTCCAGCATGCATGTGGACACCACAAATAGCTCTGTTTTCTCTGATCTGGATAAATTTGTCTGGAAAGCTGAAGTGTTGTCTCTATCTGATATTGCATATCTGCAGAATGTTAGATACTCCTTTATTCTGCCATACTTAAATTACATAAAAGGACATTCTGAATTCTTAGGAATTTTTAAAGATAAATCCTTCTTTTTTTGAAACTACGTGTGTATTGTGCGACTACGGAGAAGTTTGAATGTGGGCGATCGGGATGGTATTATGATGGATGTAGTGAATGTACGAAAAGTGTGACTTTGAAGGATGGAAAATTCATGTGTTATTCCAAACACATTTCATCGAGCAGATCCCAGGTAATTTCTAAGTCTGCGTATGACGGATTATCATTGTATAACCAAGCGCTTCATTCGACAATTTATTATTTTAACCGCACATGGAGCAGATTTAAGCTTGAAGTAGTTGCGTCCGATGGAAAGTTAAAATACAAGTTCGTATTTTGGGATGTAGATTGTGTCAAGTTGATTGGGAAGTCCCGCCGGATGAAATTGGATTTGATGGAGGTATATTCCATTTGGCTAATACTTTAGTTATAATGGATATTTTGATCATTTATTGGAGAAATAACATATATTGTTTTGCTTAAAGTAGACTGGAGACTTTGATCCCCTTGAATTCCCTTATGAACTGGATGTGATGCTGAAGAAGGAGTTGGCTATAAGGGCAGTATTTCAACCAAACAAAGCCAGTCTTTCTGTAGTTGGATTTAAGGCAGATGAAGATATACATAAAAAAATAAAGGAAAGTTTCAAATGTGAAGAGGTACTTCTGTACTGCTGTTTTACTCATGTTAAAATCATCACCCTGTGCATTGCTGTTTTCTAACAATTGACTTACCCTTGCAGCACACTTCAAAGATTGCCGTCACAGCAAGTGAGACTCGGTGTGATATGCATACAGTATCAGAAAAACAGTCCCATGATGATCCACATACAGTTTCAGTGCGTCTGTTTTTAGCTTTTAACATTAACGACTTACCCTACCAAATAATGTGTTCCTTCCTTTTTTTGGGTACTGATGTTGTAATGACTCTTTCATTGCAGGATCCGTTATCAATTACTGCAGATTATGATCCTTCGGTTGCCAGCTCATCACTGACACCAGCAAAAAGATCTAATGTCGAAACGGTTGAAGAACTCGACGGTGCCCAACTATCGTCCACCAAGATAATAAGGGATATCAAGCTTGAGAAATGATGCGATCAATGTTAAATCGAATATTTTATTTTGTTTGATGTAATGAATTAGTTTTTTTTTTTGTTTATTACATTGCGGGATGATTTGGATCGTCGTTCTTGGTTTTTGTTTTGTCCTTTCGACATTGTTGCAAAAGAATGATATGATGTTTGTAATTTACGCTGCAAATCAAAGATGTGGTGATGGTAATTCCTTATTTTGTCTAATATAATGAATTTATTCAGTTTTGTTTTTGAAAATCAGTGGCCAACTATGTAATTCATTTGTTTCATAAACTGAATGCATTCTGGTATGATGTGGAAAACAGATGCCAACTATGTCGATAGGCTATCGCTTTTTTTGTTTTCGTTGCCTTATACAAAATACAGACTTATTTTGATTCATATAATGTATTTATTCTGATTTGTTTTGGAAAACAGAATCCACATATATCTTTCTAACACCAGAAAAATTAACTGGATATGTGTTTTTCTTTATCACAACAGCCTTTTCCTTTTTCATATGCATGTTTGGAAAATTTTGAAAAACATTATCACACGTGATGTTTTGTTTGGCCTAACACAATTGTTATATTTTGGTTTTCTGTAATTCTAAACCATTAAAGTATAATCACAAAATTTCGCATTTAAAATTTTTTTCTAATGCCGGATGTATAATTCTTATGAATTGAATTTTGATAATACATTTACTCATGTACTTTGGGGCGGTGTAAATTACACTGTCATCTAATATGTTCAGTTGTTAACCTAATGTCTTTGAAAAACATAGATGTTTCTCTTTATAACTTGTGTTGCATACTTTCTCCGTAAAACATGGTAATATATTTGCATACTGGACATAAATTTACAAATGAACATATAAATTCATAACAGATTGTGCGTAGCATAAATCCATGACACTTGATTAATTAAAATTGTTATCGGAATTTACAAAACTGATATATCTGCATATCATAAACGCAAAATATGAAGCTAACTTGGTAACATGCCATTTATAAAAGTTATAGAGAGATTGTGCATTGACCCGTAGGTTAACAATATCAAAATAGTTCACAAATAGCAAACAAAAATGGGCATCAAACTGAATTTGCCATCAGATATTGACGCAGTGTAGCCCATACAAAAATAATCCCTCCTTTGTGCCATGATGCTTCCCCTCATATCATATCAGCACCTCCTTTCAATGCTGCCCTCTCACAACTTGGACCAATATACGTTCCACAGGAGGATGCTCTACACTAAATAGGATAACGTCGCCTTTCGACAGGTCTTTCTCCTTTGCAAATGTAAACCAGCCTTTTGACAGAAACTTCTCATTCACTTTCTCCCTGCTTTTAAAAACACATGGGTATGTAATACCCGATTCTATGTCGTGAAGATCAATACATGATCTTGGTTCCTGGAAGATTTCCTTGATGACTGCTGCTGGAAAGTGCTGCAACATTATAAATTTATTAGCTATGTCTATTCATTCTACGTTACACATCCAAATGGCAGTGAAAGCAAACAGTTCAAGAGCTTACAAGAACTTGAGTTTTTATCTTCCTGCTCTTAACAACTTTATTCCATTTGCATACACGTTTCTCTTGCAGCGGGTTGTACAACATCGCACCATCATCGAGTGTTGTTCTCCTCATTGCATCAAGACACGATTATTTAATAGCCTAATTTGCAAAATTAAGTATTCAAATGTATGTATATAACCTAAAACCCTTGCACATCCACGGATCATTGTTTCCATTGCTTCATCAGTGGAATTCTGTTCATGCTCTTCTGATCCCTCAACAAGCCATCCCTCCTCTCTGGCTATTTCAAAGTACTTATCCACAGATAGACAGCTTCTCACCTTTCCCGTTCTCAGTTCGTATGATTCCTCTCTTTCGACATACTCATAGTATTTGTCGATAAGTTCATCACGTGTCAGTTTTACGCAACTCTTGCTACTTAATTAAAAAAACAGCCAAACATCATGCAATAAGTTTTTTTTTTATTTCACCATCAATATGAAAATACACTCATTCGTTTTAGTCTGTTTTACCTTGAAGAACTTTCAGCTTCTTCTTTCCGCCTCTTAGCCTCTTCATGCAACTTTCTCCATTCTGCTGCTCTGTCCCGCTTATCCTTTGATTGCTTCCAAACATTTTGGATAGCCAGATTTTTCCATTTGGGATTAGGAGTTGTGGTTGTGTGACTTCTACCAACGAATCCCCTGCATATAAATTCATTCATGACCATCATGCACACAGACATGTTTGTATGAACCCTAAATGTTCTCATTCCAACTGATGAAACATGTGTGTCAAAACGGAAGAACTTACCAGGAACACCAACGTAAGTACTCACTCTTCATCGTATTTGTTGGCGGCGATGTGCGGAACAAACGCTATTTCGAGGTGTACCGCTTCGAGCAAAACCTGCTTCGAGGTGAACCGTTTTCTTGGAGTGTTGTTTCTGATGGAAAACCGAAGAGACAGGGAGATGGAGTAAAACTGACGTTAAACAATAACTATTGTTGGCCCAACAAGTAAGCATTAGTTACATGACACACTATACATGACATGTAGAATACAAAGAGACTCTGATCATTCCATTTTAATATCCCTTAGAAAATGTATATTTTTGGAAGTACTTTTAATTTTTCGGTCTTGTCAAACCATGGTTGCATGTCTATTATCTAAAAATGGTATGATGATAGTATATTATACAATAAGAATAACCTTTGGTTTCCAATGCCAATTTTGAGTTTCCAACATAACAGTATTTAATGTCATATTATAATATTTGGTGTTCTAATAATTGTTTAAAGTTTGGCCAACATATGGTATTGATGTCACATTAACCTTTTTAACCTCTACCAATAAATGTTAGGCTTTGGTATCATATACTGTAATGATGAAACACAATTAATGTTATATAGGAACTTCACTGATGCAATGCACTGTACCCTAACTCATATCCAATATACAAATAGAGTATCTTAGTATACTAAAAAATTATTGTACAAATTTTCTGAACTGCAAAACCAAACAATCCCATATAGGTCTGTTACTCTTACATTCATTATGTTATACTTATGAAGAGTTGTAAGTTATCAACCATATTCTCTTTCAACTATGAACAACCATTTTATAGATAGGAAATACTCTGCATCACTTGCAAGACAAAAGAGGAAGCATGTTCTTGATGAAAGAAGATTTAAGAAGAATAGAGTTAATGAAAATTCAACTGAGCACAACCATGACCTTTATAATTCAAGTTATGTAAGCAGACATCATACAAGACAGCCATTGTCTGATATCAGTTCTGTTTTTGTCAATGGGCATGGAGATGTTTCTGCACGAACAGAGTGCCTAATGCTTAATTCCCAACAAAGGAGAAGGAGTGTTGGTTTTAACCAGTGCACAACCCCAACACCTGCATCTTCCCCAAGCTTCTCATGCATTTCTACTGATACAATTTCTACCAGACATAATTCTGCTTCAGCACGTCAAAGAAGGAGGTCAATAATGAAGCATAAGAGTCCCCAAACCAACAGCCATAGTGCTCATCTGCATATCAACCGCGCTGATAGAATGCCGTTTTGTTCCCCTTTACCGTCTGATGCTAACACACCTCTGAGTGGCGTTACCTCCTCATCAAGTTTTAAATGCAAAAATAATTCATATGGACTACCGACTTCGTATGCATCTTCATCCAACAAACATCTTGATCCAACTCTAATTCGTTCAACGACTGCGAATCAATTGAAAACCTTTTCAAGTGTCACAGAAACGACATCAACTTCCCTTAATACCAATCTGTTCAGAAGTGCTGACTCAGTGAACCCAGGTCAACAATCAGTTGCACACTATTCAACCGATGAATCTTTAACCGATAGTTCGTGTGAATTCATAAATGAAGTTCGGATTATGATTCAAGTTCAAGTTTGGACAACGACGAGTCTCATTCGCAAATGTCCCAACAATTGATTGCATAAATCTTTGGTATGTATTCTTTGGAATTATTCTTAATAGCGAACCATAACTTAAATTCACGTCATGCGGTTTGGTGTCTATGAATATCTTGATGTGTATAACATATATGATGTTTCGTTCTATCGATAAATGGGATATTCGGATATTGGTGATCCTTGCATAGAATGCACTCGATGTGGAGCACAAATGTGGTATCGGAGAAAATTGACAAGAGAAAACATAGTGCGGGCCTAAGTTCCAATTATCTTTGTGGAAAGGGTAAAGTTGTGTTGCCACTTTTGAGAACACCACCACCGTTTCTTAAACATCTTCTCTCGAATGAAGACGATGTACTATGTAGAAATTATCAGCAGAATTGCAGACTGTACAACATAATGTTTGCATTTACGTCTCCTGGAATGAAAATTGACAATGATTCAATCATCGAAATGGACCACCTAACATGAGAATTCAAGGCGGACTTGCCATAGAATTGGTAGCATGATGCCTCTAGATGGCGAAAAACCGAAATTTGCTCAGCTTTATATATACGACACTGACAATGAGATTCATCATAGGATGCAAGGAATGGGGTAATGTTTTTTAAGCCAACTGAGATCCCTACTTTATATTTCCTTTGTTATTATCGTGCATGACATGTGTCTAATTTGTTAATGCAGCAACAACCAGAATATTATTCAAGAGACATTAGTGATACGAACATGCTTGATGAATTCAACACACATGCTAAATCTTTTAGAATGGCATCGGCTATACTAAAGGATTGTCCCATACGACCTCAAGTTGAAGTTAATATCCGATAGATCAAAGGACGGACGAATTTACAACCAACCCATCGTGCGAGGTTGCAGCCCTTATTGTGGGTGATGTTGATCTGTGCTCAAAAGGGATATTATCCTTGAAAGAGGCGGTAGACTAAAGCGAATAAGTGAGTTTCATCCGAGCTATCTTGCATTAAAGATCCACTACATTTCCGTATGGGAAGATGGATTTAGACTTGGTGTTCTACAGAGAAATGCATCCCAAAAAAGGAAAGATGAACAAACTTACTATTAGAGAATGGCTTGCTTTTCGCATTCAAACCGAAAAAGTGAAGCACACACCTCGGTCAAGGAGATTGTTTCAGCAATTTTTGGTTGATGGATTCACTATGATGGAGTCGCAGCGACTCAATTACATACGTAAGCATCAAAAAAAATTACGAGTATCCAAATACTCCAATCTGTCAGAAGTACCCCAACAATCTGCAAATGAAGGCGCCCACAAAGGCAAAAGAGTGGTGTTGCCGTCAACATCGGAAGTCGCATACATGGAACAATTATACTTTGATGGAATGGCAATTTGTAGCCAAATTGGATTTCCCGATCTGTTCATTACATTCACTTGCAATCCATGTTGGCCAGAGATTCAGAGGTTACTTAACAACATGAATTTACAACCTCAAGATCGTCCTGATATTATCTCACGGGTTTTAAAATGAAGTTTGACAATTCTTGTGTGATATAACAAAGAAGCATGTCTTGGGCGAGTTGTCATGTGAGCTACATGAAATTGAATATGTAAATCCTTATTGTTCCTTACTCTAAACCAATAATTTTAAATTAATATTTTTGTATTTTGCTTCTTCGGATATATACACCATTGAGTTCCAAGAGAGGTTTGCCCCATGCACACATTTTACTTTTCATGCATCAGCAGAACAAGTTTCCCACTCCGGATGACATCAACTTAATTATTTCAGCGGAAATACCAGTAGAAACAGATGATAAATTGTTAAATCATTTGGTAAAGACACACATGATTCATGGTCCGTGTGGGTTGGCTAACAGGTCTTCCCCTTGCATGAAAAATGGTAAATGCTCTAAATTCTTTCCCAAAAATTGGCAGCCTCAAACCATTGTCGATCAAGATGGGTATCCCGTCTATCGGAGAAGGGATACTGGCAATATTGTTCTGAAAAAGAATATTGTTCTTGATAATAGGTATGTAGTTCCTTATAATGCATATCTGCTCAAGAAATATCAGGCGCACATTAATATGGAATGGTGTAACCAAGGTACTTCTGTCAAGTACTTATTCAAGTATATTAACAAAGGTTACGATAGAATAACTGCAGCGGTTGTTCGGACCGAATCGGACAGAAGTACAATTGGTACAGATGTTGATGAAATCAAACATTACCTTGATTGCAGGTATGTTTCCCCAAGTGAGGCGTGTTGGAGGATTTTTCGTATCCTATCCATGGCGATCTCATACGTCGAAAGGTTATATTTTCATCTGGAAGGTGAAAATCCCGTTTACTACACTGATTATGATTTCATAGACAACGTTCTTGAAAAACCAACTGTAAAGGAGTCAATGTTTACAGCTTGGATGGAGTCAAACAAAAAATACGAAGATGCAAAGAGTTTAACATACACTGCCTTTCTTTCCAAGTTCGTATTTATAAAGGTACGTTTATGGAGACCTCGAAAAAGAGGTCGTACGATTGGCCGGTTAATTTGGGTTCCTCCAAGCAGTGGTGAGCTCTATTACCTTAGAATGATGTTGACGGTTGTCAAGGGACCGACTTGCTATGACGATATAAAAAAGGTTGGTGGAGTTGTCCGTGACAGTTTTAGAGATGCATGCTTTGACATGGGATTTCTTGACGATGATAAAGAATATGTTGCAGCCATAAATGAGGCCAAAGATTGGGGTTCCGGCAATTTTTTGAGGAAGCTTTTTGTCACTATGCTGTTGTCCGGTACTGTTAATCGACCGCGACATGTTTGGCAACAGACTTGGAACTTGCTATCTGACGGTATTCTTTATCAACAGAGAATTGTCACTGGAATAAGAGGTACAAATAATAAATACTTCCATACTTCTGTCAAAATTCATACAATTTCAAACCATAGCAAACTATTACAATGAGTTTTTCTTTTTATAATACCTTTTAAACTACATTGGATGCAGTACAAAAAATGCAATCCCTTTGTACTTCCATATAGCTGTTACATATCATACATTTTCAAACCATACATAAGTCTTGTGACAGTTTCTCATTGTTATAATGTAATTCCAACTGATGTATATAGATCCTTAACTTTAGAATTTCAATGGGTATCAAACTGTTTCTGCCATAAAGCATTGCTAAAGTTCTGTTGAATCAAAATAATCCCTGCTCTTATGCCACAATGCTTCACATCATTTCCATTCAACATGTTATTTCAACACTGCCCTTTCAAATAATCAAAATTTCCGATGGCGTGTAATTGAGTGTGTCACTTGATCGAATCAAAATATCACATGCCTAAAGATATTTTCACTACAATCACGGAATAGAAGGAGATCTGTGATTTATCTTTTGCCTTCAACACCTTTTCTAATGACTACTAATTAAAACATAACATTCTTAATGTACCGAATGAAAGATCTTGTAGTATTAAACCGAACTTTACCATCATCGGCATTTTTAATCAACAACATCATTTCTATTGTACATAATTGTTATATCTTATTTTGGTTTGTATTTTCTTTGGAAGACATGCAATTGTCAATCGCAGAGTGACAAACCTCACATTAATCGAGATTGAGAATATGATGCAATCAAATAGAAGAAGCTTGCGGGAATTCAAAGATATGCCGTATCCAGATTTGTATATAACCCAACATGTCGGCAATAGGCGATTTATGATGAACGTCATTACGATCTTTGATTTAGAGCGACAAAACTTCGGAATCTATTTACATCACTAATGTATTCCTCATTCTTCAAATCATCGATGTTCTCATAAAACTACAATTGTAATGATTCTTTTCATTTGAATGTCAAGATGAGCAACGTGCAATCTTTGAAACCATTATGGACGCCGTCAAAAACAAAACGGAGGGGTGTTTTTTACATGGATACTGCGGAACCGTAAAACTTTATGTGGAGGACATTATCAAGTGCACTTCGTTCGATAAAAAATTGTTACTGTTGCATCAAGTGGCATAGCTTCCTTATTATTGCGGTGGTAGAATGCCCATTCGAAGTTCAAAATACCCGTCCAACCCTTGACAACTCCACTTGCAATGTTGACAAAGACTACGAACATTCACGTTATTCAAGCTACGATGTCATAATATGGGACGAAGCACCGATGGCTCATAAGAATTGTTTTAAGGCCTTGGATAAGACCCTTAAGGATGTCATGAGCAATAAGGGTTTGGAAATACAATTTTGGTGGTAAGGTAGTTATATTTGGAGGAGATTTACAAATACTTCGATTGTTCAAGAGCAGCCGTTCGATATTGTTCATGCTTCCATTTGTTCTTCTTATGTGGGACTATTGCCAAGTCCTAACACTAACCAAAAACATGAGACTAAAGAATGGAAGGGACAGTACAACTTCTGATGAACTTGCAGAATTCTCTAAGTGGATATTAGATGTTGGCGACGGTAAAATATGTGAACCTAACGATGGCTTAGCTGAAATAGAAATTCCTCCAGATTTGTTAATTTCCAATTTTGAGGATCCAATAAGAGCTATAGTTGAAAGCACATACCCAAATTTGGTTGCCGAGTTTCAAAATGTAGAATTTCTACAAGGAAAAGCAATACTTGCTTCAACCATTGAAGTTGTTGATAAAATTAATCATTACGTATTAGACATGATACCAGGTAAACTATAGTTTGTTTTGATATTTATTTTCGTGTACATGTTTCATTATTTAATTATTCTTGAAAAACATATTGGATTGATTCGCGTTATCTCATTTCTTAGGTGAGGACAAAGAGTATTTGAGTTTTGATTCGATTGATAGAACTGATACAAGTTACAACGAAGCCTATGAATGTCTTACTCCAGAATTTCTTAGCAAGCTAAGGACTTCAGGTATTCCAAATCACAAACTCAGATTAAAGGTTGGTACACCAATAATGCTTATGAGGAACTTGGACCAAAACGATGGTTTGTGTAACGGAACTAGAATAATTGTTACAAGGTTGGCAAATCATGTTATTGAGGCAAAGATCATGTCTGGGAAGAATGTTGGTAACATCTTTTACATCCCTCGAATGTCTATGTCACCTTCCGAGTCACCGTGGCCATTTAAGTTGATTAGGAGACAATTCCCAATTATTGTGTCTTACGCAATGACAATTAATAAGTCTCAAGGACAATCACTTGATACGGTTGGATTGTATTTGCCTACTCCTGTGTTCAGTCATGGCCAGTTGTATGTGGCCATTTCAAGAGTTACAAGCAAAAGTGGTCTAAAGATCTTAATACATGATAATATGAATGTATCAACATCTATGACTACAAATGTTGTATACAAAGAAGTCTTCCAATCTCTTCGTTGATCGGTAACTACATCATAACAAATCTTCTTTAATATAAATTGTTTCCGTAATTGCTGTCTAATTTGTTCATAATTTATTGTGCAGGTCAAATAGTTGAAAACTTCGTTACGAAGCTGGTTGTGTTCTATCTGAAGTATTTGGATTGTTTATTATTTTGAAGACTCGTGACAGTTTCTTATTTTGTTACACAATCATGTTTTCAGTTTAAATTTTTGAATGTTGTCAAATAAGTTTGATACACTAAATTTGGCCGAATTAGATGAACATTATTTAATTACCTAAAATAATAATTTTCTGTTACGTGACAAGGTTAGATCCACGTTATATGAAATCTCGACCGGCCCCGTGCGACAGCACGGGTTATTTACTAGTTATAATAATAATAAAAAATTATAAAATAAGATGATGATGGTAAAACCTGTAGCCAATAGGACGTTGCCACGTCGGGGGTTCAGATGTGAAGAAGAACCAGCCACCAGAATGGCGTTTTTCGACCGTCGTCTCCGGTGGTCATGTCGCCAGAAAATACCAAATCACAACGAAAATTCCTAATTCCAGCGCTGTTCGAATCTTCTTGAAACGAGGACCAAAAATCTAACGTCCATGTTCATTCTTCTCTTGAAAAAATGCTAAGAAATCAAAGCACAAAACCAGATCTGAAAGCGAGTAGAAATTACGTTCTCTAAGTTCTTGCACTCGAACAGGTCGAAGGAAAAACTTGATGCTCGTATTCAACAGATTCAAAGAACGATGAGAGAAAACCCCGTTAGCTGCAAAACCTTCAGAAACCTCAGTGACCAACTTGTTCAATCGAGGATGCAGATGAAAGGAATTCTTTTCGTTCATGGGGCTGTAAACATTTGTGTCGCTTGCGAATTTGGCCGAAGAGAGAAAGATTTTGTTGCACGCAAGAGAGCGTGTCCATTCTATTTGTTGAGATGAGCGAGAGAGATGAAGTGTGGTGGCTAAGCGCGAGAGTGGTGCGAAGATGGTGAATAATGAAAGAGGTTGTCGTTATAACCATTTTCCAGGAGTTTGTTAGGATGTAGAAGAGAGGGTGAGTGATGGAAGGAAAGTGGTGAAGGAGAAAGATCAGAGAAAGAAAGCATGGAGAAGAAGAAAACGTGGTGAATCGCAGAGAAAGAATGGTTGTAGAAGTTTGTTACGGTGGAGAGAGGGAAGGAAAAGTTGTTGTTCTGTTATGGTGAGAAGATAAAAGTGAGAGGTGGGTGAAGATGGTTGTTGTTCTGTTATGGTGAGATGAGTTAGGTTGCGATGAAGGGAGGTTATGGTTTCTTTTTCTGTTACAGTATGGTGGTGACGAAAAAGAAGAGAGAATGAAAGGGTGGTGTGAAGGAGTTATCAGTAAGTGGCGGCGAGTGTGGTGGGAGAAAAAGAATGAAAGTTGTTAGAAAAGAAAGCGGTGGTTATGGTTCCGTTACGTTTTTCTGTGATGATAATTATGGTATCTTTTTTTCTCGTGCATGCATGTAATGTTCCCTTTGTTTGGGAAAAATAAGTAATCATAAAAAATGTCTGCAGCCTTGATGCCCATACTGAGCGTAAGAATGCATCGTCCTGCAATACCGACTTCGTGTCAACCTTAAAGCATAAGTCATCTACTCCTCTTTCGGGCTCGACATCTCAAAATTCGGGCCTCGTCCGGACGAAGTCCCAACATCAAAATTGAAGATAACATTTCATATAGCAACTTTCATGTTGAGAATTTTTTGATTCGATGTTCTTAGCAAGCTTTAAATAAGTTCCAAAGTCAAGAAAATACAATTAGTAAAATGACGGCAATGTCGGTAAAACTTACCGAATGTATTTTCATAACTTTTTCATATTATAACTCTCGATCCAAAGCCCGAAGGAATTTGATTCCCTCTGCAAAGTTCGAGATTTCCACGAGGTGAACAACTTTCTATTTGAACATTTTTCGAAGCGGAGTCAATAGCTATGAGAAAATTAAACTCGAAGTCGTCAATCTGTCCATATTGACAAACATTCAAAAAAAATTCCAAGTGTCGAATATTCTGAACATAACAAACTCATATCTTCAGAGCTTCGTAACTTTTATACAACATCCGAAACGAAAAAATTCCTGAATGGAACTTGTAGAGGACAGAACAAACTCCAACTTTCATGCTTAAAGTTTTTCCATGCAGCGATCGAATCGATGAGAAAAGCAGTCTTGACCATGCGTTCAACACCTGTTTGAATATTCTAAGCATGATGAATTCCTATTTTCTTACCTACGTAACTTTCGCTCCAAGTCCCGAATGAATTCGATTCCTTCGACAAAGTTGTAGACTTCCGCGAGATGAACAACTTTGGAGTTGAACATTTTTTTGATTCGGAGTCAATAACTGAGATAAAATCGAACCCGAAGTCGTTGGTCTGACTATATAAACAAACACTCCAAAAAATTTCTAAGTGTTGAATATTGTAAATATGACAAACTCATAACTTCCAAGCTCTATAACCTTTGATCTGAATCCCGAATGAATTCAATTTCTTAGGCAAAGTTGTAGATTACCGCAAAATGATCAATTTTCTCTTTGAGCGCTTTCTGAAATGGAGCCACGAACTATATGAAAATCGAACCCGAAGTTGTCAATCTGGCCATATGAAAACTTCAGCAAAATTTTACTGTGTTGGACTTTGCACACATGATGAATTTATAACTTCCGAGATTTGTAACTTTCGATCTGAGTTCCGAATAAACTTGACTTCTTCAGGAAAGTTGTACATTGTCACAAGGGGAACAACTTTGATTTTGAACTCGACGCAAAACGATGATTCGAAACACGTGTAAAATACCCCCGAAGTCGAGCATTTGACCATGTTAAAACATCTCCAAAGTTTCACTAAGTATAAATTCCAAAAGTTATGAACATCAAACTTAGGAGCCTCATAACTCAAAATCTGGGCATTTTCAGGAAAATCCTCACAAGGGAAAATTTGAAGTACGAAATGTGTTCTTTCCAACGGTTACCAATTCGCGAACTTTCGACCATAAACGGGCTAGACAGAGAGTCGACAACATGCCTTCATTAACAAAAGTCTCTTAAAACTTGGAAAAAATTACTAAGTCTAAGATTACTTAAAATGCAAGAAATTCCCTTTTTATCTGATTCTTCAGACTTTTTCCAACAGATGATCTTATTTTCTTGTATTTCGACTTTTGACAATGATTTTGACCAAAAATTCTCACTGGTCAAACTTTGACTTTTTGTTGACTTTTCAATGCACACACTCGAATCTCTTTTCATCCAACCATTCTCGATTTTCTGACGACTCGTATGGATCGATAAGTTGTATATAGATACCTTGAGACTCGTAGAAGATCATGGAATCATTTTATGCTTGAAAAATCAATCATATCATATCCATTATCCAAAACCCTAATTCTGCACCAGGAGTGATGAACGAGCCAATTGAGCCAGCCTAGCCCCATGCTATAGAAATTCAGATGAATGCATGAATTATGATGCAGATGTACATGATGTTAAGAGCGAACATATTAGGGATAAAAAATGGGGTATGACAAACTTATATGAACTATTCAATTTGTTTCGTAAGTAATCATTGTGTATAGAAAGTATTCCTTTTTAGTTTTGTTCCGGACTGCACGAATGAATGTCGAGCCGGCCACGCCTTTAGGTCTTATAACGGGTCAGCCCGCCCAAATGGCTTCCGGAGGGCATCGTCTGCCTGTTCGACACCCTACCAGAACCTCTCCGATTGACGCTTATTGAGCAGATCAATCTAATTCTCCTCATCAAGGACTATGCCCGTTTTAGGTCCTCCTGGTTGACATAACAACTAGTTTCAAGGGCTAGCGCCCGGTTAGACCAGGTCAGCTCGGATAGTTATATCCATGGATCCGTATATCTAGGCCCAAAGATAGCAAACAGTGAGAGCATTCATAAGATCATTATATAAACTCTCATATCTTTGAGGGCAAGGTATCTCATTCTTACTTTAACAACCCTAATATTATTCTATTCTCACCTTGATCACTTGCTTACTTTAGCATCAGAGCGTCTTGCAGGTACACCACCCCTCCTCATCAAACACAACTCGACGAACCTTCATTGCTCCGATCATCTCAGATTCTGATCAACACTTCAGATCAGTGGCGTTGTCTGTGTGAATTTATCTTCCCTGTCTTCATTTCTCCTCAAGATCCCAAAAGACAAAGATAATTCAATACCTCCAACAAGATGGCCGAAAGCAACGACCAATTTCCTTCTGGCAAGACCGTCATCTCTCCTGTCCACAAGATAGATGGGAAAAATACTCTTCCTCATCTGGAGGATTTCATCAACGACAGGGATGACAAGACCACATCCCCTGATTCCGACGATGCATGTGATCAAGACTCTGTCTTAGATAATCAAAAATCCAAGAATCCAACAGGAGACGTCGTCACCATTTCTCCCCCGGTAGCCCGGTAGCACTACTGGTCAGTGCTGACCCGACCGTGGCAGTAATCCTAGCTGCCCTCAATCACACCAACAGTCTTATTCTGCACGTTAAATTTTTATATCGGGTAGGTTAGCTAGCATGTTATCTTCATCTTCTATCCCATGAGCATACGACTAATGCCAAACCACGTCAACATGTTCCAGAAGTAAAAGTTGTTTCATTTGCATCTTCCCGTTGTCGTCATAACCAATTGACCAGATTACTGATGCCAATATTAAGCTGCCACCAGATCGCCTCTGTAAACTCAAACGCCATCAGATCTTCTTCGTAAACTTAAACAAACACCTATATCTATTCTCTAACCACCATAGACGCTACACCTATATCTATGCTTTAACCACCATAGATGCTACGCCTATATCTATGCTCTAACCAATTTACAAAAAACACCTCAAATTTGTGTTTTTAATTAACAACCAACTCCTCCATTTTGTGCCCTTCATCAACCGTATCATCTTTGTAACAAGAAGACTCACCACCGAGCTCCGCTTCGAAAACCACCTTCGAACAACAAATCTACAAATCTAGGTCCCACTTTAACGGCAAAGTGAATCTACAAACAACTTTCTCCGATCTTCAAGATATGGAAGACAAGCTTTATGAATTGGAAAAAGGGAATAAGAAAAGAAAATTATATGTTGATAGCTGGAAGAAACGAACGGAGGATGCGTGTGTGTTGTTGAAACAGGTTCAATAGTCTGGTGCAAGAGGATCGTATTTGAAGGATAGTGAGAAAGATGAGATGCATCGATTGCATAAAAAGGAAATTTCACAATTAATGGTAGCGAGCACATTTTTCTACACAGAAATTTCAACGCCAGATGCAAATTATCACAATTCCTTAAATTTTTTCATTCAAGATCTAGAGATTTTTCTGAGTTTGATTTGTTTTGGATTTGAATTTATCAATAATGTCGACGGTGCCTGTTACGGCGGCAGAATAAGAAGAATGAGATTTGGGAAGAGAGAGTGTGTTGTCTAATTGTAGTCATGGGCGTAGGTTACGAGAAGGTTGAGTCAGATTTGAATTAGTTAATTGTAGTTAAAAATTAGATTAGGACTCCAGCTAGCCACTTCAACAAGTCAAGTGTCACATGGAGTCTGTTTTTTGACTTTGATTAACGGTTCACTAACAGAAGGACTAACGTGGTTACAATTTGAAAATTAAGGGACCAATTTGGCACGGAAAAAGTTAAGGGACCAAGCTGAACCATGACCTATAGTTAAGGGACAAAATGAATATTTTTCCATTTAAAAAAGGGTTAAATACCTTTGACCCCCTGTCATATGAACGTGTTTTGGTTTTACCCCCCTTAAAAAAAATTTAGTCGTTCAAACCTTAACAAATAAAGATTTCAGCTGAAAAAACCCTGATGCATTTTTTTAACAAAGATTATATTATTTTGCCTGTGTGGCAATCCACATGGCTTTTTATTTTATTTTTGAATTATTTTTTAAATCCAAGTGACATTTTTATTAATTCTGATTTATTTAATTTTTTTAAATATTATTTTTTTATTTAATTTTTTATGGTTTTTAAGTTTTTTTTTTTTAAATAATTTTTATAAATTAATTTTATTATTATTTTTTATAAATTATTTTAAATTATACACTTCTTTTTTATGAATATTTTGCCATTTAAAAAACCTCAAGTCATTTTCACATGCGTCATATCATTCTTTCCAAGTGTATTATTTACGCGTGAATCAATTTAAATAATATATAAATCTCTTCATCAAATCCTTAAAATAATGTAGGGGATGGGGCAATATCACATCAATTTTTGCATAATTGAAATGAGGAGGGGTTACTACTTTCTTCAACAATTTATAAAATTGAACTTTAAAATGAGATTATAAAAATAAACTAGAAGTCTAGAACACCTATACGAATAAATCCATAATTGTATCCCTAACAATCATTCTAGATGGATGCTTCTTGGCCAAAGAATCTTACAATGACTAAGACAAAGATCAACTGCTTTACCTACCCTATGGCAAAATGCATGAATCAAGCTTGTATACATTTTTCTCATTTTGGCAGGCTGCTTAATATATTATTTGGACAAATTTAATGATTATCTTATACAATGAATACAAAAACAAAACATAAAATCATTGTTAACAGATTAATTAGTTAAGTGAATACTCAACTAGTTTCTTATTTTACAATACATGCCACTAATAATAAATATTTCAAATAAACGATTTTAATTATTCTTTTAAGATAAATTATTTGATATTTTAAGTTTTTGTTGAATATAAGTATCTTTAGTTTAAATAAATTTTTATAATAAAATAATACTATTAAATATGACATGACATCAAATACATGATTTTATTGGATGAAAATACATATACCACATTGAATTTAAAGGTACCGAAATATTAACTTTTTATTACATAATTTGATAAAAAAATATGTGCATTATTTATGATATTATATTTCAATTTATATATGTAATAATGAAAAACAGATAGATTAATAATACTTTTTCTAGTTTTTTGTGTTAAAAGAAAATTTATTTTGTAAATTTTTTAAATAAGTAATATATTTAATTTAAATATACTAGTTATTCAATAAATTAAAACACAAATCTCATAACTAAGATATGGATGAGTGTGATATATTTGTGTAATAAATTTATAATTTTTTTTTAATTTGAATATAAATTTTAGATGATATTTATTTTAAAGAAATATAATATTTTCAACTTCAAACTGTTTCTGAAACGCTTGTTGAAAAAAAAAATCAGATACCACATGCAAAATTCTGTCTCTAGTAAAATATTTTTTAATTTATATTTGTAGCTCCTCTTCCTTTTGTTGACCATTCAAGGTTCTCCTGACAGGAAAATACTAACTTTAGTGCAATAAATAGGAAATATTTAGACAAAAATACATAAATAAGTAAAATTAAAAGAAAAAAATTGTTTTTAATAATTTTTCTTAATATATATATTAACTTTGTTACCTTATTGTAAGGGTAAGACTTCTTGTTTGTAATTTTTAGTAGTCTAGTTCTAGTCCAGAGTTCTAGTTGATCATAGAGATTCTTTTATCTATTATTTAGTCGTTGACATGCGTATAACATGACCAAAATCACAAAAGACACTGCCCTTAAAGAATAAGGCCCACTCTAGACACTTCTAGATATCATTCCCATGTGATATATATATATATATATATATATATATATATATATATATATATATATATATATATATATATATATATATATATATATATATATATATATATATATATATATATATATATATATATATATATATATATATATATATATATAAGGATCAAATTACACCAAGAGTTACATGAATTATCGCAAAAAGCGTTACTTCGAATTAATATTTTTTAAAATCAACCGTTGGATTGAAACATACCATCATATAGATCATACCTATAAAATTTGAGATTAATCTACAAAGTTTTACTATACGATCAATATATCCGAAAATTAACGTCAAAATGGACTTTCATATAACGTTAATTTTGATGTAGTTCAGTGACATAGTAAATCATTATAGATTAATCTCAAACTTTATAGGTATGATCTATATGATTATATGTTACAATCCGTTAGGAACACTACGAGTAGCTTCCCTATATGAATAGGGAGAGCCTCAAAGTAGATATTTGTAAGTATATTTGGGAATTTGAGAGTTACGCTTGTTGTGCATATTGTCTCAAGAATACATGTCTTGTTTATCCCTCTGTTGGGAACCCCTTATATAGACATCTATTAAGAGTCATATTTGTGAAGTGACTCTTCACTTTGTTCAGTTACAAATGTTCTGCAATGTTCGTTGTCGCTTATGATTGCTATAATTATTCTTCGTAACGTCGATGTTTAATGAACTGATAACGTTTTCTAGGCATTACATTCTAGTTCCAAGACCTTCCATTGACCATTCAGGTCGCGTCCTACATGATCCGGGTTCTCAAGCCTTACTTGGATTACCTTCCTAGCCAATTTTACCATCCCTACCCCGATCATATACTTGGCACCCGAAAATGATGTCTCTTTGATACTCTCTCTCTTCTGAATCCTCGATTGTCTGTCTGAAGTTCTCAGGGATATAACAAGCCCCTGAGCTCGAGCCCCTTTTATAGGACGAGGTGCTTTGTCATGAAGAACCTAAAACTTACCCTTCGCCTTGTCAACACTTTTTAATGACATGGCAGAAATGTGATGAGTTGCAATATTTTGGATAATTTTTTTTCTTTCTAGAGTAATGATGATTTTTAATAGGGTGTCTATTCATAATCTTTTGCACTATTCACTGAGCCTCTTTATTAAACCCTAATTTTTCTTCTTTTCCATTACTTCTTTACTATTTTCAATTTGCAGTAACGCTCTTTTCATCAGCAAAAAAACTCCTTTCAAACGCAAAGTTTGTTTCTACCAGGTGCTATCTTTTTCCACTTTAATTTTAATTTTCTGTTTATTTATTACTAAGAATGGTTATCATAAGGGAATGCGATAGTTCTGGAAATGTCATGAAACACACAAAAAATAGTGAAGTGAGAAAATCTTTGTGGGATGAGTGCATGCGAGAGATGCGCAACGCTTTAATTATAGATGAGAGTGATTCTGACTTCACTTCTTCATCCTCAGGTTCTGTAGGAATGGTGATGAAAACCTCTTCCCCTTTCAATCTAGAGGTAATGAGTTATAAAGATAGAGTTTTTGACGAATTGGAGATAGGTAAGCTTCGCTCCCTGAGAAGTATCTCTTTAATTGGAAATGAAGGTGATGTTCTACTATGATCAATAATTGGGCCATGTTTCGAGGGTCTCCTGGGGAGGATATCGTGTTGATTATTCGTTGTGCGGCCTGGGAGAATTTCACTGGGGAGAACATGATAAGTGTATTGTCTCAAGAATTCATGTCTTGCTTATCCCTCTGTTGGGATCCCCTTATATAGACTTCAATTAAGAGCCATATTTATGAAGTGACTTTTCACTTTATACAGTTACAGACGTTATGCAACATTTGTCGTCGCTTATGATTGCTATAATTATGCTTCGTAACATTGATGTTTAATGAGCCGATAAGGATTTCTAGGTGTCTCTTATTCAATTTAGCTTTCTATCCGACTTTACCATCCCTATCCGGATCATATACTTGGTACCCAAAAATGATGTCTCTTTGATACTTTCTCTCTTCTGAGTCCTCGATTGGTATCAAGTTCCGAGGATATTATATATATATATATATATATATATATATATATATATATATATATATATATATATATATATATATATGGTATATCCGTGAGAATGGATAAATTATATGAGAATGTGAGAATGAAAGGTGGAGATTAAATTGTGATTTTCACTATATCATATGCCATTAAGAAAAAAGAGAAATCATTAATCAAATTTTAAAAATACCTTTTAATCTAAATCATTAATAATAAATCCAACGAATGTTATTAAATTCTCTCTTTCTCTTAGAACTAAAATACAACTATAAACAATTAGTCAAATATAAATAAAAAATGAAAACCAAAGAGTGTTAAAAATATTTTAAAACAAATAAAATAACAAAAACACAACCAAATACAACCAACAAAAATAAAGAAAAGTGGAATAAGATAGAGACTAACAACAACAAGAATCGAGCAAGAAACTTTTTTTGAGATAATCGGCTGAGAGAAACAAGTCATAACTACCAGAAACAAAATGAGGATAATTTCCAATCCAATCGATGCCTATTTACCAAGGCACCTGAGTGGGTCTTACTCCCAGTCCAGCAACAAAAAATCAGCGTTAGAAGCAACCGATCTAATCCATTTCTAAAACATGCATCTAATCAATCTCGTCTAGTGATTCACTGACAATATTTTCTGAGAGAAAATAAGTTATTTTGGATAGTCCAAATAGTCCATTCAAGCGAATATCATATTGAGATCATCCCAAAAGCCACCTTATTACGTGTACCAAATCCTTGGAGGATATCAAACATCCCACCTCAATAACTAACATCGGGAGAGGCTGAAGTCTATCCACCCACCTAAACACCTTATACTAGGTCGTGGGCGCAACTTAACAAAGCACAAACACGTGGTCTATTGATTTCACATGCCATGGGCACACTATACACTCTACCTAGCTATCGGTAGAAATAATAAGCCATTTGAGAAGGTTCTTTCTAGTTAGCAACCTATCCTAAAACATCATCCAAGAAAACACCTACACTCTAGAGGGATCCCATCCCTCTCAAAGCCTAGGCAACCCATGGATCATCGGTTGTGATACACTCCCACTCACACCAAACAAACTAGAAATACGAGAATACATATACTTCATTGAGAATCCACTATTAGACTCTAGATTCCAAACCCAAGAATCTCGTTGTCCATGCTTAACCTTTCCATACATCCTCTATATAAGCTCTCAAAGAATATTTTCCTTTCAAATGAGGACGTAGCACCTCCACCTAAAATCCTAAACTCAAACACCTTTCACCCAAAAACCACTCATTCCCACCACGGTGCTAGGAATAAATTCTCATACTAAACACTAAAGGAAGTTAAACGTACCTATATCTCGTGTCAAAGTCTAGTTTGTATCACATCCTCTACCACCTTGCTAAAAGATTATGAAAACTAATCTGACGACTCATCTAACTTGGAGTCAAGTAAAGAAACATATTTCCACTAGTGACATGCCCTATTAAGAGCCACATTCCCCCTCAATGGAGACCCTAGAACATGGGACCAATACATATTTGGGGTGATTTCCTTCCCCAAGGATGGTTTCACATCCATAATCCTCCTTATCTATTTTCCTAAATGAGACAAATTCATCAACCGTATATCCTTAACCCCGAAGACCTCCAAGGACCTTAGCTTTACACACATTCTCTCAATTAACCCAAGATACCTTCACCCCACCTTTTAAACCAACCAATTTCTTCCGTGGTGTCATTGGTGTCTTCATAAAAGATAGAAAGAAATTTGTATAAAATTCATAATTAAGTACAAAAGGACTAACCTTCCACCAAGTCTAACAAACCTAAATATCCAAAAGGCCACTCTTTTCACTTCTAGCTTAACCAAAGGTTCACAAGTACCCTCTATCCCCGGGTTAACCCTTACTAGTAGCCTTAAGTACTTAAAAGGAAGAAATATCACTTTATAATCCCAAAAATCTCAACATCTTGTAGAAAAGCCCTGCTCACATTAACCTAGTAGAAACAAATATTGGAAAATCCAGTTTAAGACTAGATGCAGGCTCAAAACGCTTTCTCACATTAGTCTTAATAGTAAGAAGATTCTCTACAAACAGCTCCCATACAATATTTGTGTCATCTACATACCAAAAAAGAGAATAAACCAGTTATCTTGCATCTATCTGTAACCCTTAGAAAAACTGAAGACATTGCCTTATTCATCATGGCATTGAGCCCCTCCACCACATAAAAAGGAAGCCATGAGGTTTTCCTGCTTGAGACCATAGTAAATACAAACATCTTTTGTAGGGATCCCGTTAACTAACATAGGAAAAATACCCAAAAATGTAGAAGATCTGGTCACGACCTCTATGTAATAGGAATTCAAACCTCTTCAGCATATACTCTAGGAACGACCGATTGATAGAGTCACATGCCTTCTTAAAATCTAATTTAAGTAAAAAAAATCACTCTATTTTTGACACCCTAGCTAAATCTATCTACTCATTAAGAGCCACTACTTTATCTACCAAATTCATACCCTTAATAAAGTTGAATTACTCAGGGGGACTAACTTTCCTATCACCCTTACTAGCATAGTCTTTAACAGTTTTGCTACCAACTTCTAAAAGGAGCTAAGAAGAGAAATAAGCATAAAGTTCCCACACTAAAAAGAGGATTCCACCTAAGGGATGAAAGCTATAAAAAAGAAAGATAAACTCTAAGGGAGCGCAAATTATGAAAAAACATATCAAACAAGATGTAGACATCACCCTTAATTAGCCCTAAAAACCTCTTATAGATGGAAAAGTTAATCCTATCAAGGCCATGACTCTTACACTCGTCCAATCCAACAACCACATAATCCACTTTAGAAGGAGAGAACTTAGCAAAAAAGATAGTTAACATCTGTCATTAAAAGGATATGGAAGGATAATACCTCAAGAGAGAGCTCTTTCTAACCAAGTCAAAAAAGTGCTTTTGAAAAATCTATAAATATCATTATGAACCTCCTTTGTTTTTTTGAGCCACCTATCCCATGCCTGAAAGGAAACTATTTTATTTCTATGACGCGTGTACTTAACACAAGCATGAAAAACCAAGTATATACATACTCATGTTTGACTCAGACTGATCTCGAGAGCTGGAAAATGCGTTAGTCACAACATCTGATAAGCTCACCAAGATCTTGGGAGACAAAAGTCCAGACCACTAACTCTTCCAGAGATATCTCTCTGAGTTCAGTCTTCAACTCTCAAATCTCAAGTTTAGAACGACAACTCTTAATCTTACTCTCTAAATTACTAAAAACCTTTTTATTCAACACCTTCAACGTCTTCTTTAGGAATTTTAAGTTGTCCCTCAAGTTACACGCCACCCAACCTAGCTAACAACCTGCCCCAAAGAATCCCAAACCAATTCCTCAAGTTGGTCACAACCCATCGAAAAATTATTAAACACAAAAAATTTCGACTTCGAAAGAAGGGAAGAGTACTAAAGCATTGACAGACATTGGTTTAAGACATCCATAATCAAGGCCTAATGGTTTCCTTCATCCCATTCCTCCTACCTTCCAGGTGAAGAAGAATTATATCTAGCCTAATCTTCGGGAACCCATTAGAATGATATCACATGAATCATCTTCTCAAGAGGGGCAAATCCCTCAACCTCATTTCCTCTAAAAACATCTTATGCTCATGACAATCCTTAGTTGAGAATCAGAACTCACCCATCTCATCTCATTATGTCCACTTCTTTATATTTATTTGATAATAAAAATAAAATTAAAAATAAATGTTTTAGATATATTCTTGATTTTTTATGTATATATTTATTTAAATTCTTTTGCAAATTATTAATAAATGATAATGGAATTATATCTAATCTAATATTTAACTGAATCTAGTATTTAAATTTCGAACGAGAGACCTATATTCAACACATCTAAAATAGATTTTGGAATAGAGAAAGATAAGATAATTAAAATGAAAATCATGTTTTGTTAATAAAATTTTGTGATTTGTATAAAAAACTTTATAACTATTTAAGTCAATGTTTTAAAAATCAGACCAGACCGGTTAGTCGGATCGGTCGAACCAGAAACTGACCAGGTAACTAGTCTGATTCAATTATTAGATCAGAGATGTCGTTGAACAAACAAGAACCGATGAAAATTGAGAAAACCAGAAAAACCGCCGGTTTTTTAAAACCGATGGCTCAACTGCTTTTTTATATTTTTTTTATATTTTAATTTTTTTTAACTTTTAATTTTTTTACCCAATTTTTTAAAAAAATTAGCAGTTAACTTTTTATTCATTTTGATTATTTTATTAAAATATTATATTTAAAAAAAATAAAAAATTAAATTAACTAATTATATTATTGACAGAGAAAATGTTGCAAATTTGATTGATTTTGTTACAGATAGTTTTGATATTGAAGAAGGATATCTCAATATTGAGATAATCTTTACACCTTGAAACTAAATAATATACAATGAAATAATTTTGTAATTTTGTATTATTTTATTATATATGATACTTATATTAAAAATTTAAATTTAAATTATCAAATTGTATATTTATTTCTGATGTGATATTTTCAAAATGTTTAAAATTTAAATTTAAATTATTAAATTGTGAATTTATTTATGATATGATATTTTTTTAAAATTTAAGTTCTAGTTATATTTTATAAAAATTGAGTCATCCGATTCGACAAGTTTTATACATATATAGTTTGTTATAAAGACCGGTCTATTCAACCGAGTTATCTGATTTAATCCGATTTAGTAATGCAATTTGACCAGTGATCCAATGGTTTAACTAATAAACCAGACACCTAGTACCTTCACTGGTTTGATCTCTGGTCCGGTTTTTAAAACACTGATTTAAATGTACATAATAAAGATAATAAAATAATATGTAGAGGTGTAATCGGTTAAGTATAGATTGGAATGAAATAATGATATCTCCATCGATTTGGTTTGGTTTATTATTATTATTATTATTATTTTAAATTAAATCAAATCAAACTAACTGGTTTGGTTTGGTTTAATTGATCATTTTATAATTTTTTTTAAACTACATTCATAAGTGTATTCTTCATTATCATGTTTTTCAGTATATTTTATGTGATTATTTTTTAAAATAATATATTTTATGTGATTATTTTTTAAAATAATATATTTCATGTAATTTATTTCATGCACATTTTTTTCAATCAAATTACAAATTGCTCTTAATTCATAAGAAACTCTGACATAATTTCTATTGCATCATGAAATAAGTTCACTATAAAATATAAAAGTTGACACTTTACACCAGAAGGTCAGGAAGGGATTTGAAAACTTAACAAATAGAACATGAAAAAACACACATAATTAACATGTTTCACACCTCAAATACACATCAAAATAGTTTTGTAACATGACTAGAAGAAATTTTGTTAAAGAAGCAGAACCGCAAAGGTAAAAAAAAAAATATGAAAATTAAAGAAGAGAACTTGAAAATGAAGAAAACGACTATAACATATCAGAACGAAAATAAAGAGAGCAATAGTTGTGGAATAAAGCATGCATTTAGACATCTTACGTAATTACTGTCGTTAATGAGTTTGAATTCAGTATATATATTACATAATGAGTTTAAGATATATTACGTCACAAACACTTTAATGGGACACCCCGTGTGACGAACACCTTGTCAACAAGACTTTCAATATAAAGAGTCAGTCTCTTACTCGAACCACCAGTTGTGATGCCACTGATTGTTCACGAGGACAAGTATTTATATTGGGTCAAGAGAAACACACACGTGAGAGAGACACCACATATTCAACAAAAACTTTAAGGCATTGTGTATATGGATCCTCTCATTTATAAAGTGCTTATAATTTACCTTTTCAATATGGGACTTTAAACTCACACTTGTTTCTCAATAATCTCTCACTTAAGTGTAAAACCATTCACTACACTATTACTCAAGCGAAAGCTCTTTCAGCCACATATACATGTACTAGTGTTGACACCCTTACCACATCAAGTGAACTTCAACCGGACACGTCGCCTGACACCACCTTGTCAAGAAGACTTTCACTACAAAAATTCGCTCTCATACTTGAACCATATTCTAATACCACATGTTAGGGAATCTATATGAGGCAAAAGCACCAACAGGTGTCATATGCTCCGGGACCACAAGTGAGAAAGAGAGGGGGCATAAGAGAGATCACATCTTCATCCAAAACCTTAAGGTAATGTGTGTATGAGTTATTTATATTGTAAATCTAATATTTCCTTTATTTCTAGTCAATGTAACACTTAACTAGTCACACTTGAATGCAACTATCTTCTCCACAAGAGTGAGTCACCCTTATCACTAGCATTTATTCATACTAGAATCCAACTTACGCTCCTCTATCCAGCCTAACCATGACTTTAATACCATTTGTTGAGGAGTCCGAGAGTGACAGAACTAACAACGAGCGCTCAATGCTCCAGGGTCACAAGAGAGAGAGAGAGAGAGAGAGAGAGAGAGAAGTCACATATCCACTCAAAACCTTAAGGTAATTGGTGTATGAGTTTTTTCTCTTATATATCTAACATTTTTTCAATTTCTAGTCGATGTGGAAACCACTCACACTTGAATTCAACAATCTTTGTTGAATCAATTGTGTGGTTAAGTTATATTTACTAGAAATGGTGAAAATGGATGTTGAATTTATAAGAGAGTATAGGCATACTTCTATTCTCTTATAATTTTGTGTGAATATGTGGTTCGTAGTCTTTTGAATCTTGAATGTTTATCCTATTGAGACTTTTGACGCTCTTCAGACTCCCTAACAAGTGGTATTATAGCCTCATTTTCCTTGGTCGAAGAGCGTGGTATGAATTTTGTGTTGCATCTTGCTATAAGACGTGGATCATTCGCACTTGTGAGGGGGATATTGTGTGGAAGAGTGAGTGATTAAAGTCTCACATCACCCATGAATATGTATAACGTTGAATTTATAGGAGAGAAACAACTCATATTTAATGCCTTTAGATTATTGGTGGATAAATAGTGTCAAGATCTCTTACGATTCTTAACACATAATCCATTGATACTTTCGATTCTTCCCGAACTTTTCAATAAGTGATATCATAGTCATGGTTAAACTCGACAAGGGAAGTAAAAGCGAGATCTTAGTATAAATCAAAGTTAGTGATGTGGATAAGTATAAATCAAAGTTAGTGATGTGGATAATTAACACTTATGAAAAAGATTGTTGATGATTAAATTTCATACAGATAAAAATGATAGAAATAAATATTAGATTTATAAAAAAAAATACTCATACTTTCATTACCTTTAAATTTGTATGAATATGTTCTGTTAAATCCAATTGATACTTCTGACGGTCCATCAACTTCCAAACATAAAAGATGCTATTGGAAGAGAAATAAAAACAAAATAAAAAACAGTATGAAGTAACAATGACATAAATGATCAACGATTATAGTTTCTTTCTTAATTTAAGTTTCCTCTAACACTAACACCATTATAAGCTTAAACAAAGAAAAAATGTTCACAATATTTCTCTCACGTATGTTTAATTTATTTAAATTTACCGACTTGGAAGTTGAAATATTTGTTGACACCTTGTCATCTCTTCAATTTAAAGAATCGTTTTCCCACATTATATAAATCTGAGAAAAAAAACTAATTTTAAAGTTAATTGACGATGATCGATTAGTTTTTCAATTATTTTATTATTTTCACTGCAGTAATGAACAATTTTTTAAATTATTTTTATTATCTTTTAAATATTGAAATTTGATTACAATATTTCTGGTGAAAATAGTGTTGCAATGAGAACACATTGAAGAAAAAAATAGTCAAATACCGACATGGAACAAATGATTATTTACGTTTGTTATGGAAACTTCACATGGATGCTTGAGATACAGGGAGTGCATTTAATTTCATTAAAAAAGTTAAAGGGGTGCATTTAATTCAATAGTGTGTATACATAATCTGAAAAATTAAATTAAGAAGAGTCCAAAAAGTCAAAGTCGCACTCGTGCAAATTTTCTGCACAAAAACACAATGGGTCCATGAATGGTACCAAAGATATAGAAAATCAAAACTCTTTAGCATATGTTCAGTCCTGCAGTGACCAAAATTATTTAAAAAATTGTGTTGTTGTTTCAGTTTTGCTTTTTGAATTTTCATGGTGATGAAACTGAGTTAGTTCCCAGACATATTCAGAAAAAGTTTGGATATTAAAATTTAAATCCAACAAATATATAATTCTGTTCATCAAAAATATGTTTTGATCTCAAATCAAAAGCTAGTTTAAAGAGTGAGGTAAATAATATGGGATTTCAAAAACATTTCAAGAGTACAAGTATCAATTTTAACATTCATCCTCATGTTTAGTATTAATCTGAATCAAACATTCATATTGTAGTTTTTAATCCGATTTTGATTTCATGTTAAATATGTTTGGATCTTTATCCTAAGATTATATTTGGATTGATAGACTAGAACAGAGCGGAACGTGCTGAAATGAAATAGAGCGGAATATTATTGAGATTCCATTCCATTATTTGTGTGTATTTTATAATTTGATGGAGTGAAATAAAATAATTTAGTTCATTCTATTTCATACACCCTAAATTGGGTGGAATGAAAATTAAAAGATTTGATAGGATATGATGGAATGGATTCTATCATGTTCAATTCTGCTCCATCCACTTTTTTACTAATCCAAACAATGGAAAATCTGATCAAATATCACTTAATTACATCACATTCTATCAATTCAAACATACCCTTAGAGTTAGTTTAAATGGTGAGATTTGTTGGGGAGTCCAGGAGAGTCGGGAGCACCAATGAGAATAATGCTCCAAGACCATAAGAGAGAGAGAGACCATATCTCAACCCAAAACCCTAAGGTATTAGGTAAATGGATCCTCTCTCTTATAAATCCAATATTCCACTAATTCATAGGCAATGTGGAACTATAACCACTTAAAGTTGTACCCAACATTCTCCACCACAAGTCTGAGTCCCTCAATCTATAACAGGATCCAACAACGGATCCAACTCTCGCTCTCCCACCAAGTTGAACCACAACTCTAATACCATTATTGGGGAGTCCGTGAGAGTCGGGAGCACCAATGAGAATAATGCTCCAGAACCATAAGAGAGAGAGAGAGAGAGATGACACATCTCAACCCAAAACCATAAGGTATTAGGTAAATGGTCCTCTCTCTTATATATCCAACATTCCACTCATTCATAGGAAATATGGGACTATAACCACTCACACTTGTACCCAACACACACACACACAAACACATACACACACACACACACACACACTTAAACCTTTTTCAAAATTATTTTCCAAAAGAAAATACTTTGAAAAACATATAAAAGTTGTATCTGATGAACTATGAGCAGTCAAATAAACCATGGTTGAAATTTTGACTTTTCTAATCGATTAAAAGAAATATTCAATCGATTAGATTTGCACAAACTTTAGTCCCAAACTAATTTGAATGTGCCTTGATTTTGTGCAACAACTAGAAATCTCAACTGTCCATTTTGAGGACTTACAATCGTATATTTGCATTATCTAATCGATTAGCTAATGGTAAAAAACACAAAATGCAACCTCTATTTTAGGCAAACCTCTTGCCTATAAATAGAGGTCTCATTTCCCACTTAAATATTATTTAACTTTCACTCACTAAATATTTTAGACAAATGTCTTTGTGAGAAAAATTTCTTTGTGAGTGAGGATATATATTAAATTATAGAAAGGGTAGAATTATAAAATTCACCAAGGTAATATTTTGTATACGTCTTGATTGAATACTGTCCATTTAGGGATTTATATAGTTTATAAGCTAGTCCTATAAAAACTTATATCTGATGATTGTGTGATTAGTCCTAGGTTTGGTTGAAGATTAGCCACTGTTAAAATCTCCATAAGTTATTGGTTAGCCAGGTTTAAACCAAGATAATTGAAGCTCATCCTGGTATTAAAATCTTCACAGGTTTAAGATTAGCCCGACTAAAATTTCACAAGTTTTTTGTTATCCCGTTTAAAACTAAAGTATTGAGATTGAAGTTTTTGGAACTTGAAGACTAACCGCTCCAAGATGTGTGTTCATGGAAAGAAGACTAACCTCTTTAATCAACAGTTGGGAAGTAAGATTGACCATTTCACTCTCAACAATATATTAAAGAAAAGATGCAAACGCCCATGTCCATCGTCTTGTATTATTTGGTTGAAAATCAACCATCATTTCCTAGTATAAAAGATCGTAATTATTTCCTACCAAAATCTCTCAACTATTATTGGGAACTATAAAGATCAATTCTTGGGGACATGACTAAGTTTTTTTTACTTAACCTGTTAAATTCTTGGTGTTCTTCTTCTTCCCTTAAACTCTTTAAATTCCATAATTTATTATCAGCTAATTACTTTATATTGTCTAAGTTTTTCAAACTTTATTTTTAATATAAAAAAGTTTTCAAAACCAAGTTTTTCCAAACCACACAATTCACCCTCCCTATTGAGTGTGAAGTCTTAAGTACAACATGAGTGATAATATTTTTATTAATGGTAATTTTGAGAACTACATGAGTGATACTAGTGATAATATTGATAATGGAATCCCTCTTGTCTCCACAATCTCCCACAGTTGATGATCTTACTCCCACTACTCATCCTTATATTCATTGTTATTAGTTATTTGACTCTAATTCTACACAAATGACTTATTTTATATATTCCTCTTACTCCTCTTATTTTTCTTTATTTATAAATTTATTCCATAATTTGTCTTAATTCTCTTCATAAAAAGAGGATATACTTGGCCCTCTTTAGGAGCATGTTATGACAAAAGAACTTGATGCTTTGTTTAAAGAGGATACTTTGGAGTTAGTAAATCTTCCTTTTGGAAAACATGTTATTGAGTCTCATTGAGTATACAAAATTTAAACTAAGTCTAACTGGCCAATTGAGTGATTTATAACATGTCTTTTTTTAAGAGATTCTCTCAACAATATGATATGACTAATGAAGAAACATTCTCCAATAGCAAAGATTACTACTATTCATATTTTTATTATAGTTTCGTCGAATTGTGAGTAGAATATTTCTCAAATGAAAGTTAAAATTCAGTTCTAAATAGGAATTTCATGAGGAATTTTATATTGTTCGCTTTCTCGGTGTTTCTCATAATCAAGAGGATGTGTGTCATTTGGAAAAGACTCTATATGATTTGAAAAAAGCTCCACATGCTTGGTTTGAGAAGTTTACCATTGTTATTACATCTCTAGGTTTATGCTATAGTGATCATTTTTGGACTTGCGACTTCATGCGCAAAAGGGGGGTGAATTGTGTAGTTTGGAAACATATCTCTCAGGGAAGGTGGCAAAATAGATAAAGTATATTTGGAGTGAAAAACTTCCCCTAAGTTAGATACAATATACCCTCCCCTTGAGAGTATACTTATTCCCCTTTGTTAAAATAAAAAAGGTGGATAAAGATGCAATTGCGAGAAAGTAAATATGAAAATATTGTTTATTCGATATATTAAGAGAAATAAACACCACACTTGTTTTATTAAGTACATACGAGAAAATCAAAAGAATGAAATTCTTAAAGGGAAAGAAAAGAAATGTGTGAATATATTTATTGGTTGTAATACTTAGTGGGACTATTCTTCATCAAGATGACCATGGTGAAAAAGGTGACGAGGTACTTTGGTTTTGTCATGGATAAAGTGGCGTACCATGAAGTCTATTTTGTCATTGAGTGTATTGATCATTCCACGTAGGATTTTTAGCAAGTCTCCTATTGTAAGAATTTGGGGAGAGGTATCTTCGCTCTCGATATCTATTGGTATTTATTTACCTCTACCCTTTCTTTTTATTTTGTCGAAAGAAATCTTCCCCATTATTTTTCCATCTTTTAGTTCATACTGTATATAGGGTAAGACATTATTTCCTATTATGGTTGTTCCTTCTTTGAAATTTGTTTGTTCCTCAAAGTTGAACCCTAATTCTTCCAATATTTTGTAACCATGTTTCCATATAGGAGGTGTGTTCCTTTTGCTATATTTTCCAAAATGTAGTCAATTATTTGTTGGGCCCAGTTGATATTGACTTTGTTTTATATAATCCATATGGTTTCTACTTCGGCATGGGTTAGGATACTAGAATTTCCTTGTATGGGAAAGAGGACTTGAGTCATTATATAGTGAATCATCATGCTTTTAAGAAGTATGTATCTACATATGAGTGGGTGAGATATGTGGGATAATGGATTTTTCATTAACGAGGACACAACAGTGACAAAGTTGTACCTATTGACGTTGTCTCCTAGCTCAAGGATATGGTATTCATGATGGGGGTCTAGTAGTTTTCCGAATTCCTGTACTGAGAGATTTATACATTTTTTCTTACTTCACTCTAAAGTATTTCATTAGTTAGATGAAGGTTTGAGAAAAAAATTTACTAGGAAAGTATGAATCCTTTTTTACAGTGTACAAATGAAGTTTGTGATTTTTAGTTCTTCTATGGTTTTGAAGAAGTTACACTCTTTGAAATCTTTGGGATGTAATATATAAACTCACATGATGGTTTGGTTTGCAAAGTATTTGAAGAATCTGGTTTCTTGTTGTTTGGTTGTAAACTCACCGCTGAAAGGATTGAAGTTGAATATTAATCTTCTAGGAGAAAAGTCACTACAACAAATAACACATTTCATGACAGAGCTTTCACATCATCCATAAAAACAACAAGGTATTAAGCCTTGGCGCTCCATGTTTTATATTTTTTTAATTATAAAAATAATAATTTGCCTCGGTTTCTAATATATCTGACGGATAAAACTATTATGGACGTGCTTCGAGTCCAAACTTTTGCAGTTTATGTTTTATGTTTTCGATATAACCGAGGGATTAACTAAATAGATTTTACCCTAATCCTTATTTATTTGTAGCCGTCCCAAACTTGCAAGCATCGTTCTCTGAGATGGATTGCAAGACAAAAAAAATTCAATGTTCTTATAGAACAAAACATTTTTCTGCCCTTGCAATCTATCTCACATAATGGTTTTGGTGTTATTGGTGTTGTTGTAGTTGTTGTCGTTGTTGTATTTTTGCTCATTTGATAGATTGTAAGTGAGGAAAAATCATTCTTGATTCAAGGGGACAATGAAGGAAGTTCCCTTCTCTTTTTAAAAGTTATACTATGAAGGGAGTTTAACTAATCGGATGATGGATATCAGCAAGGGTATTCATTCAAAAGAGAAAGGATTTGTTTTAAACCACTTATTTTAATATTTTGTGTAAATAATGTAATTTTTAAATATAAAAAAAACCTTTTCACCTTGGTTTTAAGAAAACGAGGGATAACTATAATCACAAGATTTTATACCTCGGTTTTATGCTAAAGTAGGGGGTAAAGTTATCAGATTTTACCATAAATACATTTGATATACATATTTTACCCTGATTCTAACTAATACGTAGCTGCACCAGATATAAAAAATATTTACCACTATCCATTACCATGAAAAAACTTAATCTAGAATCTCTAAGATGGATTGCAAGTGCAGAAACTTAAATAACTTATCCAAAATTAGATAAGTTATGGAGTGCTTTTTGAATATGTGACATAAAGGTATGCAACAAAAATTGGATTCCACCAGATCTGTTGTTGAAAACACTTTATTTTTTGCTTTTGTTACCGAATTCAGGTGCACTACCAAATTCTTTCTCTAGAATAGTCAGTGTTCATACTTTAAAAATAATGACGATTGATGATTGTGTGTTGTTAACTATTAATTTGCAGGTTTGGGCCGAATAAGGGATATGCTTTTGTTAATTTCACTAAGCCTAAATTAGAAGTGGGAATTTGTTGTAATATTTTGTTTCCATTTTTTTGTAAATAATATAACTTAAAAAATAAACATATTATACACCTTGGTGTTCCTAAAAATTAAGGGGATATTTTAGTGTTAAAGTTGAGGATATTTGTCACCGTCCTTAATCTAATCATTGTTGTCCATTTCATGACTGCTTAAGACACTACCATTAGTGATCCTCGTGAAACTTATGTTAACTTTCATTATAAATGCATTCGGAATATTAAAAATTGATAGTGGAACATCATGAAGTGCATGAAACTATCCTTCACTTTAAGATATGCAAGAGTCTTTGTCATGAAGAGTTCTCTATGGTGGATTGCAAGAGCAGAAATTATTTGGATTTAAGGTTTATGTACTTAAATATTTATTTGAGAAGAAAAATATTTATTTATCTAACCATTTTTTTATCTAACCCTTTTTTTATTGATATCAGAGACAAGTGCAAGGTAAAGCCATAGAAAATATATTGTTTCCCAGCATTTGATATTCCTAGTATATCAAGGATTTATAGATCCAACATATGATCTTTATGGACAATTTACTTTTTATTTTGATATTCTGTGTAAACATTGTAACCAGATTAATATTCTGGATAAACAATGTGTTTTATAAACAAATTATTTTATTGATTTTCTGTGTACGCAATCTAACCAGTTTAAATTAAAAAATACAAATAACTTACCCCTCGACTTTATTGATAATTCGAGATACATGAGGCATTATTATTGTAAATAATAAAAATGCAACTGGTAGGATTCGAACTAATGCACAATTACAATATCCCTTGATATTATTTGAAACACCAAGGTGTCAAGTCCATATTTTTATGATGACCTTATTTACGCCACTTATGTAACCGAGATAAAAGACATTTCGCGTCCGACATTACAAGGACTTTTTGTAGTAGTGAGTTTTGAGATGCAAAGAAAAATGAGAATGTGATACCTGTTGTTGTTCAGATAGATCAATGTTCAAGGGACCTGTAGAACCTAGTAAAGGTCTATGTCGAATAGAGGCTTAACTTGAATATTGATTGTGGAAGATTTAAGTCAATATCATGTGGATCTTGCAAGATCATGGAGCAATATGTCGTATAGAACAAGAGAGCGTCAAGATAAGAAGACTAGATATTTTTAAGAGTATCTTATATCAAGTAGTTGTATCATTTCTGTAAATAATTATCATTTTATTATTATTTAAAGACCAAAAAATCTTCAATAGAAAACCATTGAAGAGATGATTAAACTCCTGCAAGGATGACAGAGTTGAACCACTATATATTCGATGTACTCTCCTTCTTCTCCCTCTCTCTTTAATTTTATGTATAGTTTTACATGCTTAGATTTGTATCACTTTCATAGAATAACATGATATTAGGATTTATCTGTTTATAAAGATTTTGTTATTAAAGTTTAGATTTGTGATAGATCTAGTCATTTGAATATTCTCTCTCGCGTTTAAGATTGTATGAACTCTTATTGTTAGATTGATCATTCGATTAAGCAAATTCAATTTGAGTTTTTGTGTGTAAATTGGATTATGATAATTGTTGAATTGCTCGTTTAAGCAAATTCATATTTCTCAGTTGTTGTGATTATTGATAATCTGAGTTAACAATAATGTCTATTAATCATATGCTTTATAAAATCGTCATTATCTTTTGCTTCCACTTGTTATATGCTCCTATGAGATCAACAATAAGCCTCAAAGCATGTAATATGCAAATCTATTTGTAAAATTCTGATTTTATAAAAATAAATATTTTTTATAGTGGTCTTTCAAAGGAATGGTGTATTCAACCCCCTCCCCCTCTAGATCTTTTTAATCCTCATATCCTCCACCAACATCATTTACCTCGTCGGACTTACGTGTTTATTATGACATTGATTGGATTGGTGGCTCCACACTCTTCTATATAAGTTGAGTATCATGTTATGACATCCACCACTACTGAAATAATTTGGTTGCAAATTGTCATTTCACTTGTCACCATTTTTAACATATAATAATTACTTCATCATTCGTTTCTTCCTATTTACAAATAGTTGATTTGTTTTCGAAGTTAAAAAGTCATGTCTATTCCGTTTAAGTCTACGTTCACTAAAATTTGCCAAAAATTAAACGGACGAACAAAATTGACAGAACGAGCTGAAAATCTTAAATCAGTTCTTTTAAAACGGTGAGAGAATGGGAATGCACATACTCAACGTTATAAAACATAAAAATAATTAATCAACTATTTGAAAATTTTAACTTAATTTTTAAACTAAAATTTGATCAATCGGATGGCCATCCAAATATACATTTAATCAAACATTGAACAAAATCCTCAACTAAAGCTTACAATGAAGCTATACATAGGCACGAGATTGATTTAGTTTATACGTAGAGTATAATGCAAGTGTTGTTTATTGATGAGAAATTAGACAAGTCTTGCAGTGATATTTCCCATCACGAACGTGGGAAACCCTTTAATTTTGCCTAGGCATGATCGACCCATCCATGATAAAAATATATGAATGAATGAATGAACAATTTGTTTTGTTTTGTTTCACATGCATGCATCATGCACATGAGCTTATATACATATATACATGTATATCCTAATAAAAGCTCACAATATTGGTGGTAGCTAGTAACATGATCACGCTTTATATATCTTGTTATGTCATTGTAGGGTCACTCACCGTAGCACCAATGGGACACATTTTGTATGGACCGCGAGTCCTATGTACGGTCACATCCACATGTTCATGTGTTTTATGTGGGAATCAACTAATTCTGTCACACAGTTGCTTCTGTACAAGGTTTCGATTCCCAAGTTTTATTTAACAGAGTGCAAAACACTATAGTAACTTGAAGAAATGTATAAAAGGTTGTTGGTAAAGAGTGTGTGTGTGTGATGTGTGCATGAGATTGAGTGGATCAAAGGTGGTGGCAAGTTTGAGAGAAGTGAAAGAGTTGCGTGATGGAAAACACTGACTACTACTCTTGATCGGGTTTGTTATTGGATGAGAGTGCTTCATATTTTTTGGTAATTGTTTTGATTGATGCCAATCATCTTCGTTGGTGCTTATTGGGAATGAAAAAAATAAAGAGTTTAGTAATAACAATTATATAAATTTAAAATGGTGATCACCGTATACATTGGATTCTCTCATTCTCTTTTCTACAAGTAACTTACTACAATGAAATTTATTTAGGATAGTTAATTAAATAGCTAAATTTAAAATATATCAATTTTATAAAAGCGATCTTATTTAAGTTTTAAATTTGGTCAAGTTAGATTTTATAAAATTTAAGTATTCAATAATTTTTTTTATATATTATAGATTTCGATAGAGCGTTTGATGATCTTGGTATTGTAATTTCAGATTTTGACCTAAGTAATTTTATTAGAAAGAACACCGTCTTTTTTAAAGTACAACATATTTTGACGAGTGTCTTTTTTAGTAAAAGTGTTTAGAACATAGAAGTTAAGTTTAACATTGACCACAGGGCAGAAAACTGTTTTTGGTTGTTTGCAAGTATCACATGTTCAAAATTTTCTCCTTGCTATCCTTATTGACAGTCTAGGCCAACATATGTCCCCGGTAGAGTACTGTACCATCTTTGAATATTAGCCTATGATTCTCTTATTTTCTGTTGATGAGGTTTTCCCTATTTGCCGCAAGGCGTGTTTGGATACATTTGGGAAACATGCTATCCATTGCAAAGAGCTTCCAGAATTCAAATATCGACATGACTTTGTTAGGGATGTCCTATTTGATATATTTAGGCGAGCAGGGGTATTTGTGAAGAAAGATGAGCCTGTGAATTTCTTGACTGATCCACAGGAGAGGAGATCAACTCGTAGTCCCGCTGATTTTCTGGTGTATGGATGGGTAAGAGGAAAACAAGCATGCATAGATATGATTAGAGTTTCTCCACTGGTGGGACTGAGGTCTGGAGGTATTAATGTGGGACAGTCAGTTATCAATGGCGCTTCAAGTGAAGTGGCCAAGCACGAGAAAGCATGTTCCGACAATCAAGATGTTTATATCATTTTCTTTTGGCACTTTTATTTTTCTAGCACCAGAAGTGATGAAATTTTTACAGAGAATACAAAGATAAATGCATAGTAATATTGTGTTACCTAGGAACATGAATATAAAATTTAAAAGAATTGATTTTACCATCCAAAAAGGATAGCGGCGCAGTTTATTGTCCGCTATTTCTGTATAATCAATCAAGAAATTGATTAGTCATTTTTTTATTTTTTATTGATACACTTAATAAAAGTTAGAGTACTTCTAAATAAGTGGTTATTTTTAAATTTGAGTTTAATTTTTTGTAAGTTTGAATTGTTAGATTAGTTAAAATTATGTTTTATTTAAATATATGTTAATAATTCATTCATTTATCTTTATTTTATATATATATATATATATATATATATATATATATATATATATATATATATATATATATATATTAATGTGCATGAAAGGAGATTATATAACTTCTCACAAAAAATATAAAAAATTATATTAGTATAGAAATATAATTAAAATTTAAAATTTGTAAAAAATAAATTATATATAAAAAATATAATTATTTTTAAAATGTAATATAAAAATAGTATTAATAAAAAAGTTATTTATGTTTATTTAAATAGATAAATTTTATATATTTTAAATATTACTTCCTCTGGTCTTTAATATAAAAAAAAATTATTTTTTAAATTTATTGAAGAATCAATATATCTAGTCTTCATATAGTTTAGATATATTAATTTTTCAATAAATTTAAAAAATAAATTTTCTCTTATATTAAAGACCATAGATATTATTTTTTATGATATTGATTTTTTATTAACAAATTTCATTAATATAGTTCAAGGTGTAAGCATCATGACCTTGATCTAATGCAACCCAAAATCTGGTGTCGGTATTCTCACTCTATCTGCACCTAAGCTACATCATTAACACCCTTACAAGTGTCCACTATAACCTTATAGGAATAATTAGTTAGGAAAAATATCCCATGTTTTGATAAGGATATATTCATACCCCTTCTTCGTAAGATTAAGTTAATTGAACCAAAAAATCATGGTGCTGTAATTGTTAAATTAAAACTAATAAAATAATACTATTTCAAGTATTGTCTAATCTCCAGATATTTTTCTAAAGTCTGTCAAATGTTTCGATCTTTTATATGTTAGCAAGAAACAAAAGAATTCTGTGGTTTCAAGTTTCAACACAATATTTGGAAACATCATTTCAAATATAAATAGATTATGTCTCAATCCACACAGTGGTCCTGATTAATCATCTTCTTTTTCGATTGTTTATCAAGGTAATTAATTTAGATGGTGACCATAAAATTAAATGTATAATTACTGTTGTATAGAGGGCTTAATGATTCTCTCAAATTTTTGGGACCTCAGTGTATTTTTTGGTCATTGAACTGAAAAAGTTCTTAAGCCATAATTATCATTTCTTGACCATTGTTGTGGCTGAATTAGTTCTTAATTTATAATCTGGATTATGATGGCAATATATTGGCCCAAACAACCTTTTTGGACAAATGTGATATGTAGTCTAGAATAGAATTTGTGTGAGGCTAAAAAATTGTGGTTGGTGAAAGAAGGAAAGAAGGGTAAATCTGAGTGTAAGACATTAGTAACTGATTGGCATAAAATTATTAATTAAGGTTAATTTATTCATAGACATATGTTCTTAAGACAAATTAATAACTATATATTTAAATTTAAATTAGTGGATTTTTTAACTCACCTCATGACCTTCTTATTCACTCCTGCGAAATTTTTAAATTGTCTTTAAAAATCAAAATATACTCCTGAAACGCAGAACCATCTGACAAAGTTTACAACAAATCAAAACTTAACTTCCGGTTCTGTACCGTAACTATATTTCCGGTTTGATTCATAACAGAAATTCATAATATTTCATTTTATTGTCCAACATAGAGATACATAAATTTAGCAAATACAAACCGAAAGTTAAACATAAATCAATCATTACAAATCAATATCCTGGTGGACGTTGCAACATCCTCATGATGTCATCGACGGTTCTTGATAAAGTCGCATCTAGTTCGATTGGAACTTTCTCCTGAAAACTTCGATAAGTCGACCACATAGCCCGTAAATCGTCGTCGTTCTTTAGTACACGGTTCATGAACTGCAGATTCCTTTCATTGTTGATTGATGACGAACGATACTCGATCTTCTGTACCTTTCGACCGTCGTCGTAAGGAACAAATTCTTGCAAAGTTTCACGTACCTCAACAATTGGGGTGTACAACATGATCTTGAATTCGCGATACGGTACATCGCTGAGAAAATGAATAACTCCAGGAACTCATTCGATGTTCAATTTCATGTCCATTTCTGATTTTTGTGTTGTTGTAGGGAAAAATATAAGAGGAGGGGTATGTTTATAGTAGAAAGATGTAAACATAAATCATATCCTTGTTTCAGTGGCACAACCGTAAGTTAAATTCCAGTTTTATACTTAATATCAAAACTGGAAGTAAACTTCCGGTAATGGCCTAAGACTGAAAAACCAAAAACATAACAGAAACAACAACATATAACACAAAACTCATATATTCATTTTTTTTTGCAAATGGTCAAATTACAAAAATGAGTATATTTCCACATCATAATACATTATCAAAATGAAGTTAACATTACAATGCTACCTATACTGCTTGAAATAGCCGAAAAAAAATATCGTAGGATAAATTCACCGGTGGCACCCCTTTCGACTTTTCCCTATTTATTTATATATCTATTTCCCTCAACTTATTGTATTCTTGCGTCCTTTCCATGAAATTATCTGGCCATGTCTCTGATGCTTCTGTGAAATGAAGCACCCACTCTGGTGATGTTGGTGGTATCGGGCATCCCGGTTTCAAGTTGACTTAAACAAAATATCGTGGATTTGAAATCCACCCAACACAAATGATACGATCAATGGGATTTGGTGTATGAGCCGTGTGCAGAGAAAAAAAGTCTCCAAAAAAATGTATCTTGTCAGGTTAATACACACCCTGCCATACGCACTTCCAATGAGATGACCCATTTCAGGGAACCGCATCCATTTGTCCTCCGGTGCACATCCAACCTTAATAGGTACTAGCGTATGATGTATTTTCTCAACATTCTCCATACTCTCGAACACACGTGTGTACAACTCTCTATGTTTCGTTAACTTTGTGATTAGAGTATCTCGCACAGTATTGTAATACTCTTCATGGCTACCTAGCAAACAAGAAACAACTCGAAATCCACAATTACCGTCACCGACCACATTGACGATCCTTTCAACGTATTTGTGAATGAAAACCGACATGTGATCAATGAATGGTATTTTTGATAGAGGCAGTGTAGGCGGTGGTTTGCTAATATTGGCACCTTTTGGAAGCATATTTCTGAGATTTCGGTGTAGGTGAGTCAGGAAATACGTTGTCAACATGTTCATAATACGAAGGATTCCTTGTAGTAGAATTGTCGCTCGGTGTAGTGTTCAACTTTTTCGGTGCACCTTTTGTTTTTACCGGTTGAGAGGGTGGTTTCAAATCTGTGGTCTCTGAAAACGCAGTTTTTCTCAACTCTTCTTTAATGTGGAGTTTGGTGGCGTCATCGGCTCTCAAAAATCTAGCTTGTATTGCTTCCCATTCGGTAAGGATGGAGATGTTTGATTTATCACTTTTCATTTTCCCGTCATCCTCAAAACTAAGTCTCTTCCAATGAATAGAGACCTCGTCCATACGTATCGGAACATTACCACTCATATTCTTGGCTATGACACAAGCACATGGGAGACCATATGTTTTTATAATAGTACACCCACACTTTGAGGTGTCATCACCCACAGTTGAAGCTCTTGTGGCCTCATTAAATCGGTATCATAGTCGGTGACAATTACCTTTGGCATATCCTCTTGGTCCTTCAACATGGACCGACACACATTTAAAGCCCGCTGAAAGTTATCTTCTTTTTCGCATTCGAAAAATGCAAAACCAACTGAGTACGTCTTCTCAGTCGATGTAACACCAACAATTTCCAACAATGGTAGCATGTATTTGTTGGTTTTGTATGTCGAATCCATTACGACCACGGTAGGAAATGTGTTGAACAATTTAATGGAATCAGGATGAGTCCAATAAATGTCTCTAACAGTTTCCCCTTAATCACCTCGTCGGTGCCTACAAACATAATTATTGTCATCAAGAACTTTCAGAAGGTGTTGCATTTCGGTTAGATCCTCCCGAATCGCTAACTTTGTTTGATAACGTTTATTGTACACTTGTTTGATATTAGAGGTGTTCTCTGGTCTTTTGCGCTTCAAGATTGCAAGAATATTTTTGGGAGGTACCAGATTCAAAGTCATGTCGAAAACACAAATTTTCTCATCCGGAAGTAGCCGACATGCTATTGGATGACCGACCAACTTTAGAGTTAAATCGTGATTGTGTTCTCCGCTTATCACATTAAACTTCCACTTATGTTGGCCATCAGATAACCACGCAACCGAAACGGACACTCACATTTTCTAGTGTCGGTTTCCTCGCGTTTCAAATTTTGAATGCGAGCCACATATTTTCCACTCCTTTCGCAAGTCAAAATAACAAAGGCATTTCTTCTATCAGTCCCGTTATCGAACCTTGTTATCACGGTACCAAATTCTAACCTCGTTGCCTTTAAACGAATCCACTGCAACATATCGTCCCGGAATTCAAATTCTTGAACATTTTCAAAATGTTCACGAACATCTACCGCCTTAATTACGCGAATTAGAACTACGGTCGACGATACAACTTCGGTGCCATCGGGCTTAGGAATTTTATCAGGGTGCACCATACCTATATAACATAATACAAATCATAAATACAGATATACAGTTAAATCTGCTGCATAATTTCAAAACAGAGACAAAATCAGAAATAAACTTCCGGTTTAATTCAATTATAAATCAGAAATAAACTTCTGGTTGGTACATAACCTTATCTTTAGCAAAAAGTTATAGATTAATGAAGGGAATGAGGGATAAAAGGGATGATGTTTACCTGAAATTCTTCTTTGTTGAGCTTTTTCTGATATGACAAACCAAAAAAGTATGGATTTGGAGTGGAAAATGGATTGAAATGGAGAGTGTTTTGGAGAGGTTTGAAGGAAAAAGTGTAAAATGGTGTTGATCACCATGGTTGCTGCTTAGCAATCAGCATTCGTGAAAAAATCGGAAATAAACTTCTGGTGTCGTACAAAATATTCATGTGGCATATAATTCAATGTTTCCGCTTCTATGGCCGAAGTAACACCTCCGGTGTCATATCAGAAGTTAATCTTCGGTGCAGTTTTTTATAATTTCAGGGATGACACCACATTTTGACTGGTTTGAACAAAATAGAGTGCGAATCGAAAATAAACTTTCGATTTTGAGAAGCACATTTTGGAGTTTTTATGGAGTGTCCCCACTCCTATAGGATGAGTTAAGAAATTCATTTTAAATTAAAGCTTTGACATCTAATTAATTGCTACTAATGCATTTATTTAATGAGTAGTTAAGCATTTAAAAGTATTTATATTTGATTAATTTTAAATTTAATTATAATCTTGATCTCTTTTATATATTTTTTAATTTAATAATAATAATAATAGTAATAATAATAATAATAATAATAATAATAATAATAATAATAATAATAATAATAATAATAATAATAAAATTGTATGACGTGATCAAACTAAAATTTATCGTAAAGTTTAGGTCTATGGAGTGTGTTAGAAGTGACCTGCAAAATATTTAGAAAATGAAAAAACGTTGCTTTTAAATAAATAGATAAAATTTATATTAGAATAGAAGGATCTTGAAACTACATATGCAAATTTACAATTACATGGTGAACATTTGAATGAGATGGTAAGTGTCTCTTTAATTTTGACTTGATCGAATATTTATAAAAATTAATTTGTCCTACTTCATAATATCAAAGTCAAGTATTTTTTATTTGTAGTCTTTGAATGTGTTTTTTTTTATTAAAAAAATCCTATCAATTATATTAAAAAAGTTACATCCATATTTTTTAAGTTCAAATGAAAATATAAAATATAAATAAATTTTAATTATATAACAAATGCTTAATATAACTAAATATATTTCAAGTGTTAATATAACTATAAAAATTTAATTTTGCAACCTCAAAGTACCAAGTTCAAATTAATTATAAGAATGTTTGTAAAATGTTTAATATACTTTAGTTTATAAATTTCTCTTCTTTTCGGTTCTCTAAATAAATTTAAATTCATATATGGCAGATTTGAAAAATAAAAAGTATTTTTACCTCAAGCAAATCAATTACTATATAACTTAGGTGGGTCACTGCATCATTCTGTTTTCCTCAACATGCTTCTATGTTTTTTATCTATAATGACATCCTATAGATCTCCTTTAATTTGTTACGAGAAATGATATAGATGCGATTGATTTGAAAGAGAGGATATACTACTATAAATATTTTTATGCTTTTTATCTTATTTTGTTTCTAATTTGGCTAAGGTTCAGTCTAACAGCAACGCTTAGCTATCATCAACTACTACTCCATATAACAATAACATTGTTTTCATGCATTACACATCTGATTTTTTTCATTGTATTCAAATATTAATTTCGTATTAAAATGATTATCGATTAGGATTTTTTTTACGTGGATTAATTGTGCAATAGTATTATATAAAATATTATATTTTATAAAATTAATTTTATTGATGTATTAGAAGTAGTGTCTAAAATAAAAAATGAATGACACAATTAAAAAAATATAATTATTATTAAATAAAATAATATTTATTTTAAAATAAATTTTATTTATTAAAAAAAATTATAAATTTTATTCGTTTTAACTGTTATTTTGAGGCGGCGAAAGTTTCTATACTCCCTCTAATTTTTTAAGTGTCATTTTTTAGTAAAAAAATTATTTCGTTTTAATTGTAGTTTTTAAATTTTTAGATAGGATTAATTATTGTTGTCAAAATCTTTTTTAATAATTCATTAGAGAGAGAAATTAAATAATTAAGGATATTACATGTAAAAAAATAGTAAAAAATATTTAAAAACAATTTAAAAAATAGAAAAAATATAATAGTCAAATATTCAATAATATTCATATAAAAAGAAAGCGATCTCTTTCCACGTAACTAAAAAATCTAAATTCAAATTCAATTTTAAACACGCATCGCATGAATTTTATTGTCCATTATAATTCTTTCATTTATTATTTATTCTCTGCATTTGCGTCAAGAGTATTCGTAAACAGTTACCTTATACAATGATTTTTCACAATAGCTAAAACAGAATTATGATGCAAGAATCTTAAATTCCACTGAGAAAATGGCACACTTTTTTTAAACAAAAAACAAGAAATTTAGTAGAGGACAAAAAAGCTTTATCTGTCCACAGTATAAGTAAAAAATTTAAAGTCATTCATAAAAATTAATGTAGAAATTTTATTGAACAGGAACAGAAACACTCTTGGTCCCCTACATTTCAGAATCTCCTATGCATTGGGTATTTCTAGCCTACAAAGGAAAAATCAAATACTCTTTTTCACCACCAATTTTTTCCCAATTAAAATATTTAAAGTTTTTTCACTTTGGTAAAACTTTATCTACATTTAATTTGATCCTCTGTAAAATCTTTTCCCATATCATGACAAACTTTCCTCTCAATTCACAGTTACTTCCCACTAACATAATTTCCCTTTCCTTTCCTATTTATTTCTATTTTTTTAATACTTTTTTGCTTTTTAAGTAAATTTGACTCAGAGCACAGAAGTTCATGCATTTAATACTACTACTACTGACTAATTTAATTTTTTAAAATAATATTAACAATTTTTTAATCAGTTAATTGAATACAGTGTATATTATAATATTTTTCAGTAAAAAAATAAATTACTTAATAAAGAATTTAATATAGTATTTTTGGTGGTTGGTATTTTTGCTGTAGTATACAGTAAAAATTAACTATGCAGCATGATTTTTTTTATTTTTGGAGAATTATTTATGCAGCATGTCATGAATTATTATTATTATTATTATTCCTCTCTTTTCCCTACCAAATTTTATTTTTGGTGACTTTTCCCCACCAAAATGAACCAAGTATCAGTGTAAGATTTTGCTGCATTCAATTTTCTTCTCTCCCTTTCATTACTGACGTTAGCATTGGGAACCCACCTCACTAAAATAATAGTTTTTGTTAGTCTACATTAATTATACTAACATAATGTATAATTTCAATATAAAAATCACAAATACCATTTCATTGTTTTTTACAGTCATTTTATTGTTATTTATACAAACGACTTCTTGCATTTTATAATAATTTTTACTTTTGATTTAAAAATTGCAAGTCATTTTTTTACTTTATATTATAACTTTAATTATTTACTTTCAATTATTTAATTAATATTATCACCTTAAAATTATTGATTGATATTTATGATAATAGAAGTTCATTAATACTAATATGAATAGTAAGGTAAATTCATTGTTATCATTCTTTTTTATATTATGGAACAATCGAATAATGAAATTACTACTAATATCCACAATGATACTTTGTTTATTTGGCTTTTTAAATGGATTTCAATGTAACACATCACTTATTTATAATTATTTTAATATTATATTTAATAAACATTAATTTTCTGCCATCCACCGCCTCAAAAAGTATTAAATAAATTTTACTAATAACTATATATTATTACATTTCAACAATACTCATTAATTTCAATAAAAAAATTTATTAATTCGAGTCACAGAAAATTAAGGCAATAAAAATAGTTTGTATAATTATCCACTTCTTAATTTTATATAATTTTTTTTAAAGAAATAAAGCTAATTTCTTTCATTAATCAAATATTGTTCAATATTACTATTAAGAGTAATTACATTAATAATAATATTATTAGTTCGAATATTTGTCATCTTTGCTAACGAATTGACTTTCATATTTACTTGCCGCTTAATAAAATTAATTTAAAGTTGAGAAAAAATATGTAACACATGCTTAATAGACAAGATAATAAGACTAAATTCGGAGCTATCAACATTCTTAGAGTGAATTGCTTGAACCACCACTTAAGAGTCATTTTCGAAAATCACATAATTCATATGCACCGCGATAACGTCTTGCATAGCCTCTTTCAAATTCATGGTTTCCGCTTCTATGATGGAGAGAAGGCCGAAATACCAAGCTACAATTGCAGTAATAAATCTATCCAAGTTATCTCTCACACACCAACCCCTATGGTACCTCTTTGATTTTTGAAACTCGCATCTACATTACACTTCACCCACCATTCATTTGGTGGGTTCCAAATTGTCAGGTCGTGATGGGCATTGTCTATCCCATTACCTTCTCAAACTGAAAATCAATCTTGTCAATTAAAATATGCTTGCAGACCTAAATCTGTTACCTCATCTTGATCACTATTCCAAATAACATTATTTGTATTATTCCGAAGCACATCAATCAACACATCAAATCTACTAGCATCTCTCATATCCTTTATACTATAGATATCAAGAATCATTGAAAGAATGTAATCATAAATCAATTATAGAAGTCAAATTTGCTTCTCGACAACACTAATTAGTAGTAATACAACCAAAAATACACATGTCAATCATCTTCATCTTTGTTTTCGAAAATTTGACAAATTGAGGGACATAGGACATAGTGTTGATGAAGCCTAGTACGAGTTGAAAAATATCCTCTACAAATCCTCCATAATAAGTGTTTGGCTCTAGAGAGCGCCATAATATTCCCAAGGATATAATGACTCTCCTCTGTTCTTCTGTCCCACTGGTTTGCTTGATACTTTATCCACAATCTAAACCTAGATCTAACATTGTACTCACCATTTTTCTCCTCTTTCCAAATCATACCATCTTCTAACACACACCCACCAATGGGGTCTGTAAGATATCTTCAGCCATTGCATGATCAAACAAATAATTAATAGCTTCCACTTTCCATTGTTTAGCATTAGGTAGTATGAGATTTTTAACATAAAGATTATACACACCTTGTTCTTGAGGACCACACAAGCACCATTCTCCTTTCCCTCTTAGCCAAGGTTCATTCATAACATTAATTAAACATCTTGCAATCAATCATTAAAACATCCTTAGCTTTTCAAAGGCTCCTCCAAAATAGACTTGGGTTATTACCAAGATTGGCTTCGAAAAACGAGGATCTAGAAAAATACCTTGCTTTGAATATTTTGGAAACCAATGTGTGATGTTTTGTCATCATATGTCAACCTTGCTTTTCCAACAAGGATAAGTTAAAAGCTCGGAAATCTTTGAATCCCAATCCCCATTCCTTATTTGTACAAGTTAACTTCTCCCACGCCATCCATTTTCTTTCTTTATTATTACTGTCTCCCCCACCAAAAGGAATTCAACATATTCTCAATATCATTCACTACTACATCTGAAATAAGATACACACTAATTATATAAGAAGATATTGATTGCAAAATTGATTTTATCATCACTTTTCCACTGCTTTAGACAACGACCTTCATCTCCAAGAGTTTATTCTTTTCCATATATGATCCTTAATAAAAGAAAAAGTCGCATTTTTTCATCTACAAATCTTCGACGGTAACCCCAAATTCGTACCTCTATCTAACACATGGTGAAATCCCATTAATTTAGAAATATCCTCTTGGTTCGATCTACTAATATTACGACTAAAGAACACTTTAGCCTTAGTCAGATTTATCTTCTGACCCGACGTGTCTACATAGATCTTAAGTAACCCCGTATGATCTATCACCTCAAATAAATTAGCCCTATAAAAAAACAATCGTCAATAAAAAACACATGAGACACATTAGGTGTCTCTTACATATTTAGAGTTCATGGATAAAATATTCATTATACTATTGATATTATGAGACACATTGATGTAGAAATGAGACCTAATATCTAACAAATAATTAATATTATACTAAATAATTAAAGTAATATTCATTGATGACAAATTGTTTATTGAAAATTTATCGATTTTTCAGATAAATGCATTAGATCTCACTTGTTACATGTTAGTAGCCTTCGCTTGGTATAGGAATCAAGTGTGACTCGTTGAATTTTACATATAGATTATAAATGAGTAAAATATTAGATATATAGATGAGATGTTTGATATATCTAATGACTTTTTTGAATGGAGGCATAGACATCTTTTTGAAAAAGAATTACAAGTGTGAGTAATATGGGAAAATTCTACATTGGTTTGGAATGTGAAGACTTGAGCATTTATAAGTGGGCTCGTACCAGCTAAATGAATCTATTATGGGTTGAAGGTACATCTTTTTCTGAGTAGAATCCATGAACCTATCACCTTAAGGTTTTATGAGAGTATGTAATGTGTCTCTCACAAATATGTGTTGCTCAAAAGAAAGTATTCAAAGTAAAGAATGTTCTCTCATGTTGACCCCGTGAATTGCCCAAACACATCTCTTTTTTTATGACACGTGAGTATTATATTTATGATTATTTTTTGAATTCTTTGAATTCTCCTACAAATGATATTAAAGTTTTAGTTTGACTATGATTATGTGTTTGGTGGTATCGTATAATTTGGGAGACTCCATATTTGTGGAAAGATTATTGAATTAAAGTATGAGTGAAATTCACTCTCTCATGACTATAAATAGATAAATATTAAATTTATAAGAGTTGTGATTCATACATTGCGCAAGGCCCAAGATTTATCATTGTTAAATTATGGCTAAATAAGATTTTATAAAATATTTATTACAATTAAATTGTGATTAAATACGATCTCTATTTATTTTGTCATGTTTAAACTATAGTTAACCTACATAGCTGTGTTTTAAAACCCGGACCGTGTTGGTTGATCGAGCCGATTAAACCGTGAACTAGAAGATAGATCAGTTGAATAAGGTCATCATACCATATTACAATTGATCCGATAAAAATTGGTGTGACCTCATCGATTCGTTGGTCAAACCAGTAATCCAGAAGATTGCGTGATCCATCAAATAGATTTTTTTAACTTAATTATAATTATAATTGTGATCTCTATTTTCATATTTTTCTTAAATGTTAGTGCATTTATTTTAAAATATAATTTTATTAATATTTATAATTATGTTAATTATTTATAATTTTTAAATAATGTTATAATTATAAAAATGAAATTTTGTTAAATTTTAGTAATCAAATCTATATTGTAATTTTGCCAACTGCATAAAATTACTATTTACAAGAATAAATTCATAGAATTGTCATAAAATTTACGTTTATAATTTTTGTTCATAATTTTTTTTTAATTTATAGAAAATAAATTAGAAGTCATGCAGTCTGACCAGTAAATTATTGGTCTGACCAGTGAATTATTGATCTGACCAATAATCTAAAACTCAATAGTTTGATCGATTCAATAATCGGTCAGAATTTTAATATATGTTTAATTATGCGTTGAAAAATAATAATTTTAAAAAAATTAATTTTAGTTAAAATTGAGTTTAATATAAAATAATTTTTGTTTGGATATATTCTAGTGATTTATATGAAAAATATCATTTGAATATTTTTATCAAATTTTCTTTTGGATGTGTAAATGATGAAAATGACAAAAACAAAAGATAATGCGATTTATTGATGTTTAATTTAAGGGCAAAAATGAAAAACCGATTAAAAGAGAGAATTGGTTCCTATAACATTTCAAAAAATAAAAAATTGTAATTTCAAAAAAATCAATTTTAAATGAGAAAAAGCAAGTAGCAGCAGACAGTTTGAAAATATCAAACATTCCAAAATTAATTTTAAGGGAATAAAATTGATTCTGATGTTTTCTACCTAATAACCAAACATAAACTTAAAACATTGCCACATAGAATCTTCAAAACTTTGAGATAACCTTGAATTCATTTACTATTTTAGGAGTATATAGCATCACTCATGGTTGATTATGGTTTCTATGGACTCTTAAACAAAAATTATTGAGATCAAGTGTAATTGTGATTGAGTAAAATATTTAATTTATAAGAGAAGAAGTTCATCTACTAATTAGTATAATAAGATTTTGGACAGTGATACACTTTCTTGTTCTTTTTGTAGTTCTTGAGCATTTTTCGTGTTATTACTCCCTCCTTCTCCAATATTTCTAAACAGAGTTTTTATTCGACTTGGTGTAATAGCTATTATATATGTGTGATTTTAGTTTAAGTTCAAAACTCTACTACTATCTATTAAATATTGTGTGGTTTTAGTTTAAGTTCAATATTCTACTAATATCTATTATATATTGTGTGATTTTAGTTCAAATTTAAAATTCAATTGTTAATATATTATTATACCTTGTTCATTTAAATAAATAATTTTATATAACTGCAAAAATTTATTTTCTCTAATCTAATTTATAGATATTACAAAAGCAATTTTAAAAAATGGAATATATTTGGCCTATTTATTTCAGCTTTAAAAAATAGATTTTATAAAAAAAAATTTATTTATTTTATCTAAATTAAAATATTAATTTTGATATTCTATGATATAAACATACATTATTGAAGGTAAAAACATAGTCAAAATCGTAATATTTTAAAAATATATATTTCAAAAATAATTTTATGAAAATTTATTTAAAATGTTTATAAAATTAAATAATTTTTTAATATTCAAAAAAGTTTCAATAAAATTATAAAATATATAAAATATAAGAATAATTACTCAAACCAAGTTTTCATTTAAAATTTTTACAAATAAATTTATAAAAAATTTTACTCAAAAAATTATGTAATACTCTAACATATTTATTATTATTACTAAGAAAATAATTTTTAATGTAAAATACAATATCATTTAAGTTTCGTGGGTAATTTTTATTTTAGACAAGATAAAAAGATGTTAGAAATAATATATATATATATATATATATATATATATATATATATATATATATATATATATATATATATATATATATAAATTTTGTTTATTTCTCCAAATGACAATGTTAAATAGAGATATTATTAATTTTAATATTCAAAATAACATGATTAAAAAATAGTGTAACAATAAAGCAACTAGAAATATAAAATAAAAATGGTGGGCCTTTCAATGCAAAGGGAAAACCAGGTGACACACACTGCCACACACACATGACACACCCATCTGTTACCCTTTAATTTTCTTTCTTCCAATCAAATCCTTTATAAATACTCCTTCTCACCCTTCTTTCTCACTAATTTCACTGCCCACAGTTTCTTTTCTCTCTCTCTTTCTCTTTCCTCTTACCAACAGAACAAAAACAAACACCAATTTCTCTCTTCTCAATGGCTTCTTCTTCTTCGATGGACACTCCACAGCCACAGCCACAACCTCCTCTCTACTTTGATGAAAAATGGAAGCTCTCAAAGAAAGAAGCATCAACCCGTAGCCGATCTTCCTCAACATCTTTCATCAAGAACACTTCAACAACACAAAGAAAGTGTGCTTTTGCCAGGAAATGTGCCCGTCTTGTCAAAGAACAACGCGCTCGTTTCTACATCATGAGGCGTTGTGTTACCATGCTTATTTGCTGGCGTGATTACAGTGATTCATAAACAACAACAACAACAACAAAAATATCCAAAGGGTTTGTTTGTTTTCTAGAAACAAACAAACAAAAAGCTTCATAAAGCTCTCTATTTTTCTTTTAGATCTTTTAGTTCTCTTTTTTATTAGCAAAATTGTATTATAAAGAGTACTGTTAAAAGAGATACTCCAACCCATTAAAACCATAGTCTGAGTCCGGCGTATTCCGGACTCAGACTATAGATCTTTTGTGATTGTCTTATGAATCTTCTTCATACATGTACATAAAATATTAGGTAGAACTAGAGAAGTTTTCAATTTCAATGTTTTCTATGTAACTCTTTTTGGGTATTTTGGAAAAAGAAGGAAATTGTGTTAGAACTGAGGAATTGACATGGTTTAAGGTTTTTTTTTGAATAGTTGAATTTTTTGTGATGGTTGATGTTGTTTGTTTGTTGGTAACTTTGGGATTGAGGAAGTGATTTTTGAGATCTAGAAAAAAAAATTCTGAGATTCCATTCAAAGTTCTGCAGCTGAGATGATGAGGTAAGGTAGACTCTGTTGTGTACTACTGTGTGTGTAGATCTAAATGGGCTTAGGATGACGCAAACATTGCTGTTTATTTAATACTACTATTTGTTTTTCTAGAATTGTTATTTTAATCATGATAATTTAATGATGGGAAGTTGTGAACTAATTTTGTTTTATATTGTTTATTCATTTCTGTAATGTGTAAGAGTGATAAGGGAATAAAATAGTCAGTTTAAGTCAGTTTAATAGGGTAATGTAAATGTGAAATTTCGAACTCATGCAACCTAATACATAGTATTAATTTGAGTGATTAGTCTCCATGAAATTTGATTTTGATAAAATTTGAGTGATGAGTTTTCACAATTATACATCACATTAATCAATATGATTTTGGAAAAATATAAGAGCATAATTTAAATACCATTTGCATTGACAAGGCGACATAATTTAAATATAATTATAAGTGTATGATTTTAACACCAACATGTATTTTTTTTTTTTGAAGTGTGAGTAATATATAGATATTGATATTGATATAGCAATATCGATAATAATTTTAAAATTTAAATAATTTAAATATAATTACAATATAATTACAAGTGTCTCATATTAAGTGTCTTAAAAATATTTTTGTTGTTTATAAATATGTTTGGAATAATATTATAAAAGTGTCTTAATAATATTTTTGTTGTCTCATATTAAGTGTGCGGAGTAATATTGTATTCCCTCCTTTTCTTTTTAATTGTCACACTTGCTAAAATCTCTATTACCAAGACAACTAAAAAAGAATGAATATATTTTTTTTCTAATTTATTATTTACTTTTATCACTTCTCTTTATTAGACACTCTTCATTTAACGTGTCAATCAAAAAATAAAAATATAATTGAACTTATACCTATATAGTGACAATTAAATAAAAATAATTTTTTTAAAAAATATAACAAATATAATTGAACTTATAACTATATAGTGACAATTAAATAAAAACAATTTTTTTTTTAAAATGTAACAATTAAATTTTTTGTACAAATATAACCACGGAGGGAGTAGAAGATAGGGAGGTGTTACAGACTGTGCTGACTCAGACGCCGGTGGTTCAAGTCTGTTTGTTGTTTTAGGCACGGCTCTTTGTATAATCTTGTTTATTTTATGAAAAATTTACAATGTGAATTACTATAATGTCCTGTACTTGATAGTTTGAGAATAGTTCTTTGACCATTTAAGGACCACTTTGACCCTATTATCTTCTACAAGGGTATTTTTGGTGTTTCATCTTGTAATTCATTGTCATTTTCGTTTTGTTTTCAGTACATGTTTGAAAAACATCCAAATCACTAAAGAAAATTGTGGTGAATTGTTTCCTAGTATTAAAGGTTGTAAGTATTTCAGTAAATAAATGAACTTACGGTGAATTCAACAAATTACAGTGTCACCAAAATTTCGTTGAAGCCTTAAATTGTTTTTTTTTTTCTCTCTAAATTATTGTAGTTTTGTTAAATTTACCCATAAGTTCATATATTGTGTAAATCTAAATTAGTGGTGGTGTTTATAGCTCAACCAAACATGAGGAAGAAAAAAACTCGATCATAATTTCTCAAATTAGTGTAAACATAAACTATCAAAAGATTGAGCATTGTTCTAATTCCCTATTTAACATTACACACCCAACATACAACCACTAAAATACTAGTTTTCAAACACTATTAAATTAAGGTCATTCTATAAGCAAATCTGGGAAAGATTCAAGTTTGTTTCAATTTTTTTAAATGATTTAAAAGTGTAACATATTTTTGTTTAAATAATTAAAAAAAATTATAAATTATTTAAATAAAAATTTGGTTTGAATAATTATTATTAAAATGTTATTTTGTATATTTTATTATTTTATTCATTTTTTTAAATATTAATTTAAAAAAAAAAAATTTAAGAAATTAAATTGATATATTAACCATCAAAAAATCTTTCCTGTTAGAATAATATAACAAGTGTGAGTAAGAGAGAAAATAGTCTCACATTGGATAGGAATGTGGAGACTTAAACATATATAAGTGGGAGAACTCACTCACCTATCACCTTAAGGTTTTAGGTGAACAAGTAGTGTGTCTCTCACAAGGGTGCTTGTTCCGAAGGGTGGATCTAAAGGGTATTCTTTGGAATACCCTAAACATAGAGAAGTTTGTCCCGATATTAGTTTTGGAGTCTTATACAAGAGGTCCTGAGATCAAAACCTGTAGTAGGCAGATTTTGCACATTTTATTCTTTTATCATGACTTCAATTTTTTACTTTCAACTATTTTAATTCTTTTTTCTTACTGCATTCTTTTCATTCTTTTTTCTTACAGCAATACTTTTACGTTTTATTACACTTACAATAGCTTGAGTGTAAAATCTATCTGCCTCATAGAAATCTTTTGTGTTATTAAAGTCTTATAAGAAAAAAAAGTTATGATATTATCACTTAGAGTAACTGGTTGGGCTGGAGTATTGTCATTTTTATCTTGTTGATGGTGAAGTTATGTTGTCTGAGTTCCCTAACCAATTCCCTTATATGTCTTTGAACTTGGGCGTCTGTTGGTTTTTTGCTTTTTGAATTATCCTTTTCTATAGGTCATGTGTAATGTAGGGAAATTGCAACCAATACCTATTACTGATAACTTTAACATGCAATTTTTATTAGATACCTTGACTGATAGAACCAACTGGTATATTATACTCAAAATAGGAAAGATCCATTTTGATTACAACAATGACAACACTTTAAGGATTTGTCTACCTCCCAATGCCATAAGGCCCAATTACTCTCAAATTAAAAGATGTTGTCCTCTCTAATCCTCCTATATATGGATAGACAACATGCCTTATTTGTCCCAACTAACTTTCAACAAAACTACTAACTATCTATTAACTAATTAACTAACTAACTAACCAACTACTTAATTAACAAGTAAAAACTTCTGAACTAGCAATAATAGACCTATCATTGACTTCCCAATTTGTTAAGCTAATTCTTGTATATTATCAGCATCAAGATATGTGCCAAATTAAGCACTAACTCTTTCATTTTGAGAATGCATATAAAAGAAGATTATTGGTCTTGCTTTAGTGGTGATAGAAAGATTTTTGGTAGTTCATTAAAAGTTATATGGATTCAGACAGTTAAAAACTAAATACATATTGATATCTTGGTAGAATAGTATTATTGTATCTTTATCAATAACATGCATATTTTGGACAAAGAAGTGTCAGATGAATATAAAGACTAATGAATATGTTGAATTCCTTGATTTCATATAAAATTACACATCATTGTAATGCATGAGTTATGTGAATATACTAAAGGAGAGGGATTTTCCGAGGGCTTTGACAATTAGACTAGAATGTTTTTTATTTTTGAGTTGTAATTGAAATACTAGTATATTTTTATTAAGTAATATTATCATATTTTTATCATTAATTTTTTCTACGTTTTTTTATTATATATTTTACTTTCACTATGGGAATACCGTGAATTTTGATCCTGGCTCCGCCCCTGCTTGTTCCTCAACTTTATATCAATATTCCTACTATTAACTCCCTCTAACAAACTTGTACATGATCGTGGGTAGCGTCTCGCATACAAGTTTGATGGGGAATATTGTGGACTCACACTTGAGGACAAACTTGAACATGGTCGTGGGTAGCGTCCCGCATGCAAGTTTGAAGGGGAATATTATGGACTCACACTTGAGTGGGAGTGTTGGAATAATATATAAGTGTGAGTAAGTGGGAAAATATTCCCATATTGGATAGGAATGTGGAGACTTAAGCATATATAAGTGGGAGAATCCACCCGTGTAACACCCCATCTAAATACTCCGAATATATTAATTAAATTAATATCTAAATCATCTTTAATCAGAGTTAACATGATATAATTAGGGATGTCACAATTAATAAACAAAGTAAACTTCATTCAAACAGTAGCCATGCTACACTGAGGATCATCATTCAACAATTCAATCATTATAAGACCATGTCTTACACAGCGGAAATACCAAAACCAAAATTTAATAAAACATCATAGTTCTCAGGAATTCAAATCCAAAACTTATTAAACAATAATGATTCTCTTAACTAAGCGTTCCCCAGTGTTACAACCTAATCAGAGCATGACACTGACACACGGACTAAAAAGATAAGCTCTAGAGCCATCCTCACCGACTCCTCAGCTGCTAATTTAATCTGAAATGGTAAAGTAAGGGTGAGACTTCTCATAATTAAAGCATATTATAAGTCTTTCAATCAATAATATATCACAAGCATATTAATTTCACCCACTTAACATAAATTCAGATTCACACACACACAACCATATTCATCATGCTTATTCATAACAATCAACGAAGAGTAACACTGGAAGACATCCTAACATGTTACCACTTCATACAAATATAATGCAGACTCAATGCATGCGGTACCGACTCGTGACCAAGTCACCCAACACTGATCCATCATCAACCGGATACAGTACCATCGATTCGTCCTTAACCACTCGGACACGAATCCAGCCTAACCACCCATCCTCACTCGGGTATCGGTTATCGGCAATCCAAGCCAAATTCCGCACAATGGGAATTAACTTCACCAAACAATGCATATGCACGCACATCATTAGCATGCAACATCAATCAGTCTATGTATACATTCATTGAACATAACTGAATCTCAACAATCAACATGATATATCAACTAATCATGCATACATCTAACATCAGCATAAACATGCAAACCAATCAACATGATATATCAACCAATCATGCATACATCAACATAGGTTATGACCACCTCAGACATCATAAACCCTCATCACCCACAACATGATATAATCACCTATCATGAAACAATTCGTCACAAAGCATAAATATGCCAGACACTTACCCTTCAATTGGTAAGACTATCACCAGTATTATATCACAATAACGACAACTAAGGTCAACAGCCATCAGGCATATACAACACCAACAAACACATGATATCAATACAATCATGACTACACCAATTATCATAAACCGAATCAAAACCCAAGAACATGATATTCCAACCATCATGCACACAAATAACAACAGCATAACACGCTTTACATTCACTCAGTATCAATATATCCATCACCACAGGATCTCTACTGCATACACATCAATATGCGTCAGTCAAAAGTCACCTATCTCGGAATTTGGCTCATTTTCAAAATAATTTCAAGTTTTGGAAAATATTTTCATTTCATAAAATAGAGCATTAAATTTAGGAAATAACGTCCAAAATGGCGCTCAAAACGGACTTACGGTTTGAAAGTTATGAATTTTCAAAGTTTGATATTTTTCAAAAATTAAAGTTGGAACCCGGTTCCGTCACATACAGGAACCGGTTCCTGAAAAGTTCAAAAACCTCGTTGCTGGAAAAATGTATGGGAACCCGGTTCCGTCACATACAGGAACCGGTTCCTAAGTGCAATTTTCCAATTTTTACCAATTTTTCAAAGGGAACCCGGTTCCGTCACATACAGGAACCGGTTCCCACGTGTTAAAAAGCCATTTCCTGCACTTTTGACAGCATCCATCCATTTCAATTCAAACTCAAACATACCCATACGAGTTGCTATATAAGAACCACCAAAATACATCATTTGGCATCATCGATCTCATCAAACAACATATTTCCATCATCTATTTTCATCTACTGACACTCTAATCATATTCCATACATATTCCGACACAATCAGACTCAATCTGACACCAACTGACACTATTAGGTATACATCCATGGAAACCTAGAATTTCCTAAACATAGATTCCTAACATGCCATGGTCTATAATATTAACATCAAAACCTATAATAAGCAATAACCAGTCGAAATCACCCCTTACCTTGTGGGTTCTTCGATTTCTGACGCTCCTAGGTCTTTTTCCTTCTTTTCTCCTCTTCTCAATTCCACGTACAGTGAGTTTTCTCCAAAAAAAAATCCTTTTTCCTCTTTTCCTTCTTTTATTTCTTTTATTATTCTAATATAATAAAAAATAACATAATTAATGTGAGTGGAGTCTTTTACCCCTCACACCCTCACTTTATTCATCACACCACCAATAAACCCACTTCCATTTAATTTAATTGACCTCCAATAATCCAAAATATTAAATATTACATTCCTAATTAAATTAATAATTAAAAATCATAATTATTTAATAATCGATTTATTTGGGGTGTCACAACCCGCATGCAAGTTTGAGGGTGAACATTTTGGACTCACATTTGAGGGGGAGTGAGACTTAAGCATATATAAGTGGGAAAATCCACCCGCATGCAAGTTTGAGGGGGAACATTATAGACTCACACTTGAGGGGGAGTGTTGAAATAATATGCAAGTGTGAGTAAGTGGAGAAATAATCTCACATTTGATAGAAATGTGGAGACTTAAGCATATATAAGTGAGAGAATACACTCACTTATCACCTTAAGGTTTTAGGTGGACAAGTGGTGTGTCTCTCCTATAAAGGTGTTTGTTCCTCAACTGTGAGTAAGTGAGGAAATAGTCTCACATTGGATAGGAATGTGGAGACTTAAGCATATATAAGTGGGAGAACTCACTCACTTATCACCTTAAGGTTTTAGGTGGATAAGTGGTGTGTCTCTCACAAGAGTGCTTATTCCTCAACTTTATATCAATGCTTCTACTATTAACTCCCTCTACCATTTCCAACACAGAGATAATTTGAAGAATTACAAAAGCATAGTTACAACACAAATTGGAACAAAACGAACAACCAAAACAAAACTGAAATTATAAAATATTGGTAATAAAAAACGAATGATTGAAAATAAGATTTCAACCACCAAATAATATTCTAAAAAACCTTTTGATTCCTCGCTTTCCAGATAATTCACACTAGTGCTACTACCCAAATAATGTGTAAAGCGATAATGGTTGTCTTTGACCAACCACCTAACGTCACAAAGTGATCATGATGATCCCGAAATGACCCTGAAAAATCGATGAGAAACCTAACCAACCATTCATCAAATACCAAATTTTACCATAAAAACCACACCAAACAAAAAGATGATCCATATCCTCATAATTTCTACAATCTGTTGTACAATTATGTTCTGCAGCTATAATAATTTGTCACTTAACCAAATTATCCTTCGTTGATAACCTATTAAGATATAATTTACAAATAAAAAGATTAACCTTTAGCGGCATCCCTTTAGACCACCAAACACGATAATCGTTGTATTGTTGAGGATCCGCCGACATCGTCAAAAAATGATAAAACTACTAACATTATACATATTCAAAGAATGTAATCTCCACACCCTAAGTATCAACAACCTCGTCTTGCAAAACAAAAGAATCCAACAACCTAATACACTTGAAGTGGTACAACTTTTTAAAAATATTGCAATTTTAAATATATCTTGATCTTTAATGATATATATATTATGTTTTAGGATGTCAAAATTAGCTTTATAATTTATATAAAAAAATAATTTTAAAAAATTTATAATATTTTAAGGAAAAATATTTATAGAAAAAAAAACTATTTTTTAAAAACTAAAACAAAAACTCTCAATCTACAACTACTAAGAGTTATCCAATTACAATTGTGAAGAAGAGAGTTTTCTTTAGTTTGCAAGGTTTCTTTAGGAAAGTCTATTTCGCAATTATAACCACATAAAGAGAGAATCATTAATCAGAAATATTTAATTTCGGACAAAATCAAACAAAGATGATATTTTAATGTTGAAATCTAACTTTAATAGCTACTCATACTAAAGACTAAGCCTGTTTAATTGGAAAATTGTCATCATAATTATTTTTCCAAATCCACCTATCTAATAAGAGAAAGCATAAGTAATTTTTGCACATTGTATTTCACATCTAAATTCACATACTAATGTGTATTTACACTTATGATGGCACGATGTTTATATATAACGCTAGTTGAACTAATAAACACCAAGAGGGTTTAACAATTTATCGAACTTAGTTATTTATATAACAAGTCATTTAACTAACACCTTTATGCTTGAATTACACTTTAACACTCTCTTAATTCAAAGTCTTTATACTTGTTATTTTGAGCGTGTTTCTCATCTCTTTGTGTAATTACATGTGATTGGCAAGATTTTATATGCAACATTGTGTAGTAAGATGTTTGTTAGGTTGTGAGATATTTTGTTTCAAAGTGATCAAGAAATTTTAGTGGAAAACAATATGTTAAGTAAAATGTCATGTATTGTGAGAGACATCAGGTTTTGTTCTGTTTGTTTGGTTCGCACAAAAGATTGAAGTATTTATCGCGGTTTTGGAAATTTGTTCCCTTTTTTATCCAATCAAAAATTTGATTTATTATGCGCGTTTTGTTTTAACAAAGATTTAATATGAATCTATTTTAGTGTTTTACTTTCACAACACTTTTGTTCCCTCGGACAGATTGTTACGTCTTGGTGGCTTGATGATTTGATGAGTTTTCACATTGATGATCTTACACATATTTTTCTTTTTAATACAACTTATAAGGTTTGTCATTTGTCTCTTAGTTTTGTAAACTTTATTGTCAGATATGCGTTGTCGTCATCAAAACTCGAATGTTACATGCAAGTACATAGATTCACAAAACATGTTTTTGATGTGTTGTCGTGTTGTCAGACCATTATGCAGCTTGTACATGTGGGCATCGAGTCTGGAGTGTTTGCGACAGGTGGAGCTGAAGCGGTTGCCCTAGCACAATCTATTATTTCCAAGGTAGGGAGTGTCGTGGCTTACTGTTGGCAGAGGAGGAACCAGAGTGTTATGATTAGGCATACACAGTAGAGTATGCATTTAATAGTATTTTGTTTAATTTTAATTGTCTTTCAGAATAATTATTGTACTAACATATTTGGTTTTATTAAAGTTTTATGTGGTTCAATAATATTCAACTTTATTAATCGTTGAAACAAATAACGACAATTTCAATCGAATTAAAATTAATTTCGATTGAAAACACCATAATAATAAAAAATTGATTCTGCAAAAATCATACAAAAAACAATTTAGAGATGCATCTCTGAATTTTTGAACAAAAGATGACTTCGAATATATATCTTTGAATTCATCCAAAAATATTTTGAAAATTTTAAGAATGTGCCTCCATATAACAATGATGTGATAACACTAGTTGAGATTAAAAACACTAACCATGTTCAACCACCTAAGGCTAATCCTATCAACTATATGATTCCAAAAATTCAATGTTCTCAAAATTGAAAGACCTAAATATTTAAAAATCTTTCACACCCTACAACTATAAGTCTACCTCTCCATTAATTAGGATAAACTACAATGAATTATCTCCAGTAAAATTTTGTGAAAATTAATCTTAGGGCCTAAAATCATTACTAATAGTAATAATATCATCTAAAACATTTTGATTATGATCCAACTTTTTGGCGCTTAAGATAAAAATATTATTAACAAAAAAAAATATCATTTTGGTCATTTTCAATTGTCGTAGCCTCTTTTTTTAAAGACTAAATACTTCTTTTTTTTTATCTTAAATTTTTTTGAAGAAATTAAAAAATATATTAATCGTTAACAAGTACTTCCAATATATGGAGTACTAAAAAAAACTACAAAGTATAGTTACAACATCACCAAAAACACAAATTTGACAAAAACAAAACCCTCAACTATAAAATAGCATCTAACAAATACGGTAGAGAATTCGATCTTCACACTTAATAATCGACATTAAACGAAAAGAAATAAGATTTCATCCACCAGAAAGAGATAAGTTTAACCTTTTCATAGATAGAAAGCGACGCGTGACTAGTGTTTTCAAAAAATCGTTGATTTCGCACTTTTTGAATGCTCCACACAACTTCAACCCAAATGATGGGATATGCATTATAGACTAATTTTGACCACCCTCCCAAAACCACAAATTGATCATAATGCTCTTGAGGATGGCAATAAAAAATCGATGTAAACCCTAATCAATCGGACAACACGGCCAAATTTTACCATAAAATTTTCAACGAACAAAAATATGGTCACTGTCCTCTTGCTGACCACACTCTACTATACAATATTGTTGACGAGAACTAATAATATGACGCTTAACCTAATTATCCTTTATTGATAATCTATTACGATATAACTGTCAAACAAAAATATTAATTTTTTTAATAAACGACAAAATTCTCATTAAATTATCCTTTGTGATAATTTATTAAAATTGATCACTAAATTTATAAATAATAGAGAAAAAAGACAAAAGATGCCCATTTTAAACACTTAATGTAACATTATTAAGAACCAAAATAAACCTCAAAATAAAATTAAGGAAAACAAAAAGGTTATTAAATTAATTTTTAATCTAACATTATCTGAAAGTTGTATTAGTAAACTAGGAGTATCTATGAGTGGATTCTACATATACACATAATATATTTATATGTTTTTAATGTTAATGTTTTTTAGTTACTAATATTAGTACTTGATAAACATCTAATATCTCTAACTCATCTTATCAAATATAATTAGAAATATTTAAATATTAAAAATTGATTGATTCCGTATAGAGAAAGTGTGCTTGATAAACACTTGTACTAGTGCTCTATAAGCACCACTTAATTTTTCTTCTCGATATGAGCACCTAATTGGGTAAAATTTTCCATAGATAGAAATTGAGAATTTTTTAAACCTATGCATATATGAAAATATCACTCTAAATATTGTTGGTGCGCACTATTTTTTAAAATATTTGTAATAAAATCAGAGGTATATTTCAGGTTTCATACTAGAAGTATACATTTGGTTATGGACATGACAGTTAGCAGAAAATTGAACAAAAGCAATAATGTTATCCAAAAATGTAACAAATTATACAAAATACAAATCCGAAACAATACAAAATCAAAAAACTAAAATCAAAATATAAGTGGATGATCAACCTAAACTACTGGGTATGGCGTACGATGAGTCAGCCTCTCACCCTCAAGGCGTCCCTTCGCTGCCTCTTGTATGACAGAGAACCCCGAGCCTCCGCCATGATGGCCTCCAAAACTCCTCTGACATCGGATCTGTCAAGAAACGGTCATCTGTCAATGCCATCGCTTGCAAGCTCCATGAGAGCGGCACCTAGGCAACACGTCATGAGCATGATCCCTCCTCGCCGTCTCCTCCTCTAGGATCTCCTGATGAACTAGCCTGGGTGGGTTCCCTGAAGCATCCTCTACCATGTATGGATAGGACACCCTGAAGAACCATATCATGTAACCGTACTCGTAACTCCAGTCGTATGAAGCCATTGTACTCTTGGCTTCAACACGTATAAGATGATTCTCAAAATCATCAAACACAGCATCCATGTCCCTCATCTTCACTGTCGGAGGAACACATACAGTAGGATCCCGAGGAATGGTCTAGGTAAACCTGAACTGACGTATCACCCGCTTAGGCATATATGGACAAGTCTTGGGAGTCCCGCAAGCCAACCAACCTATAAATAGCGAAACTTCATCAAACAGTATCTTCTCACGGTGGTCAGCATAGGCACTTAAGTGAATTTTATCATGTATTATCTGGTCTAGGTAAACCCGGAACAACAATATCGCTTGGTTCCTTCTAAGCGACTCGTATGCACAGGCACGCGACATATCCTTGGTATAACCCTCAGCAAGTGACCATCCTAAAATGCGGGAGAATTGTTGTAGGATCCATCCCTAAAATAATAAAATTAAATAGTTAGAATTACAATCTGAACAATTAACAAAGACCACTAAGAGAAAGAATTTATACCGTCATGAGTGATATGCTATCGGTCATCTGCCTCGTATTCCACTTAATCACCTCATCCAACTTGCTATACAAATACACCAAGCAGACAACCCCTAGTTCCACCCAATGATCGTCTCAAAATCACCAAAGTACCCAAGGTACATGATGTCAGTGTAAGTGGCACTGGTGTCCACAAATATTTGTCTGCCAACAAGATACAAGAGGTATGCTCTCAGGCATAACCCCTGTGAAGGCTAACCTGCTCGGCATCATGATCAGCAGTTGTAGCACGCGCAATCTCATTTAAAGAAACCTCTTTTAAGTACCTATATCTCATGTGGTAACCACATATCTTATCAAAATCCTTCAGGCGCTATCTACGGTAACTCCCAGCCTCTAAACCAACAAAGTAATGGCCTTGTCTTTGTCCAACTTCTTGTGATCCAGAAAGGCCCCGTTGATCGGCAGGTGAAGTAGACACGTGATGCCATCGAGTGTGATCTTCATCTCGCCATGTGGTAGATAAAATGACGACGTCTCATGGTGCCACCTCTCTACAAAAACGTTGATCATCTCCCAGGTGACCGTGCTATATCCACAGAGGGTCAAATCTCTCACGACGTAGAAGATCATCAAACCATGACTCAGGAGGGGTAATAAATCTTCTGATCTTTCTCCAATGATTTATGACCTTCAGTGTATCGAGATCTTGCAAAAAAAATTCATTGTTAGAATTCATAAGAAAATTCATAACTGTAATATAAATGTAAATTTCATACCTCTTCATCCCATATATATCTATCCATATGGGTGGGATAAAGAGGGAGCATAGATAAGTCAGAAGGCCCCCCTCCAAAGACTTGAGGGTTCTTGGGTGTCAGCAGTGTCGCCAATGCCTCCGTTGTCTCTAGTGCCTCGGGTGGCACCGGTACCTTAGGTGTTGCAGGTGTAGCATCAGGTCTCACCTTAGATGGTTGCGTCTATGTAGCAGATGAGAACCTCGTGTTGAAAATCCTAGATGGTAAGGAAGTGCGTCTGCGTGAGGACCATTGCAGCGTAAGATCGACTGCAGAATCCTGTCTGCTACGGGAGGAAGATGTAGAAGGAGTAGAATCAGAAGCAGAAGAATATTCATCCGGCATGGTCTGTTCGGATGTCGAAGGTACAGATGTCAAAGGAGGTTGTGTTGCCTGACTCCTCTCTCTCTGCACTGAAGCATGTTGTGTAACCCCCCCGGTACCTCAATCGTGATGGTCTCTCATCCATATCTCCTATAGAAGTAAGAAAGAAATGTTAGTATATGGCCTAAAGTGAAGAAAAAAAAGACAAAAAACATGTGCAGACAAAAACCGAAACTTTACTTCCGGTTTTGTTCTTCCCCAAAATCGGAAGTATACTTCCGGTTTCTTCTACGAAATAGAACAACGCATGTGGGCGTCACAAAACCCTAAATGTGTCTAAAAAATGCATTGGTCATCAAATAAACTTTACAAAGTGTTTTCTAATGACTCCTAATGATATAAACTAGATAAAACAACACATTTAAAACCATATTTCACTAATTTGAGTAGAAATTACATAAACTCTAAAAATATCTTAAATCACTTACTTGATTGATTGATAGTGGTTGTTGCTTGTTTGATTCCGTTAGATGTTATATTTATCCAATGTTTGATGATTTGTGTTGATTGTTTGAGAAAAAATTGATTTTGAGAGAAGGTTTAAAAAGGAGAGTTTGAGAAAATTTATATTTGTTTTTAAAATAAGTTGTTGTTATGGGAGGGGAAGAATTTCTGGTGCCTCAATTGTGCCAAATAGTATGTCAGTAATTTTGGGTGTTGCAAAATATCAATTACTTTTTTTCTTCATTTTTTACACTTTCTAAATATGATTTTTATAAGTATAATAACTAAAAGAATATTAGATACTCCAATTCAATTACAACTTCCTCTGTCTTAAATTATAAGACACTTTGGGTATTTCACATGTATTAAGAAAAATAGTCATTGTTATATAAAAAAGAAAAATTATATATGATTTTATACTATTGTCATTTATTAATTATAGAGAGTAGAAAAATAAAGAGAATTAAAAAAAAATAAAAAATGTATTGAAAAAAATATTATTAACACTATAATGAAATTGTAAAATAACTTATAATTTAAGATAAATTTTTTCTTTAAACCGTTTTATAATAGAAAGAATATAATATAACAAAATAAACTCTACAAAAAGTCGAGAACAATAATTAAGAAAACTACATCAATCATCTCAACTCGAATCATCACCCTTCTTGTGAAACATTGCAAAACATTCACACAATCTAAACTTAATCATATAAACTAATTTCTCAATATCAACGAAAGTCTCGTAAAATGATCATATTTTTATTGAACCAAATATACAAATACACTCAAAATCATTAAACCAACTAGCTTAATTTCTCTTATGCCAAAAACCTCAAACCAGCTTTAAAAAGAATTGAAATGCTCCATCGAATTTGTCATAACATGAATTTGTCACAATTGAAGAACAAGTGGATAATGTCTTTTTCCTCTTTAAACCACAGCGGGTATACCAATCCATGAACACCATTATATTACATTTCTCTTTTTCAGTTCTACCGTTGTTTATATATATATATATATATATATATATATATATATATATATATATATATATATATATATATATATATATATATATATATTACTAAAAATTTACAATACATATTTATAATTGTGAGTATTATTAATACTGAGTTTGTCAAATGATTTAGATTTCTAGATTTTTAAATTAAAAATATTGTTTTCACGCTCTTGTGTTAAAATAAACCTTGAATTGCCTCGTGATAAATGTGACTTAAATATTTAATTGTCTTAAAATAATATAAAATCAGTCTGTCCTAGAGATAAGGATCACTTGATCCTTTTTCAAGCTTTTGATTGTGAAAGAAATTTAATTAGTCAGAAATAGCGCTCAATTTTTTACTGTTTTTGTCATCAATGGAAGAAAAAAAAGAAAAGAAATGATCACGCTTAAAATCATTTTCCCTTTAAATGGAAGGAAGTAAAAAACAGTAATATGTCGTAACCAATAAGTTTTATGACAGATATAGATGAAAAATAACATTTTCTTACGAATAATGCCAATTTGTGTTTAAAGTATAAGTTAAGGGTTAAATATAAACATAATTTTTGAAAGTTATGTATTGATTTAATTAAAATTTTATAATTTATTTATTTATTGCTTTTTTAATGCAATTTTTTTATTGAATTTCATTTATATGTTCCATCTATATTAAGTGTTTAAATTTATTTGTCGTATAAACCCATAAGTTATAAAGTATTGATGGATATAACTTACTAACAGTTTCTTCTCACTGGCTTCATTTTATATCCAATCAAACAAATAAAAGATTAAGTCAATTTTCTTCATTCTTTCTCTTATAAAAAATGTCAACTTTTTTATATAATTTTTTTTCTTTTTCTCATCTTTTTTATACTATTTTAAGAAGACTAACATATCTCTTTTATGAATATTTTGTTAGAAATACACTAAAATTTATGATGAATTTCTATCAATTTCAATCAATCTTGATGAACAAGATTGTTAACAACACACAATAATAATGACAATAAAAAGAAACTTAAAGAAGAAAGGAGATTAGAGTTTCTGCAGAGGAATTCTCTGTCCACAAACTGTGAAAAACTTTATTATTTACTTGCAACTGCAAATAGTGGGAATGAATGAATTGATTACAAAATTAGGGGTTACTCCCTTTATTTATAGATTTAGGTTAAATTGCTCCCTAAGTCAAAACCCAAAATTATAAAAGCCTAAAATACCTATTTTGAAACTAAATCAAATCTCTTTAATTTAGACCTAAATCAAATATATTATATTTTAGATCTAAATCAAATCTTGTGTGTAACTAAATCAAATATAACTAAATCTAATTCGACACACACCTTTTCGACACTAGGAATTACAATTCAACACACCACCTAATTCATTGTGTCTAAGTTATCTACATTCATTATAACTCTTAGTCTTCGAAATACTTCGAATTGCACACCCTTTGTCATGATGTCTCCAATTTGATTCTCAGTTCTGCAGTGTTCCAAGTTCATCTTCCCATCTGCTATCTGCTCTCGAAGATAGTAGAACCTCATTTTGACGTGCTTGCTTCGACCGTGTGTTATCGGGTTCTTCGCAGGTTGATAGACGACATGCTATCGATCTTCATGGTAATTATTTTATGATCTTTCCCTGTGATTTCTTCAACCAAATTTACCATCCATGTGGCTTGACATGCAAAAAGAAAAGCAACTATGTATTCTGCTTCACATGATGATAATGCCACTACTGATTACTTTCTCGAACTCCAAGCAATTAAGCACCACCTAGCATAAACACATATCCTGCTGTGAATTTTTGATCCTCAACATCACTACACAAACTTGAATCAGTTTACCCTACTAATTGCACTCTTTTTCTTTATCAGTTGCTAGAAATAAAATGTCATAGTCAAGAGTTCCTTTTAGATACCTTAGTATCCTCTTCGTTGTTTCTAGGTGTGATACTTTTGGCTTCTGCATAATCTACTTACCATACCTACATTGTATGCTAAGTCAGGCCTCGTGTGACAAAGGTATCTTAATGACCCAATAAGTCTTTTGTGTTGGGTTGAGTCGACATCATCTTCTTCTCCATCTTTCGACAGTTGCAATCTTGGTTCTGCAGATGTTGAAGTCGAGTTGCATTCTTCCATCTCAAATCTCTTGAAAATTTCTCTTGCATATCTTCTTTGATGTATCATCAAACTTGTACTAGTATTACAAAATTTAATGTCAAGGAAATATGAAATGTCACCCAGATCAGACATTTTGAATTCCTTGCTGAGATCACCTTTAAATTCTTCGATCTCCTTCTTACAGCTACCTATTATTAACAAGTCATTGACATAGAGACATAGTATAAGCAATTCATTATTTATTCTTCTTACATATACTCCATGCTCAGTTGTGCGCTTCAAAAAGGTCTTCTCCCTTATAAAATTATCGATCTTTTTGTTCCAAGCTCTTGGAGCTTGTTTCAATCTATACAAGGCTTTATGCAGTCTGTACACCTTTCTCTCTTCGTTATATTTCACAAACCCAACAGGTTATTTAACATAAACTTCATTGTCTAAGGTCCATTCAGGAATGTAAACTTTACGTCCATCTAACATATGTGCCAACTGTTTATTTTTTATAAACTAACAACTAACTTGATTGTTTCGATTCTAGCCATAGGTGCAAAGACTTCATCGAAGTCTATTCCTTTTTTCTGGAGAAATTCTTTCACTAATAGCCTTGCTTTGTGTCGAGTTACTTATCCTTTGGGATTCATCTTCAATTTGTATATCCATTTGACATATATTTCCTACTTGCCTTGAGGCAATTTGACAAGTGACCAAGTATTGTTGTCTTCAATGGACTTCACTTCTTTGTTCATTGCTTTCACCCACTTCGAATCCTTCAATGCTTCAGCTGCATTGACTGGTTCGACGTCTGCATAGAAAGTATAATATACCCAATCACATTAGTTATCAACTACATCATCTGGTGTAGTCAAACAATCTTGCAACCTTGTTGGAATGCGTCTTATTCTTTGAGGTCTGCTTGTACTTGGTTTATCTCTTATTTCCTCTTGTCTAACTTCTTCTTGTCGAACTTCTCTTTTAATTAAGTTTCTGGTTCTTCAAGCAATATTCTCACTGAATCTTTATTGACATTTTCTGTTCAATCCCATTCTTTAAGCTCATCTATGATCACGTCCCTGCATATCAGAACCTGCTTGTTCATTGGGTCGAATAACTTGTAAGTTCCTATTGAATGATATTCAACTACGATCGTTTGAATCGTCTTGTCATAAAGTTTTCTTCTCAACTGATTTGGAACATGTCTATGTTCTATAGATCCAAATACTTTTAGATGACTCAAACTAGGTTTTACACCAGACCAACATTCTTCTTGAGTAATTCCTTCTAGCTTCTTTGTAAGACATATGTTTAAAATAGATGTTGTAATAGACTCAACTTCACCCCAAAACTCTTTAGGCAAATTCTTGTCTTTCAATATACTTCTCACCATAATCATGATGGTTCAATTCTTCCTTTCAGTAGTCTTATTTTGTTGTGGAGTGTAGGGTGGCACCACCTCATGCACAATCTCTTCTATTTCACATAATATGACTAAGTCTTTTGACATATACTCTCCACCACCATCAGTTTTCAAAAATTTAAGCTCTAGACCACCTTGCCTTTCGACCATAGATTTAAACTTGGTAAATACCTCGATCACATCACTTTTCTTCTTGATCAGGAAGTCCATTATTTTTGGCTGAAATCATCTATGAATGTGACAAAGTATCTGTTACCTCCATACAAATCCACCTGGATTGGTCCACATACATCAGAGTATATGACTTCGAGAATAGCCTTTGACTTGCTTCCTGCATCCTTGTTGAAGCTATTCTTGTGTTATTTTCGTTGCACACATTTTTCACACACTTTGTTTGGAATGTCGGTTTCTGGAAATCCTGAAACCATATTCTTCCTCTTTAAATCTATAATGTCTCCAAAGTTCAAATGGCCTAGTCGATAATGACATATCCATTCGTCTCTGCTAGATGCAATCAAAAGACATTGGTGCTCCATCACATTAAGTTCAATCTTGAAGGTTATATTATGAGACATATGAGCCTTCAAGATTAATCTTCCATTTGCATCGAAGACTCTTATCATCTTGTCTTTGACCGACACTTTTTAAATCTTTTCGACCAACTGCTCTATGCTGAGCATTTACTCTTTATGCCTAAAATATACATCATATTCGAAATTACTGACCTTTTGCCATCTTTCCTCATAATTAGAACATCTCCAATACCTTCAGCTGCCAGAGTATTGTCATTTGCAAATTTCACCATGTTCTTCATTGAGGGTTTTATATTAACAAAAAAATATTTCCTTCCAGACATGTGTGATGAACATCCTAAATCCAGGTACCACTGATCCTTGAGTTTTTCTTCATCTCTTGTTGTGACCATCAACAACATCTATTCTTCGTTATACTTAGCTAACTTTGCATCACTTTCTTGATTCTTTCTCTTCTCTGGACAATCACTCGAATAATGACCATACTTTTGATAATTGTAACATTGAATGTGACTCTTGTAAGGTTTTCGACCACCACTCATTCCTCTATTTGCAACAACATCTCTTTTGTTGCCTTGGTATTGTCTTCTCTGATTCGAAACATTTTCTTCGTGTTGGTTTCTTCTACCAATCAAATTGTTGCAGCCATATCTACCTTTATTGTCGAACCATTTCCTTTTTTCTTTCTTATCTTTTGACGATTGAGCCTGCAAAGCCACATCACTATTCGATTTTCCTGCAGCTCTTTCAGCCATTCTTTGTTCATGAGATTCAAGCATCCCTTGAAGCTCTTCCTTCGACAGAGTTGACATATCCTTCGTCTCTTCTATGGAAACTACCACATGATCAAACTTTGGAGCTAAATATCTTAAGATCTTCGAAACAGCAATGCTTATTGTTAACGTCATATGTTATTTTGTGAAATTTTAACCCCACCTTTTTCACCTTCTCAGCGCCTCTGCCATACCCCAAAATTTACCCTCTTCATTTTAATTTTTATGGCTTGTGTAAATTGCAATGGGATCAATGTAATCTAGTGCCCAAGTTCTATTTGGAAGATGATTTATTTATCATTCAGTGCACGAAGGATATCATGCCATTATTCTTCTGGCTACTCAAGCTACCAAGGCTTTGCAAGCCTCGATATATCTCAACTGATTTCTGAGTTCATCACGAAATTCATAATTGCTTGTGTTTCAAAGTACTCTTATCTGTTGGCACTTGTTCAGGGGTTTATGATTACTGAAATGTGTGAATTCTTTATTGACAAGGTTCTTTAAATATTGGCATTATGAGGATATCTTGGTTCAGAGGATCAACAATGTTAGAGTTACAATCCCGAATGTCTCTTCTAATTAAAATACGAGGCTATTCTCCTCAGATTTACCAACGCGTGAATTAGAACTTGATTTTAATGTCTCAAATTGTGTTCTATTTCAAGGTGTGTCTCAAGTTATGAAGTTTAGGTTTAAGCTTCATCATGGAATGTCTTCAAAGATAAAGCTTTTCTGCATCAAGATTTCATTTAGTTGAGATGCAAAGTGCGAGCTACGGTACAAAGTTGGCTTAGTGGGTTCATTCTTGTTAAGACGATTTTGTTATTTTAATCGCAAGCTAACTTTAATCTTGAAATGTTGAAGCTAGAGGTTCAATGGTGCATGCTAAGGTTTTAATTCAATGTTAACGTGGCAATTCACAATTTGGAATATCTGTTCATTTGGAAGTAATAAAGTTACAAGACAAGATTCAAGGAGCAAATTTGTTCTGTTTGCAATATAATTTGTTTTGTTTGCAATTTGGACCTCAAGGTTTTTAAACCATGTTGATGTGGAAATAAGAGAGGTTTTGATGTGTTACAACAAACAAGCTCATATTTGCTCAAGAAACTAAGTATGAATGACAATTGCAAAAGATATGTTTTATCTTAAGTGTGGAGATTTATATTTGATTCAAAAGTGTCTTCAAAAATCTAAACCACGTTTCTTATGAAATTTTCAATATGAAAGCTCTAAATCTACAAAGTTTGCAAAGTTTTCTACAAGATATTCAAATGCAATATTCATTCAACTTTAAATATGTCCACACAAGGCTTACAAGAAAATCACTTTGTTTCTAAGAGTGTTTCTTACATGACTTAAAACAAAAGAGTTTGAGATTTACAAGTTTATTACAAAGTTGTTTCGGGTTTTATATTTGCTACAAAGTTTCCTAAGTCCTAAAATGTGAAAGAATTGGATGCTTTCTTCAAGCTATCAAATTGCTTCGCCAATCTACACCTTTGTTCCACATGTTTGCCACGACCTTCCATACCGTCTTGCCATTTCCATCATTGCCATACATGAAAATAAGAAAAGGAAATTGGTTAGCAACATGAACTCAAATACATGAACAAGAATACTTCAAAGAGTTTTTTTTTTTCAAGTTCATCATTAGGGTTATTTGTTTGGAATCAGAAATTAGGGTGTTTTTTTCCATCATGTGCAAGGCAATTCAAAAAGCCTCATAATTTCGGAATTACAAATTCAATCATTGGCCAAGAGTTTTTCATTTTCAAATCACAACAATGTTGGTTCACAAAAAGGAAGATACGAAAAGGTTAAAAACTCAGAAATATCGTCATAGTTGTATAAATGCAATTCACGAACAAGCAGCAAGTACATAATTCGAGTTTCAGCCCAATACCAATAATAAAACAAGTATCAAAACTTGTTAAGCTATAAAAAAAACACAACATTTTCGTAAGCCCTTTTCCAGAAACAATCAAAAAACCTAAGTCTCAGCATCAATATAAAAACCTTAATGGCACAGATACCAAGGGAAACAATATTGTGCACCATACCCAAAAAATGGCCGAAAACAATCCAAACCCTAGTGTAGATTTCATCACCATCTACCTTTTGCAAAAAAAAAAACATTTTCAGAAAATCAGAAGAAGAAATCATTCACATAAACACAAAATATCAGAATCATAAACCACAAACTGTTAGAACATAGTTTGATTCTAGTTATATCTTATGTTGTATAATAGATATGATGTTCTGACTCAAGTATTGAATAATATAGAGACATCAAAATTATGCTGAGTAAAACAAGAATTAGAAGTTCGAATGAGAATAGAACTTCTGGTCACGCACGATAGAAGCAAATTTTGATAGAAGCATGCAAGCGTAAACCTCTGATAGAAGCACCAAAAAGAATATTCTGATTAGAAGATATTTTAACGAGGCTTACAGAAGCTTATGATTTATGTGTACGTCATCTTCTAAGACAATGTCTGCTACAGTAACATTATCCTACTAAGCTAAAACAGCTGAAGTACTTGAGTGGCTCAACATTCTATGTTCATTGGACAAGCAAAACACGTGAAACAAAATAATATTAATTACGTTTTCCAGTATCCAAGACACGCAAAAGTTGCAATGGAAAGATTCTTAGAAGCTCTATATAAAGTGCAAGATTCAAAGAAGAAAAACAACAATTCATCATAGAGAACTTATGCTAGAAAAATCAAATTCATTATTCTGTTAAGATTATTTCTAAGTTCTTAAGCAAAAACGTTTTGTGTAAAAATCACTTTCAGTGATAAAGATTTTTAGAAGCAATTGTAAACACATTGTCTAGAAGTTCTTGTGTAATTGTTCCTTGAGAGACCAGTTGGGTCAGATTTCTCAAGAGGGCTAGGACTAGTTGAGTCTTAGAGGTGTTAGTCAGTCGCAGTTGGCTTGTGCATTGTTGTTAGTCACAACAGTTGGTTGTGCATTTGTAATCCTTGGATTATAGTGGATTAAGTCCTCTTTGAGAAAGGCGAAATCACCTTGACGGGTGGACTGAAGTAGTTTGAGTTTCGAACAAACTAGGATAAAAATCCTTGTGTGTTTAGTCTTATTGTTAGATAAAAGAAATATTTAAAAGGGAAAAACTTATTCAACCCTCCTTCTAAGTGTTTTCCTCATCATTTTCGTAAATCAAAACCCTTCAGATCGAGAAATATAAAGAGGAAAGGAAGTTTAAATCGGAATAATCTCACCCGAAAAATAGTGAAGGAAGACGAATCTGAACACTTAGGGTTTCATCTTCCCCTTTCAGATCTCGGGTCAACCGTTCATTTCCTGCAAAAAAGAAAACACATATCAATAATAAGAAGAAGGAAATGATTCCAAACATGTAAATATCAGAGCAAGTTCGCCATCGCCGTAGCCGTGTGGCGATTTTCGACGCGGCGACGCCTTCACTATTTTCGATGAGACAACGCCAAAAGATCAACTCAGATTGCGACAGAGATCAAAAGAGACAAGAGATTTCTGATGCAAACATCGAGAGATCGAGAAATCCAGATTGCGACGTCGAGAGGACGAAGGAGAAGATGAGGCGACCAGATTTCCGGAGGCCCTTCCATCGTTTTCGGTAGATTTTAGGAATAAGAAGAGAAAGAAGAAGTATCATGGCAAGAGAGAACACGAATATCACAAGAGAAAAGAAGAAGATAAATAGTGCAAACAAAGGCGTGATAAAGACACAAGAGTGAGAGGGCATTTCTACTGAGATAGAGAAAAGAGAATAAAGGGAAAGTTGGAACAATAAAGCATTTAGTTGCTAGTTATTCTTACGCATTCTTTTAAGTTTTTTTTTTTTTATCATAATTATGTTAAATGTAGTTAAATGTGGAGATAACATGTGATCTTTGAATCACCGGTGGATGACACTTGTCCCGCCGGAAGAGATAAGGTCAGAAGATCCCACACGCGTACACCCACAACAATATCATGCATCTTCGCCATCTCCATCGTCTGATCATCATCATAGCATTATCATCCAACATCAACTCACCAGAATTGCTAGCCTACGGTACACCCTCAAGGACTTGCTACACCAAATCTGCGAGCTCCTCTTGGGCCCAAGCATATTTCTTTTATGCACCCCCCAGAATTGCTTCAAAACACGCTCATTTCTAAACCTTTCTCTTTTAATTATTTTAATTAATTATGCAAATAAATTATGTTGATGTATTAAATAATTATTAGTTTCATGATGGTTTTTATTCGATAATTATCGGTTGAATTATTAATTAATTTTTATCAAATAAAAAAGATATATTCTAGTAATTATTTAAGGTTTGTACTTGTATTGTGTGATTTAATTTTTGTTTATATCTTATATGCTTGTATGTTTTATTCACAATTAAACACTTCACACACTTAACATAAACAACTCCATTTCTTTCAACTTGACTCATGTGCCACAAGGGTCTCATAATTGAGAATGGGCATGACCTTTCTCACAAGGTTAATCAAAGCCCTAGTTTGCTTTGATTAGCCATTACCCGAATAATTTGGTCCATATAACAATTATACATGTGCAAAGGTTTAATAGTTGGGGATAGGAACATCTATCCTCACAAGATTAATTAAGTCCATATACTTGATTAATCATAACCCAATTCAAATTCTCTTGGTCCATATACCAAATCTCAAAACACTTTCATAAATTAAAAAGTTTCAAACCTCGATCCAACGTCGAGTGCCTTTTCAAAAATTCTTTTTCATAATAAACTCTGAGTCTTTAAATCATTGGACGCTAGACCAATTGTTTAAAAACTTGTGTCAAATGAACTCTGAGTCTATAAATCGTTGGACGCTAGACCAATTGTTTAAAGACTCTTAATAATGTGAACTTTGTTTCACTTCACTTTTTTTCATAAGAAATTTCTTTGGGATGATCGACGACTCGTTGAGCATTGAGCTCCTCTAGTTTCTAGTATTTGAATAAAAGGACGTTAGTCCTATTGTTCGGTACTTTTCACCCACTTAAAATCAACTCAATTTACTCAAATCTTTTTTCGCTCATATGCGACCATCAAACTATTTTCTTACAAAGAGTGTGCAATAGCCATTTGAAATACGAACAAAGAGTTATCTTTTCAAACAAACTAAACAAGTCAAAGTTCAAGCATTTGAAATGTCTAAAGCACGATTTTCTTATAAAATCAACACAACCAACTTAAACATTTTCAAGAAGAACTACGGAGTTTTGACTTTCCCATTGCACGAGGGAATACGTAGGCACAAGGTTTTGAAACCGCGTCAAACTCAAAATAATAATAAACAAACCCCTTTCTTATTCTTCTAAAACAAAATTGCAATAAACACACGTAAACACACACGAACTAAACGGGTACCATCGAGTATGATGGATGTGAGAGATACTAATACCTTCCCCTTGCATAACTGACTCCCGAATCTATGTCTTTTGGTCTTATAGATCACCTTATCCTTCTTCACGGGTTTTATGGATATTTTCCCGTTATTTATGAACAAATAAAATTAGGTGGTGACTTCATTGTTTTAAAAAACAAATTTTGAAAAAACCAGTTATCACAGCTGGCGACTCTGTTGGGGAATACTTTAAAGAATCTACCCTAGTTTAGTTCTTCGCATGTTTGTGTGTTTATTTATTTGTTTCTTCTTAATGTTTATTTAATGTTCATTACTTATTATTTCTTTAAGCTTTGTATATTATCCTGTTGATATATATTATTAGGTCCATTAGAAATCCGTGTCTTTTGGATAGACATGAAGACTCGACTTAGAGTTTGTCTATTTAAGGAAGTTGTTGCACCGTACGCTAGTGCGGGACGATAATTTTTGGACAAAGGACCTATAACTCTAAGTATTTTAGGATATCCAAACCGAGACCGACCGCTCAAATAAAGGATTTTGAGTATCCTTTTAAGAGTTGTTTCTTGGAGTATACTTTTGGAAATACTATCACCACGTAGGTCGTTCACATGATGATAATATTTGTTAAAAGGGGATCTGAGACTCCGAGAAACACTTAGCAAAAAAACATTATAACCATCTTGTATGGAGAATTTATTGGATAGACATCGAAACCATGTTTGACTGTCCTTTTTAAACCTCTATCTATTTAACTTTACATGTGAGTTTGCGCATAACATCAATATGATCGCATCACATTGCATTCTTACATGCATTACCATTACATCACATTTGTATTCTTTCATGCATTGTCATGCATTTGTTTTTCATAAAAAAAACTCATTTCATCTCTTATGTCCCGAAAGATCAAACTGATTACTCGACATGCGTTCAGAACTCGAAGGATGTATCAAAGGGCTATAAACGAGCTTCAACATGGTCAGGAACTGTTAAAGGCAGAAGTTAATCATTTGAAAAGTCAGATGAGTCTGGTCATGGATCTCTTGCAAGTCGTGTTGAAGAAAGAGTGCAACACTGCACCAATTACTGCAAACTTGGTTACCTCTTTATCGTTTGGTGTCTCCATGGGTCAAGGACATCCACACGTGGCGAACTCTCCAATTCAAAATACTCCTACTAGGCATCATCATTGGCCTTCACCTTGGAAGATTCCTCGACAACCATCATTGCTTACTCCCCGACCAAAGAAAAGGGAACCAAGAAAGCATATTAACTCGCATTACCGCCGATATGCTCAACAGGATATTCAGTCAAATCCAATATCATATTCTTGATTATTGCTTTACCTAATTCAGAGTGATCTTGTGATACCAAGGGAGTTGAAGCCAGTGCTAGGGATTGTTAAATCTATATTTAACAAGTTCCCAAAGACCTTGAAAACACAAAATATCCTTCATTTGTTTGCACCAATTCTCATAGTTATCACCTTTAATAATTGTTAGATTTGATGGAAAACTTTCATTCGCATAATTCATCGCCATTGATTTTTTTTCTTCTTCTTCCCTTGATCGCTCTACCGGAGATCTTGATATCAGATGTTAGAAATCCACCAAAACCTATGATGAATATCTATCAATTTCTATCAATCTTGATGAATAAGATTATTACCACCACACAATAACAATGACAATGAAAAGTAAATTAAAGAAGAAAAAAGATTAGGGTTTCTGCATAGTGACTTTCTGCCCACAAACTGTAGAAAACTTTATTGTTCACTTGCAACTGCAAATAATATGAATGAATGAACGATTACAAAATTAGGGGTTACTCACTTTATTTGTAGATTTAGGTTAGATTTCTCCCTAAGGCAAAACCAAAAATTATAAAAGCCCAAAATACATATTTTGAAACTAAATCAAATCTCTCTAATTTAGACCTAAATCAAATATATTCTATTTTAGATCTAAATCAAATCTTGTGTGTAACTAAATCAAATATAACTAAACCTAATTCAACACACACACCATTTCGACACTATAAACTACAATTCAACAAATTTTACATCGTACGCCTACAATTATATCCATATCCCTATACGGAAAAAAATTGAACCGAAATACCCTTGTAAAAATAGTTTTTATTTTGAAATTTTGAAATTTTTCTTCAAATTTCAGAAAAGTTCTCGGAACACCCAAAAATATATAAACTGCAACACATTTTCAAAGTCATTCGGTTTAAAAAATAAAATCCGTAACACTTTTATAAGTGTTTCGATAAATAAATTGTCATACCGACGTTAAAGAAATTCATATCCGAACATTTTTTAAAAGTGTTCCGATTAAATATCTTACAAAAATTCAAAACAAAAAAAGTCATATCGGAACACTTTTTAAAAGTGTTCCGGTTGAGTACATTATGAAAATTGGACATATTTATAAAAGTGTTCTAGAGGAAATTTTTATACTAAATTAGTTTCAGCAACAGGTCAAAATCGTGGCCTAAAAAATAGAAAACTCTTTTAAAACGTTTCTGAAATTGATTAAGCAATTTTTTTACCGGAATACTTTCAAAAATATTTCGGTATCTTAATAATACACATAATCAGAACACTTTCAATAAGTGTTCCGGTATGATTTTTAAAAGAAAAAACAGTCTCGCCTTAAAAGCAATATGAATGTTGGATTCTTAAAAAGGAATTTTCACCGCTTTAAAAGAAATATGAATGTTGGATCCTTAAATAAGAATATTTTTCCCTTAGAGTAAATATGAATGTTGGGTCTTCTATGAAGGAACTTTGTTGTCTAAGAGGAACACATGACTTTCTATGAAGAATCCTTGTTGCCCTCAGGAAAAATATGAATGCTAGATATGTACAAAATGATCCTCAGGCTTCTTTAGTTTACTCATTATTAGCCTTCTAGTTAAAGGACTTTACTCGCTCAATAGAGGGAATATGTTCAAGCAAGGAAACATTAGTAAATACACCTCTAAGCTAACTGAACTTGTGAAGAAAGAACCCCAAACAAAATAAGAAAAACCATTATAGGCTTCGAACACTTTTGTTAATAAATATATTAAACCGCATGTACCCTCTAACACGAGACAAAATGAATGACATAATAAGTCTCTCTTGAGGGACTCAACTTAAAGTCTTGTCTGAGGGACTCAACTTAAAGTATCTCCTGATCGACGCAACCTAAAGTCTCTCTCTTGAGGATTCAACTTAAAGTACCACTTGAGAGATTCAACTTAAAGTATCACCCAAGGAACTTAAATTAAAGTCTCTCATGAGGCAGTCAACTTAAAGTATTGCTTGAAGGACGTAACTTAAAGTCTTGACTAAGGGACTCAGCTTTAAGTCTCGCCTTAGGGAATCAACATAAAATCTCTCTGAAGAGACTCAACTTAAACTCACTCACGAGGGATCCAACTTAAAGTCTCTCCTAACGTACTCAATGTAATGTCTCGCCAAAGGGACTTAAATAAGAGGCTCTCTTTAGAGAATCTACTTACAGTATTTCCTGAGGGAATCAACTTAAAGTCTCATTTGAGGGACTCAATTTAAAGTATTTCCCTAAGGACTCAACTTAATGTCTCTCATGAAGAACTAGTTTCTTGTGAGGGAATCAAATTAAAGTCTGGCATGAAGGACTCAACTTAAAGTGTTGCCTAAAGGACTTAACTTAAAGTCTCATTTGAGAGGCTTAACTTAAAATCTCACTAGAGGACATCAACTTAAAATGATCATTGAAGGCTAAAAACACTCAAACTGAATCACTTCGGTATTTACAAAATCTCATGTGATATTGCAAACTAGGATAAGTTTATCAAGTCTAAAAGAAGAAGACCCGCTTAGGGGCAATACAAAACTCACAAGGGAATAATGAATACCATAATGGTGATATATGCCACCTAAAGGAATATTTGACGAGTATCGATGTAGAATTTAAGTATTCCGTAACATACAGTAAGACGTCCAAATTGGACTCGAACTATCCAATACAGTTCTCATAATCCATCTTTCCCATTAACATAGATACTGATGTGGCCTTATACACTAACATGATAGATGAGTTAGTCAAGATAAAATAACTAAAATAAAATTTAAACTATTTATAATATCTTAAAATAATATATAAAATTATAAAAAAATACGTTTACATGAAAGAAAATTATTTTACATTTTGACATTGACAGGGTATATTTTTCAAGAAAATAATAAAATATAAAATTGATCAATTTTGGACCATGTAGTTTCCAAAAGACAGTTTCGATTCTGTAGTTCAAAATATTTTAACCGGTTTAACTTTTTTTATTTTTTTTATTTTAAGTGATTTCTTACTACCATAATTTTGCAAGGTTGTCCAAATCGTTTTCGGTTCAATCTAACTATTGAAACATTGATAAAAACATATGATACATTTAAAAGAAAGGTTACGTTAAATATATTTTGAGTCAAAAATTTAATCTTCGTAAAAATCATGACCTAGAAACATATTTAATACAAAATTTTAATTACTATATATAAAAAGCACACTTAACTTGACAACATGCTTTGAATATTTATAAATTATAACGAAAAAAACCACGGGGAGACGAAGCTCCGTTTATTTAAGTTTTTTTTTTATAAAATTATAATGTTACATTTTTGTACAAAAGAAATTTATAAAAAATATTTTTATAATAGATGAATATTTAATTTGAATAATTATTTTTAAAATATTATTTTATATATATTATTATTTTAATTGAAATTTAGATTTCAACATTTAAAAAAAATGTTTATTTTTTACGCTATTGCATATAATTTATATAAAAATTATTTATTTATACAATTTTTTTATACAAGTTTTTTGTAAAATTATAATTTCGACTATATTTTAATCTTTAATATATCTTATTATTATAAGATGTTTAAATTATTTTTCAAATTAAAAAAAAAACTAATTTATCAAATTTATAATATTTTAAAAAATATTTTTATAAAAAATATTTAAAAAAATATAAATGTCTTTTTTTTTTAAAAGTTAAATCAAATAGATCAAAATTTAGACAGACTAAAAAACCATTGTGAAAAAAAATCTTAAAGACACATCACACAATATTTCAATGTTTTCAAACGAAACCTTTTATAATTTTTATTTCCAATCCTCCTATTGAGCTTTTTACATAATTGTCTAATAGTTATACCTACTACTATGTTTTGGAGGGGTAAACAATTCAATATTTCTCAATTTTTTAGAAAGTAAAACAAATTTTGACAGCACCACATTAAGTACTGTTACAAACTCAATAATAAAGAATCTAATAGAAACGTCAAAAACATGTCACAAGCATTGAGAAAATGTATCACACATACAGACATTAAATTGAACACTGTTTTGTTCCTTTTTGTTATTTAAAACTAAACCAACTTTGATGAACATGTCCAAAATGGGACCATTCTTCATATATTTTACTGTTTACACTATTGCAAATAATTTCAAATCATACAACAATTTTTTTCTAAAAAATGACCAACAATTATTTATTTTTAAGATAAAATTAACTAAGACATTTGAAGTGTATAGTCAGTTGTGATAGATAGCATTTCTTCTCAAAATACAACACTTAAAATTGTAAAATATATGTGAGAAAGCTAAAAGTAAATTGTTAATTCATAAAACGAGAAAGCTAAAGTATGATCATAAAAAATTATTAATTCATAAAAGTAAATTTTATATTAAAACGAGAAAGCTATGTAAGAAAATAAATGAAATTTTCATTGATTTTTGATGATTCTTAAAATTGTAAAATATATGTGACATATAGGGTCCGGTAGTTTTGTTTTTTTTTAAAATAATTTTTATAATGTAATATTATTTTGTGTAAAAAAACATTTACAATAAAATTTCTAAATGAAAATTTTGTTTAAATAGTTATTCTTAAAATGTTATTTTAGATGATTTATCATTTTAGTGAAAAAAATTTTGACATCAAAATTTTAAAATATCACTTAATTTTGAAACTATTTCAAATAGTTTTTCATAAAAATTATTTTTAAAATATGATTTTTTTTAAAAATTATTATTTTGACTATGTTATGATCTTCAATAATGTATATTTAAGTTATATGATGTCAAAATTAGTCTCACAATTTAAAAAAGTCAAATATAAAAAAAATTTATAATATTTTGAAAAACAATTTCATACAATTTCATTTTTAAAAATATAAAGAAAAAAGCTGAAACAAACTCACCCATAGTACTCAAAATAAATTTTTGTTATACAATTGTCTCAATCATAAGTCTTAATTAAGGAGATTCTAAAATTTAAAATAACAATTAATACATTAAAATATATATAAAATTCCATCTCATGGATAGACACTTTTGTCTAAGGGCTACTTTAGTTTGTTAAACAACAAATGGATAGAAAGCAACTTGTGTTTTGTATAACTTTATTTGTTGATAATTTCGTTGTGGGCTATGTATAACTTAATTTTGTCTTTGCTTTTGTTTTTCTGAAAGGTTCTTAATTTTGTTTATGCATCTTTTCGGTTTTCGGCTGTTCTTTTTAGCCTAGCTTGATTAGGTTGTTGTTTTTTCTGGTCAAAAGGAAGATTTAGCTTTTTCTATCTAAAGCTTCTTTTGATGCATTTTGTTAGTAATCAAAGAAGCATCATTCTCAATATTTTAGATTGCAATTTCCATGATTATTCATGATTGGGATTTGGTTTGGCGTGACAAAAGGATATCCAACAAGATAAAATATTAGACAGGATAAAAACTATAATAACGTTTGAATTAACCCCCAAAATGTTAGTTACTTAAGATAATGCATTTTGTTTCAATAAATTAGAATATTAAGATTTTCACTAGTTAAAAGTATAACGAAATATTTTCACTAGTTAAAAGTATAACGAAATACAATGCCTTCTCAGGTAGATTGTAGGAGGTTTTAGGGTTTTTGAGTGGTGTAAATTTTATCTACGTATTTTTTTCAATCTGATTTATAAATTTTTTTTTTTTAAATTTATTGAATAATAAATATATCTGATTTTTTACATAGACCAAATACATTTATTATTTAATATATATAAAAAGAAAATCGTTACTTATAAATCAAATTGGAGTAGTATAATTTTAGATAGTTCTTAGATGTATTTTTTTGAGAGAATGTCGTAAGAGATTGATCTCATTTTCCATATATATATATATATATATATATATATATATATATATATATATATATATATATATATATATATATATATATATATATATATATATATATATATATATATATATATATATATATATATATATATATATATATATATATATATATATATTGATTTTGAATTAGATAGTGAATATTCTAACTCTCTTATAAAAAACGTTGAGAGGAGGGAGCACGTTCTCTCTTGAACTATGGAGGAGACGGTTTTCCATTGATTCTCTCTTTCAATCGGCCACTACTTTCACGTTTATTGAGCAAATAGGTAATGGAAGTTAGTTTGAGTAGTCCAAATCTAATAGAGCGGTCTATTACCATGTGTTAGGTGACCTCATCTCCCAATCACCATACATTGAACATCTTATCAATATTGAAACAATACACTTGTATTATTTACTCATGGATCTTTCTTAAGATTCAATTAAATTATCAAAGCACAAAATTCTGTTAAGAAAACTATACTAAGGTGGAATTAGCCCAAAAAATATTTTCACTTTAAAATTTTAAAACACTTAATTTTTTACACTTCAATCATTGTAAAATACTTATTTCAAATTCTCAAAATCCAAATATATGTAGCTAAATCTTTTCAATGACCTTAGTCAAAAAGAAAATAATCGAAAGTAACAATCATTGTAGGGTGAATGATTATCAAATCTCCTCCGATATTTGGATTTGATTAATTAGATATTAAAATATTATTTGACCGAAATTTATTACTATAATAAGTAAGTGAAATCATACATAGTGGATAGTACATTTGAAATGAAAGGAAGCGTGGTAGTACTCTCTTGTATGTTATTCCATTTTCCCCACATTTTTGACTAAATGCATGCTTAAGGTAATAATGGTACTTTCAACAAAGTTGATATCATAGTGCAAGTGAATAGAGACAATCTTCCAATATCCTTATATGATAGTAATATATCTTGTGAGTGTTGTTTATATTGGATTATTTTCTTGATTATGGTCAAAAAGCAAATTCACTTCTTTCATTACTCAATGTCCCCACTATGTCCAATCTTTAATTTTGTTGAAAGGTATACATCTCATGATTATTATGGGATTTCAGCACTCCTAATAATTTAGTTGGTACCTATTGTTGCATAATAATTATGAGACTTTCATAGTGGTTGCAATTTTTAAGTGGTTGGTTTTAAAAGTTTAATTGAAAAATAAAATAGGTTAGGAAAAAGGAAAATGTTAACGTGTGTAAGGATACTGTAATTAGCAATATTTTTTAAAATACGTGTATTTAATTTTTTTAATTTTAAATATTATTTTATTATATTTAAAAAAATTTAATTATATTAATTATAGTATCCTTGAAATGTGTCCTAAGGACACATGTTAGCATGACCCTAAAAAAAATAATTTGAATTGATTTTTGATTTAAATTGAAATAATTATACTTCGAATTGTATTTGTAGAAATAGATTTTATAATTTTGATGTATTTCAATTATACTAACATGTTACCACCACTACCATCACCATTTCGAACACTATAGATCATTGTTTTATCCATTTTTATTTATGCTATAATTTTGTAAACTATCACTTGGGTCATTTTCGATAATCTATTCTATCAACTTTAATCACCATTATAACTAACATCAACCCTATTTTAGGAAGATGCAATGTTCATTGTTGGTCACTTAATTAATCACATGGCATCATCTATTTTAAATGGTGTTATTTCACATTCCATCTTTTTTTCCTTCTCATTATTTGTTTTCTTTATCCCTCCTAAATATTTGGTTGCACGTATTTTGTCGAAAAGTTAATTTCATCTGGGACCAACATATGGAGCCTAAAACCTTTGAATATTTTTCTAAAGTAAACACAACTCCAATTTTTAGAAAGGGTTCAAAAGTGGTGTTAAGGCAAAGCTGTAAAAACCAGTTAGCATTAAGACTAGGAAGTTCTCCTCATGGCTTGTTCGTGCTTTGAGGTCACTAGAAGCAATTCCTAGAGATTCCTAGAGGCATATTATGATCAGTTTGCTAAGACAAACGTTTTTTTCTCATGGATATGGGCAGGAAGGGGTATAAATTTCTTGGCTACTTGTAGGGAGATAGAACAAAAAATAAAATGGGATAGCGTAAGGGTAAGGAAAGGAATGTGCCTATATTCGGAGACTTCAGTAGTATCCTTATGACGGTCTTTGATGTAGTTGCTAAAGTGAAGACGGTTGAAAGTAAAATTAGGTTTGATATGATGCTTGTGAGTAGGTCGAATGTCTCCCTAGTTGGTCGAAGACCAATAATAAGGTAAGCATCATTGTTGGACAATAATGAACAAGGGAAAAACTTTTCCATTTTGGTTGGTTTCATAGGTGACTTGGTAAAGTACATAGAAAAGTATGAGTGATATTTGTAAGAGAAAAAAGGATTAATACTTGGGAAGGCCAAATGACAACTTTCTCCTTGAAGTTTAGAAGCAGGTGGATCTGGAAGTTGTTTTTTAGTACCAGAAGAAACCACTATTGTTAAAACGTGAGTAGAAGAGAGTGGTGAAGATTACAAAAAATGGGAGATCTTAGGGTTCAGAGAAGAATAAGTGGTGAAGACGAGGAAAGAAGGGAATGAAGGTGTAAATATAGCTTATCAAGTGGAACCTTCCAATTTCCTCCTTTGAATTAAAACCCACGAACGCTTGATTTTCTGAATTGAAATTAGTTAAAAGGGGTTTTAAAAGTGGTTAATTCTTGTGGCCCACTATGACCTTGGAAATATGAATCATGATGAGAGTTGCACGCACAATCTTGAAGTGAGAGTTTGGTGAAAGTGGTCATTAAGTCGATGATGTATATAGACAAATTTGAATAGCGTCGAGAGTTACTAAAAACTCCATTTTCCTCCACTATGTAAGCATGATCAAAATTGGCATATTTGGGGCATCTATTAGCCTGGGAATTTTAGTTTAGCATTTCAACATGAAAGTGTGATATAAAGGTATGAGACTACTAAGTGTAAAATGACCTAGCTATAGTTTTGACATGTTGATTACTTCGATGGGAGGTGAATTCGACTTGCACATCTGATATTTTGGGACTTAGTATATTTTTGAGTTCAAGAATTAGGTGACCTAGAAACTCATTGATCATATTTTGGAGAAATCTCAGGAACAAATCCATAATATTAAGATAACTCTCTCTTCAAAACATGTTCAAAATCTCGAAAAGGTTTACAATGATTTTGCATATTCGATAGGGTAAATTAGAAGACTCAAAGATGTTTTAGACATAAATAGTCTGGAGGTTTAAGGGAAATTGTCGACATTGGTGACAATTTGTAGCAATTCAAGAATTGAGGATATGTGGAAGCAAAACATTGAACATAAGGCCACACAATATTGTACATGTTGAACGTTGAAGAACTGACGGTTATAGACAGTTTCTAAAAGTTTAGTATATAAGTGGAATTCATTCATGTAACAAGGGTTCAATATTTTCATTAGTATTCTCTACAGAATTCGAGTATCCAAGTCACAAAGAGAAAAGAGCTTGTGAGAAATGTATGAATTCACGTCCCTTTTTTAATTCTTTAATCAAAACATTTATTTCATTACTTGTATTGTGTTCTTTGTTTACTTTATTTCTTTAAACAATTATGTATTTCTCTTATTGGAACTTTTATCTAGTTTCCTCATATTCAAACATAAGATATTTAAGCATAAATACATATTTTCTCAAACTTTCTACACAAATTGTCCATATGATTTTTTCGGGTTTAATCCATTGTGAGCGAAACATTATACTTTGATTTGCTAAAAACTTCAATAAACACGAGTAGAGAAACTATACTTTCTTACTTTAGGATTTACAATGGGATTGTTAAAAGATGGTCACAAATGTAAGCTTATACTTCCAATCCATAATTCTACAATAGCATGACATTCAAATTTACATTAAATTGATACTAAAAATCAAGAAAATGAGGAAAATATTATAAGCTTTATAAATTGATGCGTAAATAGACTTTTTTAAATGTGTAAGGAGTAACAATTGTCATGACCTAATTGAGAAAACGAAAAAAATGTTGTTGTTATGCTAACATCGGCTTGAAGTTTGAATTTTTTAGAAACAATGAGAAAATAATAGAGAAACATACCCTTGTTTTCACGAGTTTTAGTTTTATTATTATTCTTTCATTTGTTAGTCGATTCTATTGTTTTTTGTTGTTAGTTTTAAATAATAGTTTTACTACTCCTCTATCATTAGACTCATCCTCCACGATTTAGGTTTCACAATGTTTTTTTTTCCTTTTTAGTGAGAACTATAACGATTTTTTTAACATTGTTTTTTTTATAAAATTTATTTATTATTTATCTTTAAAATAATTTTATAAATAATTTTATAAATAATATTTATAAATAATATTTATAAATAATATTTATAAATAATATTTATAAATAATATTTATAAATAATATTTATAAAATTAATTTAGGCTAATAGATAATTTTATATTTTTTAGTATTTATGTAAATTATAAAAAATACAAATATAATTAACGAATCTATCATATAATTGAATAAATTGCTAGAAAACTTGTTAACCTATTATAGTATGTATTTTAATAATTCACCATGATGGACTACAAAGTTAAGTTCACCATGCCAACCTTCAATAAATGTAAAGAAGAATAATTTCATACATGTTTGATCTTTTTTTTCTTAAAAGGAAACACCACCCCCTTTCACTTGGTTAAAAAGTTAAACCATAGTTCATATAAAGGCTAATCAATTATTATCAAATAAAAATAAATCAGAAAAATTTAAACAACAAAATAGATCATTCAAACTTCGTTATTCCTTTTATCTCCTCGGTTCTCGTGTGTTTGTCTTTTTAAAGAGCCAACATGTGTAAAATACTTTCTCAATTGCATAATAATATACTATTTTATATGAATTATTGATATTTTTTAGAAAAATACTCACAATATCATGCACAATTATAAATATTGCAAGCCATGTAAAAAAATGGAAATTTTAACTTATGAAAAGTTGACAATATTAGAAATTACACTCACATTGCATCAAAATTTAATTTATTGTCATATGTGCAACAATTATGCACACAATTATCACTCATTAAATTTCTTCTATTTTTATTCATCGGTCATTGCATGGATGTAAAAGAAAGAATAATTTTATATATTTTGTCACACGTTGGATCTCTTTCTCTCAAAAGGCAATACTCACTGCTTTCATATGATAAAAACCTAAATTACGCATAAAATTCCAAATACATTATTCTCTAATGATAAAGTAACTTAAGAATAAAAGTGAAACAATGGAAAACATTGTCCATATAATGATGACATTAGGTACCTTTTGGGAAGAAACCCATAATGTCCCTCCCATACCCGCATTTGCAATAACCTTGTTAGACATGGTTCGATCCATGATGAGTCACAGTGATCTTTCAAACTTATTTTAAGGATATGCTTTATTGACAACAAATTACGCACTTAATCATATTTCATCCAAAGTAGTTGAGAAGACACCATATGAGATATGGTGTGGTAAGAGACCACATATGTCTTACATAAAGATTTAGGGTTATGAAGTTTATGTGAAACATCAAATTTCAACTAAGCTCAGTCTCAAAGGTGATAAAATCTTCTTTGTTGATTGAATTTGAATATTTCTATAAAAGGACTTTATTTTCAAAGTAATCGGTGGGAGGAAATCAAAAGTTTAAAAATTCAAGAATCATAGCGCAATTACACGCAAATAGAGGAGCAATGGTACGAAACACAATAAATTATGGAAGAGAAACAAACTCAAGTATCACAAGACTAGTGTAACACCCCGATTTTTATTATTTATTTTATTAATTATTATATTATGTGGTAATTGCTTAAATGATGTATTTTGGGAATATTTGAATTATTTTAATATATGTGTTATTTAAATAATTGAGTTTATGAATAGAAATAATAATTAGTTAGTATTAGGACTTGTGTTATATTGAGAATAAAAAGTGAGTTAAGCCCATTTGTGAATATAGTAGTAAGAATAGGAAATTAGATGTCATAATTGGAAGAAGAGAAAAGAAGAGAAGAGAAGAGAAGAGGAAAAGAGGAGAAAAGAGGAAAAGTGAAGGAAGATCCATCAAGACTCTATACTCAAGGTAAATGTGATAATCTATGTTATTATGGGAGTATGTATGATTATAGGTTGGGTAGTAACATGCAATATGATTGGGTGTGTGAATTTCTAGGTTTTGAATCACCAACTTTGATTTAGGGATTTGGAAATTAGGTTTTGAAAATCCAATTTTTATGATACATATAGGTTACCTATGATATGTACATGCTAGAATATGTTTATTTGGTGAAAAATGAGCATTTGAACATGTATTTGTCATGGATTTCGTGTAAAGTCAGTAGCTGTTTTGTAGCAGATTTTTTGGTTTTTCGTGAGGCCGCTTAGCAAGATTGGGGGAGCTTAGCGCGGTTGCTTGGAATTTGAAAAATGATTTATGCATGAATGGTTAGTGATTCAGTGTAAGTGTTTGTATGTTGGCTTTAATTTTTGGTAAAACCAGTTTATGTCAATGTCTTGACTGATGTCATGACATTCTGAGTTGAAGATAAATTCTGCAGAAGAAGAATTATATGACAACAAGATCGTTAAATCTGCAAGAAGAATGACTGATATCGTGACCAATGTTATGACATTCTGTGCAACATATATTGTTATGCAGATTTACTTTTCCTGAGAGTTTTCAGGATTCTGCTGAGCTGTTTTATTATGGACTATTATGTTGGATCATGTGCTCACGTGGTTTTAAGGTTAACCTTGTTTAACCCTAATTGGGTATGTTAAAAATACTAAGTCTTTAGGTTAACTTTGGTTAACCCTAGCTATAATTGTGGAAGCCCAAGTTGAAGACTTTACTGCTTCTATATTATCAAAGAAACCCTTATATTGCGAGCTGCGCCTTTTCTGTGAAGAAGAAGAAGCAGACTGTAATTTGTGTTCTAGTTATTTTTGTGAGCCAAGCAATTATCTTTTGATAAGTGCCTTGGAGTAGGATTTGGTTGTAAGGGTAGTTTACCACTCAAAGCTTTGAAGCACGAGTGTTGTGTCTCTTGATTAAAGCTTTGAAGCACAATCAAGTATGTTTATTGAAGAATGTCTTCATAATTCTATTAATCAATAGGTTAGTATCATTGCTGTAATTGAGGGGGAGTGAGTAGGAAGTCAGGTCTAAGTAGGACTTAGATTGAAGTTGCATTGGGTAGGTCTTAAGTGAAGGAGATAAACTGGTTGGTTTATTCCTGAATTAATACTACTTATAGTGGATTTCCTCCCTGGCTTGGTAGCCCCCAGATGTAGGTGTAGTTACACACTGAATTGGGTAAACAATTGATTGTGTTCTTTACTGTTTGTTAAAATACTGTGTGAATTGTTAACTGTTTGTCAGATACGGTGTCATAACATTCTCTGTGACATTAAGTATCTGCTGCCAGAATTTCATTCAATATCTATATGATTTATCATGGATTTACATGTATTTTAATAATTTATTTGACTTGTTTTGGATGGATTAGAGATGCATTTTGATGGGAAACGTAACACTTGAATTGTGTGCGTAAGTGTTGGATTTTGATTTTGTTTGAGTATAACATAATTTGTATCTAATTGATATGTGTTATAATGATGTGTTGAGATGATTTATACTATGAAATTGTGTATATGTGATTGATTTGACATGAAAGATGTATGTTGTGCGTCGTGAAGATAATTAAAAAATATGTTGAGTTATGTGATGAGTTGTTGAGATTGCACATGTACATGCATCATTTGAGTCAAGAGGAAATGTTTGGTAATTCCGTGGGGATTATTGAATTTTCCCAAACCTAACGCCGAATGAGGTTTGAAAGCTTAACGATCGATGAATGATGCTTTATTGGTGGTTATCTGTCTTGGTGATGTAGACCCGGCAAGACCGATAAGGATAACATTGGTACCATATGTATATTGCATAGAGTTGCATTGGAGTCACATGTGTCGATGTGAAATGTATATTTTGGTGTACTTTTTGTGGTTTTATGTGAATGTGGCATTTATGATAACTGTGATTGAATTGTATTTGAATCTTGAATGATTGAGCCATGTCGTATAGGTGATTATGTGAAATAAACTATTTGGTGTTGTTTACATGATTATATGAAGCGTGATGAATTTAATTGTTATTGTATGCAATAAATTGCTTATGATTATATTCATATTTCCATGATGATATAAATTCTCACCATTCTATTAAAATGACGTTTTATATGACGTTGCTCAGGTACCGAAGTTAGTGGCGCTTCTAACAAGGATTAAGCGGAGGAGCTAGTTCTATTTACCGCTTTCTTAAGTAGTGAGTCATTGCTCTGGTCTATGTAATACGAGGATTATTTAGACTCATGTTTTGCTTGTATTGAGAGATATTTGTATTACTCTCTTTTATTTTGACATATGTATGAAATTATGTATTATTCTCCTACAAGAAGACGGATTCAGAGATGCACGGGCCCAAGAAGTTGATGCATCTGCATCAACTGGACTAGAAACAATAATTGTCTGAGAGGCTTGGGCTCTTTCCCTTTGAACAGATGCATGTTGCAGAACTCAGCCATGCCTCATTCTATCTTTGTTCTCATCTCAAATGCCTATAATTAAATCACACAAGCATTACATAGATGAAACACAAAGAGGTAATTCCAAATAATGCAGACTGATAAATTATAGAGTTGCATGTTTGGATTTTGGATATCAAAACATTGAAAATTTCAAGAGATACATTTATTTAATATTCTACAACTCAAATGAACAACAATGACAAAAATTTAGTCAATTCCAGCATCTAAAATAATGCATTGATCATTTAAATTACCTATCGAACACATTTCTTATTTAAATAACATATCTAAACTACTTATTACATAACTTGATGCTAAATATCTACAAATATATAAAAAATAAAAGGTTAACTATACAACACTCCTTGAATGTTAGCGAGATTTATTTTTAGCCCTTGGTAAAAAAAAATTAAAACCCCCCTTGCAATTTTCTGATTCCCTCACTATGCTCCCGTGCGCACTATTTGAGTCCATATTCTATATTTTGTCCAGCATGATAGTCCACGTGAACTTTTTTTATATATATATTTTTTTTATATTCTTAAATCCACCAATATTATATTAATATTTAGTTTTTTTTAATTATTATGTTTTTTGACATTTTATTAATTTTTTTTTGTATTTTTATATGAAATTGTTTTGATAAATTAATTATTAAAATAGTATTTTAATATTTTAGTCCTATATCTTTTTAAGAAGCCCATTATTTGAGGTTTTAAAATGTGTTGTGTACAAAATGCTTATAAACACTTGCACTTACTGAAAGTGTTTCGAGGTGAGATTTTAAAATATGTAGCATACATGCAATGCAACTCATCTTGTCTTTTTCTCAAAAGATATCTGTGTAACTTCTTTTCCATTGAAATGTTATGATAGAATAAGGATTTTAGGAATAAAGATTTATGTAGTAACCATCCAAACTTATTTAAATAAAATCCCAGCTAGTATCTTTTTGAACAGACATGTGTATTAACTCAGTACCGTGGGTGCACATGATGGATGTTTATGACAAGGAAATAAAATGAAGTAGTTAAGATATAAAGGTAATTTTATTAAATGGATTACACTCATCCATTAAATAATTTAATGTTTTATGTAGAAGAACAAATCAAGAGGTGGAATAACCATGACATGATTATGCAGGCAACAACTTTGTTGGAGCTGGAAGATAACACAACGAGATTGACGAGGAAGGAGACTTTGAAGAATATGCTTAATTACTTGTTTCCTTTTCATTAATTATTTTATCTCATTGTTTTTATATTTTGAAGGTTTGATAAAAGTTTCTCATACTTTATTAGATATCAGGTTACTCAATATGGCGAAGAACTTTCTGAGAGAGTAACGCAATTCGGTGAACTATGGTGCTCATTAAAGAGTGAACTAAGGTAAGGAGAAAAAAGGATTTGAATTGGTTATACACATTGCACTTATCATTCAGGATTACATTGCATATTCAAATTATAATATTAAAAAAGCCTAGCATATGCTTTGAATTGGAAGGGAGAAAAAATGATTTGAATTGGTTATTTAGAATTACAATGTTAATCTATATGTAATATAAAATAAAATAAAAACAAAAAACAAAAAAACTTGTCGAATTAGAATTTAGTGTGATGTTGAGTTAACTCTTTAGAGCAATGCTACCTTAACACTAAGAATGACACCAAATACTTACACCGGACTACTATTCACAATGAACATTGTAACAATATTCGTGAATAATGCATGAATAGTAATTTTTAGTGATAAAATAAAGTTTTTTAATGAATTGTAAAAAAATCGGTTAATGAAGTTGGTTTACGCCACCCCATCCCCAAAGTGCCTTCGGGGATACTTTGCTCCTCATCCTCGTCCCTGCGAAGGGGAAAATACCCCGTCTTTGGGGATCTAAAGAGGAAATCCCTGCGGGGATCCCCGTTAACGGAGACAAGTTGACATCCCTATCCACACATCAATAAATTTAGGTTATATTTTAAAAAATAAATAAATTTGTATCATCAATATGAGATCAAAACAATTTAAATCATAAATTAATATCACAATGTTAAACGATATCGCATGTTGATTTAGATCAAGCTGTTAAGAAACCCATTTCCATGTTATTAACGCTTCCAAGCGTGGAGTGTATATTACACGCGTGTACACTACGCATGAAGTACCAATCACCATTGTATTTTATTATTAACGCCAATCTCACATCTCCAAGAAATAATTTCACCTAACGCTTATGGCCACTCTTTTTCTCCAAAATCTCTTGCTATTAATCAACCCCGCTACTCTATCACCCCTATTCGTTCCAGAAGGTTCTTCATCCTTCAACTGAGAAAAAAATTTCATCATTCTTGGTATATAGTTCACTCTTTATCTTTAAATTTTGATTCAGTGTTAGGGTTTTAAACCTGATTTGTTTTTGTGGTTCTTTTTCTTTGCATGCAATTCTTGAAGGAATAATTAATTTTAGGTTTTGATATAGTGTAACTATGGTTGTTGAAGTTGATTTGACTCATGACGTTTTTGAGATATATTGGGTAGATGAATTGCGAAAAATTACTAGTGTTGGTTGTAATTTATTTTTGATGCTTTTGATCAACATGATGTCAACCTGGTCCATTTTTTCTTTTCGTTTGCATGCACTAAAGGAAAAGTCAGCCTAGAAGCTTTTAACTCCTTATGGCCATCATTTGGGACATCTCTCAAATAGTTTACCATCACCTCATATGTTTCATCTATGTTAATCCTGTTGTAGTCTGATAGTATCCCCTTGATCAAAAGATGTAGTAGGCATGTTACATCGTCTAGTGTGATAGATATCTCACGATGTGAAAGCTGAAATGATGAAGTCTCTGAGTGTCACGTCTCCACAAATATATACAACATACCATGGTTAACCGTTACATAATCAATCCTAGACAAGTCTCTTAGCCCAAATAGTTGTATCACGTCCTGAAACCACTGCTCATTAAGTTGTGGTAGACCAATAATCTTCTGGCCATGGTTGGTGGTTTTTATAGCATAATGGTCATGCACAAAAATATTTCATCATCAGAAACTTTGAATAATATAACAAACATGTTTTTCAAAGAATGAACACAAATTTAACCTCTTCGTCCTATAGAAGTCTGACACTGTGGTCGAGGTATCGAGGCAACATTGATAAGTCAAACATGCACCCTTTAAACCCCTTGGGTGCCTGCAGAGCCTCAGGTGTCTCCTGCAGAGACTCAGGTGCCTCATGCAGAGACTCCGGTGCCAGAGGTGCTCGCGGGGCCTCGAGTGTGTCGTGAAAGACTTAGGCACCTCACGCAGATTGTAACACCCGATTATTTAATTAATTAGTTAATTAAATATTTTCGAATTATTTTCCAATTTAATTTGTCGAGTTGTTAGTTTATTTAGTTGTAGAATAGTCGGTAGATTAATATTAATAATAATATTAGTTGATTAATAATAATAATAATAATAATAATAATAATATTAGAATTATTGTTGGGCTTGTTGTAGAGGTAGCATGAAGTAAAGTGGGAGTGTAAAATTTAGGCCCATTAGTGTACTAAGATTTATTATTAGGTTTATTTAGAATAAGGAGAATAGTAGTATATTAGTTACTTTGGGGAAAAATAAGGAATAAACGAAAATTTGTACGTGAGAAATTGGAAGAGGAGGAAAACCAAGGGTTTGGAGATTTAGCCATCATGAGAGAATTGCAGACCGAAAGCCAAATCGAAATTCAACCGAACCCCGTAGAGCAACCTTCAATCCAAGGTAAGGGCGGAGTTCTAATTTTCTAATGGATTGTATGATGAGTAGTATGTGGAAATTCAGGATAATAGAGAATTTACCATGCATCCGTAGTTGTTTTGTTCGGTGGGAAATTGTTTGATGTTATGGTGTTGAAATTGCTCATGAATTGATTGCAAAATTTATGTCGCTATTGGAAAAATTATAATTTGTATAATTGATATAAGATCCTGAGTAATGAAATTCTGTTGAATAAATAATCGGTGGAATATAAAATTATACAGAGAAAATTGCAGAAGAAATGCAGGGAGAAGACGGTACCAAACGATACACCCTAGGTAAGGGGAGTGTGTCGAACGACACTCATATAAAGAGGGGACCTGCCGAACGACATATAAGGAGGAGACCTGCCGATCGGCAGGAATGGTGGAAATGAAGGGAGTGCCGAACGACACCTTTTGTGTGATAAACGTCACAATTTTCCAACTAGCATTATATTAACATTATATTAAGTGCTTGTTTTGTCTTTTAGTGTGATGAACATCACACTTTGTGGTGATGAACGTCATGCTGTTTTGGTTATTCTTCTTACTTGCTTACATGATTAAATATTACATAATAATTTGATACAACTTATATATATATATATATATATATATATATATATATATATATATATATATATATATATATATATATATAAATAATAAGTTAATATTATTAGTGTGGTGATGTTAATTTAGTAAATAGCAGTAAGTTATAACGGTTGCAAATAATGACAAAAACCATTAATAAATTAAATAGCAGTAGTATGTATATAAGCTGTTTCAGTGCAGGACTGTCAAGGTTAGTTAGTTGGTAATTTTAGTAGACGATTAATTTAACAGAGTTAATAAGTACTTTAGTACAAAATAAAATAATAGAATTTTTAATCGATTATTAATTAATAGGAAATAGTCGAAATAGTCTGAGTAATTACGTGGTTTGTTTGTAGTTTGTTTTGGTTGATTCAGGGTGTTATATATTTGTTGTAAATTGTAAATTTGCAAGTGATGAAATTGGTTGTGTTACTTTGCGTTGATGTGTGGAATTGATGATGCTTGTCGTAGGCCGAGTGCCAACGTTGAATGATGTTGTTGAATTGTTATTACGTTGAAGGCTTATAGCCAGTGATGAATTGTGATGGAAAATTGTTGTTGATTTTGTTATGTGATGGCATATTTATCGAGTCACATACATCGCATACTTTTGCGATGGTCTGGATCGGAAAAATTATTATGTTGGGAGCTTTGCTCTGGTTGCGACGACATGGATTGGAAAACTGTGATGAAGGCTAATGCGTTTTGATGCCTCTATTAATTGGAAATTTTTAAGTTGGGAGTTCTTCTCTAATGGTACCGCATGCACGTGCATTTGAATAAGTTGTTGCATTTCATGTTGCGTTTGAGTCGTTGTGAATGTTGAATAAATTGTGGAATTTTTGGTTATATGAGTAATTTACGAAGCGGTGATTTACATTATTTGAATCCTAATATATATTATTTATCATTCGATTTATTAGATTGTTAGATATCTCACCCCTTTTGTTGTGATGTTGTCTCTACGTGGGTAACATGCAGGTAATCCAGAGCGAAGGTTGTCTACCTTCAATAGTTCGAGTCGGTGTTTGTCGCTCTGATACGTAGCACTCGGGGAGGATGAACGCATGTTTTGTTTTATCGTTGATTATTATTCCGCTGTTGAAGTTTTACGTTGTTTTATCGAGAAGTTTGGTTGTTTTTATAGTTGTTGAAGTTTTGATAAAGATGCTATGTTTTATTCTCAAAAGTTTAACGTCGTGAATCCGCTGTGTGGTTATTGTAAAAGTTGATTTATGTTTAAAGATTAAACATATGTTGAGTTTATCTTACTGATTAAAGTGTTATGTATCTGGTATAAATGACATTACAAGTTGTGTTTTTAAATTGAAAATGTGATATCCCAATTGTTGGTTGGAAATTTTATACTTTGATTTATTTATAATTACTGGGTAGAAATTGGGGTGTTACACGGATACTCAGGTGTTAGAGGTGCCTCAGATGCACGCGAAGCCTAGGGTGCCTCATGTAGAGACTCAAGTGCCTCTTGCGGAGACTCAGATGTTAGAGGTGCCTCATGTACCTGAGTAGATGACAATTGTATCATGCAAGAAGATGAATGTAGAGATGTATGAACCCTAGAAGTTGACACATCCACATCAACTAGACTAGAAACAATATGTGTTTGCGAGACTTGGGCTATTTCCCTAATAACAGATGTATGTTGCATAACTCTTCTGTACCTCAATCTAACTTGCTTCTCAGCTAAAATGCCTATAAGTAAACCACACAAGCATTACATAGATAAATACAATGAGGTCAAGCCAAACAATGTAGACTGATATATTCTAGAGTTGCATCTTTGTAATTTGGATATCAAAACTTTGAAAATTTCTAGAGATACATATGTGTAATGTTCTGCAACTCATATGAATAACAATGGCGGGAATTCAATCAATTCACATCCACAATAATGCATAGATCATTTAAATTACATATCAAACACATTTCTTATTTAAATAACAAATATAAACTACCTATTACATAACCTGGGGATATATATCTACAAATATATTTAAAAAAATAAAAAAGTATAAAAAAAACAAAAAAAATTGAATTTAGTTTAATGATAAGTTAACTCTTTAGAGCAATGCTACCTTGATACTAAGAATGACACCAAATACTTACACCTAACTACTGTTCACTGTGAATAGTATAATAATACTCATGAATATGACATGAATAATTATTTTTAATGGTAAATTAAAGTTGGTTAATAAGTGTCTAGATAATTTAGTAGTAAAATAAAATTGATTAATAAAGAGTAAAAAATTGATTAAAGAAATGATGAAGTTGGTTAATAAATGCTCAAATATTCAAAATAACTTTTAGCAGTAAAATATGTTAGTTAATGAAAAATAAAATATTGGTTAATGAAATTATGAAATTGGTTAATAAACGTCCGTACATTAACATTAATTTTTAGTACTAAAATAATATTGGTTAATAAAATATAAAATATTAATTAATAAAGTTATGAACTTGATTAATCACACAATTTCATATCAGTATCCTTTAATCCAAAACTAAAAAATTATACTTTTTTAATTTTTTATTATTATAATATTTTACTGTTCATCGTATTGGTGAATAGTGAAATACAATATAAATATAGAAATTGATGTCAAAATAGTATTTTTGAACTCTTTAAAAAGCATTAAGCAATTGCCAAATAAAATATAATAAATAGAGAATTTTTCTTGTCACCCCCTATTTTATACATGTCACCTCCAAGTATGGTGTTTTTACCAAAATATCCTCTTGAAATATCTAATATTTTGGGATTTCTACTACGTACCAAATTTTTTGGGATTTACCAATTTACCGTGTCTGATGTTACATACCGAAAATTTAAAATTTCTTGTACCGGTTATTTCAAATTTTTAGCATGTAGAATCAGTTAAAATATATACCGAAAACTTGAAATATCTGTCAGTGGAAAAATACCTGAAATTTCAAATTTCTAGTGTGTAGAATGTGTATCGGAAATTTGAAATATTCGGTACTGAAAAAATACCAGAAATTTCAAATTTTCGGTATGATTTCAGTACAAATAACAATCCAAAATTTGAAATTTCCGGTGTATGAAAAATACCAAAAATTTCAAATTTTCAGTAATACTATGACTTAATTTTTATTTTATTTTTAAGCTTATAAACTTATACTTGGAAAAAGTACACGATAAGATAACGAACCGTCTTAATATATAAATAGAATAAATGTCATACATAGATGCGTTACAAATAAACTACAGTCACTACCTAAATAATTCTGCCCAATGTCTAAACCGACCTGCATATGCTGATTCCCATCCTTTTGCAACATCAGAATAATTCTCCCTCCAACTCTTTGTGACGGGAGGCAGTGGACAACCAGGTTTCAATTTTATCAGAACCCAATGATTCTCATTGACAAAACCAACTACAATGATTATAGGATGACCCGTGTACAGGGGTGGAGCTATGAGAAGCGGGAAAATTGTCACGCTAATTCTCATGGAAAGAGAAACAAATACAACATTATATCTAGAAGTAATAGGGTAACCCATATCTGGAGTCGACATCCATTTGTCCTTACCTCGAGGACCAAAGTATTTCACGATTAATGAATTCCTAACATAAGAGACAATGTCGTAGAGCAATTTGGAAAACAATCTGTGTTGATGGTTTTGAGTATCAAACTGCATAAGAATATCAAAACATGCATCTTGCCCCCATTCTAATGCAGTTGAAATACAACGTTAACCACAGTTTCCATCTAGTTCAACATCAATAATGTCATCGATATTTGGATGAAAGAAAGCAGAAAACTGTGACAAGTACTCGCCTTTTGCACATTTGGTATAAGGTTGCCTACCAATCAATATGGTTGACGATTGACTCCCACTAGGTTGTGTGCATGATCTCTTTGTAGTCTGACTCCCATGCGAAGCATCAACATATTCCCACTGACTTGGATCACGATGCACATCACTTTTCTCACCTTTTCTATTCTTCTTAACTCTTGGCTTGTATTTCACTCGCGGTGGACACATTTAAGTTGTGGATGGATAGGTTAGGTCAAAAACTTTTTTCTTCAACACCCTTTGACCCACAATATCCAGAGTACTGAAATATTTCTTCAAATCTTCACACTCATCTTCTAAATTCCACTTGCTCTCTTCAGGGCTCACCCCATGTTCTAAAATTTGCAAAACACATGAATTGTTTCCAAAGATATAGGTGTGCCTAGAACTTAGTAACCAGCGAGCTGACACGCACACGGTAACCTATGTGTTGTTCTAATGTAACAACCACACCTCTCCTTGCTCGCACCAACATATTTGACTTTTCCTAATTCCTTTCCAATGAGTTATATACACTGTCTTGAAACAAAACTGTGCAATTTAGAATACAATGGGGTGTTATACCTATGCTTAATGTTGAAGACACTTTTTTGAAATGAAACTCTAATGGAACCTAACTGCAACTTCAACATTGTGTTCACATCATCCCAGCTTTCACATAAATCACCACGACTTGTAGTCAACATATTCTTCAGTCTCAAATATGCAGACTCCACCCTAGAAATCATGAACACATTACATAAGCAACTCTCAATTTAATTTATGAATATAAACATATTTCCTGTTAGAAAAATGTACCTGTTTGTTGTTGTGTTCCCTAAATGAGTGATTCTGTTAGTCCATGCAACAACAACTCTTTCTTTATATGGTGTTAACCATGTTTCTTCCACATACTTGACAAATAATGAAATATCACCACATACACTCTCGAAGTGGTTTAGATGTACATTAAACTCATATTATGTATTTGAATACATCATGTTGTTGTTCCATTGATCCATAACGTGTTCAAGTCTTTCTGATTTCACATGCTCCTTACATTTCAAAAATCTGATAATCACGTAAATGTATAATTATATAACTTCATCAATTTATTAAAACAAAGTTTATAAAGTCACGTAAGCATACCGTATCTGTGATGAAGTACTGCGTAAGATCAGTACATGAATCCGTAGAAGAAGTTGAAGCTGACGATTCAGGACCACAAATATATAACACTTCATCTGCCATACCGAAAAATTTCAGGTTTCAAGGAAATTTCCAATATACACCGGAAATATGAAATTTCCGGTTTTGGTTTTATACGTGTATTAAATTTTCTAAAATAAACTGGATTTTTTAAATTTCCGGTAGATCGCACCGAAAATTTTGAAATTTCCGATAAATAGATATTCAAAATATATAAAATACAAAGAATTTTCGGTATGCACCAAAAAAGGATACTGAAAATTTGTTCTGGGTTACTGAAAATTTGTTTTTTAATGAATTTGAAAACAATAATTTTCTTTTTCAAAAGATAAATTTTTTAAGTAAATTGTATCAGAGATATTTTGAGAATAACGCAAAATGGGAGGTGAGAGGTATAAAAGTGGGTGGGAAGAAAATTTGTCTAACAAATGAGCCAAATTGTTAGGCCCAACCAATTTTCAAAGCTCGGAGCGTATATTACACGCGTATACACTACGCGTGAAGTAGCAATGAGCACTGTATTTTATTCTTAACGCCAATCTCCCCTCTCCAAGAAACAGTTATTCATCCAACGCCTATGGCCACCACTCTTTTTCTCCAAAATCCGTCGCTGTTTATCAACCCCGCTACTCTATCACTCCAATTCGTTCTGGAAGCTTCTTCATCCTTCAGCTGCACTCTTGGTATATAGTTCACTCTTTATCTTCAGATTTTTATTCTGTGTTAGGGTTTTGAACTTGATTGGTTTTTCTGCTTCTTTTTCCTTGCATGCAGTTTTTGAAGTTGATTTGACTCGTATAGTTTCTTACACTGAGTTTATTTATCTTAGTATCGAAGTCAATTTAACACGTTTATTGGTAGATGAATTGCGGAAAATTAACACACTTAGAAATGGAGTGGAGTAGTAAGTAATCGGATTTTATTGTTTGGATTTGCAAATAATGGATGAAGATTTGGGGTTCAATTTGGGGGTGTATGTAACAGAATGAACTAATTAATTATCTTGAGTTTTAGAACCTTGAATGCAACATTGGGGAGGGAAAAAGGATTGATGCTTTATCTTTGTTATTTTCATGTGTAGTGTTTTAGAGTGTAAACGATGGGAGATGCAATTGATTTGTCTGGGGATGGAGGTGTCATCAAAACCATTGTGAGGAAGAGCAAGTCAGATGCCGTGGCTCCAACTGAAGATTTTCCCGTTGTTGATGGTATGCTTGTCTGTGATGCGGTTACTTTTTTAGAGCATCTTATAGTATACTTCTTAGGATTAGATTTTATATTACTTTTTATTTAACATGATTTGTTGATATATGCTTAATGAGACCAATAATTTTGAAGCACTGCACACATGGTTTTATTCTTCCTTATTGTATTATTGTTTCTCCGACCAGTTCACTATGAAGGCACACTCGCTGATACCGGTGAAGTCTTTGACACTACACACGAAGACAACACTATATTCTCCTTTGAACTGGGAAAGGGTAGTGTTATCAAGGCTTGGGATATTGCAGTGAAAACCATGAAGGTCAAATAGGGCGTGCTTTTGATAACCTGTATTAATGTAAACAAAGGTTTTGGATTGGTCTAATTTTTTTGGCTGGTTTCAACAGGTTGGAGAAATCGCAAAAATAACATGCAAGCCAGATTATGCATATGGTAGCGCAGGATCTCCGCCAGATATACCTCCAGAGTACTTATTTCATTTCATGCACACAATATTTTTGGTTAGAATAAAAATTAAAAAAATGCCAAAATGACCATTTATTTTCAAAATTTTTAGTCTAACAAAATATCAAGATAGATATCATCGGAGCTTGATTTACTTTCTATTCAGCTTTACCTAGTAGTATTTGCAAGAAGCTGAATTGCACCTACCTGTGAATGAAAGTGTCTAATTGTTATTTATTTTTTGGATTCGCTTGCAGGGCAACACTTGTTTTTGAAGTTGAGCTAGTTGCCTGTAGGCCACGGAAGGGCTCAACTACTGGAAGTGTTTCAGAGGAGAGGGCTAGGCTAGAGTAAGTCGTAGCACATTTATGCTTAATAATTTTTTTCTATCCTCTCCAAAAGTAGGAAAATCAAACCAATCTGAACTGTTACAACAATTTGGTAATTGAGTTGAACTCTTGATGGTTCTTTCCAAACCAAGCTGGTAGAAAGGTTGGGGTGCAATGATTCTTTGTTTTCAGATCAAATTACCGCTATCTTTTTGAACCAAACTCTATCAAATTGCTATTAGGATTCTTTAAAAAAAAATAAAAAACAATGAAATCAAATATTAAGAATGTTCACAAAAACCCAAAACCGAAAGGAAAAGACATGAACCAAATGTTTTGCTCAGTTTGTGAACTAACTGCCCGTCACAGTTTGTTTATTTTGTTTATTTTTGGTGCGGTTCTGCTTTGTAAATTCTCTTTAAGCCTTGGTGCTTTGCCTTAGCCCTAGTGAGCCCTTGCGATTCAACATTATATCTAAAACTTATATTTTTGTTTGCTTTGGATATATAGCAATGTGATGTGTATGCTGTGACTTGAAATGAAACACAGGGAGCTGAAAAAGCAGAGAGAGATTGCTGCTGCTGCGAAAGAGGAGGACAAGAAGAAGAGAGAAGAACAAAAAGCAGCTGCTGCAGCTCGTGTGCAAGCCAAGCTTGAAGCCAAGAAAGGTCAAGGAAAGGGTAAAGGAAAAGGAAAGTAGGGACTTCAAGTATTTGCAAAAATTGATGTATGAAAATAATCAAATATCTGTGTCCGAAATTCCGAGTCCATTCTAAATAATTGTTGGCATGAGTATCAGATGTTGGATTGCTTGCTATGGAATGAATAGGCAATATCATGTTTTTTTGTTTCATTTGGGTTCTTTATGTTATCAAATATGGCTCACAACTAAGGTGGCATTTACGTATACACCTTAATTACATGCCTGTTCTATGAATAAATGATTACTCTATAAGAGTTCAAATTTCTGACAATCACAGGTGAAATTAGGATAAACTTTAGACAAAAAGATGTGACAAATTTGTAAGTCATAAATAATTTTTGTCCAAATAAACTTAGGGATTTTTTTGTTGTAAGTTAGAAGTTTGTAACTAGTTAAACTTTTAAAAAGTTGTAACAAATTGATAGTTTAGTTTTACAATGTTCGCACTGCTTTGTTAAAAAATGCTGAAGTGGAAAATGTGAATGTGCATTTAAGTTGTGCATTTAAGTTGCGTGATTATCATGATATGTGGTTTATGTAATCATGATTTATGTGCATCTAATTGCATGCCGACTCTTGCCGGAAGAGAAAGATTGCATGCCGACTCTTGCCGGAAGAGAAAGAACGTATTTTCGACGTGATATTGAAATTGATACCTCTCAAAAACATATAAATTCAATGGGAAGAGTCTTACAACCTTGATAATATTTGTCTTATCTCTAAAAATCTAAATGCACGTGCAGATTTTATGTGAACCAAATTAAAAGATAAAACAATAATTAAAAAATCTAATAAAAAAATTTGATAATAAAACTTTTTTTTAAAAATAATTCAAAACCAAAAATTAAATCACCAAAATAAGATTTAAATTCAATATTCATCTTTCCCAAATAATTGACATAAATATCTATTTCTAAATATATACTCTCAAACCTCAAATAAAGTGTTGAAAATCAAAATTCTTAAATAAAATATATTTTATGATTCTCAATCATCGATCATAATCATATATGTGATTTCAAATATATTTAACATACTATTTATTAAATAACATATCTCTAAAAAAATCCAAAATTTTCACAAATATTTTTCTTTAAAATATATTCTAATTTTAATTTTCAAATCTTTATCATAGAATTTCTATGTCAAATTCAAAATTTTTCATTATCACAAATATAATTCTTGGAATTATAACTTAAAATAGATTCTTACCATGATATTATAGTTTTTAAATCACAATTATAATTTCAAATGTGATCACCAAAATAAATATAATGTAACCAAATTTATTTTCAAGAATTCATACAAAAGATATAGATGATCTTAAGTCGATATAAATCTTTTGAAAATAAATACTCCATACATAACAAATTATAAGCAAATTTGATTTTTCTTTTTGTTCAATTGACAATTAATGTATGTAGTTCATATATTGACTATATACATTAATTGTCAAATATATCAAAAAAATTTAAATTTGCTTATAATCCATTCTTTACTGAGGGAGTATAACACACACAACATAAACTCCATAATAAGTATGACAAAAAAAACTAAAAAATTATCATTAAAACTTCATGTCTCATAAAACAATTTAAAACATATGTTTTCATGATAAAAAAAATAAAAATAAATAAATACATTGATGTTTATATGACAAATCTTAATAAACTAAACACGAAAACCTGATACAATTTGTTAGAATTAATTCAATAATAATTAATCACATATAATTGTTATTATTTTGTTAAATATGATATTATTATTATTATTATTATTATTATTTTGATGAAAGAAAAAATAAAATGAATGTGACTTATTTTTGTTATTATTTAATGAGTTAAATTTGAAAATAATTTTTTTTATCTTTCAAAAGGATAAAAAATTAATTATTTAAATATATTTTTTAAAATATATATTTATATAATAGTATCCATGGATATCCGTAAATACCCGCGAATATCTCAAAATCCACGGATATCCATCTAACGAAGAACCGCACGGGTATAAGGCGGGTACGGGTATTATATTTACTAAACGGGACGGGTAGCGGAAGACTAGTACTCTGTACCCATGGGTACCCATTTCCATCCCTATCTACGACATGTTATTATATGAGAGAATATATTTCAGGAATACTTGGATTTATAAGATAAAAGTTTTTTGGCAACGATAATTGTAATCCTGAAATGCAAACGTGTGGAGACAAGTGACTAACACTTATTCCCAAATGGGTCATCCTGACATCCACTCATAATTGAGTTCATATTCAATTATTTCATTAATTAATTAAATAATTCCATAATAAAATCTAAATAGCCTTTTAACATTATTTGATCACATAATTATTTAAGGCACTTTATTTAATAAAATAGTTAATATAATTAAATAATTATATGTGGTCACACAATTATTGGAATACTAATATAAGACTAAATTATTAAAATATTCCAACAATGAGTTGCATTGAATTTGTGATTGTTGATGGGTGAAAGTCTAGGATTTTTGAAGTTGAATTGATTCATGTGAATCAGTTCAAATCTTCACTAGACCAAAGTTAATATGCTGGTAGTTTATGTCATAACGTTTTTTTAGAACTCCAAAATAAGTTATTCTTAATTCTTTGAAAATTAGACTTTATCCCCTCTAAATTTATGGAGTTGTTATCTTAAAAAAAAATGTTTTGTCTATTTTCATCATCAAAACTAATTGATGGTCATACCTGCAATCACATAGATCCATAAATTTATTCATGAGACACAAGATAATGATATTTCTGGCCTTAACTACCACCCCAGTCTTCTTTGATGTGTAAGATGTGCATGAATCGATGTGTCACCCTTAAATGTTTCAACACACTTAACTTTTATAACCTTAATTAGTTTTCTTTGGAAAAAATTTGACGTCCCATTTAGAAATCATGGTGTTCACTTATAAACTTAACCCATTTCCCCCACAACAGACATCTCTTATTGTGAATTGAAAGGTTCAACCACGTCAACACCTTCTAGTTGTGAAAATCTAACAATAATATTAATTTTATATCAGACCAATAATAATGATATGTATGGAAAAACTAAATGGCCTCAAAAACTAACTTGTCAAACAGTGTAAGCAAATCCATAACAAGCAACAGGAATTTAAAATAAGAGTACATAAAAAATTTGTATATCAAATTAGATCAAATCGGTTTACTCTGAGGGATATAACAACTTTATAATTAAAGATACTTATAAAAGTTACTATAAGAGATTACAAAGGAGTTACAAGAAAATAGTCTCCTAAGTTTCTCAGAATAAACCCTATTTTCTTCCCAATTATTTTTCAATCTTTCAAACTTTTTATATATGAAACACACAAATCTAAGGTGTTTATAAGTGTTTCTCTTTTCCCTTAGGTACCTCACAGATTTCCCAAGAGCTCCATATAACTTCTACCATTCCCTCTCTAACAAAGATTATCATATGTGCATTCTTCTCTTCACTAACACAAAATGATAGAGATACATATTTATAATGATTCAAATCTAACATATCAAAAAATGTCACAAAAACGACTCATCACTGAATGTATCTGTAAATCAAACTAATCTAACCTGAAACTCATGATCAGCCCGAACAGCCGCTGACCTGTTGTTGATAAACCTCCATCATGTTTCCGCCAAACAGTTGACAATCACCACTGTTAATTGTGACCATGCCAGTTAACAGTCTTCGCTTCCAAACCACTAACAACCACAAGATGTCCGTCATCAAACTTGTCGAACCTTCGTTGACTTCCACTCACCACATCTCCGCTTTGCATCTCTAGCATGTATGTCGACTTCACTGCTACTTTTACTGATCTGATTTCTTAGAGTCTTGGATGATAACTTATTCTCTATATCGCTTTAAATTTTGAGACATTCTTCCCCAAGAAAAACATATAAGAGTGTATATATTTTTTGATACACTTTCCCTTTATCAATATAACTTTGTCTTGTCATATATTCAAAAAGCAAAAATTAATTTTATGATATTAAATGTTATAAAATTTATATTATAATTTAATAATATGATAAAATTAATTTTTTATTTTATTTTTGAATATATGACCTGGAAAAGTTGTATGATGTGGCATCACATAAGCTCTGTCAAGTAAATTCTATATCATAAATAAAATTGTTAGATAATTAATTTTGAAGGAAACAAAAAAAATCCATAAAATGATAAATTTAAGGATAAAAAGTGTATTTATTTAAGAGAAAAAAATTTAAACAATTAAAATAGGGGGATAAAAAGTGCATTCAAGCCTTTTATTTTTAATCCAAAAACAAATCACTTTTCAACTCGGTTATGTTTTCTGACCGAGGTGAAATTTTTTCTCATGTATGTGCGTGTGTTTGTGTTTGTGCGCATGTGTGTGTTTTTGTTTGTATAACTTTTAGCATTAAATTTCACTTGCCTAAAACAACACACTAAAACTGACACATGCTGAATGATGAAAAAAAATAGCAAGTGTACTATTTTGCCTCTTGTAATAATAGGGAACGTCCCCGAATGTCGATCTCAAGGACTGCGTATTGATATCCAGTTCAATCTATAGTTCAATTAAACAAAAACTTCTAGAGTTTAGGTTTGATTTTCTAAAATAGAATAATTGCAACTAAAATAAATAAATAAATGCTAAGGACTATTTTGACACAGATATGAGTAACCTGCTAGGGAAGATGTATAATTTGCCCTATAATAACCTTGAATACTGATCTTTTCAACAAGTTCATAAACATTCAATTACCAGCCCTTTAGGTTATTTTCCCCTAAGCCCTTAGTGGGAAAACCTTTGACCTTCAATCTTAAATCCTAAGTCCTTAGAGATTTATGATGAAATCAAGCCTTTGTTTTATCCAGGGTTAGATCCGGTAAATTTAGAGTATCCCTAGTCCCAGGTGATATCTACTATAGTCTAATCGTACAAAAACCTTAACAACCGCGGTCCAGCTGATTGTTAACCGTAAATCAATTCTTATTGGTCCGACAAAGAAAACATTAAAAATATTGCACGATTAAATTAAATAATAAAAACCATGAAATTGATCACTCAGGAAGTTAACATAGTTACAGAGTCAAATCAGGGACACCCCATAGCATTAGGGTTTTAGCTACTCATACTATTCAAAGATAACAGAAGATAAATTGTAAATGTTACAAGTATTAGGGAGAAATTTGATCTTCAATCCTGTCTGTTCATGAAAATCTCCTTCCGCCGAAACCCTTGTTTTCTCCAATCTACTATCCTGGAATTCTCTGCCGGCAAAAAGTCCTCTTTCTCTTTTTCAAAATTCCATTTAATAGTCCCAGCCTCATCCAAATCTTAGCCAAAGTCCAAAGTACCCTTAATGACAAAGAAAAGGTCCAAAACTCAAAAAGTGAAGTTTCCACACGCGTCCGTCAACACGGGCCGTGTTGATTAACACGGGTGCCCGTGTTGGTCTTCTAAATCAAAGGTTCGCTCCAGGTCAATCAACACGGGCCGTGTTGATTAACACGGGTGCCCGTGTTGATTCACTGACTTTGATTTTTTTTGCGTTTTCTAGTGGCTTTTCGACACGGGCCGTGTTGATTCACACGGGGGCCCGTGTTGATGCATCTGTAGCCTCCAATATTCTGATTTTTTGCACTTCTTTTGCCCCGATTTGTCTGTTTTATTCTTCTGATCCTGAAAACACTCAAACACATAACCCAAGCGTAAAATGCAGTAAAATGACATATAACACTAGATAAATAAAAGAAATGATAACGAAATTTAATCCTAAATATCTGTGTAAAAACCACCGATCACTGAACCCTAATAAAGAGTCCTAAACAACGAGAGCCTCAAAATCATATCATCCTTAATACGTAGATTATATGTGTTTGGGGGATCTCGTTCCATACTTACCAGAATGAAAGACTCAAATTATTTCTTTCCCATCTTCTTCACAGGTCTGGTATATCAAACATCACTACTCATATTACATTAATGTTGTAGGTTTGCTTATTGTCGTCGTTGTTGTTTTTATTCTTGTTGTTGAGAACTAAAATCCTATATGTTTAATCTTGTCGTCGTTGTTTAAACTGTGATTGATGTTATAGGTTTATTGTTGATGTTGTTGTAGTAGTTTTGTTGAGAGATCGATGTTATAGGTTTATTGTTGATGTTGTAGTTTTGTTGAGATATCTGAACCCTATATGTTGTATTTGTTGTTATTGATTTTGAGTTTGAGATTGATATTGAGATTATGTTTTGTAATTCATTATTCAAGCTTGTTTGGTCCAACATTTTAAGAGGACATTGTAGCGATAGAAAAATAAAATTGAGTTTATTATAACTAATGTTGATTGTTTGTTTCACTAACTCCTCTTTAAATATAGTTTATTAAACTGATTTCGGAAATAATAATATAAAAAATTATGTTATAGTTGAAACATATCTTACAATAATTAATGTTTTTCTAATATTCTATAACTCATCATTCATCTCATGTTCATTGATGGTTAAAATCTCTCTAATACTTATAGCTTTTGTTCTACTTTCTTCCATAATTTGTTTATATTGCAAAACATTAAATTTTATGTTTTTAATAATGAATTGGTAGTAATGGAACTGTTGAACAAAGAAGCTAAAACATTGAAGAGATTCTAACCATTAAAGAAATGAGATTAATGATAAGTTACGAAATGTTCGAAAATCGTTTATTAGTGTAATATGCTCTTCAAATATAACATAATAGTTCATATAATTGACCTAACCAATTTGAGATGTTATATGTCCAATTAGGACTTTCTGAAATAAGCAATTCACATTAAATATAATAAACTAAATTGTATTTTAACCGTCAATTAACTTTTAAAATAGAAGGAAAAAAAATGTATTTTTGCCATTTAAAATTTCAAAAATGATATTCCAGAAAACCAAATCACTGACCTTTAAATATGATTCGTTGATGGAAGTAAAATCGAGAAGTAAAGTTACACACTTTTTATGACACCCTTGGTGGTGTTGCATTTACAACCGAGATAAAATCTATTTTTCACCCGAAATAAAATGAGTTTTTTTTTTGTGTAATAAAATCTTATTCTTAAATGAGGTTTTCTAACTTTAAAATGAGGTTTTCTAACTTATTCTTAAATTGAATGAACGTGAGAGATTGCGAAATATAGTATGTCGAACTCTCTTTCAAGACGCATACTATAGACAAAAATGTGCACTAAAAGAACTAGATTGTTCATAAACACCAACAATAGCTCTTTTAATATGAGAAATAAAATAGTCTATTTAATTATTAATTATATATTGTCGATTAGTTAATCTCATTAAATAATGGTTTGAAATTCTGCTACATGCTAATCTTATGCAACAATTCCGTCAGACTTAGAGCATCCAAGTTGAATGAATGCTATACAGATCTATCAGTCTATTCAATAGAATACAAATTTTCCAGCTTGATTTCCACTCTGCATTTGATTGACAAGGATACATGTCTAGTGTTGACGTTGGATTTAGTAGTTGCTGATGTCCAATTTTTGCAATATGAGTTTTTGTTTACTCTGTTTCGAAATAATACATACAAACTACCTTAAGCCAGCAACAAACTATATATAAACAAATTGAAACTTGGTTTTTTTTGATAAAATTGTAGCTTTCATATAGTAATATATTTTTAACAAAATAGATCATTGAAATTAATTTTGCTATTTATATTTAAAATTATAAATATTAATTAATACAATAACAATCGAGTCTTATCTTAATAAGTGAAATTGACTATATAAATTAATTTTTGTCATAAATATTAATTTTATATATATATATATATATATATATATATATATATATATATATATATATATATATATATATATATATATATATATATATATATATATTAGTTAAATGGTACGATGGGATATCAAAACTTTAAAAAGAATTATAAACCATATAAAAGGTATAAAATCCCTTAACATAATAATACTAATAATACGGAGAAAAACATTAATTAAATCATTATAAAATATAATCTAACGAGATATTAATCGTTAGAAGAAATAAAAATTAAATAAAATTTTGTGTTATGAATAATTGGATAATTTATCTCTAAATAATTCAATTCGTTATTTAAATCAATATATCTTTATTATATTGTCTCCAAATAATTCATTGTATACGATTACACTGAATGAAACAATATATAATTATTTTATCTTTCTCTCTCCCCTTTATTCGTATTTCATAACAAGTTATCAGCACGAAACTCCAACTTTTAGAAGGTAATTTGAATAAAGCATCGATTAAAGATTGCAAAACAAATTATTCATATAGTTCTTGAAGAACTTATCAAGTTATCCTAAAGGATAGTCAAATAAATTATTTATAAAATTCCTGAAGAACTCCCTGAAGGATAGGAAAATAAGTTATTTATCTAGTTCCTGAAGAACCTATCGGATAGGAAAATAAGTTATTTATCTAGTCCCTGGAAGATAAATTATTTATATAGTTCTTGGAAAATAAATTATTTATATAGTTCCTGAAAAATAAATTATTTATATAGTTCTTGAAGAACCTATCAAGATATCCTGAAGGATAGAAAAATAAATTATTTATATAGTTCCTGAAGAACCTATCAAGATATCCCTGAAGAATAGAAAAAATAAATCATTTATATAGTTCCTGAAAAACCTATCAAGCTATCCTGAAGAACCTATCAAGCTATTCTGAAGGATAGAAAAATAAATTATTTATATAGTTTCTGAAAAACCTATCAAGCTAACCAGAAGGTTGCATGTATACTATTAACCAATCCCCGAAGGATTGAATCTATAATATTAATGAAAAATAGAAAAAAAGATTGCATCGATAATATTATCCAATTCATGAAAGATTCAAAGAATAATATTGAATATCCTAGAAGAATTTCATAAATATATATGTTTTTTAATATAATTGTTATTCTAGAAGAATGACACAAATTGAATCTATAGTATTAACGAATTCTAGAAAATGCATCAATTATGTTAAAAATTAGCATATCCAATTCGAGGAGGATTTTTGTTATATCGTTCTTAAAATTTGTAATATTCTTATAAAATAATTGTTATTCCAGAAGAATGACACAAATAATTTTAACGCATTTCAGAAGAATGATTATATTTTTTTAGATCATTGTTTATAAAAATAATAATTTTAACACATATGGATAATCATCCCAGAAGGATGATTATAATTTTTAGATCATCATTTATCAGCTAATAATTTTAGATTTATTTTAGATTATTGTTTATAAATGTTTATATTAGAAAGTTATTTTGTTGAATGTAAATATGAAGCATGAAGATTTTAAAACTATATATACATATCTAGTATTTAAAATATATATTAACATCTATTTTTATATATTTATATATATAATATGATTGAGGTAAACAATTGAAAATGAAATAGAAATTTGGTTATAAATTTAGTATTGATGTATATATGTTTGGGTAATTTATAAAATCATAAAATATTTATGAGATATCATAAATTATTATATATGGTAATTTTGGATTAATCATTCTATTAGAATGATATGATAATATTAAGTAAATTGGTCTTATTAGAATGTATATTTATGTGCAATGAATGAGTATACTTGTGATTTGACTGGTGTTAATTGGAAAGTTCATGTTTAATTTATTTAATAAGTTTTGTAAAATATTTTATGATGATAAAATTAATACAGTAATGATAATTAAATATACATTCAATAAAAAAAACATATAAATATATTTATTTATTATTTATCCAATAAAAGTGGTGAGTGAAAGTCATTTAGAGAATGGTGATTTATTTGTGTATTTAGAAAAAAAAATTATCACCTTATTGGAGATGGTAGAATCCAGAAATAGAATTTATGAAAATTTCCTTCTAATTATTGCAATAATTTTTTATGGTTGTTTTAAATTTTCTTTTATAACAATAATAAAGTGTGTTTGCTGTTTGTTAATTTACATAACTTGTGTCTTTAAAGTACGCTTATAACACATCGTTAAATTTTTCTTAGAATAAATAGTGACACTAAGATATGTTCCTTGTTGATAGTGCAACTACACACAATTCTCAAGAATAAAATATATTTCTCTAATTTAGTGAATCGAAAGACTGATTAGCCTTGAAGAGCATGAAGGGTTTAATATGAATATGATGGTTGTTGTGACATCTTATTTATACGGCTCACTTGATAGTGACATTTACATGAAAATTCCTAAAGAGTTGAATATATCATAGACACAAAATTTTGGATATGGAGAAAGCTACTCCATAAAATTGAACAAATCTCTCTACGGGCTGAAACAATCTGAACGCATGTGGTTTAATCGTCTTAGTGAATATTTTCTTAGAGAGGGGTATACAAATAACTCCATTTGTCCTTGTATTTTTATAAAAGAATCAGGAAAAGAATTTGCAATAATAGTTGTCTATGTTGATGACATAAATATTATTGGAACTCCTGAAGAGCTTCCAAAAGCTATGAATTGCTTAAAGAAAGAGTTTGAGATGAAGGACCTAGGAAAGACAAAATTATGTCTAGGTTTACAAATTGAGCATTTGGACAAAGGAATATTTATACATCAAGAAGACTATATAGAAAAGGTGTTAAAACGCTTCTATATAGACAAATGTCACCCGTTGTCTACTCCAATGGTTGTAGATCATTATATGTAGAGAAAGATCTTTTTAGGCCTCAAGAAAAGGATGAAGAATTGCTTGGTCCTGAAGTACCATATCTTAGTGCGATTGGAGCACTGATGTACGTTGCTAATTATACACGTCATGATATATCATTTATGGTCAATCTATTAGCAAGATACAATTCTTCACCTACACGGAGGCATTGGAACGAAGTCAAACATATACTTCGTTATCTTAAAGGTACAATAGACATGACTCTGTTATATACCAAAGTACCCAAACTCGAATTTCATATGCAAATTACTTGTCAGATCTTCATAATGGTAGATCACACATAGGTTATTTGTTTACATGTGGTGGTACAACTATTTCATGGAGATCAGTGAAACAAAAAATAACAGCAACTTCATCTAATCATGCAAAACTTTTAGCACTACATGAGGAAAGTCGAGAATGCGTTTGGTTGAGATCCTTAATCCAACACATACAAAATACTTGTGGATTATCTTCAGAAAAAATAAATACAACGACCATATATGAAGATAAAAGTGCATGCATCATTCAATTGAAAGTGGGTTACATTAAAAGAGACCGAACAAAACATCCAAGGGGGAGAATTATGAATAGTTAGATGATTTGTCTCCCAATAACTCCATTACTTATTTAAATCAACATGTCTTTATTATATTGTCTGTATGATATCCTATAAATAGGACCTATTTCATTGCATACGATTACACGAATGAAACAATATAGAATTATTTTATCTTTCTCTCTTCCCTTTATTCTTTATTTCTCTGCACTTTTTTCTCTCTTCCCTTTATTCTTTATTTCTCTGCACTTTGCATATTTAAGCAGTAATTGAAGAAATCTAATTTGGTCATAAGTTTGGAATTTTTTTAAAAAATATTTTAATTTTTTATTATGTTAGGAAATTGTTTCCTCTCTAAAATATTTTTATATTAAAAAATGATAGTTAATTTTTTTTAATAATTTTTTAATTTTAAATTGAGTTACATATATTTTTACGTGCATAAATAATTTTGTTGGGACCAAAAACCAATGGTTAAAAGATGTCAAATTTAATAATTTTGTAGGACAAAAAATATATTTCACCTTTAGTTTTATTAAAATTTATATGAAATATTTTTTTTAAAAATTAAATATATTATTGTATAAATAATGATTTTAGTATTTATGCTAAAAAATATAAATATAAATATATTAATTTTTATCTTATATTTTAATAAAATATAAATATTATTTAATTTGCAACATATAAGTAATGTAATTTTGATATTTTCCTTTTAAAGTGGTTGTTAAAAAGTATGGTGAAAATTGAGGACGAGGTACCCCGAATGATAATATGTTAGTTGAGTTCTAAGAGTGAAAAAATGATTTTGATTTCTGATAACAATATTTGATTATAGTGATTACTGATTGATATTTATAAATTAGTAATGAAGAAGAAATTTATTTAAAAAAAATCATAAAGATATTAGAATATGTAAGATCTTTTAAAAACGGAATATAAAAAAATACTACTAATGTAGAGAAAACGAAAACATAAATCTAAGACGATATTTATAGCTAGAAGAATTGTAAACTAAATAAAAACTTGCATATTTAAGCCGTGATTAAAGGAATCTAATTTAGACATTCATAATATTAAAATGAAATGTATATTACAAATTTTGAATTATTTAAATAAAAATATTTTAAATTTTAATTATGTATACTTTTCAAATCTCATCTCCACTAAAAACAAAGAAACTTTATTCATATGAATAAAAATAAAAAAAAACTAAGAAACTTTATTCATAAGAATAAAATATTAAAAAAAAAAAACTAAGAAACCAAACCTAGTCTTTGACTAACAAAGTTACAGTTTGTGTCAGCAAATCCAATCCTAGAATTAACCAAATCATATTCCACCCACAAATTCTGTTGATGATGATGACCAATCAGAAAAGCTTCAATTCCCAACAAATCGGAGTTTCCAAAAGTGAAACAATACACCCAATCATTACCCTTTGCCACCTCACTTACCTTATATAACAACTTCTCTCCGGCCACCCTCATCTCCGCCCCATCAAACACCAGCGTTACGGGCGGTAATGTAGGAAGACCCGACCCGACTGGAACCCGGAAACATAAATCCATTGTACCTTGAAAAACAAAATCCGGGTCACCTAAAGGTTTTAGCATGTTTTTGGTTTGTAGTGCAAATTCATTCTTTAGAGCAGTGTAAACTGATCCGAGAAGGAATGTGAATTGGGTGCCCGAATCTATCATGGTTTGACCCGCTCCGGTGTGATCCGGTAAGAACACTGATTTTGGAAGTGGAAGTAGTTTCTCACCAACCTTAATCCCCTCGAGCTGCACAGTGTATGCGACACGGTTATAATAAGGTAACCGTGTTGTCTTTTTTATAAGAGGAGTGTAATGAAGAGAAGAACCTAACCCCGGACCGTCCCCAAGAACTAAAATGCCGGTGGAGTCTTTATCGGATATACAATAAGAAAATTTTGGGAGTTTTAATTGGTTAGCTAATGAGAGTGTCCCGAGATCCATACCCATTAATCCGATTGTCTTGGAGTCTTCATCATTCAAACTGGTATCTGTGTCCATACATCCGAATATCAGTTTGGACTGGACGGAGCCTCCAATAGAGAATGTCTCTATCGCGAGATTTCCTTCCATAGAGGAGGAATCCGCGTAGGAGACAATAACATGGCAAAGTTTGTTTGTGTCGCATGAAGTTGGATTGGTTAGGTCTCGGGTTTGAGTCGTGCATATCGGGGATGTGCATGGGGTGGGGGTGTACGAAGAAGAGAGGTGTGGGTTGAAAATAAAATTTAGGTTAGGGAGTTTTTTGCAATGAAGCCATGAGAGTTCACTCCCTGTGTCAAGGACCATGGTAACTTTCTGTGGGGGTGTGCCAACTGTTAATGAAACGGTTAATGTTACATTGTGTTGGAAAGTGAGCTTGTTTGGTGAAAGTGAGTTTTGAGAGAGTGTTTGTGTTATTAGAGGCAAAGTGATGAAATTTGAAGCATCACATGTTTGAATTTGAAGAGAAATTATGAAGAAAGATAATTTAAGTGAAAGGAGAAGGAGAGGAACAGTGAGAGAAGAATAAGCCATGGTGTAGAAATTGAAAAAAATATAGATGGTTTATTCTTTGAGAAACTATTCCTATTTATAACATATGAAATAGAAAAATAATATAATCATATCAAAATTAATCATTATTTTCTATATTAAATAAATTATTAATTAGATTTAAAGACTAAAAAAAACAGTGCAAAATTATTACAATATCCTAGCATAATATATATATTTTTGTTTGTTAAGTATCTCGTGACTCTTATATATACAGGGTTGATTTTTTGCTATGGTATTGATTGATTGAAATTACAAGTGCGAGAGTGATTGTTTGGAAGCATACAGATTAGTCATGAACCTACTAATCAATTTGTGTGATTATAATCCGATTAGGATCGGGATATTATATTATTAGAATATTAACATGACTTTACTACAATATTGACACAAATGATTTTTATATATTCATTTTTATTTTGTATATTTGATTATGATTTAAATATGAAGTAGATAAGTTAAAGAAATACTATATTTAGGGAAAAAAATTGCAATAATGATTAAAAGTTTAAGGACAAAAAAGTTACAGCATCGCCATCTCTAATTTATTGGTAAGTATCTAATGTCAAATTTCTTTAACGTTTAAAGTTCTTGCATGTCATATTAAGTTATGGAAGATTAGGTTAATAATATGTTTTTGCTAAATTGTTGATTTAATAATTTATATTAAAAGATATTTATTTATTTTTGTAGAATATAGATATTTGACCATATAAAGATTAATTCTTCAAATAAGATACGACTTCGACAAAGTTTTTCCTAAAGAGTTTTGAATTTTTATTCGATTATTAAAGTTAAGTTGCTGATTAATGTTAATGTAATTTCTTTTTTAAATTCAAAAATTTGAATTTATTTTCTTTCTCTTTTAATCAATGATAAGTTTTCTATCACAATTGTTGTTTTTTTATTAAATATTTTATAATTTATAATATGTATGGAGATCATGAATTAATATTAAAAATTGTTGAAATAAACTATTAAAATATATTATGTTATTTGCAGAATTAAAATAGATTCTCATTAGTACTTTCAATTTTAAATTAAAAAGTTCATTTTTCTGTGTAATATACTATTAAAGTTGATTTTAGTGTTTATCAAACAATCTTAAACAAATTCTAACAAATTTAATAAAGCTAAATAATAGTGAAAATAGTTAATATTAAAAAATATTTGATTAACACACCGATTAAATTATATAATTATATTTCGGTAGATATGATGCTTAATATTGCTCTTTGGTTACATAAAATTGTTCTTATCATGAGTTAATAGAGGGTTTAGAGTATTCGACATATTTCATGCGCCAGAATGTTCATGTATGTTTTGGAGTTTTCTATTTATTTTTTTGAGAAACTGATATGTATTAATAATATAAAATAATTTTACGTTGTCAACCAATCAAAATCATGTTAAATGATAAATCATAATGTTATTTTTAAATAAGTTATATGCCACGATTAAATGATAAAATTTTATTGGATGACAATGTAAAACTATTTTACACTGTAACCTTTTAACTCTTATTTTGTTGTAATGTGTCTTAAAACTTTTGTTGATGAAGAGAAATAAAACATATTTTGAAAATTGTATATACCACGAAAATCAGAAGTTTCAGAAAGTTGATTAAAAAGTCAAAAAAATTAGAAATCTGGGAAAGTCAAGTTAAAGATTTAGAGGTGCCAGAGCGGCACTGCCAGGCGGTTCGTACGGAGATGAGTGGCAGAGGCGTCTCTACGGCCAATCTCGAGCTACGATGGTTGTCCTTACACGGGAGGTCGATTTCTAGATTTACAGACTTTTTTGACAGTTTCTCGTTTTGTGTGTTTTAAGCTCTTTAAATTCGGTCAATGGATTCATGTGTAATTGGATTGCGATTTTGGACTTTAGTTGTCGGGTATTTGCTATTATAAATATGTATCTCTCATATGCTTGTAGGTGTTGTGACACCCCAAATTAATTCAATTATTAAATAATTAGAAATTTAATTATTAATTTAATTAAAGGTTTAATTATTGGCATTTTTGAATTAATAGATTTAATTGATTAATTAAATAATGGAAGTGTTGGGGGTGTGAAGTTGAATTGTAGGGTGTATGGAGTAAAAAGCTCTACTTAATCCTAATTTATTTATTTCTATTATTTGGAAAATAAAAAGGAATAAATAAAGGAATAAAAGGAAACAAGTGAGAAGAGGAAAATAGGATTTGCATTCTACGTGAGATTGGAAAAGAGAAGAGAAAAGAGGAGAAAAAGCCAAACGCCGAGAATTCGAAGATTCATCGCGAGGTAAGGGGGGATTGAATCTGATTATTATGCCTTATAGGTTTTGATGATCAATAGAACGAATCGATCCGTTAGGAATCTCGAATTAGGATAATTGAGTGTGCCATAACGTTATAATCTGACGTAAAACCATGATTGGAACTGTTATGAATGATTAATCTATGTAAGATGAATATAGGTTAATTAGAAAACAAATTCTGTGATCAATTGGATGTGAAAACACAATAATTAATTCTGTTATGATGTATTATAAGGTTTGGTGTTGTATGGAATAAATGGGAATTCGTAACAGTGAAGAAAAACTGAGTTTTTGATGAAAAACAACAGTATGGGTCGACACATAGCTTTATGGATCGATGCATGCAGTGAAATTTTAGAGAACCAGAAGCAAGGAAAATGTATGCATCGACTCATAGAGCCATGCATCGGCTCATAGGAAGATTTTTTTTAGCTATGTATCGACACAAGATGCGTATGCATCGACACATAGGCCAAAAATCAAAGCTATGCATCGACACATACGTGTTATGCATCGATGCATACTGAAATTTTTTTGAAAAATGCAGAATTTTAAAGTTATGAATTGATGCATACGAATTATGAGTCGACACATGTTGTTTATGCATTGATGTATAGGCTTATGCATCGATGCATACTGTGCTGAGACAGAACATGAATTTTCCTTTGCGACCATAACTCCGATTTAGGCATAGTTGGTATCGTTGGAAAGATTAGAACGAGTACTATCTAATAAAAATATTTTCAACACCAATAATTGAGATCTGGAAGAATTATTTTGGCTTCCGTAATAAGAACTCGTTGAGAATTTGTAAATCATTTGTTGAGTAAATGTGCAGTATGTTAATTCCATGTGTTGTGATTGACATTAGATGTTCAGGATTGCTATTACCATATGCTGTTGTTGTTATTGATTATAATTGGAATAATGTTGTGTGATCATATTCCATGTTTGAATTGTTGCATGCTTCTAATGTGCATGTATGAGCATTTTGGTAATGGTTCATTCCCATTGTGTGGAATTGAACTTGTAGGGCCAATAACCGTACCCAATAGATAGTGGTGGTGAGGCTAGATTTTTGACCCAGTGGTGTATGGGCGAATCATTGATTGACGTTGTTTTCCGAGGTGTAAGCGGAACAGGGTGCGGACTTGGTTCACGTTTGGTACCACATGCATTTGAGTCTGCATTGCATATGTAATTATAATATGTTAGGATGATTTCCAGTATTATAATTACATTAATTGTTGTTGTATGCATAATGAATGTGTGAATTGTATTTGTGAATCATATTCTAATGCTGTTAATAAGGGTAGAATGATGAATTGATTGTTTTGTTGTTTTAAAGAAACGTATAATGCATTTTAATCTTGATGAAATCTCACCCTTACTTTAATGATTTCAGATTGAGGAGATTAGCTGCTCGGGAATTGGTGAGGACAGCTTATAGAGCTGTGCTATTTAGATAGTCCACGTGTCAATGTCATGCTCTGGTAGTTGTAACACTGGGGAATGATCATTTTGGAGTTTTATGGGTTTAAACTTGTTATTTTGAATTGTGTTGGGAATAATTATTGATTGAATTATTCCGGATTTTATGTTATATTTTCGCTGTTTAAACATAATCCTTGGTTTTGTTTTATTCAATAAGCTCTTCAGTAAAAGGCATGATCAATGTTTTTTGTTATTTTGAATTCTTAAAATTGTGACGCCCTTATCGTTATGTTTAAAACTCTGATTAAAAATATATAAATCGCGGGTAAATTAGAAGGAATGTTACAGGTGTGACAATCTTAGAATTTACAACAATAAGGAAGAAAAAGAGTTTAAAGGTATAACATATGGGAAACTTCTTAGGCATAACATAAGGAGATTTTTAAGCATCTTCAGGGTTGTTCTTGGAAAGCTGAAGGAAAAGCTATTTTCTTGTAACTCATCTGTAATATCTTGTAACTGTTGGAATAATATAGCAAGTGTGAGTAAGTGGGGAAATAGTCCCACGTTGCATAGGAATGTGGAGACCCACCACATATAAGTGGGAGAATTCACTCATTTATCACCTTAATTTTTTAGGTGGACAAGTGGTGTATCTCTCATAAGGGTGCTTGTTCCTCAACTTTATATCAATGCTCCTACTAGTAGCTCCCTCTAACATGGTATCAAAGCCTGGTTAGGAACAAGCAAATTCAAAGGCAAGTTTGACAACTTGGATTATGGGGGTGCGTTGAAATATTAAATTAGATTTGGTAAAAATATTAGATTAGACTAGATTTGATTAGATTTAGTATTTAAATATAATCCAATTTGTGTAGACCCAAGCCCAATTAGGGTTGTATATAAATCGTCCTAGGTTGTATCATTATTTGTACAATTCAATAATACATATCCTTATTTCCTTTATTATTCTCTCTTTCTCTCCTCACTAAAAGTGACTCACGCTCTAACAAATTGGTATCCAGAGCCTTTGGTTCGAGAAAGGGACCGACTTAGTATCGACCGTTGCAAGGTGTCAACGGTGGTAAAAGTGGGAAGCATTATAGACTCACACTTGAGGGGGAGTGTTGAAAAATATAGAAAGTGTGAGTAAGTAGAGAAATAGTTTCACATTGGATAGGAATGTGGAGACTTGAGCATATATAAGTGGGAGAACAAGTGGTGTGTCTCTCACAAGGGTGCTTGTTCCTCAACTTTATACCAATGCTTATACTATTAACTCCCTCGCCGGTAAAAGTGGGGGAGCATTGTGGACTCACACTAAAGGGGGAGTGTTGGAAACCCACCACATATATAAGTGTGAGAACTCACTCATCTATCACCTTAAGGTTTTAGGTGGACAAGTGGTGTATCTCTCACAAGGGTGCTTGTTTCTCAACTTTACATCAATTCTCCTACTAGTAACTCCCTCTAACAGTAACAACTTTTTGAGTATATTGAATTGGAGAGTTGCTCTCTCCCCTAGAGTAGATCGCTTGATTGAAATGAGTAAAGAAACCTTCATCTTTTTCTCGTCTTATTTTGTTATGTTATATGTGTATTGATTATTATTGTTGTAGGCCATTTATTTTAGTTGCTACTGTTCTTTGCCTCACAAATTAATATTGAACCTTGTCGTAATTTACAAAAAGCTTTATAACAAGTGATGCGGTGAACGTGGAGCAAAGAAATTTTTTCGGGTTATGGAAAGTTAAGATGAAAGAAATTTTAATTCAAGAGAAGTGTATTGATCCTTTGAATACTGAAGCATTAATGTATGTAGGGATTACATAGGTACAAAAGACCGAGATGTTGGATAAGGCCAAGAGTGTCGTTATCTTGTGCCTCGAGGATAAAATTATAAGAAAAGTCTCCAGAGAGCAAACTACGATTTCTATGTGGACAAAACTTGAATCATTGTATATGACAAAGTCTCTGGCTAACATGTTGTATCTAAAACAATAACTCTATTCGTTCTAAATGGAGAATAAATCAGTGGTTGATCAACTTACAAAATTTCACAAGATTATTGATGATCTTGAGAATATTGAAGTGAAGATTTAACATGATGACAAGTCTTTGCTTTTGTTGAGTTCATTACCCCGATCCTTTGAGAATCTTAAGGATGTCCTTTTTATGGTAAGGAATATATTATTAATTTGGATGAAGTCCGGATGGCAGTGAAATACAAATAATTTTCAAAGTTGAAAGATTTAAAGATTGAAGATAATGATGAAGGCTTAAGTGTGTCAAAAGGAGGAGGTGAGTGTAAAGGGATGTCCAAATCAAAGAGGTTTTACAATTCCAAAGTAAAATGTTTTAATTTTCATAAAATCTGTCACTTTAAAAGGGATTGTCCTAAGAGAAAGGTCAATGAAGATTACATTCAAGCAGTAGTTGCCTTGGGTGAGGGAAGTTATGAGGATGTTGATGCACTAGTAGTATCGAGTTTGAAAACTGAATATAGTTAGGTTATTGACTCATTTACTTTTATCACATGTGTCCAAGAATAGAATAATTTGAAACTTTGAAGATGATGTAAGATGGAGTAGTTTGCCTTGGTGATAATAAGGCCCTCAAGGTAAATGGTATTAGTACGGTCAAACTTAAAATGTTTGACGATCCTGAACTTTTTATTCACAATGTGAGTTATGTTCTAGAACTCAAGCGAAATTTGTTATCTATAAGTATGTTTGATGATCTAGGCTATTGGACTAGAGTTGAACATGGAGTGTTGAAGATTTTGTTTGGTGAATTGATTATTGTTAAAGGCTCTAAAATATGTGGTCACTACATTTTAGAAGGTTTAAATATTTTTATTCATTCATCGTTAACTGGTGGAGGTTCAAAAAATTTGTCGATGAAGAGAAAAAAAATATTTTGGAGATTGCATATACCACAAAAATCGAAAGTTTTAAAAAATTGATCAAAAAGTCTAAAAATAAAAAATTTGGAAAAGTCAGGTCGAAGAGGCGGCGGTTGGCCTGTCCATACGGCGGAAAGTGGAGGAGGAGTCCATACAGTCGATGGTGGAGGCGTCCGTACATACTTTTTAGCATTTTCTCATTTTGTGTATTTTAGACTCTTTCAATTTGGTCCATGGATTCATGTTTGATTGAATTGTGATTTTGGGCTTTAGTTGTTGGATATTTGTTGTTATAAATATGTATCTTTCATATGCATGCAAGTGTTACAATCTTAGATTTTACAACAATAAGGAAGAAAAAAGGTTTAAAGGTATAACATATGGTTTTGAGAAACCTTTGCAGTTATCTAAGGGAATCAGGAATTGTGAAACACTTGTTAACTGTTGCAGCGGTGTAACGACAGGCAAAAAATAAAGTATTATTTTTACCGGGTGATATTTAGATTATATCGTATTGTATCCATAGAGATTGATTATTGATTCGTCATTCGATAATTCGTTCGTTAATGAGTTTGAGGTTAAATGGGTTGTATGGAAAAAGTATAAACATAAATTAAATGCAAACAAAAGTATAAAAAGGATAAACAACTTTTCTAGAACGAATGTACACTACCCGTCACTAACATAAACCTATCGTCTAGTTATACTCAACCTACAATACTCGTCTATGTCATCACATATCTCTCACAACCTAAGTCATTCCTAACCCAAATTGAGAATCCTACTACATCACCTCGATAGTGATCCCTCATTCATCTTAACAACACAGAAGTCAATTGTGCCACTCGTACCGATGATCCTTACCCGATAGAACCAACACAAAGGCATTAATCACAGATACCCTAAGTGAATGTAAACTCTAAATCTATGTCTAGCGTTTAAAAACTAACAGATAATCATCTTAGTTAAGAATCTAAGCAGTATATATCTATAACAACTTAAATCCCTAACACAAGGTAAAACCTAAGATAACAACCAACACAAATTTGTAAAGCAAGCTTTATATAACCCCATGGGCGAAAAATATACATGAGTTAAGAGTAAATATACATACAAAACGCAACTAAAAGAGATTACACAAAGAGGATGAGAAATGAACCACAAATCTTTTAGTTTGTCAACTCCAACGAAGAGCAATCCATCCGGATCACCCGTATGCAAGATCCATAGTTGGTTTCTAAGCTAATCTATCAAAAATAAAGGTTGATGGAAATGGGGATCAAAAACCACCCCAAAACCATACTCTAAAAATGGCTGAAAATGAAGTTATAAAACAAAAATCTCAACTGACCGCGCTCAGCGGCATGATCCCGCTCACCAGCCTCCTTTAAATTAACACGTTAAATCGCCTTAGTCCCGCTCAACGGCCTCATCAGCACAACTTTTGCCAAAACTGTCAAAAAAATCAGAGAACGCTACATTTCCCGCTCAGCGCGCCTGCCTGAAAAGAAATTCCCAAAAATGGACTTTTATTGCGAAAACGTGCATCCGGAGCCGTGTCTTTGACACCTTATTCCTCGATGCTCCGACACACAACAAATACCTACAAAAATACAATAAAACTACCAAATGATAATTAAATGAATCAAAAACTCAATAATATACAAAATAAACGTATTTACAAACAAAGTCGGGATTATTCAACTAAGTATGAACAAAAGAACGGATAAGTGCCATAAATTATATACACAAAATAAAGACATTTTGGGACTTATCATTTACACCTTGTGTTTGAGTGATTCATATATTGAGAGTTGGAGAGGTTGAGAAATACTTGGATAGAAAATTTGGTCATTCTTGGGCACCTTTAGGATTGTTCTTGGGAAGCTGAAGGGAAGACTACTTTCTTGTAACTCATCTATAATCGTTTGATCGAATTGGATAAACAAAAATTCATCTTTTTCTCGCCTTATTCTGTTATATTATATGTGTATTAATTATTATTGATGTAGGCCATTTATCTTGGTCGCCACTATTCTTTGCCCCACAAATTAATATTGAACCTTATCGTAATTCACAACAAGATTCACAATATATTTTAACGTTAATTCTTATTTGTTGAGTTCTAGCTAGCTTTATATATACGGATTGTTGATTTTTGTTAATTCTCTTATTTTGGGGTGTTTTGCCCTAATGAATTTCTACTTAGGATTTAAGATGTTTTTACTTCTCTTGTTGGTTGGTGTGGTTTGTTCATTTATTTGTTATTTTTGTATTCTTGTTATTTTTTAGGGAGGGGGTAGTTTAGTATCTCTCGTGTTCTTGGGGTACCCATGTGCTTCATCTTTTTTAAAACTTCTTTTGTACTCCTCTATTTAACATATTATATTATAAATTTAATTACAATTTTTCCCTCTATTTTCTTTAATTTATGAAATGGATTATCGTATTTTAAATTTAAACTGTTTAAATATTTTGTCATACTTTTACAATTAAAATTGATTATGTTTTTACACACAAAATTCATTTTCTCCATAGTTGAATGTTACCTTTGATTGGTCGTTATCCTCATCACAATTTTGACATTCGAGAACGAGATAAACATAACTTTTGATATGATTAAGCGTTCTACCGTTGGTGATTTGATTTTAACCCTATTTTTGAATTTGATAAATTTCTTGGTATCACATTATAAATTCATGAGAGAAATGATTCCCAATTGATTTAGTGTTTTTGTTAAATACATTAACTTTGTGATAATAATTATAATTGTTATTATAAGGGTTGTCATAATATTTTACAAAACAATGTTTATAATAGTTATAAGTCAGTTATAATCATAACTTGGTATTGGAATTTTCCTGCTAATGTTGTATGTGGCGGGCTTTAGTTTTGAATACAAAAGAATAAGAAAAAGTATATATGTTATATAGTGAGGCTAAAAATTAGAAACATGATTTTTCAGGCCATTATTATTTGAATTGCTTTGTATATCGTGTTCGAGTTAAATGTAGAAAGTTAAAAGACATCAACTCGTCCACATGGAAACAAAATGCATTAGACTACAGCCTGAGTGTCAAAATAGAGACTAAAAGAAACTAATCTTGAAAACATTGAGTGAGATTGATAGCACGATCAAAGGATAAGACATATACAAGTTTAGTTTTTAGTTAAATGTCATGTTTATTATTGGAGAAAGGTGAGTTATAGTCTCTGCTAGTTGTAGTTATTTTAAAGAAATTCTTTAGAAAATTACTTTAAGTAACAAGCTTAACTCCTTTCCTTCATGGCAGAGGCGCCTCTTTTTCTAACTTATAAAATTATGTAGGAGGTTGCTGGATGAATCTATTCCCTACTGAGAAGTTTCAAATTTTCCTTACAAATGCCAAACAAAGGCTTACCTTCCAACAAAAACGAGGACCAAGAATGACCTCCATGGGGGAGGAGAGGGCTTTAACCTAAGACCTCCACAAATGGCGCTTTAACCCAAGACCACTACGGGGGTGCATTAACCCAAGACCTCCACGGGGGACGCTAAGGATGCTTTAACCCAAGACCTCCATGGGGGTTATGTTGTACCCCAAAATTTACCCTCTTCTTTTTTTATATAAATAATTGGCTAACACTTAATTAATAGATGCATCGCATACATATCATTCATGCATTGATCATGGGTTCGAGATTTTCCAATCGTATGAATCTGTACAATTCTCAAGAAGAGGTTTGTTTCTCAAAAGTTGAATATTTGAGGTTCATCAATTCGGGCGTCATTTCAATACGCAAGCGTGTCCAGAAGCTTCTGATTATTATCTCGCAAGTTTTGGTATTTTGACCGTCTATCAGGTGGATGCTGATTACAATTTCAAGCTATAGTGTGTTGTGGTCGGATATTTGAACCCGAACTGATTCTATGGTCTTCCGTGAGTTGTGAAGCATTGGCATTTAGCTTATCGATCTACGCGATTTATCAGAAAATCAAGAACAGACAGATAAAATGATATTTGAGTGCATGTATCAAAAAGTCAACAAAAAGTCAAAGTTTGACCGGGCGGAATTTCGGGTCAAAATCGTGGTCAAAAGTCGACATTCGAGAAAATGCAGTCATTTGTCGAGAAAAGTCGGAAGAATCGGGTAAAAATGAGGTTTCTTGCATTTTAAGTAATCTTGGACTTAGAAATTTTTTCTAAGTTTAAGGTACTTTGTGTTCACGGAGTCATATTGCCGCAACCGTATCTTGCCCGTCTGTGGTCAGAAGTTTGTGAATTGATAGTCGTTAGAAAGAGCGCATTTCGTACTCCGACTTTGTCACGTGAAGATTTTTTTAAATGCCCTGAGTTATACAAAGACCGAAATTTGAAGTTCATAACTTTTGAAGTTTTACACTTAGTAAAATTTTGAGTGTTTTTAATGTGTTCAAGTACTCGACTTCGGAGGCAATTTACACGTGTTTCGAGGCGTCAACTCGAATTAAGTTCAACATCAAAGTTGCTCATTTAATGGCAATCTACAACTTTGCTGAAGAAATCGAATCCATTCGGGAAACGGATAAAAAAATTGCGGAGCTCGGAAGTTACGATTTATCATCTCTCAAAATTCAACACTTAGAAAAATGTGAAGTGTTTGTTTCTATGCTTTGCCGTGGTCGATTATGTCATAGTTCGTGGCTCCGAATCGAAAAATATTCAAATAGAAAGTTGTTAATCTCACGACAATACAAAACTTTGTTGAAGGAGTCAAATTCGTTCGGGACTCGGATCAGAAGTTATAAAGCTCAGAAAATAAGAACTCATTATGTTTGCTAAATTCGAGTATTTTTGTGCACATGTTCGGTTTTCGTCATTGATTCGGTCGACGAAGAAATTCCAAACATGAAAGTTTGAGTTCATAATTCCATCTACAAGTTCCGTTTAGAAACTTTTCGCTTCGGACGACGTGGAAGAAACGGCGCCCGCATTTGTAGCATGAAGTTGTTAAAATGCAAGACAGCACAAGCATTTTTTTTGCCATGGTTGAGACGCATTTCATCGAACAGTTGGCTTACGCATGTTCGGATCTGTTTCCTCGTTGATCCGATCATCGCACGGAAAAATTCCGAACACGAAAAACGAAGTTTGCCGTGTCCTCTACAAGTTCTGTTTAGAAACTTTTTCGTTTCGGGCATCGGAGCTGGGAGATACGAGTCGCCGTAAGCGGTAACTTGAAGTTGGAAAATTGCCGCATGACATGCACCAATACTTGCCCAGCCAGCCATGCATTTCATCGAACGCTCATACGACAAACTTCAAACACTTTTTTCTCCGAGATTTAAGCTTCGTATGGATTTTTGTCCAACTACAAAATTGTTCTATGTCACGCGATCTTTCCAACAGTATCAAGTTCGCGCCGTCCGGTCGAATATCGGAGGAGTTACGGAGTGGCAAAGTAGTGTGCATGGATTGATTTAATAATCAGACATTTAGAAAAATTCTCAAGATAACGCGATCAGTTTCGATGTCGTAACTTCAGAGCTGATTTTAAGCATGTTACAGGTCTCGAATCAAAAAAGTCCGAACACGGAAATTGTTCACGGAAGTATACTCTTCAATTTTGGTCTTCCGAATTTATGTCAAAAACGCTTGCATTTGGAGTTATGAAGCCATGAAGTGAGCTGCAAGGCAAGGCGGAATCATAACAACTCCCCACGTTTTTCTGTTATCTCTCACACTCCATTTCTTCGACTGCCGCTGCTCTCTCTCTCATGCCATAACAGATCTCCACTGTAACTAACAACAAAAAAACCATCATTTTCTTTTTTTCTCTCCACCATAATCATAACAAACTCATACTTTTTTTCTCTCCTCTCATTTTTTTCGGTAACTAATGACTTCACTCTAATAACAACTACCTTCCATCTCTTCTTCTTCTTGGCTACAATCACCACCCTCATCTCCTTCATCTTCATACAGCCACCTCTAGCATCCATTCTAACAACTCATTCTTCTTCTAACAACCTTCAACCATAACCGTAACAGAATTCCAAATCGACTCTCTCAACCATTTTGCTTCTTCTCTTTCTCAACCTTCAACTCCACCATCACCATTACAACACTCATTCTTGCTTTTCTTCACCATCACCGATTCCCTCACTCTCCTCCTTCTCACCTCCAAGCATCATTTTTCTTATTATTCTTCTCCATGACCGAAAACTCACGCTTCTTTCATTCTTTCCCCACCACCGCCATTCTCTCTTGACCAACATGCGGTAACAAACTTTCAACACAAGAACAAAAGAGAACTCACGCCATTTTTTTTCTCTCGCCATCAAACCTCCATTCACCGCTTTTCCTCACCAAAGAACCACCGCTAGCAACCTCTTATTTTGGTAACCTCCACCACTTTCTTCCATCACCATAGCAAACCTCATCCATAACAATCTTCTTGATCTCATTCTAAAGAAAGATTCCAAGGGGAACACGGGGCCACGGGCTACAGATTCAACAAATCCGAATTTTCTTCTTCGCAATAAGGTAATTCCGAGAATATCATCGGAGAAGGCGGCGCTGCAGATGCATTCTTCACACGATCGGTTGTTCAACCTGTTCTATGCGTGTTTGAACTGTTGATTCATGGTTTTTCTTGTTATCCGATTGCTTCCGCCAGCCGGATCCTTCTTCGAAATATCACGGCGTGTCGTTCGCTCCAATCGATACAAGCTAGTCCGAAAATCTTGAACAAATATGCAGAATTCTATAGCCATTCTTGAAGATTGAAGCTTGTGTATAATCTTCTTTAATACGCCAAGACGCTAATCTTGACATCCGATTTCGTTTGAGTGAGATTCAACGGAAAGTGAGGTCGGGATCTGGTGAAGATTCGGTGGATAGGTTTTTGTTCGGGTTTCGTCCGGATGTGCTGCACGGCGGTCTCCGTCGCGGAGAAGAAGATACAACCGCGATTAGCGTGACCCATGCTAACCCTGTGTGTGTCTTCCCATTAGCTCATGTGATTTTTCCCAATAGCGGATATTGACACGTATCATTTCCATTTTATTTCAAAAATAATAAAATCGATTCATTAAATTATATTTTGACCAATTGATAATATATACATGACATAAAAAAGCGGCATTATTATTATGAAAATCGGACAAAAATATAATACTATGCAATAAAAATGCATATGGACTTAGACCAAAAAGAAAGGAAACGGGCTTAGTGCAATACTACTGGGCTTAAGGAAATGCTGATACACCTCCCGCATTAGCCCACGGCAATAATCGACTTAGTTCAATTAGGAATTTCCGCTTCACATACTATAATTTTGACATTTAGTTCAATTTAGCTCTCGATTCGATTATTTAAAAAAAATACATAAAAATATATTCGACATTTTAGGATATTAGAATATCATTGACATTTTTAAATATTTTTTATTAATATCCTTTATTAATTCTAATTCATTTCTAAATAATACATTTACATGAATATTGGAATTATCATTTCGATTTGCATTTCTCACATGTTCATGCATTTTCACATGTATTTGAATATTGGAATTATCATTTCGATTTGCATTCCTCACATGTTCATGCATTTTACATGTATTTGAACATTGGTTTTATCGATTTGATTTGCATTCCTGCATGTTCATGTATTTGACATGTATTTGAATATTTGAATTATCATGTTTGCACATGTCATGCATTTTACATGTATTTGAACATTGGATTTGATTTGCATTTCATGCATGTTTCACATGTATTTGAATATTGGAATTATCACTTGATTTGCATTCCTTGCATGTTCATTCATCGGCTATGGACATTGGATCGCTCGATTTGCATTCCATGCCATCGATTTCTTGGGTTTGGTTGAGTTTGTACCGCGTGTATTCCTATCTTGTTTTGCTTGTATTATTCTTGCGGGCATTGTCGGCGGATGCGTGTCGATTCGCTTGTATTGATGCTTTGAGCAATTCTCACCGGTTTACTTTTGTTGCATGGCGTATTTGGATTATTATTTCGCGCGGTTTTGATGGTATTTTTGCTATATTATTGCATTCTCTTTCCTAGATATCATGAGAAGTAGGGCTTTCTGACTTTCTTTTGCCATGAGAAGTAGGAATAGATGGGCGAAGGGGTTGGAGCGAGCATGTTCTACGGTTTATTTAAAGACCCGTTTAGGGCAATTGTGCTAATGTGTTTGGTTTGTTTTAAATCCTCCATCTGCAGGGAGGTAGCTTTCAAGTGTTTACATTTTGTGCTTGCATAGGTCGAGTGGTTAGGGCCGGACGTGGTACCACTAAGCAAAGTCCCGCTTTTATATTTCTTGTCATCGAGTCATTGATATATGGGCGGAAGGTAGGGTCGAACGAACGCATTCTACGTGTTTCGGCGACACACGAATTGTGGTTCCTTTATCGAACTTAAGTGGGTTGTTTTTCTTTGACGAATCATTTTTTTATTGGATGTGGGCTCTGGTTGACTCACGGTATGCGACGAGGCTATGGGACTTCCTCCTTTTCCTGCGCTTGTGTGTCATTTGTTTGCTTGCATTGCATTGTTTGCGTGCTTTTGCCAAAGCACTTGCTTGCTTCATCCCCTTGCATCCCTTGGTTCCACAACCAAGACGGATATATGATAGCTTTCCCGTAGGGCTGCTCGGTTAGGATAGATTCTCGAGCCTAGACATTAGGATCTACATCCTTTGCATGTTGACATAGGTAGAGATTCCCTTACATCCTCAACCATAAGTCCAATCTTTGCATGACAACATTAGGGCTAGTACTAGTTAGTTTCCTTTTGTTTCGCTAGTTCTTTTTTGCATCTTTGCATGTAATTAAAACTAAAACTTATTTTTCTCTTGAAAACATAACACTTAATAATGGTTTAAACTCCTTTCTCAAGGTAAAACAACCAACCAACACTAATTTTTGCGCTCTCTTTTTTTGTGTTTAAAACCTTTTCACAAGTAAAAACACAAAACACACCAAAACAAGTGAACTAACTACGGCGGACTTTCCCATTACGTAGGCATCTTGTCACGGGCTCGACCGAGCAAACTTTGTAAATACTTCCTTCTTTTCCCGTGGTTTTTTTTTCTTTTCTTTTGCATGCATGATTAGCGATTAAGCATAGATATAACACACCCCATTAGATAGTAGAAGTGGATACCGTAGTACTACGGGCGTGGTGCTAATACCTTCCTTCGTAATAGATTCCCTTACCCTATCTCTCGGTCGCAAGACCGTGCCTTATCCTTTTAGGTTTCGCGATGTTTGCCTTTCTCCTTTTACGAGATAAAAAGCGTTCGATGGCGACTTCATTGATATGATTATCGGATGATGTTTGTGTTTCACCGACTTCACTGGGATCGGAGACTGTTGGTCCGATCGAGTCGATCCTAGCTTTTATTTTCATGTCTATTGGGTGTTTATTTATTTGTTTATCTATTTACCGCTTTATCGCACCATCCTTTGTATGTTTGCATTGCATTCTATGTGGCATATTTATCGCTTTCATAGGGTTGTTCTCACTGTGATCATTTTCGATTTGGGTGGGAGTTACAAGAGGTAAAAGGCCTCATACCCGCCAAGAGACACATAGGAACACATAGGAATAGAGTGGAACATGTCGATACGGATGTAGATCTTGTAGTCGGCATGTCCATGCTTCGAGGAGGTTCAAGGGGCTATCATCTTCACGTAGGTGTTATGATGGTAGTTTCTCTAGGCGAACTAGATCCTGGAGTTACCTTGACCTTACCCAAGCCTTAGTTTCACCTGTGAGTGGGGCGGGATCATGATTATTACAGTGCGATAGTGACTATGTTTCATTGGTGACTATGTTCATTGGTGACTTGGTATTTTCTATTGATGATCGATGTTTTTGGTGACTATGATATCATTTGGTGGCATTTTCTAGCCTCTGTCCGATTTTTGGTTTTCTTCTATCGAGCAAAACAATTTGACCGGTGTTCATGGAAGTAGTAAACCCATGATCAATGCATAATGCATTTGCATCATAGCATGTTTATTTTTAAAAGAAATGTCAGAAAAAGCATGTTATTTTATCTAACCCCGCATGCATATCATTTCGTGACTTCTTGTGGTTTACTATCAACATCGGGATGGATACCAACAATCAAACCAACACCGAGGCCCTAAGGAAGACTTCCTCATACTCTTTCGTGCATTCGACATCTCAAGTAAGAGCGAGGTATTCTTGTGAAGGATCGATTGAAAGAGAGTTCGAAAAGATCATGGGAACATATTGCCGTTACTAATGGAGGATTATGAGTTCTATGCCATGCAATCTCTACTCCGCTTTTATGATAGTGAGCTCGGTGTTTTACCTTTCAAGATTATCGATTAGCACCTACTCTTGAGAGTACTCTTTCCTTTGGGTATCGATTACAAGCGGTTTGCCTTTTGTCAAAAGAATGGGTACTCGATTTTGAAGCCATTGCTAAAGCCCTTGGTTTGCGTTAGTGAAGTAAGGGACAATTGGGTTCGAAAGATTGCACTTGTGGACTTCGTTGGGTTTCCTTTTAGTCAAAGTGATGAATTTGCCAAGGTCGGTAGTTGGAAAAGCTTCAATACTATCTTAGCCGTCATGATCTATGGTATGGTGATTTTCCCTCTTTGAGAAGTTTGTGGATGTTTTGCGATTTTGTTTTCATGAATGACAATCCGGTTCCCGCCATCTTGGTGATACATATTATGCCATTCACTCGCCATGGTCAAAAGGCGTGTTATGGGTTGTATGCCTTTACTTTATCGTTGGTTCAACACACATTTGCCAAAGAGAGGGGCATTTGTTGATTATGCTAAAACCATGAAGTGGTCTAGCGAATCATCGCACTCACTTCATATGATATAGTTTGGAATACCATGTCGGCGGTTCGAGATCATTACTAGTTGTGGAGAGTTTCCAAATGTACCATTGATGGGAACTAAAGGTTGCATCGATTATAACCCTATATTGGCGTCAACTAGGATATCCTTTGGTGAAGTACCCATGTTCATCATTTAACGGAAGCTATCTTCTTTGCAAATGATGAGAACCCGGTTTTGCTAAATCAGATTGTCGTTGCATGGAGCTCGGTTCACAAAAAGGGCACGATTTTATTTGGCCAAAAAGGAAATTATGCGTTTGATTCTTACACAGATTGGTTAAAAGATCGGGTCTCCAAGATTCGGCTTCCATACAAAAGGGAAGCACCTTTGTATTCTCAACTGGTTCCTTGGTTGAAAGTCTGGTACCTGATTTTGCTACTTCCTATTCTTCATCCGTAATCTCTCCTCCAGGTTTCGTGCGTATTGAGGTTTACAAACAGCTCCAATCGGAGAATTCAACTTTGAAGGAACAGTTACAAGCTCGAGCCATGGACCTAGCATTTGCTCTTCAAGATAAAAAGAGGTTATCTGTTGAGATCGAGCAGAAAGACCAAGTTTTGAAGGCTTATGGCTTACTTGAAGAAACCAAGAGAGCCAAAGGTGGTAGTTCCTCTTCTTTTGATCAGATGACTAAAGAGTTTGACAGGGTACAAGAGAAGTTGAAGAATATGCAGATAGCTAATGAGAACTTGAAAGCCAAGCATGGTGAAGAAATCCGGGTTTTAAAGAAGCGACTCCGCAAGGAAGAATCCAATGCTAAAGAGTCCCTTGAGAGAAGGAAAGAACTTGAAGTTGAAGCCCAAAGTCGACAGGAGCAGATGACTATCCTTTCTAAAGAGGTTGAAGATTTGAAGACTAAGTGGCAATATGCTAAAGATGGAGAATATGCAGAATACACCATGTTAAGGGGTCGAGACATTCATGTGGCTAAGCTAGTAGCCGAGATCCTTACGCTCAAGGCGCAAGTGGACCCTAAATGAGTAGTTGCAAATGTTATTTGATGTTATTTGATTCGACGAATCACCTCCAGGCTTGTTGGGTGGGGTTCGCTCACTATTGTGTTTGTATCAATACTCTATGATCGTGGACTCTTGTATGACTCTATTTCATCTATGCACTGGAGCAGTTGATTCTCAATCTGATTGTGTGTCTGGTCTTTATAATTATTGTTGTCACTATCCTATTATTATTTGATGTTTGATAACAAATTGCAGAAATGTCCTGGAAGTGATCATTTCATGCATCATGCATTAACCATGCATATACATACATTGTGCATAACAAGCATTTGAACTTGGGATTTCTCTTACTCAAATCTGGTATTTTCTACTCAGAATTGTGAACTTTGCCTCCGTGCCATTCTGCGTTTGAAACCGAGTGATGAAGCAACTTCGCGGAGAACTGGATGAGATGAAAGAACAGATGGGATTTCTCATGCTGGACATGCAAGACTTGAGAGAAGAGAACCAACAGTTGAAGACTCGGCTAGGCTTGGTGATGGAAATTTTAGGGACCGTGTTGAGAAAGGGAGATGACCCCAGTTTTCCTACAGCAACAGGAGTCGTTATTCCTCCTCATACTCAGGGTTTTTCTTTGAGCCCTAAAGCTGGGCATGCATCTACTCCATCACCCTGTATTCCGAGGTCTCCTCGTTCACGTCCAATTCCTATTGTTCAGAAAGGTCTAGAAGGTAGAGCTCTTCAACCATGGTCGCCACACTCTGAAAAGCAATTCGATCCTATTCCGATGCCATATGCTCAGTTGCTTCCTCAACTGCTCAAGTTTCGGTTGGTTGAACTCCAAACTCTTGCCATGCCTGAAGGGATTCTATTCGAGTACGATGTGATGGCTAGGTGTGATTTCCATTCTGGAGCACCCTGTCATGATACGGAGGACTGTGTGACCTTGAAAAATGAGGTTCAGGATTTCCTTGACAAAGGGATTATCCGGTTTACTTCCACAGGGTTGAGCATACAAGTCAATTTTGCTCCAGCTGCTGATATGACCGTTATGCCTGCTATACCTCAAAGCGAGTTTGTGCGTCGAAGAGGATAATCGACCACCCCCACCACCGCCTCTCGTCAGAATCAAAGACAACAAGAGAATCGTGCTCTAGGAGGTTTGATGTTATTCCTATGAGCTATGCATTTGTTTGTCCGTTTGAATGATCTTAATTGGTTGTTCCCAAGCGCATTTGCTCCCCTCCCTTGGATAAGCGGCCCGAAACTACGATGCTAATGCTAGTTGTGAGTTTCATTGGAACCGGGCATAGTATTGAAGATTGCCATGCATTCAAGTGCAAGGTACAAGATCTGATTGAGGCAAAAGCTATCAGTTTCACATCAGATGGTCATGTTCGGGTCCTCCGCTAGCTCAGCAAATGTCAAGACTTCAAAATGCATCATCAAAAGCAACAAGTCAAGTCTCCTCAACGACAATTTCAAGATTCATTTGCATTCTCATTTGTAATCTTTCTTGTTTGTTTAGTATATGCTTGTATGCAGAACATTTTCATCTTCTGAATGATTATCATAATGCATTGAATATGTTTGTCTTGAACTAATCCATTTGTATACACTTTTAATTGTTTTCAAACGCTTTTGATATTCAACTCTTGTTAATAAAGTAAAACCTCTGTAGGGAGGATGGCGAAAATATACCAAGAATTTCAAGCGGTATTGCTTTCAAATAAAAACCTCGACGATGTATGACCTTGTTTCAAATCCCCAAACACCGGAGATATAAGGGAGTTAGACCCTCGTCAACCCCTTTTGAGCCTTGAAGTAGGAGTTTCTTTTCTGTTCAGAGAAAACCCTCATTTTAAACCCGGGGCAGGGTAGTGTTCAGTTAATCAGATTGAGCATTCAAAACTCACCGAGAGTATACATCAAAGGATACAACAATGGCTATCCTTCAAAGGTTGAGAAACTGTGTAGCAGTCAAGTTTCAATTGACAACAATGTGCATCATGGAAGGACAATACCCCAACGGGAACTCCTTATCTGCAAGGGATCTGGATCGCCACAATCACCTCTAGCAAATAAAAAAAACAGTGTGAAGATCAACGACTGGTTCAAAAAAAAAACAAAGAAAAAGCCCGCTAAGTCGAACTTGGAAATAAGTCGCTTAGGCAAAATAAAAGGGCAAATGTTAAAAAGCAAATTGGCAAGCCGTAAAGACGAGGATAATCCAAGAACATCCTCAATAAAGAACAAAGTCGTTGATCAGGCACCAAGCGAAAGGGTGAGTGGCTATCGGGTCCAAGAAATCTCGTCCTTAACAAAGTCAAAGTTGTACGACCAAGAAACAACAATGGTTTCTCAACTTTCAACTTCCTCTTGTGAGAGATGATTGCTCGCATCAAGTTAACTGAACATAGGTTCGGAGAATATCATGAAGGGGGTGGGCACCAAATATTTTGAGCCTAAAAATCTTTCTTTCTCAAAACCGTGAACCAGGCCACGTTACAACCCTTAAAAGTCCTAATTGAAGCAGGGTTAATTTGAAAGCTAAGCTGTAATGAGAACGCGGTATCCTAACTCCTAGGAGACTTGCTAATGCCTTTGAGTTGGTATCATTCCATTTTTTGTTATCTTCTGCACAAAAATGCGATGTTTCGACATCTTTTCAAAAGCTTTTTGTTTCAAGACAAGCATAGTATTTGCATTAGAATTATCATTTTTTGGATAAAACATTCTTTGCATACGAACAGGTGCTCAAACATCCAGTAAGCTTGCATAATGAGGATCAGATGGATACCCTGATTGTCCCAAGGGGCAGGTTGTCTGAGAATCTAATGAACGGCCTTTCAAAGAATCATCTTAATCTGGGACATTCAAAATGGTATCATATCCTTCAGGGCTCATTAAAACTGGGGCAACTTTGTCAAGGTTGGCCAATCCTTTCAAAGACACAAGGGCATGTTGACTATTCATGTTTCACTCAGGGTTCGAAAGTGGCGTATGGATGACAGATTGCAGATGTCTGATTACTCATTTGATTCAAATTCCTATATCTTGAAGAATACTCTTCAATATAGGGTCCTCTCCGTTGAGTCCGCTGCTATACAGAAACGGTCTCCAAATTGGGTCTTTAGAAGTTTGTCAGGATGATTTGTTCTTCTTGATTCAAGCTTTTACTTGTTGTCTTTTGTCTTTTTCGCAATGAGTCGCACGCTCTTCGTTTGTGCAAAACCGTCGGTTATCTTACGTGTTTGCATTACCTTTCCGACATTTGGGTATCCACACTCGGTGTGTGGTAATCAAATGCTTGATACTCTTGAAGAATTATACCCCGCCTTTGGCCTGAGGGATATTATAGTTCTTGCAGACACTTTCTTCGGTGTCCATGCCTTCAGCAACTTTTGTCGGAGTTCGTCTTCACTAGACGTTCTCTTCCCCTTTGCAAGTTCATCTTCACACAGATGTCCTTCCCCGCAAGTTCGTCTTCACTAGACGTTCTCTTCCCTTTGCAAGTTCATCTTCACACGATGTCCTTCCCAAGTTCGTCTTAACTAGGCGTTCTCCCCTTTGCAAGTTCATCTTCACACGGATGTCCTTCCCATGAGTTCGTCTTAACTAGGCGTTCTCTTCCCCTTTGCAAGTTCATCTTCTCGCAGATGTTCTTTCCTTGCGAGTTCGTCTACACCCGACGTTCTCTTTTCCTTATTAGTTCATTTTCACATATTTGTCTTGTTCTTTCTTCGCGGGTTCGTCTTGTCGGCGTCCTCTTCTTCTTTTTCTACAAGTTCATCCTCGTACGGGTGTCCTTTCTCTCGAGTTCGTCCTTGACCGCGATGCTCCCTCTCATGGATTTTTCTTCCATTATCGGTATCTCACGACTTGGTGCCCTCACGCCATCCTCCAATGAAATTGAGTATCTCGTTTTGAAGCATGGGCGAGAAAACCCAGTGAAACTTACGCAAAGAATCGGATGTAGCTTTTGTCATCGATACCATATTTGGTGAATCTCCTAGCGGATGTTGTTATCGACAAATCCTTATTGTAGAACATGGTACTAATCCCGGTGCGGGTTGACAATATTGTCTCGGTGAAAGTCCCTAGTGGATGTTCTCCAAAGTCAAGTGTGTTGTATCCGATATTCCCTATGGAGGTGTTATACGGATTGTTGATCGCGTTTGATCCCCAATGAGTCATATTGTCCACAAATGATCCTCCCGGAGGTTCTCATCTCTTGACATCCCAGTTGACATATCTTTGTCTCCCAGCTAGAGTTGTGATGAGTAGCGGTGGAAGATCTTTTCTAGGGCGTATATTCTATTTCCCAAGCGGACCTCTGTCCAGTGCGGTCTCCGTGGCATCATTTCCTCAGAGGCTCATCAAGCAAGATTGAGTTGTCTTGAGAGATTTTTTTGGGCATTCCTCGATGCTCTAATCCCCGACTGAGTTCTTATTTCATTCATTTTGTATATGTCTTGCAAGCATGCATCATTACATTGACATAATCCCATAAAAGAGTCATACATCTCATAGGATTACAGGCCAAAAATGCATTTCATCCCCAGCGATGTCGAGTTTCTTTTGGAATCCGTTGTGTCCCGGTTTCTTCCGGCGCGATATGTCCATCTTCTTCTGATTAGTGTTGAAGCGCCACTCTTACCACAGTGCAGCGTCTTGATGTAAGCAAGCCCTACACTTGACTTTCCCGTCAGTAAAGCCTAATCGGCACCCTTAGTCTTTGCATCACAAACCCGCCCGAGTTGTCGGTGTAAATGTGGTTAGTCTACTTGGTGTATCTAGTCTTTATTTCCACTTGTATGTCAGTCCTTCCCTGGCATTGTGGGTCTTTCGAGAACAAGAATACTCTTGTTTTTGTCATCAGTAAAGCCTAATCGGCACCCTTAGTCTTTGCATCACATATCCGCCCAAGCTGTCGGCTTAAATGTGGTTAGTCTACTTGGTGTATCTAGTCTTTATTTCCACTTGCATGTCAGTCCTTCCCTGGCATTGTGGGTCTTTCGAGAACAAGAATACTCTTGTTTTTGTCATCAGTAAAGCCTAATCGGCACCCTTAGTCTTTGCATCACAAACCCGCCCGAGTTGTCGGCGTAAATGTGGTTAGTCTACTTGGTGTATCTAGTCTTTATTTCCACTTGCATGTCAGTCCTTCCCTGGCATTGTGGGTCTTTCGAGAACAAGAATACTCTTGTTTTTGTCATCAGTAAAGCCTAATCGGCACCCTTAGTCTTTGCATCACATATCCGCCCAAGTTGTCGGCGTAAATGTGGTTAGTCTACTTGGTGTATCTAGTCTTTATTTCCACTTGCATGTCAGTCCTTCCCTGGCATTGTGGGTCTTTCGAGAACAAGAATACTCTTGTTTTGTCATCGATAAAGCCTAATCGGCACCTTTAGTCTTTGCATCACAAACCCTTGAGTTGTCGGCGTAAATGTGGTTAGTCTACTTGGTGTATCTAGTCTTTATTAACACTTGCATGTCAGTCCTTCCCTGGCATTGTGGGTATTTCGAGAACAAGAATACTCTTGTTTTTGTCATCAGTGAAGCCTAATCGGCACCCTTAGTCTTTGCATCACAAACCCGTCCGAGTTGTCGGCGTAAATGTGGTTAGTCTACTTGGTGTATCTAGTCTTTATTTCCACTTGCATGTCAGTCCTTCCCTGGCATTGTGGGTCTTTCGAGAACAAGAATACTCTTGTTTTTGTAATCAGTAAAGCCTAATCGGCACATTTAGTCTTTGCATCACAAACCCGCCCAAGCTGTCGGCGTAAATGTGGTTAGTCTACTTGGTGTATCTAGTCTTTGTTTCCGCTTGCATGTCAGTTCTCCCCTGACATTGTGGATTGAATTGGGTAGAGGCCAATTCTTCTTCTTCCGGGTCAGGAATACACCTGTACCCATTGTCACAAAATTCAGCGTTTATTTTGTGTTCCTCCTTGTTGTGACCCAGTTAAGCTCTGGCTCAACATATCTTTTCCTCAACAAACACTGAAATTCAGAGCGTAAATTTTCGAGTCCATTTTGGTATTCAATCACCTCGTGCTTTGTCGCTCGGAAGGCAGACGCCAACCTTGCTCTCAAGTTCGAGGATGATTGAATAGGGGCAGCTGTTGTACCCCAAAATTTACCCTCTTCTTTTTTTATATAAATAATTGGCTAACACTTAATTAATAGATGCATCGCATACATATCATTCATGCATTGATCATGGGTTCGAGATTTTCCAATCGTATGAATCTGTACAATTCTCAAGAAGAGGTTTGTTTCTCAAAAGTTGAATATTTGAGGTTCTATCAATTCGGGCGTCATTTCAATACGCAAGCGTGTCCAGAAGCTTCTGATTATTATCTCGCAAGTTTTGGTATTTTGACCGTCATCGGTGGATCTTGATTACAATTTCAAGCTACTGTGTTGTGGTGGATATTTGAACGGGCGATTCTATGGTCTTCCGTGAGTTGTGAAGCATTGGCATTTAGCTTATCGATCTCGCGATTTATCGAAAATCAAACAGACGGATAAAATGATATTTGAGTGCATGTATCAAAAGTCAACAAAAGTCAAAGTTTGACGGCGGAATTTGGGTCAAAATCGTGGTCAAAAGTCGACATTCGAGAAAAGTCATTTGTCGAGAAAAGTCGGAAGAATCGGGTAAAATGAGGTTTCTTGCATTTTAAGTAATCTTGGACTTAGAAATTTTTCTAAGTTTAAGGTACTTTGTGTTCATGAGTCATATTGCGCCGTATCTTGCCGTCGTGGTCGAAGTTTGTGAATTGATAGTCGTTAGAAGGCGCATTTCGTACTCCGACTTTGTCACTATGAAGATTTTTCGAAATGCCGGTTGAGTTATCTGACAAATTTGAAGTTCATAACTTTTGAAGTTTTACACTTAGTAAAATTTTGAGTGTTTTAATGTGTTCAAGTACTCGACTTGGAGGCAATTTACACGTGTTTGGCGTCGACTCGAATTAAGTTCAACATCAAAGTTGCTCATTTAATGGCAATCTACAACTTTCTGAAGAAATCGAATCCATTCGGAAGCGGATAAAAAATTGCGGAGCTCGGAGATTCTGATTTATCATCTCTCAAAATTCAACACTTAGAAAAAATGTGAAGTGTTTGTTTCTATGCTTTTGCTGTCAGCTTCAGGGTCGATTATGTCATAGTTCGTGGCTCCGAATCGAAAAATATTCAAATAGAAAGTTGTTAATCTCACGACAATACAAAACTTTGTTGAAGGAGTCAAATTCGTTCGGGACTCGGATCAGAAGTTATAAAGCTCAGAAAATAAGAACTCATTATGTTTGCTAAATTCGAGTATTTTTGTGCACATGTTTAGGGCTGTTTTCGTCATTGATTCGGTCGCCGCACGAAGAAATTCCAAACATGAAAGTTTGAGTTCATAATTCCATCTACAAGTTCCGTTTAGAAACTTTTCGTTTGGACGACATTGGAAGAAAGCGGGCCCTTGATTTGTAGCATGAAGTTGTTAAAATGCAAGACAGCACAAGCTTTTTTTTGCCATGGTTGAGACGCATTTCATCGAACAGTTGGCTTACGCATGTTCGGAGCTGTTTCCTCGTTGATCCGATCATCGCACGGAAAAATTCCGAACACGAAAAACGAAGTTTGCCGTGTCCTCTACAAGTTCTGTTTAGAAACTTTTCGTTTGGCATCGGCTGGGAGATCAGTCGCCGTAGCGGTAACGAAGTTGGAAAATTGCCGCATGACATGCACCAATACTTGCCCAGCCAGCCATGCATTTCATCGAGCTCATCGACAAACTTCAAACACTTTTTCTCCAGATTTAAGCTTCGTATGGATTTTTGTCCAACTACAAAATTGTTCTATGTCGCGATCTTTCCAAGATATCAAGTTCGCCGTCCGGTCGAATATCGGAGGAGTTACGGAGTGGCAAAGTAGTGTGCATGGATTGATTTAATCGGACATTTAGAAAAATTCTCAAGATAACGCGATCGGTTTCGATGTCGTAACCGAGGTGATTTTAAGCATATTCTGGTCTCGAATCAAAAAGTCCGAACACGAAATTGTTCACGGAGTATACTCTTCAATTTTGGTCTTCAATTTATGTCAAAACGCTTGCATTTGGAGTTATGAAGCCATGAAGTGAGCTGCAAGGCAAGGAATCATAACAACTCACGTTTTTTTATCTCTCACACTCCATTTCTTGCCATTGCTCTCTCTCTCATGCCATAGATCTCCTGTAACTAACAACAAAAAACCATCATTTCTTTCTCTCCACCATAATCATAACAAACTCATACTTTTTTTCTCTCCTCTCATTTTTTTCGGTAACTAATGACTTCACTCTAATAACAACTACCTTCCATCTCTTCTTCTTCTTGGCTACAATCACCACCCTCATCTCCTTCATCTTCATACAGCCACCTCTAGCATCCATTCTAACAACTCATTCTTCTTCTAACAACCTTCAACCATAACCGTAACAGAATTCCAAATCGACTCTCTCAACCATTTTGCTTCTTCTCTTTCTCAACCTTCAACTCCACCATCACCATTACAACACTCATTCTTGCTTTCTCTTCACCATCACCGATTCCCTCACTTCTCCTCCTTCTCACCTCCAAGCATCATCACCGTTTTCTTCTTATTATTCTTCTCCATGACCGAAAACTCACGCTTCTTTCATTCTTTCCCCACCACCGCCATTCTCTCTCACCTTCGACCAACATGCGAGACTGTAACAAACTTTCAACACCAAGAACAAAAAAGAAACAGAACTCTCGCTGCCATTTTCTTCCCCCTCGCCAATCACTTTTCTCTCACCGCAACAGTTACAAACCTCCATTCACCGCTTTTTCCTCACCAAAGAACCACCTGCTAGCAACCTCTTATTTTGGTAACCTCCACCACTTTCTTCCATCACCATAGCAAACCTCATCCATAACAATCTTCTTCGATCTCATTCTAAAGAAAGATTCCAAGGAAAATTCACGCGGAACACGGTTTACGATTACAGCAGTTCAACAAACTCGCATGGAATCTTCTTATTCATCCTCCTTCTTCGCAATAAGGTAATTCGGCGAGAATATCATCGGAGAAGGCAGTTGCCGTATGCATTCTTCACACGATCGGTTGTTCAACTGTTGCCTATCGTGTTTGAATCTGTTGATTCATGGTTTTCTTGTTATCCGATTGCTTCGCGGTTCGGATCCTTCTTCGTCGGAAATATCACGGCGTGTCGTGGCGTCGATCTGCTCGCCTCCAATCGATACAAGCTAGTCGAAAATCTTGAACAAATATGCGGGAATTCTATAGCCATTCTTGAAGATTCTTGAAGCTTGTGTATAATCTTCTCGAAGCCTAAGCGCCAAGCGCTAATCTTGACATCGATTTGACGTTTGGTGAGATTCAGCGGAAAGTGAGGTCGGTCGGGATCTGGTGAAGATTCGAGTGGATAGGTTTACGCTTTTGTTCGTTTTCGCGGGTTTCGTCACGGATGTCTGTGACGCGGTCTCCGTCGCGGAGAAGAAGATACAACCGTGGTCTGATTCCGTCGTGACCCATACTAACCCAGTGTGTCCTCTTCCCATTAGCTCATGTGATTTTTCCCAATAGCGATCGGATATTGACACGTATCATTCCATTTTATTTCAAAATAATAAAATCGATTCATTAAATTATATTTTGACCAATTGATAATATATACATGACATACATAAAAAGCGTGACATTATTATTATGAAAATCTGGACAAAAAAATATAATACTATGCAATAAAAAATGCATATGGACTTAGACCAAAAAAGAAAGGAAACGGGCTTAGTGCAATACTACTGGGCTTAAGGAAATGCTGATACACCTCCCGCATTAGGCCCACAGCGGCAATAACAACTCAGCTTAGTTCAATTAGGAATTCTGCTTCACACTCCCCTGCTTCACATACTATAATTTTGACATTTAGTTCAATTTAGCTCTCGATTCCGATTATTTCGACAAATAAAAAATACATAAAAAATATATTCTTACATTTTAGGATATTAGAATATCATTGACATTTTTTTAATATTTTTTATTAATATCCTTTATTAATTCTAATTCATTTCTAAATAATACATTTACATGAATATTGGAATTATCATTTCGATTTGCATTCCTCACATGTTCATGCATTTTCACATGTATTTGAATATTGGAATTATCATTTCGATTTGCATTCCTCACATGTTCATGCATTTTTACATGTATTTGAACATTGGTTTTATCGATTTCGATTTGCATTCCTCACATGTTCATGCATTTTCACATGTATTTGAATATTGGAATTATCATTTCGATTTGCATTCCTCACATGTTCATGCATTTTTACATGTATTTGAACATTGGTTTTATCGATTTCGATTTGCATTCCTCACATGTTCATGCATTTTCACATGTATTTGAATATTGGAATTATCACTTCGATTTGCATTCCTTGCATGTTCATTCATCGCTTTGCTATGGACATTGGTTTTATCGCTCGATTTGCATTCCATGCATATCCATCTGATTTCTCTTGCAGGTTTTGGTTGAGTTTGTGCACCCACGTGTGCACTATTCCTATCTTGTTTTGCTTGTATTATCCCGTTCTTGCAGGCATTGTCGCTTCGGATGCGTATCGACACGTATTCCGCTTGTATTGATGCTTTGAGCAATTCTCACGGTTTACTTTTGTTGCATGGCTGCGATGCTTGAAGTATTCGGATTATTTCGCTAGCTTGCGTGCTTGGATTCTATATCCGTTTGGTACTTGCTACCTTTGTTTATTGCATTCTCTTCTGACTTTCCTAGATATCATGAGAAGTAGGGCTTCTGACTTTCTTTTGCCATGAGAAGTAGGAATAGAGATGCATGAAGGGGCTTCCGTGGTTGGAGCATGTTCGGGAACCCCTCGGTTTATTTAAAGACCCGTTTAGGGCAATTACGTGTGCTAAGCGTGTTTGGTTTGTTTTAAATCCTCCATCGCATAGGGAGGTAGCTTTAAGTGTTTACATTTTGTGCTTGCATAGGTCGAGTGGTTAGGGGCGACGTGGTACCACTAAGCAAAGTCCGCTTTTATATTTCTTGTCATCGAGTCATTGATATGGGCAAGCGGAAGGTAGGGTCGACCGAACCCCGCAGTTCTAGTCCGTGTCATTTCGGCACACACGAATCGTGTTGCTTCCTTTATCGAGTCAACAATAAAAGTGGCAAGAGTTCCCTATTCGACTCTCACGCTTTCTTGGGGTTCGCATTCTTCGCGAACTCGCATCATTTACTCTTCAGGAATTGGATGTGTCGGCTCTGGTTGACTCACGGTATGCTCGTTCTTGTCGAGGCTATGGGACTTCCTCCTTTTCTGCGCTTGTGTGTCATTTGTTTGCTTGCATTGCATTGTTTGCGTGCTTTTGCCAAAGCACTTGCTTCTTCATCCTTGCATCCCTTGGTTCCACAACCAAGGCGGATATAGGATAGCTTTCGGTCTGCTCGGTTAGGATAGATTCTCGAGCCTAGACATTAGGATCTACATCCTTTGCATGTTGACATAGGTAGAGATTCCCTTACATCCTCAACCATAAGTCCAATCTTTGCATGACAACATTAGGGCTAGTACTAGTTAGTTTCCTTTTGTTTCGCTAGTTCTTTTTTGCATCTTTGCATGTAATTAAAACTAAAACTTATTTTTCTCTTGAAAACATAACACTTAATAATGGTTTAAACTCCTTTCTCAAGGTAAAAACAACCAACCAACACTAACTCTTTTTCGCCTTTGCGCGCTCTCTTTCTTTTTGTGTTTAAAACCTTTTCACAAGTAAAAAACACAAAACACACCAAAACAAGTGAGCCGAACTACGGCTCGACTTTCCATTGCGCGGAATCGTAGGCATCTTGTCACGGGGCTCGACCGAGCAAACTTTGTAAATACTTCCTTCTTTTCCCCGTGGTTTCTTATTTTCTCTTTTCTTTTGCATGCATGATTAGCGATTAAGCATAGATATAACACACCCCATTAGATAGAAAGTAGAAGTGGATACCGTAGAGTACTACGGGCGCGTGGGGTGCTAATACCTTCCCTTCGCGTAATAGATTCCCTTACCCTATCTCTCGGTCGCAAGACCGTGCCTTATCCTTTTAGGTTTCGCGATCGTTTGCCTTTCTCCTTTACGAGATAAAAAGCGTTCGATGGCGACTTCATTGATCTGATTATCGGATGATGTTGGTAGGTTGTTTCGTTGGCGACTTCAGGGATCGGGAGACTGTCTGGTCCGATCGAGTCGATCCTAGCTTTTATTTTCATGTCTATTGGGTGTTTATTTATTTGTTTATCTATTTACCTTTATCGCACCATCCTTTGTATGTTTGCATTGCATTCTATGTGGCATATTCTGCTTTCATGGTTGGGTTGTTCTGTGATCATTTACGATTTGGGTGGGAGTTACAAGAGGTAAAGGCCTCATACCCGGCCAAGAGACACATAGGAACACATAGGAATAGAGTGGAACATGTCGGATCTGGGATGTAGATCTTGTAGGCATGTCGTCCATGGAGGAGGTTCAATCGGGGCTATCATCTTCACGTAGGTGTTATGATGGTAGTTTCTCTGGCGAACTAGATCACAGAGTTACCTTGACCTTACCAGCCTTAGTTTCACCTGTGAGTGGGGCGGGATCATGATTATTACAGGTACAGATAGTGACTATGTTTTGTTGGTGACTATGTTCTGTTGGTGACTTGGTATTTTCTATTGATGATCTGATGTTTTCTGTTGGTGACTATGATATCATTTGGTGGCATTTTCTAGCCGTTACTCTGTCCGATTTTGGTTTTCTTCTATCGGGCGAACAGTATAGCAGTTTGACCGGTGTTCATGGAAGTAGTAAACCCATGATCAATGCATAATGTATTTGCATCATAGCATGTTTATTTTTAAAAGAAATGTCAGAAAAAGCATGTTATTTTATCTAACCCCGCATGCATATCATTTCGGGACTTCTTGTGGTTTACTATCAACATCGGGATGGATACCAACAATCAAACCAACACCGAGGCCCTAAGGAAGACTTCCTCATACTCTTTCGTGCATTCGACATCTCGAAGTAAGAGCGGTATTCTTGTGAAGGATCGATTGAAGAGAGTTCGAAAAGATCATGGGAACATATTGCCGTTACTAATAGAGGATTATGAGTTCTATGCCATGCAATCTCTACTCCGGTTTATGATAGTGAGCTCGGTGTTTTACCTTTCAAGATTATCGGTTAGCACCTCTGAGGAGTACTCTTTCCTTTTGGGTATCGATATCACAAGCGGTTTGCCTTTTGTCAAAGAATGGGTACTCGATTTTGAAGCCATTGCTAAAGCCCTTGGTTTTGCGTTAGTGAAGTAAGGGACAATTGGGTTCGAAAGATTGCACTTGTGGACTTAGTTGGGTTTCCTTTTAGTCAAAGTGATGAATTTGCCAAGGTCGGTAGTTGGAAAAGCTTCAATACTATCTTAGCCGTCATGATCTATGGTATGGTGATTTTCCCTCTTTTGAGAAGTTTGTGGATGTTCTGCGATTTACATTTTCATGAATGACAATCCGGTTCCTGCCATCTTGGGTGATACATATTATGCCATTCACTCTCGCCATGGTCAAAGGCGTGTTATGGGTTGTATGCCTTTACTTTATCGTTGGTTCAACACACATTTGCCAAAGAGAGGGCATTTGTTGATTATGCTAAAACCATGAAGTGGTCTAGCGAATCATCGCACTCACTTCATATGATATAGTTTGGAATACCATGTCGGCGGTTACGAGATCATTACTAGTTGTGGAGAGTTTCCAAATGTACCATTGATGGGAACTAAAGGTTGCATCGATTATAACCCTATATTGTACGCCGTCAACTAGGATATCCTTTGGTGAAGTACCCTTGTTCATCATTTAACGGAAGCTATCTTCTTTGCAAATGATGAGAACGGTTTGCTAAATCAGTTATCGTTGCATGGAGCTCGGTTCACAAAAGGCACGATTTTATTTGGCCAAAAAAATTATCGTTTGATTCTTACAGTTGGTTAAAAGATCGGGTCTCAAGATTCGGCTTCCATACAAAGGAAGCACCTTTGTATTCTCAACTGGTTCCTTGGTTGAAAGTAGTACTGATTTTGCTACTTCCTATTCTTCATCCGTAATCTCTCCTCCGGTTTCGTGCGTATTGAGGTTTACAAACAGCTCAATCGGAGAATTCAACTTTGAAGGAGCAGTTACAAGCTCGAGCCATGGACCTAGCATTTGCTCTTCAAGATAAAAGAGGTTATCTGTTGAGATCGAGCGGAAAGACCAAGTTTTGAAGGCTTATGGCTTACTTGAAGAAACCAAGAGAGCAAAGGTGGTAGTTCCTCTTCTTTTGATCGGATGACTAAAGAGTTTGACGGTACAAGAGAAGTTGAAGAATATGCGAGATAGCTAATGAGAACTTGAAAGCCAAGCATGGTGAAGAAATCCGGGTTTTAAAGCGACTCCAAGGAAGAATCCAATGCTAAAGAGTCCCGAGAGAAGGAAAGAACTTGAAGTTGAAGCCCAAAGTCGGAGGGCGGATGACTATCCTTTCTAAAGAGGTTGAAGATTTGAAGACTAAGTGGCAATATGCTAAAGATGGAGAATATCAGAATACACCATGTTAAGGGTCGAGACATTCATGTGGCTAAGCTAGTAGCCGAGATCCTTACGCTCAAGCAAGTGGACCCTAAATGAGTAGTTGCAAATGTTATTTGATGTTATTTGATTCGACGAATCACCTCCGAGCTTGTTGGGTGGGGTTCGCTCACTATTGTGTTTGTATCAATACTACATGATCGTGGACTCTTGTATGACTCTATTTCATCTATGCCTTTGGAGCGGTTGATTCTCAATCGATTGTGTATACGGTCTTTATAATTATTGTTGTCACTATCCTATTATTATTTGATGTTTGATAACAAATTGCGAAATGTCTGGAAGTGATCATTTCATGCATCATGCATTAACCATGCATATACATACATTGTGCATAACAAGCATTTGAACTTGGGATTTCTCTTACTCAAATCGGTATTTTCTACTCGAATTGTGAACTTTGCCTCCGTGCCATTCTGCGTTTGAAGCAAGTGATGAAGCAACTTGAGGCTGGATGAGATGAAAGAACGGATGGGATTTCTCATCTTTGGACATGCAAGACTTGAGAGAAGAGAACCAACGAGTTGAAGACTCGGCTAGGCTTGGTGATGGAAATTTTAGGGACCGTGTTGAGAAAGGAGATGACCCGGTTTTCCTACAACGAGTCGTTATTCCTCCTCATACTCGGGGTTTTCTTTGAGCCCTAAAGTGGGCATGCATCTACTCCATCACCACATATTCGAGGTCTCCTCGTTCACGTCCAATTCCTATTGTTGAGAAAGGTCTAGAAGGTAGAGCTCTTCAACCATGGTCGCCACACGAAAAGCAATTCGATCCTATTCGATGCCATATGCTCGGTTGCTTCCTCAATGCTCAAGTTTCGGTTGGTTGAACTCCAAACTCTTGCCATGCACGAAGGATTCTATTCGAGTGCGATGTGATGGCTAGGTGTGATTTCCATTCGAGCACCACATGATACGGAGGTGTGACCTTGAAAAATGAGGTTCGAGATTTCCTTGACAAAGGGATTATCAGGTTTACTTCCACGAGGTTGAGCATACAAGTCAATTTTGCTCCAGCGATATGACCGTTATACTGCTGCTATACCTCAAAACGAGTTTGTGCGTCGAAGAGGATAATCGACCACCCATGCCGGCTCATCAAGCGCCTCGTCGTGAGAATCAAAGACAACAAGAGAATCGTGCTCCTAGGAGGTTTGATGTTATTCCTATGAGCTATGATTTGTTTGTCCGTTTGAATGATCTTAATTGGTTGTTCCCAAGCATTTGCTCCCCTCCCTTGGATAAGCGGCCCGAAACTACGATGCTAATGCTTGTGAGTTTCATTCGGAACCTTGGGGCATAGTATTGAAGATTACCATGCATTCAAGTGCAAGGTACAAGATCGATTGAGGCAAAAGCTATCGATTTCATCGATGGTCATGTTCGGGTCCTCCGCTAGCTCGACAAATGTCAAGACTTCAAAATGCATCATCAAAAGCAACAAGTCAAGTCTCCTCAACGACAATTTCAAGATTCATTTGCATTCTCATTTGTAATCTTTCTTGTTTGTTTAGTACATGCTTGTACGAACATTTTCATCTTACGAATGATTATCATAATGCATTGAATATGTTTGTCTTGAACTAATCCATTTGTATACACTTTTAATTGTTTTCAAACGCTTTTGATATTCAACTCTTGTTAATAAAGTAAAACCTCGTAGGGAGGATGGCGAAAATATACCAAAATTTCAAGCGGTATTGCTTTCAAATAAAAACCTACGACGATGTACGGCCTTGTTTCAAATCCCCAAACAGGAGATATAAGGGAGTTAGACCTCGTCAACCCTTTTGAGCCTTAGTAGGAGTTTCTTTTGGAGAAAACCCTCATTTTAAACCGGCGGTAGTGTTCGATTAATCGATTGAGCATTCAAAACTCAGAGTATACATCAAAGGATACAACAATGGCTATCCTTCAAAGGTTGAGGATCAAGTTTCAATTGACAACAATGTGCATCATGGAAGGACAATACCCCAACGGGAACTCCTTATCTGCAAGGGATCTGGATCGCCACAATCACCTCTAGCAAATAAAAAAAACAGTGTGAAGATCAACGACTGGTTCAAAAAAAAAACAAAGAAAAAGCCCGCTAAGTCGAACTTGGAAATAAGTCGCTTAGGCAAAATAAAAGGGCAAATGTTAAAAAGCAAATTGGCAAGCCGTAAAGACGAGGATAATCCAAGAACATCCTCAATAAAGAACAAAGTCGTTGATCAGGCACCAAGCGAAAGGGTGAGTGGCTATCGGGTCCAAGAAATCTCGTCCTTAACAAAGTCAAAGTTGTACGACCAAGAAACAACAATGGTTTCTCAACTTTCAACTTCCTCTTGTGAGAGATGATTGCTCGCATCAAGTTAACTGAACATAGGTTCGGAGAATATCATGAAGGGGGTGGGCACCAAATATTTTGAGCCTAAAAATCTTTCTTTCTCAAAACCGTGAACCAGGCCACGTTACAACCCTTAAAAGTCCTAATTGAAGCAGGGTTAATTTGAAAGCTAAGCTGTAATGAGAACGCGGTATCCTAACTCCTAGGAGACTTGCTAATGCCTTTGAGTTGGTATCATTCCATTTTTTGTTATCTTCTGCACAAAAATGCGATGTTTCGACATCTTTTCAAAAGCTTTTTGTTTCAAGACAAGCATAGTATTTGCATTAGAATTATCATTTTTTGGATAAAACATTCTTTGCATACGAACAGGTGCTCAAACATCCAGTAAGCTTGCATAATGAGGATCAGATGGATACCCTGATTGTCCCAAGGGGCAGGTTGTCTGAGAATCTAATGAACGGCCTTTCAAAGAATCATCTTAATCGGGGCATTCAAAATGGTATCATATCCTTCAGGGCTCATTAAAACTGGGGCAACTTTGTCAAGGTTGGCCAATCCTTTCAAAGACACAAGGGCATGTTGACTATTCATGTTTCACTCAGGGTTCGAAAGTGGCGTATGGATGACAGATTGCAGATGTCTGATTACTCATTTGATTCAAATTCCTATATCTTGAAGAATACTCTTCAATATAGGGTCCTCTCCGTTGAGTCATTGCTATCTGACGGTCTCCAAATTGGGTCTTTAGAAGTTTGTCAGGATGATTTGTTCTTCTTGATTCAAGCTTTTACTTGTTGTCTTTTGTCTTTTTCGCAATGAGTCGCACGCTCTTCGTTTGTGCAAAACCGTCGGTTATCTTACCCGTGTTTGCATTACCTTTCGGACATTTGGGTATCCACACTCGGTGTGGTAATCCAAATGCTTGATACTCTTGAAGAATTATACCCGCCTTTGGCACGGGGATATTATAGTTCTTGCAGACACTTTCTTGGTGTCCATGCCTTGACAACTTTTGTCGGAGTTCGTCTTCACTAGGCGTTCTCTTCCCTTTGCAAGTTCATCTTCACGGATGTCCTTCCCGCAAGTTCGTCTTAACTAGGCGTTCTCTTCCCCTTTGCAAGTTCATCTTCACACGGATGTCCTTCCCATAAGTTCGTCTTAACTAGGCGTTCTCTTCCCTTTGCAAGTTCATCTTCACGGATGTCCTTCCCATGAGTTCGTCTTAACTAGGCGTTCTCTTCCCTTTGCAAGTTCATCTTCTCGAGATGTTCTTTCCTTGCGAGTTCGTCTACCCGCGTTCTCTTTTCCTTATTAGTTCATTTTCACATATTTGTCTTGTTCTTTCTTCGCGGGTTCTTCTTTTTCTACAAGTTCATCCTGCGGGTGTCCTTTCTCTCGAGTTCGTCCTTGACCGTGATGCTCCCTCTCATGGATTTTCTTCCATTATCGGTATCTCACGACTTGGTGCCCTCGCCATCCTCAATGAAATTCGATCTCGTTTTCATAAGCATGGGCGAGATAACCCGAGTGAAACACGCAAAGAATCGGATGTAGCTTTTGTCATCGATACCATATTTGGTGAATCTCCTAGCGGATGTTGTTATCGACAAATCCTTATTGTAGAACATGGTACTAATCCCGGTGGGTTGACAATATTGTCTCGATGAAAGTCCCTAGTGGATGTTCTCCAAAGTCGCAAGTGTGTTGTATCACGATATTCCCTATGGAGGTGTTATACGGATTGTTGATCGGGCGTTTGATCCCCGATGAGTCGCATATTATCCACAAATGATCCTCCCGGAGGTTATCATCTCTTGACATCCCAGTTGACATATCTTTGTCTCCCGCTAGAGTTATGATGAGTAGCGGTGGAAGATCTTTTCTAGGGCGTATATTCTATTTCCCCAGCGGACCTCATCCAGTGCGGGTCTCCGTGGCATCATTTCCTCAACAGGCTCATCAAGCAAGATTGGTTGTCTTGAGAGATTTTTGGGCATTCCTCGATGCTCTAATCCCCGAGTTCTTATTTCATTCATTTTGTATATGTCTTGCAAGCATGCATCATTACATTGACATAATCCCATAAAAGAGTCATACATCTCATAGGATTACAGGCCAAAAATGCATTTCATCCCCAGCGATGTCGAGTTTCTTTTGGAATCCGTTGTGTCCCGGTTTCTTCCGGCGCGATATGTCCATCTTCTTCTGATTAGTGTTGAACGACTCTTACCACAGTGCAGCGTCTTGATGTCGAAAGCAAGCCCTACACTTGACTTTCCCGTCAGTAAAGCCTAATCGGCACCCTTAGTCTTTGCATCACAAACCCGCCCGAGTTGTCGGTGTAAATGTGGTTAGTCTACTTGGTGTATCTAGTCTTTATTTCCACTTGTATGTCAGTCCTTCCCTGGCATTGTGGGTCTTTCGAGAACAAGAATACTCTTGTTTTTGTCATCAGTAAAGCCTAATCGACACCCTTAGTCTTTGCATCACATATCAGCCCAAGCTGTCGGCTTAAATGTGGTTAGTCTACTTGGTGTATCTAGTCTTTATTTCCACTTGCATGTCAGTCCTTCCCTGGCATTGTGGGTCTTTCCCATTGCACGCGGGAATACGTAGGCATCTTGTCACGGGGCTCGACCGAGCAAACTTTGTAAATACTTCCTTCTTTTCCCCGTGGTTTCTTATTTTCTCTTTTCTTTTGCATGCATGATTAACGATTAAGCATAGATATAACACACCCCATTAGATAGAAAGTAGAAGTGGATACCGTAGAGTACTACGGGCGCGTGGGGTGCTAATACCTTCCCTTCGCGTAGTAGATTCCCTTACCCTATCTCTCGGTCGCAAGACCGTGCCTTATCCCTTTTAGGTTTTCGCGATGCGTTTGCCTTTCTCCTTTTACGAGATAAAAAACGTTCGATGGCGACTTCATTGATACAGTTATCGGATGATGTTCAGCCGGTTGTTTCAGGTTAACTCCAAAATCTTGACCTCAAGGAGACTTGGACCTATGACATCATTAATTCATTTAAGGGGTGTAACCACTAAATATACCAAATGGGCTCCCTTGACCCCCTTGATGCAACCCTCAATTGGGATCTAAACCTCGGTCATGCCACAGTGCCCCTAACTTTTTAAAGCATACCAAATTAGATCAAAACTCTAGACCAGATAGGAACTCTAAGCAATCAAACACTTTAACCTTACAGGCTTCGTGCTTGGGGGCTTATGTTCATCTTAGAAATTACTATCTGGATGTTGTTCTCAATTAAAATACCTAAGCAATCAAACACTTTACCCTTACAGGCTTCGTTCTTGGGGGCTTATGTACATCCTAGGAAAATTGATATCCGGGATGTTGGTCTTAGATAAAAAGGGACAACCAAGACGACCAATATAACTAGCCCATAATAGAGGTGTAACCAAGCCTTCTAGAGCACAACTAGCCTAGGATAGTGAGACCAAGTCGGATATAGAATGACTAGCCCACGAAGGTACGACCAAGTCGACTAGAGCACAAGTATCCCAGAAAGGTACAACCAAGTCGACCATCACAACTAGCCCACAAAGGGACGACCAAGCCGAATAAAGAACAACTAAGGTGCAACCAAGTTGCTTAGAGCACAACTAGCCCACAAAGGTGCAACCAAGTCGGCTAAAGCACTACTAGTCCATGAAAGTGCGCCCAAGTCGGCTAAATCACAACTATCCCACGAAGGTACAACCAATCGGTCAACACAACTAACACACAAAGGGACGACCAATTCGGCTAAAGCATAGCTAAGGTACGACCAAGTTGGCAAGAGCATGGCTAGCCCACGAAGGTGCAACCAATTCGGATAGAGCACAACTAGTCCACGAAGGTGCAACCAAGTTGGCTAGAGCACAACTAGCCCACAAATGTACAACCAAATCGGCTAGAGCATAGCTATCACACAAAGGGATGACTTTCGACTAGAGCACAACTAAGATGGGACCAAGTCGGTTAGAGTACAACTAGCCTACAAAGGTGTAACCAAATCGACAAAATCACAGTTAGCCCACGAAGGTGCGACCAAGCTGCTTAGAGAACTCCTAGCCCATGAAGGTGCAACTAAGACGACTAGAGCACATCTAACCAACGATAATACAACCTAATTAGCCATCATAGCTAGCCCACAAAGGTACAACCAAGTCGGCTAGAGCATCTTTTGTATTTTCCTACATACATTTTTTTTTCGATTTTTTTTTGTTTTTTTTTCAAAAAATACAGACTAAAGTATGTTTTTCCATAAATATATTTTAAAATAATTGCTAATCAATTTGAAGGAATAACTGAAATTTTAATTTAAAAATAATCTGTTTTTTTCAAATTTATAATTAACTGATTTAAAAATACTTTTTAAATAAAAAATATTTAAAATTGAATTTTAAGAAAAAAATTTGATACATAATTATAACTAAATTTATAACCGATTTAATAGCCACTTTTATAAATCATTTAAATTATTTGAAAATAGTTTATGATTTAATTTCTAAAAATAATCAATTATGTAACCCCCAATTTTATTGACAATTAAACTTGTAAATAAATAAAGTATCAATTTTTTTACAATAATAATACAAATTGACAAATAAATAATTTTATAGTGAATAGTAAGACACAAATAAAATTTCATCGAAGTGGAATGGTTAGTACAACTTATTTATGGGTTAAAGGACTTAGAGGTTAAGAATTTATACAAATACTAATAATTTATTATTACAAAATATTAAAATTTCAATGTTATTATTAAACTACGACAAAGTACTATATGATTTTTCTCTAAACATACACAAATATACAATGCTTTAATGAGATAATAAGATTTGTTTCCTTTTAATACAACTAATTAGTTACACCATAATTAAAGTTGACAATCACACATTATACAATTCTTCCCATTTTTTCCATATCACATTGCATCTTTTCCCACTCATAATCTCATTATCTTCCATTATCTATCCAATATGATAAAAGCAATAAACAAACTTGACAGGATTTATACACTTTTTAGTTATAGTTTACCTTACCAAATTACCATGGTCTAATTCCACCATTATTTACATCCATAGACCAAGTTCTTCGAGCTCTTGTAGAAGCATTCACATTGTTACGAGAAGCATTATTATTATTAGTATTATTATTCCTTGTGTTCATAGTTTCAGAAAACTCTCTTGTAGTAGAAATTGAACCTTGTTGATTACTACTCCCATCACCCCCTCCCAAACATCCAAACCAATTGTTCAACATTCTTCTAACCCCACCCCCTATATTACTCCTTGCCCTCCCTCCTCCATTTGAAGTAGTAGTACTCATTGACCATGAAATCCTCCTTGGTTCACCAACACTATTAAACCCACCATCCAATTCTGTGTAAACAATAGGAAGCTCTCCCTCGTTATTCTCTCGATTTCCACCGCTAAATCTTCCGACCGCAAATCCACCGCCCGGTAGCCTCCATATTGTTAATCCAACATTCTCTTGTTCATTGTTGTTATTTTGTGGTGATTCACATGGGAGTTCATGGCGACAAATAGGGCAAGAGTTGCGAATCTCGAGCCATGGAAGTATGCATTCGTTATGGTATATATGTTTGCATGGCATTTCCCTAGCAACAACTCCGACTTCAAAGTGATCTTTGCAAACAGCGCATTGTGATTCTATCTCCACGTGATTATCATTTATTTCGACAGATGGTAACGATTCTACCGTTGATTTTGCCGCGGGTAATGGTTTTCGGCTACTCGTCTCGCTCCCATTACGGTTAGCTTCAACGTGAGAGAGTTGATCCATCACCCTTTCAAATCCAGGCCCAAGAAGAGTCTCAGACATTGTTGGAGGCAATGGCCGGAGACCAGAACCGGGACCATCTTCGTAGAAAAGCTCGTACCCTCGATTCTCTTCGCCCTCGCGGCTCGTCCCCTCCGAGGTTGCACCACCGCGGATCATGATGATTGGATTAAACGTAGAAATTTCTCCGCCATGAATATTGTTTCTGCAGTAACGTCGACGCGCATTTTGATTTTGATTTTGACTTCGATTTTGATTTGAATTATTATTATGACGGCCCATCATGTACATGGTGGCCGTCATAGGTAGCCTCCTCGGACGAATACTGTCTGGATGAAGAGAATGTGGTGAATATTCGAGCTCTTCGACAAATCCACTGTCGCAATCGGAACATATCGGCATCCCTAGCCTCCATACCCTAACAAATTTGTTGCACCTGTGACACCAATGTGAAGACATCTAGGCTAGCTAGATTCAAATTAATAGTAACACTTTTTTTTTATTAATCGCTATAGAAAGAATATAAATTTCATGCAAACCCTAAAATGTGAAGAGAAAAAGAAAGGGTTTGATAGGAAGATCTAAGGAAGAGAAAGAGAAGGCCATGACAGGTTTATGATCAGGGTGTTGCGTTGAAGATGATAACAGCATAACCAAACATTGTTGCTAGCAAAAGAATGCTATTAAACCAAACACAGACGAAAAGAGTTGTTTCTATTTTGAAGCTTAATTAAGGGTTTGTTGTAATTGTCACAAGTGAAGTTGGCATGCAACTCTGTTCTTTCTTTTTTTGGGTTTCCTCATAATAGTATAACAACGTTTTTACACAACGGCTAGCCTAGCCAACCGGAAAAGACGAGAAAGCAAGTAAAATATTGTATTAAACAAATGTGATAATCATAGTAGTTTTAAATTGCAATTGGTGTAGCAAAAGTGTTGCAGTTACAATCATTGCAGGTGTTACGTTGCATTGTAAATTTTATTTGAAATGTGTGAAATATATTGTTAAAAATATTTTATGTTAAGATTTTTAATTACAAAAGAACATAAATATTAAGTTTTGAAATTTTGAATTTAATCTAGAATTGCAGTGTGATACGGTATTAGATAGTACCACTTAAACAATATTACGGTTGTAATTGTGATTGCGAAATTAGTTACATCATCTTTTAATCTTTTAAAATATAATAGTATTTACAAAAAGAAATTTATAATAACAATTATTTTTCACTCCTTCAAAAGGGCAAAGAGCCCAATTCATTTTCATGATTAGATTCCCCTATTAAATGGTTCAAATATTAAACTTCACTCTTTTATCCTTGTTTTTCTATCTAAGATCATACAAATATATATTGTCTTATTATCAAGAGAAAAAATTAAACACTAGGATTGAATTATTAAAACACTCATAACAAAAAGAAAAATAAATATTAACAATAATCCACAATTTAAATATTGGACCACAACCCTAAGATTAAAAAGTTACCCAATCATACTTTTAATAGATCAGACCAAATAAAATTATAACCGAAACATTAAAAAAAAATTAGAGGGACTCCAACCCTTTTAATACATTCAATGCACAATTTATAACCTAATTATTTCAATACATTCAATGCACATATTCTAAAAAAAACTTATCATTTTAAACTTTTAAACAATGTTAGTATTTCTCTTATAAATTTTCTCTTTATAAGCAAAATATTGGATAACTAAAATAGAGTATTAGAGGGACTCCAACTCTTTTACAAACAGTAAAACAACTTAGCCAATCACAGACTTTTGTTAGATATGCGATTAGAAATTTACACCATTCATAAAAATTATGTTGAGTTTTATGAGTTGAACCTATAATCAACCACATTCAAGAGCACAACTTAATATTATAAATCACTTTTGAAATATATGGTGAAATTTTGTTAATAGTTGTTGTAAGAGATCCAAATGACCAGTATTTTCCATTAGCTATTGGAGTAGTCGAAACTGAATCTAAAGATACTTGGATTTGGTTTATGCAGCTCCTTCTGGAGGACATTGGTGAAAAAAGATGGTGCTTCATCTCTGACCAACAAAAGACCTGTTATATTTAGTGTAATTATTGTGATTTACATCATAAATGAGTTATTTTATTTGTTATTCAGTTTTTTCCACTTGGTTTCATTGTTTTTAAGGGTATTGTACAAGTGTTTGAGGAGAAATATCCAGCCTATGAACATAGGTTATGTGTCAGACACATGTATGCTAACTTCAAAAAGAAGTTTAGAGGTGGTACCACATTTAGGGATCTTATAATGGCTGTAACAAAAGCAACGTATTTTGAGGCTCATGACCAATATATGCAGAAGATCAAAGAGGCCATAAATGATGCTTTTGATGGTTAGAGGCTATTCAAAAATCCAAGTTGTGTAAGCATGCTTTTCTTCTCCTCATACTCCATAGGTGGTCGACTACTTAAAGCATGTGTGTTGCTAGTCTCTAGTACGTTACTCGACAGTTCTTCACCATTATACGTCCAAACCCAATAATTTTCAATGAAACCTCTTATATGCAAATGACATGTTACTTCCTCTAGGTCACTAATTATTGGTCTACATTCACATTTAAGACAGGGACACCTAACTCCTCCTTCGCTTCGACAATATTCCTGAGCAAACGCCCACGTGATAAACCCATCAACTCTTACTATAAAATTGGGTTTAAGTCTTCTTGGATATGTTCTATCTTACATCCAACTATGATAATACCGATAATATTTCATACTGCACATTTATACAATCATTGTATTTTTATTAAAATATAAATAAACATTAATTTAACTATATTAACTATAATTAATTTTATATCTATTTTGAAATATATATACATATATATATATATATATATATATATATATATATATATATATATATATATACATATAATTCAATATATTTACTATATATTAACCATAAACTTATTATTTTTTACACATTTTATAAATATAATTAATGGAAACACCTAACTTAGCATAAATTATAAATATTTTAATGTATTTTATTTCAAATATAATAAACACATAATAACCTTTATTTAAAATATTATGTTTAATTATTACTAATTTTATTTTAATTAATACTACTCTTAACAAATATATTTTAGTTTTTAAATATTCTACTTTTAAAATATAACTTGTTTAAATATATAAATTTTTCTATTTAAAAAAATATAACATATTTCATTTTTTAAAATATTTTTATTATGATTCTGTTTTTAAAATTACTAATATTTTTATACATAACTATTATATTTATCTAAATATTTTTCATTAACGTATAATACTTTAACTTTCATTAAGATAAAAATATATACTATTTTTATTAATATATTCTGTTTTAAAACAATATTGTAAAATACATAATTTTTATTATATAAGAATAATATTAAAACAATAAACAAGTTATTTCATTATGTATATATATATATATATATATATATATATATATATATATATATATATATATATATATATATATATATATATATATATATATATATATATATATATATATATATATATACTTTTTAAATTCAGTTATTTAAAATTCTTATTTTAACATATTAAAAATTTTCATTTTTTTAACATATATAAAAAAAACTATTACAAATATTATAAATAAAATACAAATTTCTGTTTTTATAATATATAAAAAAATTCATTTTGTAAAATATATATTAAAAACTAATAGTAATTTCTAATTTCTAATAAACTGTTTTTTATAATATATATAAAAAATTTGGTTTTTAAAATATATATATTAAAAACTAATACCAATTTCTAATTTCTATTAAACTGTTTATATATATATATATATATATAAATTTTCATTTTTTAAAATATATATATTAAAAACTAATACTAATTTCTAATTTCTATTGTACTGTTTTTTTAAATTATATTAAAAAAATTTCATTTTTTAAATATAAATAAATTATTTCTTAATTTCTGTTTTTCAAATTTTTAAATTTTATTATATAGAAAAAAATTTGTTTTTTTTTATATATAAATAAACAGAATACAAACCTAAAACTAATATAATAAACAAAATAAATCCTAATTTATATATAAAATTTAAAAATAAATTGCATAAATACCTCTTATATATCTCCTTCAATCAATTTTCTTCCCCAATCTTATTATTATATTTTTCTTCTTCAATATTCTCCACTCTTAAATTTTAACAAAAAAATTTCATTAAAATTTTAATTAGAAAAACAAATACAATATAAAGAAAATTGAAATTAAGCAAAATATAATTACCTATTATGATTTTGAAATTGATAAGGTATTATTGTGGACAAGATCGATTTGGAGGAATTTTGGTTTGGGTTGTAGGAAGCAGAGGAATGCAGAGGAAAGAATGAAGAAAAGGAAGAAGGGAAACACTGAAGTGTTATAATGAATCTGAAGCATTTATTTATATGCCACGTAGCGACGTGAAACTCACGTCGCAATCTTGCCATGTGAGATTCACGTAGCAACACTCCCAACGGTAAAAACAATTAATGCCTCGGTCTGTCAACATTATATCCCATCAACTCAAGTCAGACTTATTTTTTCCTCTTAAATGTTGCAACGTGGATATCACGTCACAACTTTTTTTTTTAAAATTTCAAACTTCCCTTCATGTTTACGTTACACTTTTTTTTATTATTAACTATAAGGTCGCGACGTGAATTCCATGTCGCAACTTATTTTTTAAAAATAAAAAGATCTAACTTCTTTGATTATAACGTTGTCTTTATTATTTTATTATTAAAAATGCTAACGACGTGACTATTACGTCACAACTAGGTTTTATTACCCACGTGATATTCACGTCGTTATATTACATCAATGGGGGAAGGTATTTCTTGTAGCATGATTCTTTGAAGCACTACAAACACTCTAGCTTTTCCACGGGGACAACTGATATGATTTGTTATTATATTATTTACGTTTTACTTTATATAAATATTGCTAACATATTATTTTTGTAAAATGAAACTAACATTTTCCTGAGGTAAGATTCATAATCGCTTCCTTACTGTGCAACATGCAACGGTACCACTACGTACAACACACTATTTCTTTTGTCTAATGTTTCATTTATATATATATATATATATATATATATATATATATATATATATATATATATATATATATATATATATATATATATATATATGATCATACATAAAATCCACAAGTCCGAGATATGTAATCGGCTAGACCTGGACAGAGGGTCTCTACCTAGTCAGGCAGGGAGGTCGGAGGTGTAACACCCTTCTAAAATACCCTGCGAATATAATAAATAAATCAGAGGTAACATGCAATGAAGGGCATTACAATTCAATTTAAATTATAAAAATCTCATAAACAGTAGTCATGCTTCACTAAATAACTTTATTAAATAATCAAAATCAATATCATGTTCTACACAACGGTAAATACCAACAAAACCGGAATAAATTCAATTCATAATTATTCCAACATAAGCCAAAAGAAAACAGAGTCTAAAACTATAACTCTAAAACAATCGTTCCCCAGTGTTACAACTACCAAAGCATGACACTGACACGCGAATAAACTAAATAGCATTTCAAAGCTATCCTCAACTCCTAAGCGGCTAACACTTCAATCTGAAATCATCAAAGTAAGGGTGAGATTTCATCAACAATTAAAATGCATTATACGTTTCTAAAAACAATAAAATAGTTCAATACATTATTTCACCCTCATTAGCATAATCAGATTCAGTATACAAATACAATTCATACATTTCAAGATGCACATAATGACAACAATAAGATTATAACACTGAAAACCATCCTATCATGTTATAATCCATATGCAATGCAAGACTCTGTGCATGTGGTACGAAACGTGAACTAAATTCACACCCTGTTCCGTTTACACCCCGGAAACAACGTTAACCAACGATTCGCCCATACACCACTGGGACACGAATCTAGCCTCACCACCACTAAACCACTGGGTATGAATATTGGCTCTGCAGGTCCAATTCCATACAATGGGAATTAACCACCACCAGAATGCATATGCATGCACATCAAAAGCATGCAACATTCAAATAACGGAATATGATATCACAACATCATTCCATACATAGCCAACACCAACAAACATCACATGATAACAGCATAATCATGAATAAACCACAGGAACAACACATAAGCATTACTCCTTACCCAATCTGTCAGAACAACTCTAACCAGTTCATTATCATTTCTAAAATTACCAAAGTTTACAAAATTGGAAGAATCAACTCTTTTTTAAAAATAAATTCCATAAAATAGTAATTCTTCATTTCATAAAATAGTATTTTTAATTTAAGGAATACTGCTCAAAACAGCACCCGAATCGGAGTTACGGTTTAGAAAATATGAGTTTTTGAAGTTTAAAACATTTTGGAAATTAACACAGTGGTAACCGGTTCCTCCTAAGGAGAACCCGGTTCCCACAAGTTTAAAATGCATGCCCCTGGTTTTATTATGGGGAACTCGGTTCCTCCATACTGGGAATCGGTTCCCACCAAAAATCTCCATTTCCTTTGTAATTTTTCAACTGGGAATCCGGTTCCTCCCTAGGAGTAACCGATTCCCACTCACCTAGAATTCCTTCTCCCTGGTTTTTGTACCAGGAACCCGGTTCCTCCCACTTGGGAACCGGTTCCTGCGACCTGCAGAACCAAAAATTGAAGTTTTGACAATAGCATGTTTTCCAAACTTTTTCTTTCATTCTCATTACGAATCAATGTGTCAAAAACACCAAATTACTCCAATACACAGCAACATAATGACACATAGCATAATTCCATCATCCCCAATAACTCTATAACATTACTAACGGTTCAATTTCACACAATTCGACACATTTAGGGATAATTCCTACCAACCTAGATTTTCTAATCCAGGCTTCCTAACATACTCAACTATTCAATCGAATCCCAAAACCCATAAGGCATCACAATTGGATAAAATCACCCCTTACCTCATGATAATTCTTCGGTCTCTAACACTTTGGCTTTTCCTCTTTCCTCTTCCTCTTCTCAATTGCACATATGATAAATATTCCAATTCCTTCTCTTTTTCCTCTTTTTCCTTTTATTTTATCCCTTTTTATTATACTAAAATAATAATAATAGAATAATTAGTATGAGTAGAGTTTTTTACTCCTCACACCCTCTACTTCACACCTCACACCCCAACACTTTCATTCTATTTAATTAATTAATTCCGATAATTCAAAAATACCAATAATTAAACTTCTAATTAAATTAATAATTAAAATTCTAATTATTTAATAATTGAATTATTTGGGGTATCACAGGAGGAACCAGTGACTATAGGACGTTAGGAGATAAAGAGACTATCGTCGAGCACACATCACAGACCTAGGGGTTATGGATGGATCGGCAATTATGAGAACGTTATGCCCAAGCCGGCCATCAAAGATGTTACCGCCGTTTTAAGTCTGACGGCGCGCGTTACACTTTAGGGTTATCATTCATAGGCGGCGGATGTTATACTCCTTAAAGGCAACTCATATTGGATACACGCTTTGTTACTTAGGTAACATCGCTCAAACATATTCATGCAACTTGTCAAGGCATCAAACCTTCTCACTTCGGACGACCTTATAGTCGGCTTGGGGCCTGAGCTGCTTGATAGAACGAGGATTTTTCTCAAAACAAGTTAATGCTCCTCATGTAAAGTCTTTATGGCTTTAAAATTAGCCCCTCGACTGGGGGACGGTATACAGGCATAATCTCATTTTGTACTTATATTTTTTGCGCATACCAAATATATACAAAACGCAGAAATTAAAAAAAGGGCAATTGTCAAGAAGTTATACAAAATGCACCCACCAAAAAGGGTGACTAACAGAACTTAACACAGGTTCAAACAACAAAAGAAATTAAAGCCCTTTGTTGGCATCGATGTGGAAGGAATCAACTGTGAGCGGTTCCTCGTTCATGGCGCCTTCATCGTCGTCATCAGGGTCCAACAACTTTCCGTCCACGATTTCCTTAAAGAAGTCCACAATTGAAATGTCAATGTCAGGATAAAGACAGACGACCTAGTCTTCTGCCCGGTCAAAAGCTAAATCACCGGCATTGAGAACATCCAACTGAGACTTCTCCAGAGCTTCTTTCAAACTAGCACAAGATGTCTCTGAAGCCTTCAAACCGTCTACCAACTCGGAAGCTGAGGCCTTAATGGTTTCAAGCTCTTTCTCCAAGAACTTCGCCTTCTCTTCAGTTTCAGACGCTTTGGTCTTCAAGAGTGAGTTGGCGTCATTTTAATATTTCTCATTGTCCGACAACCTTTTGATCTCTTTTTCCAATTTGAAATATTTTTTATCGGTCACGTCCCCATATTCAAACAGGCCCCGGGATAGAACAATACACCTCATAAAGTATGATCTGAGATGTTGGGTGATCTTCTAGGGACCAAGGATTTTCACCTTGTTCACGTCCTCCATAGCCTTGAGGTGGTCATATAAAAACTTCATTCCGTCAAAATCGGCGGACCAAAATTTGTTTTTCAGTTGAGGGGTGGGTCGAACCATCGTTGACTTCTCCCATTAAAGTGGAAACCTCCTAGTCGACTTGATTTATCTTGCCGGTCATTATGGTTTTGTGTTTTTTAGGGACATTCTCATCGATCATCTCAACGCCCAAAGAACGCTTGGATGACGACGTTGTGACCACCACTGTTTCCAGCGCATTAGTACCCGCCTTGGGTCTCGTGTTCTTTTTATTCTTTGGTATCCGGATCTCTAAGACGGTCAGGTTTGACTTGGCCTCCAAGGTGCCACCGGCATTCATCTAAGCAGCGGGAGCCGCGACCATCAATTTCTTTTGTTCTTTCACGGATAGATCAATCATCTTTCGCAGAAACATTCATAACTGGAGCTAAAGGAATCGGATCGAGGCATTTGACCATGCGTTGGAAAGCTAAGAGAAAGGCCTACATCTTTATTGTTTTCGCAAGAAGATGATTCGGACTGTAGCAACGTTGAAAAGTTCGTTGAAGTTGCAGCTTTAGATTTACTTAAGTTTTGGGTCATCTGTTTTGGGTCTGGGTTATGTTTTTGACCCAGTTGGGTCTTGACTCGAATTATCTTGTGTCTTTGCTATACCTAGCAGCCGCTACAGTAAACTTGTACGTTCTTTTTTACGATAGAAATTTTGCTTTGTACGAATCATCCATGGAGAACTAATTTTCGAAGGCAAATCCTACTATTTACGGTTTCCATCACTTTGAGGTTATTATAATGTCAATTTAAATTCGATTTCTATTCAATTCTTTTCTATGAAATAATTTGCTTAATTTGATTGCAATTGTTTGCTTAATTCAATTGTTGTTCATAGGATGAAATTGATTAAATTCGATTGTATGCATGTTCCTAAATTTAATTGCGTGTTATCGTTTACTTAATTTGTTAACTCGTCATATTCTCAACCGTTTGCTTAATTCGGTAAACAGGAACATGATTCGTGTGATTTCAATAAGCGCTTGTCTGATTGATCTCATAATCGAATAGGATTGAAGTCGTTAAGGATTGGTGTTATTATAGTTGATGATAAGTCAGAATCCGAATCAGTAGGATTAGCCGTTTTAACTTATTTCATAATCACTTATTTCTCTTTATTTGTTAAATCAAACCCTAAAATCCCCCAATTTAACTTCTGTTGGTTAATTATATACGATAATCCTTGCGATACGACTCGAGCCATTGTCGCTATATTACAGTTTCAAAAATACTCGTTTTTGATCTGTGTGCAACAACGGCTCAAGGTGATTATTCACTTGAGTTTGGATTAAAGTTGGATAGAAATAGGGTTAAATACATTTTTAGTCCTTATAAATATGCGACCCTGCAATTTTGGTCCCTCTAAAATTTTCCTTCGCATAAGGGTCTTCGCAAAATTATTATGCACGTAGTTTTATCTCTGCTGTTAAACTGATGTATATTTTTGAATGATTATTTTATAGACATGTGTAGATCGTTATAAGAAATTCTTCGGAAAAAAAAACTCGAAATTTGATTTCTAAATCGAGATTTTCATTGTTTTTATCAATATCTTTTTAAATTTAAAAAATTTAAATTTAATTCTTCTCATTTTAAAAAATTCTAAAATTTAATACATAAATATTTTATAGTATTCTGAACACGATTATTCAAAAATTTAAAAATTTAAGAATAATTAAACCGTTTTAAAATTTTTAGAAAATAATATAGACTAAAACTGCGTGAATAAAAGTTTGCGAAAATCACTATTCAAAGAAAAATTATAGAGGACAAAAATTACAAAATCGCATATTTATAGAGATTAAAATTGTAGAGCAACGAATCATCAATAAATGGTGAAGGAAATAATGTTTCAGATTATTTTTTGTCTAGTAGCCTAATGGTTGAAATTTCACCCTATAAAATTGAAAATTTCTGATGTTGCATAATTAAACTCGTACTTTTGCAGTTGTCTATACAAACTACCAACTAAATTATCTTAATGGAAAAAATGTTTTGAGAGTTTTAGAAAGTGAAGATTAGAGTTCCAAACCTCTTATGCATAAATTGAGAGTTATGAACATAAGCTATCTTAGCATGAACCTATACATTTAAAAATGATTTACTTATATTTAATCAGAGTATGTTGTCAATTAATTAAGAAAAAGATTAAAGTTCCTAATGACTTGAACATAAATACAAGAATGTATTCAAAAAACATAAATAATATGTTATGAACTTCAATTACACATAAACCTAACACATTACTAACATTCATTCATACAAACAAAATCAAACAATTAAGAAATCTTATTCTATTTCACATCATCATCATCATCATCATCATCATGGTAAACAAGGCTTGAATGTGCTCACCACCTTCCTTACTCGATCAGCCATTGAAGTACAAGACACAACACCATCATTCCCAGCCAAAACCCTATACTTATCTTTCCTCGTAAAGTTTGTACACTCAAACCCTAACGTTGCAGCCAATATCCTTTGAACATAATTAGCCACATCATGTGGACTCTTCCCGGCCGAACAAGTCGCTTCGACCGGCAACTGGTTCAAGAATGTGACTTCATAAACCGGCCTAGGGTTCATGAAGAAGAAAACCGGGTCCAAACCCTTCCACCCTCTAGCAGTTGTTGCATGGAAGAACCCTACTCTATAGTTCATTGCAACCGGTACTATCCTATCGGTTAGTTCCGCGAATAAGGCGCTGAATCGGAGAAGAAAAGGCTCCCGGCACGTTGTTCCTTCCGGACAAACAACTAAATCTCCTCTGGATAGCTCGTATTTGATTCTCTCGGCGTCCACGTTTCGCATTCTTGTTAGCCTTACTGTCGGGATGGGGGAGAGGAGTTCGGAGAAGCGGGAAATGGAGTATGTTACAGCCGGAACTTGACGTTTGAGGACGGAGGAGAGGACGACGGGGTCCATTAGTGTACGGTGAGTGCAGACGAAAAGGACGCCGGAGCTTCCGGTGGAAGGAGGGAGAGGTGGTTTTCCTTTCACAATTACTTTGCCACCAAATAACTTTGACATGTGAGGAATGGCCCAGAAGGGTAAAGTAGCTCCCAAGGTTAACCGGAGTATGGCTAGTAGAATACCTATGGGAATCCAAAGAATGATTAGTAGGGAGGTGGAAGGTGTCGGCCGCCTCACTAATCGGCCGTCGTGGAAGATCACCGGATGTGGTCGAAGATGTTTGTCATCGTTGTACTTTTGGTTTTTCATAAATGGTGGCTGCCTTTCTTCCTGCACAAAAAGAAAAATAGAAAAATATATTTTAGACACCAAATCAAAACTCAACCCGCGCAGCGCGTGGTAAAAACTACAATGACGGCAATTGCAACACTCGCAACCACAATTGCATTTACGACTGCAACCGCAATTTAAAATCGTAGGTTAAATCAATAATCACTAGTTACCTTGCAAAGCTTGAAGAAGGAATGATTGGTTGATGTAGTATCACTAAGCCTTGACATACCCAAAGTAGGAGCTTCATTATTAAAAACCTCAGCAACTCTTTCAGAGACCGTAGCTATAGAATCACTATGAACAAACCCTGTTGCTAGACCAAACCTATTGAAAACCAATTCACTTCCAATAACTTCATCAGCACGTAAGTGTTCCTTAACAAACCTCTCCACCAAAACTCTTGGCATTTTAGTCACGACAACTCTCTTATCATACAAACTAAACACTTTCCAAGCTTCCATGTCAAGATCATCCATGTAGAATTTCGGCAAAACAGCTCTCGAAACCGATTCAATCTCGGACTTATGAATTCCACCAACCGCTACAAAGATCATTACCTTGAGACTTGTCTCTTCCATGCCGAATATGTCTAGGATTCGAATCACGGGCCATAGGACTAATAGCACAACGAAGCGAATCAAACCTGAAGCTTCAAATGCTACTAACATGAAGTAGGAAAATACATCATAGTTCTTTAGAAGTGTCCCTTCGAATTCAGATACAACAGAATCCATTAGATGATATATGTTATGGTTTTAGTGTTTGTGAAAAATAACAAATGATGTTTTTGTTTATGAGAATATTTTAAATATTATGGTTTAATGTTATGTATTATATATAAGATAAGATTAAGGAAATGAGGTTTGATTTATTTGACTTGTCAATTTTGTTTAGGAATATATAAGGCAGATTAACTGTTTTTCAACCACCCTTGATTTTGTTTTCTCTATTTTGGGTGGATATATTAGCGAAGAATATGGAGGAATAAAGCAACGTTATTGGCCATGACTGATTACTTAACACCAACGATGGAAAAAAAAAGTGTATGGTAGACGGCTTCTTTTGGACACCTAATTAAATTTGGCGCTTCTAATTTCTGTATTTATTTAGGTTACTTACCATAATTTTTTATAGTGTAGTGTACGTATCATTTGCTATAGTGTGATTTTGTATGTGTAATAGTATAAAGATAAGAAAAACCAAACTAGAGGTTGAATGCAAGTTGTTAGTATATTTTATTTAATTGGTAGAACTTGGTTGATATTTCGTACTAGAGAATGATCGGTATGTTGGTGAGAATTATTGAAGATATTTTTTAGTGTGGTGGTAATAATTTTCCTAAGATTGAAAAGGGTGTGGCTAGAAGCTGCATGGTGAGATGTGCTCTTGTGTGGCACCATGTAACACATGTTTATTTGTACGACAGCAAGGGAGGTGTGCTCTTCTGTGGCACCATGTAATGTAACACATGTTTATTTGTACGACAGCAAGGGGAGTATTTGAGGAGAATTAGGCCTACGTGAATTGGGCCGGTCTTTGTGAATTATTGGACAACGCGGAACAATTGTCTTCCAGGTCTTTGAGAATTTCCGGTATGTACTCCAGTATACAATGGTACTAGAAATTTAAAATTTTAGGTATAAAAACAGTATTGGAAATTTCAAATTTACGGTACCTGTTTTAGTTGATAACCGTATCGGAAATTTGAAATTTCCAGTATAAAAACAGTATCGAAAATTTTAAATTTTCGATATTACAGAGACTTCAAAAAATTTATTATTTTTTTACACTTTTACTTAAAACTTTTACTTAAATAGAATACATAAATATAATTAATGTCATACATAGAGGCATTACAAATATAATTAATGTCAACAAATATACATAAATACATTCCAAATAAAATACAATTATTTCTCAGACAATACTGCTCAATGTCTGATCCGGCCCGCATATGCTGATTCTTAACCTTTTGCAACATCACAACAATTATCCCTTCAACGCTCTATGGTGGGAGGCAATGGACAACCAGGTTTCAATTTTAGCAGAACCCAATGATTATTGTTGACAAAACTTACTACAACGATTATATGACGACTCGTGTACAGTGGTGGAGGTATGTGAAGCGGAAAAAATATCGTGCTAATTCTCATGGATAAAGAAACAAAAACAACATCATATCTACAAGCAATAGGGTAACCCATATCTGGAAGCAACATTCATTTCTCCCTACCCTGAAAACCCAAGTATTTCACGATTAATGAATTTCTCACATAAGACACAGTGTCGTAGAACACCTTGGAAAACAATGTTTTGTGTTGATGGATATGAGTATTCAACTCCTTCCTAACATCAAAACATGCATTTGTGTCCCATCCCAGCGCAGTTGCAATACAACGGTAATCACAGTTTCCATCTAGTTCTATATCAATAATATCTTCAATGTATGGATGAAAGAAAGTAGGAAATTGTGGCAAGTACTCACCTTTTGCATAATTGGTACAAGGTTGCCTATGAATCGGTATGGTTGACAATTGACTCCCACTTGGTTATGTGCATGATCTCTTTGTAGTCTGACTCCCTTGCGAAGCTTCAGTATATACCCACTAACTTGGATCACGATGCACATCACTTTCCGTACCCTTTTTACTCTTCTTAACTCCTCTCTTTGATGACTTATATTTCACCGGCGGTGGACACATTGAAGTTGTTGATGGATAGACTAGGCCACAGACTTTTCTTCCAACACTCTTTGTCCCAAAATATCCAGAGCACTGAACTGTTTCTTCAACTCTTCGCACTCCTCTTCTAAATCCCACTTTTTCTCTTCAGGAACCTCCTCATATTCTAGAATTTTCAATTTTGTCCAAAACACATAAATTATTTCCAAAGTTATAGGTGTGCCTAAAATCTAAAACCTACAAGCTAACACGCACACGGTAACCCATGTGTTGTTCTAATGTAACAACAACACCTCTCTTTGCTTGCACCAACATATGTGACTCTTTCAAGTACCTTTCCAATGAGTTGTATACACTATCTTGAAACAAAACCGTGTAACTTAGAATAGAATGGGGTGTTATACTTATGATCAATATTGACGATACTTTTTTGAAACGACACCCTTATAGAGCCTAATTGCAACTTCCACATTGTGTTCACAGCATCCCAGCTTACACCTAAATCACCACGGCTTGTAGTCAACATGTTTTTCAGTCTCCAATGTGCAGACTCCACCCTAGACATCATAAACACATTACATAAACAACTCTCAATTGAATGCATAAACATAAACATATTTCATGTTAGAAGAATGTACTTGTTTGTTGTTGTGTTCCCTAAATGAGTGATTTTGTTAGTCCATGCAGCAACAAACCGTTCTTTATATGGTGTTAACCATGTTTCTTTCACATACTTCACAAATTTAGGAATATCACCACAAACACTCTCAAAATAGTTCAGATGTACATCAAATTCGTCTTCTGTATTTGAATACATTATGTTGTTCCATTGATCCAAGACATGTTCCTGTCTCTCTGGTTTCACATACTCCTTACACTTCATGCTAACGTTTTTTGAAATGTGAAATGTACACAGCATATGAGAAGCATTCGGATACACCGTTTCAATGCATTCATTAATGCAAGCTCCTGGTCCGTCACCATGATATTTGGTAGCAACTTCTCAGAATAAAACAACTCTTTCAACCTCTCCAACGCCCATGTGAAGTTCTCTTCCCTTTCATGTTTCAAATATGCAAAAGCAACTGAAAAACGTCAATTTTGTTGATGTAACACCAACAACCTCAAGCAGTGGTATCCGGTACTTGCACAGTTACAAAACACACACAATTCAATGACAAACTCTGTCAACATATTTTTAAGATGTCATGAAATTAAACTTAAAATTCTTACCTATTTGTTTTGTAAGTGCAATCAAAATCAACACCATTTGAAACATATTCAACAACTTCACAGAATTAGCGTGTGTCCAGAAGATATCAGCTACCATATCTGAATTATCCTTATTTTTAGACCAATACAAGTATTTCTCTTGGTGAACAAGACCCAATAACATTTTCATTTCTGTCATTGCACCTCTCTTGTTCATTCTGTATGTTGCTCTATCTTTATATATCTGGGTAATACTCGTAAGGTATTTTGGATCTTTGTCTTTCAAAGCATAAGTTATGTACCTTGGAGTCATGTTGTACTTCGTCATGATTTACAAACTTTCTTTCTTCCTCTTTTAGACGGTCCAAAATGTCATGCCCTACTAATTCCTTGTCTAGTTTATGATTGTGCATCCCACATCTTACCACCACCTTCTAACCATCACCACTCAGAACAGATCTCAGCCTGAATGGACATTTAACCTTCATAGAATAAGTGTCATCGGAAGGATTTGTCTCTTTATTTTTCTTTTTGTAATTATCTCCTCTGTTACAGCCCATAATCAATTTATCTTTCCTCCCTCGCATACCATTAGTAGAGTCGGATCAGATAGTAACAACAACAATACCATGAGTTTTTCCAATTGATCGTGCCCATTCAAGAACTTTCTCTCGTGATTCAAAGATCTGGCAATCACATAAACGTATAATTAGTTAAATCAGATCAATTTAAAAAAAAATATGGAAATGCGTTAAGTGCTCCCAAGAACCGGAAATATACCTCCAATTTTAAACTGTAAGTAAACTTCCAGTTTGCACCAACTCTTTTTAACCTAATTTGTATGGTATAAAGTGCGAACCGAAAATTTATTTCCGATTTTCAAAGACAATAATAAAATTTTACATGGTGCACAATAAAATTATGGGATGAGTTAAAAAAAATCCAATTTGTTAAGGCATCAGGACACTAAGATTGTTGCTTTAATCATGATATCTGCAAATATAGAGTCATAATACATTTTTTGTGGCATGTTTTTTTTAATGTTTTGCTCGTTCTTATATAAGTTATTTGATTTGATTGGTTTCAGACTCTTCAATCTCAAGACAATCATTTTGACCGAAAAATGCTGTATGAGGTTAACTTTGTTGATTTCCCATTAGACTTTATATTTAACTCCTATGTGAATGGTCAACTAAATTCAAAGTGGGTAGGAATTATGTATATTGCTGCTAAAAATGGCGTAAGAAAAAGGAACAAGTTTGGTGTCAGCTACAAATCGTGGATAGATAAGAAAATAAAATCCAATATGTATAGATTTTTTTACAAGTACGGTTGTTCAACGTCCTAGGTGACTCTGAAGAATTGTTAATTTACTTTTTCCAAATAGTTTAATGAAAATATTCACATGAAATAAGGACATAAAAGAGAGATTCTATCTTGAAGACTTCAAAATATTTTTAAAAATTTTATAGCTTTTTATTATTTGTGATGTATTTAGGGGAGACGTTCATATTCTAGATATATTAATTTGTCCTAAAGTAGAAAATTCTTGATCTCACATTTAGGTAAGGTAAGGTTGGTTTGAATTTTTGAATTTTTGAATTTATGGACTATTGTTTGTTAATATATTTTGTGCCAACAAGATACGAAACAAGCCAACAAAGTATATTTTAATGCAGCAATTCGTTACCCCAAAGTCTTTAAAATTAAGCATCAGTATATAGATGATAGAACAAAATCTTCAATTACCTCTAGCATGTTTTATATTTATTTATTTAAGCCTATGCCACGTGCTTGAGTTGTGCATGTATTTTATTTTATATAAATAGAATTTTCGATTTGAACTTTAAAAAAAAAAAAAAAAAGAATTCTCAATTGCATATAAGTTCCAGCTAATGGCATATAAGTTTCAGCTAGGGTAGTTTGATATGGAGGAGAAGAAAAAGAATGGCTCACAAAATTCAGTGTAAATCATTTATAAAATATGTTATTTGAGTGATTTGATAGCACATAATCTAATATGTTTTAAATATATTTTAACCTCATCATATAATTTAAATTATTTTAAATGAGAACAATTTTTTTTTTAACCCTAGTAAGAACTTTTTATTAATCTAGGTAGGATTTTGTTTTCTCAATAGTTTAAATTGTTATCATGTGTAGAAAAATATTATGTCTTGAAATTGACTTTGTCAAGTAACTCAAGTTGGGTAGTTAAATAATACTCAACCTAAATTCTAAAATCTTACGTATTTGTTTTTCTTGATGGCATATAAAAGATGAAATAAAGTGCCCTACAATATTGCATTCACGATGATACAAGTGATAAATCATAAAGACTAAATCATATATAAAAAAACAAAGAACAATACTAAATAAAAACCAAAGAATAATAGAACAAACACCACTAAATTTTGTAGAACCTTGTAGTGGTGTAATTGGAAAGGTCTGCATATGGGGCGTGGCGGAGGTACGTGTTTTGTCTATTGTCCATTTAAGATTGTCTCATTTATGATTTGAGTTTTCATATGTGGGATAAGACGTCCCTTTTTTATATATATGTCGTCTTAATCCTTTATGTTTCATCCATATCGCGTGATTGTGGGGACGACATGTGTTTGCTCCACGATGATACAGAAGGGATCATGGGAGTTAACCACACTTCCTAGATATTAGGGAATCAACTGTTTATTTTTTAGGTGGTTACTATTTTTAATAAGGCATTTGATCCATATTTAATATGGTTATAAATACCACAACATCACAGTTGAGAAAACAACCTATTTTGAATACAAAAATACACGTATACAAAACTCCTCGTCCCTATGTAAGCTAACTCTCAACCTCACAACAAATTTTAAAGTCTTTGGCAGTCCTAAATCACAAGGAGTTATCACGCATTTATACTTTTAGCAAGTAAAATTGGGGCCCACCGTAGACTTAGTATAACTAACCTAGGCCATACTCATCATTACCTACTACTGGTTTCACTATCTTCTCACGAGGATGTTTGAGGAAAGTTTCAATAAAGTTTTCAATACCATCACTAGAGATTTCCTCGGGGGAGAATCTAGCTCATTCTAGAGAAGGTATGCTTGGGAGGTGTTAACAGCAAACATTGCTCCTGTCAAGATGGTCAAAACCTCAGGGATAGACCGAGAGCCTTGAACCATATTTTTTAGGGAAGATGTAGTCGATGTTCTCCCCCACAATAATGATCATATTGTCATCACAACTCAATGCGCTAATTAAGAATTAAGATGTGAAATGCATGTTGATCGACTCTAGAAGCTTTAAGGATGTCTTATTCTATAGCGCCTTCCAGTTCCAAGGGCTCCAGTTTGATCCCAATAGCATCAGAGCCTACCAAGGGTCTCTGATTGGCCTTTCAGACGAGCAAGTGCAAGTTAAGGGTCACGCCCCACTCAAAACAATGTTTGACTCAAAGATGAGCGTCAGAACCATCAAAGTGAAGTATCTTATGGTAGACGTCACACCCATTTACAACACCATCTTGAGAAGTCATGTTCTTAACTTGTTAGGAGGTGTTTTGTTATAAGCCTCAAATATCTGTTAATTTATGGGTATGTTGACACATGATTAAAGGATACCAGTACTTTTACTAGAGTAGCCTATAAGTGACAAGGGAATCTTCCACCGTAGGCACCATCCCTTGTCCAAAGATATATAACCACGATACAACAAGTTGGGACCCTGGGTTAAAGGGTAGAGAGTGAAAGGCTTACCCCAAACAAAATATTTTGAAAGAGGTTTAAATTGGGCCTTTGCACCATTAAGTCATCAAGTTGGAAACCTCTCTATATAGTATGAAGAAGAGGATTTGGTCACCCTACTGAGGAAGAACATTGATTGGTTTGCCTGGGCATCCTGAGATATGCCTGACAGAAATACTAGGAATAGATCAAAAGTAGAGGATTTGTGGTTCGATCTCAGGAAATTTGATTCACTAGGTTGAAAGGATTAGAATCAGTGAATCAAAATATGAGTCTTCAATCATGGAATACATAAGAATTAAAATTTCATTCCTTGTACTACGCCATTGCTCCATTAAGGAACCAGGATTAATCAAAGATTTGAGGTTGCGAGATGCAATGGTAGACTTGGGCTGCCGGTGCGATGAGAAATAAGCTAGCCTGCAAGGTTAACACCTCAATGCACAACAAATTAATAGGTGACTAATGTGAATGAATGAAGTTTGAATTTTAATTGTGTACTTGAGAATGACGTGTTTTCCCTTTATATAGTGAAACAATTCTAAAACCTGATATTCTGCAAGTGTAGGATACGATGAGTCATTAGATGTATCTTAGATCTAAATCTCATGCGCTTTCCCCAATATATCATTCATATATTGCCAGCGAGTTGGAGAATTATTGTTTTCTCTAAATCGCGACTGTTGGGCTTTCTAGGTGGCTTGAAAACAAGTGAGAAAACAAATTTGCTCATTGAATGCTCCGACATAAAAAAAATGGTTAATGATATGTTTAATGTTTATTATACAATTCATAGTTTGGGTGATGAGTTCTCAATAATTTTTAAAAAATAGTAAAATAAAATTGATTGTGACTTGTAAAAAATTGATCAATACATTTTATAAATTAATATCTAAAACTAATAAAAATTATATATTTATTGGTTAATAAAAATAACAAAAGTAATTATTAAACCATAAGTAAAGTAAATGATTAATATCATATATTTTTGTGGTGGTAAAATAATGAAAATAATTAATCATACAATTTATATTAATTTATATTAGTAATATAGAATAAGTTTAAAAAATTATATTTTATAAATAATATATTTATTTTTAAAAAGTTTATAAAAACTTATTATACCCTATATGAATTCCATGAATAATGCCTAGTGTAAGTACTGATATAAAAAATGATGTAAGATAATTTATACTCCTTTGTAAAGATTAACATATTCGATTATCTACGGGTCTGTTTGATAAAAATAATAGTTGACTGATAAGCTAACTGATAGTTTATAGCTGATGATTGAGACTCATGACTGATAAGTTAATTGAAGTGTTTGGTAACATTAGCGGTTCAACTAACTTATAAATATAAAATTACATAAAAATATTTAATATATAATTATTTTATTTTAAATTAAAGTAAATTATTGAGGATAAAAGTAGATTTTTGTTAAAATAATAAAGATAAAAAAGGAAGAAAAAATAATAAGCTATAAGCTATAAGCTATAAGCTAAAACGCTATTTGAAATATGGTCTGAAAAATAAGCTATAAGCTCGTGATCAAAAGACCGTTACCAAACAGGTCTAAAATATCATATGAGCTTATAAGCTATAGGCTATAAGATATTATGGGTATGTTTGGTAAAAATAGCGGTTGACTGATAAGCTAGCTTATAGCTTATAACTTATAGCTGATGGCTGATGACTGATGACTGATGACTGATGAGTGGTAGCTTATAGCTTATAACTGATGGCTGATAAGCTAATTGAAGTGTTTGGTAACATTAGCGGTTCAACTATCGTATAAATGTAAAATGACATAAAAATATTTAATATATAATTATTTTATTTTAAATTAAAATAAATTATTGAGAATAAAAGTGAATTTTTGTTAAAATAATAAGGATAAAAAAGGAAGAAAAAACAATAAGTTATAAGATATAAGCTAAAACGCTATTTAAAATAGCGTTTGGAAAATAAGTTATAAGCTAGCAAAATAAGTGATTTGAACAAGTGATCAGAATTGGAGATGGTCGGAGCGAGGGAAGGTCCTTCGAGCAATGTTGATGTTGAGGAGGGGTGGTGTACCTGCAAGGTACTCCGATGCTAAAGTAAGCAGGTGATCAAGATGAGAACAATAGAATATTATGGTTGTTATAGTAAAAATGTGATACCTTGCCTCAAGGATATAAGGGTTTATATAATGATCTTAGGAGGACTCTCATTGGTTGCTATATATGGGCCAAGATATGCGGATCCGCGAATATAGTTGTCTGAGCTGAGTAGGTCAAATCGGGCGATGGTGCACAGAACTAGCCGTTATGTCGACCATATGTGGACATAACGGGCATAGCCCTCGATGAGGAGAGTTTGTTTGATCTTCTCGGTATCCGTCGAGCAGAAGGGTTCTGGCCATGTGCAGAACGGGCAGATGATGCCCTTTAAAGGTCTTTTGATCTGTTCAACTCGTCACTGGGCTCAAAGAGATGGCTTTCCCGACAGCCACTCGGGCTGTCCAGAACAGTAGCCCCTAAGTCGTTGCTTATAGACATAGAAGTTACGACTTAAAGTCAGCTTGTACATTAAGGAGGAAAGTGTGTTGATGGCGTTTGTCATTTGTGATAGAGACGTTTTGTGATTTTTACGAGGACATGCTCGTACGTGATTTGTTCTTTTGTTTGCTCATAGTTTTGAGCTATTTTACAAGTTTGTTTTTGCTAAGTGTTCGGGGGGTTTTCTCGTTTAATGTATGTCTTCACTAGTGTGGGGTGATTAGTCGAAGGGTGCAAGTTTGTTTACTGGGTCTGATCCGAAACTCAAGTCTTGATTAAAGACCTGAGATCGGTGGTGTGAACGTCCCATCGCGAGCTGGGTGTTCTGCCAGGCGAGGTACTTAGACAACGGGGCTTGTTTAAGTCCCCCGTGTCGAGGCAAGGATCTGGCTCGTTATATATGTGGAGTGAGGATCCCTTAATGCCATGTTTGTGGCACATCATTGGTACCGGGGCGTGCGCTTGGTGTCGAGCTCTTGATGCTTGGATGGTATTCCGAGGCATGTCGACTGTTCGTGCCATAACTATATTATTCTTTAAGTTTTTTGGTGTTTTATGATCGAGCAAGTTCTTCCCCATGTAGGTTTTTGAGATAGTATGCCCCTTTCTGTTTATGCTCAGATGCGGGGAACGTATGTCTGCCTGACAGTTGTGTTCGTGGGGAACATATGTCTGCCAGGAAGTTGTGTTTGCAGGGAACATGTGTCTGCCAGGAAGTTGTGTTTGCGGGGAACATATGTCTTCCTGACAGTTGTGTTCGCGGGGAACATATGTTTGCCTAACAGTTGTGTACGCAGGGAACATATGTCTGCAAGGCAGTTGTGTCCGCGGGGGACGTTATGTCAATCCGACAGTTGTGTTCGCGGGGAACATATGTCTACCAGAAAGTTGTGTCCGCGGGGGATGTTTTATTTTATGCCTGCCCGTCGAGGAGGATGGCGAGGTCATTTATGTTGCAATGTCGAGCATAATTAGCTGCCTCTTTTCTCCTCGTAGTGGATGTATGCCTGAGCCTTGAGGAGGAGGGCATCCAGTGTTGTCGGTGTTTCAATGCCAACTACTTTGGCAAAAAATTTGCGGGAGCGTAATCCTCGTTTGAGCAAGTACTTCTTCATCTCGTCGGCCGTGGAGACCTGAACGGCCTCTTTGTTGAACCTCTCGATGTATGTTCGGAGAGATTTGTCTTCTCCTTGTATGATCACCTCTAACGAGGCCTCTGTCTTTGGGTGACGGCGAGAGGTAGTGAAGCGCCTTGAGAATATATTCCCCAACTTCTTCCATGAGGTGATGGACTCGTTGGGGAGGATTTTGTACCAAGACATTGCCCCTTTCCTCAGAGTTGTTGGGAACAATCTGCACTTGATAGCGCCCTTAACGACTCGGTAATCGAGTAGGGCGTCAATGTTTTTGATGTGCTCGTCGGGATCAATTGTGCCATCGTATTGTCCGAGCTTCAAGGGTTTCTCCAACCCGAAAGGGATGGGAATGTCCATGATCGCCCGACAAAGAGGACCACGATGGTCGTCTTCGTCGTTTCGACTTGGAGAAAGAGAGAGGGAGAACGATTGTTCTTGATGCGCTGGGGTGTAGAAAGGTCTCAGCCGCGGGGGCGGCGTGGCTCGCTCTTTGTCTTCTTGTATGAAGGAGATCCCTGATTTTTTCAAGGAGGGGTGTGTCCCCTCTTTTTCAGGAAAGAACGATTGGGGTGAGCTTCGCTGCGACCAGGTCTTCTTGGCGACGGGCTGCAGGGTATGGTCGTCTTAGATCTTTGAGGTGGAGACGAGGGACAGTTGTTTTCCAGAGCCTCAATACATTGACCTTATTGGAGGAGGAGGTTGTTAGTGTGATAAAGGGCAGACAAGATTGCAGCTAATGCTGGATCGTTGTTGGTCGGTAATGGTACCGAAGGAGGAAAGTGTTAGCTGGCAATTTCGAAAAGGGTAAAATTGGCATAGACGGATAAAATATGTTTACTATCACATGGAAAAGAGATTAATATTTGTTGGTGATAGGTAAACATAAGGCCTTTTTGTTTCATAGAGAAAGGATCTTTCGATTGCCAATGGTGAGCGATATTTCGAACTAAAATCTTTAGTATTTTTAGGATATGAAGAAATTCCTTTAATAAATATGTCAACATTGGAGCGGTCCAAACAAAGGATTAAAGTGAAATACGAATGGTTATAGAATTCGAATTTCGAATAACCTCTGAAGATTCGAATTTTGAATAAAAGGCGCCATTGTAAGGACGCGGAGATTGGCGAACGAAGGAGACTTGCATGTCTTAAACGTGGCAATATTACAATAGGACCGTTAGGGTCGAATATTATAAATAGATGTTTTCTATTAGATTTTGGTGTGTTCGTTAGATGTACTAAAAAATTCTCAAACACTCAAATTACCGTGATCGAAAGGGAAACGAGTCAAGGAGATATCATGTACGTTAAGAACATCATGTTGTTTTATAATTTAAATGCCGCTTATTATCATTTATTTCCAGTTTCGCACTTTTACCTTTAAAGTATTTCGATTCTCTTCTTTTATCTTTATTCCATTCGCCTTTAAACACTTATTGTTCTAGAAACCCATTTACTTTCAAACTTTTATTGTATTTCCAAATTGTTATTGTTTAAGAGTGTCCTTACCTTTACATTCAATTGTCAATAATCAAGTTTAAGTTCAAATCTTTACACAACAACAAGATATTTCCATAGTCAATTTTAAGTAAGTGCTTTAAGAATCAATTAAAGATCATGGGTTTGAACATAAAATCTATTATGACACATGTGTCCTAGGATCAATCTAGTCGATCCTAAGTAACCAATAATAAATAGCAAAAATTGAAGACTAGCGGTTGTTTAGAAATCACCGTAAACAAATTGGAACACCAGGGAGAAAGGTCATATTAGAAACCATTTATTAGAATTTTATGAATATTGCAAAATTTGAATTGGTATATGAACCTTCAAGTGGTAAAATAAAAGATAATAATCAGATATACCCGTAAGACAACGCAAAACAATGACAAATACAACCAACCAAGATAGGGACAAACCTCCTTACAAGGCGTCGCATCGTTTCGATCGATGTCTCTAGTACTATCCACGTGGGTAGTTCGACGCCGCCCCATTTAATGTGACAAATACCATCCGCCATTTCAACTATGCACGCAGAAGTCAACCATATTCGACTCCCACTAGGCCTCCGTGTTTCGACCCTTTAAGGCCGTGGATCCATCAGATGGGATGCCAACTTCGCTTATGGCGGTTACATAACGCACCCATTTTGTCCCCATCCGAGGATCCGTTCAGAACGAACCATTTCGCTACAAACTCCCGTAACTTGGGAAATCGTAACCAATGGCCTACCCCGACAACTAACAATCTAGACAACAGATGGATGACAAGAACCATGATATGGTAGGAGTCTTAGCCGAAATGAATGCTATTTTTGGTCCTTTAATTGAATATAAATCGAACAAACCAAGAAAACACACCCGGATGTCTAGGATAGCAGATTTCTTTGGTGCCCCGATGCACCGTGGCGTATCCGTGGTGATTGAACGAAGAACCTACCATTGAACAAGTTCGACCCCTATACGAGGATCAAGAGAGAAACGAGGGCCAAGATTAAGGCAACCGACGCTCAAGAAGACCGGATCGAACACCTAGACCGTTAGTGGTTGTCACAGGACCGTAATGCGATTTAAATTATCCATAGGGTCGAACGACAATTTAGTGGCGTAAAATAATCTAACCACTATGATAGAAAGAATAATGGCCCAAAATGGTGTAAATTCGGATTTAGAAGGCCAAATTATACTTTCCTATTGTAGGTTACATTCTACAAACGAATTACCTGTGGGTTTCAAAGTCCCCAAATTTACAAAATTACCGGTGATACCGAGTCGACATAGAACATATAGCGAGATATTTGATAGGCGGGATATATCAAATAACGAAAATCTTAGGATAAAATATTTTCCAAGTTCTTTGACAAAGAACGCGACGTGGTTCACCACATTACCCCTGGATCCGTGGATACTGGCCCTATTTGGAAAGACTCTTTCATGAGCAATTCTACATGGGCCAATCCAAAATCGCCTCAAAGAACTGCAAGCATTAAAAGAAAGTTTACGTAACCCATAGATGACTATCGAATAGATTCCGAATCGTTAAAATCTAGATGTTTTACAGTGGTGCGAACATGAATTGGTCGAAATGGTCGCAGTGGCCTAGATTATTCCATTCGAAAGAAACCGGATACCCAAGATCTCGTGGATATGGCCCAATTGGCGATAGAGTTCGACAAGTCGAAAGATTAAAAGCGGAAAAGGCTAGGGCTAGTAAGAATCATAAGAAAGAACGAATAGCCTATATAGAGGCGAAGAAGAAAACATAGATGATTTAAGACCCATACAATTTCGACCGATTCGAAATAGATCTTCCGAACTAAAAGAGGCACCCTTACGCTTGCGAGTTCGCTTCCTTCCAATGGAAAAGACATCATCGAAAATGAGAAAAATGAGAAATATCCTAAGAAAATATACACTTTCAATATAACTAAATGTGATGAAATCTTCGATTTGCTTGTTAAGGATGGTCGCTAATAGTTCCTCCAAACCTTAAGATTCCTCCATTGGAACAAAGGAAGAAGAGGGTTTTGTAAGTACCATAATTTCCTAGGTCATAAAACCTCACGCTTTCTTTTCGTGGATTTGATACGAATGCAATCAAGGATGGCAGTTGAAATTTACTGACAAAAAACCCCATGAAAGTGGATACGGATCCGTTCGATGGCGAAACCAACTATGCCGAGCCTTTGAAATCAACATGATCAAGTTCTTGAGAACAAGGTTAAAACAAACGTGGAGTTCGAGGAAGATGGAGGTTTCGTCCTGGTTAAGAAAGGAACTACTGATAACCTTCCAAAGGTGCTCAAGGCAAAACTAATCAAAGAGGCCAAAGCTACTAAGGGCCAAGATATTGTTGACAAAAATTTAACGAGGCTCAAGGTCTCGGGATGAAGTTCGAGAAGGTCGACTTCGATGACCCAATGCTGGGAGTAAACATGGTGGATTTCGAGCAGCCACACGCCGAAATGCAAGAAGTGGAACGATGCTTGGAGAAAGAAAGAGAACAAAAGAGGGAAAGCTTGCCAAAGAAAGATGCAAGCCTGCGTGAGTACCTATTTCACTGTCATAAGAAGAACCAAGACAAGTTGCTGTGCCCAAGATGCAGCATCATTTGCAACCCTGTGATACGTCGAAAGGGCCGGAGGAGCGCACAAGAATTAATGGAGGCAAGACAATCGGCCAGGCGTGGTATACCCTGGTGAAAGCCCGTTGAATTCATAGTTCGATGCCACAAGATTGGTACAATGTCCGATTTGTCCCGATGTGCGCTTTATGATAAAGGAATGTCAAGCATTTGAAACAGTCCGCTCGTTTCGGTTGGGGACGTAAAGTGGAATCCCTTGAATAACGCGATCCGGGCGTAACCATGCAGAAGACCGCCCCTTATCCTAGGGAAGCAAGGAAGGTATCTTTCAAATTACCAGAGATCCCTACCGATAGGTGGTCGCAAGCAAAGAATGACAAAGGAAGGGGCAAATGGCAGTTCGACCGGTGGAAGAACGCTATGGCATCTGAGGCGCTTTAATTCGAATAGAAGGGAGGAAATCAGTGGAAAATTATAAAGGAAAACCCAATGTCGCGCCTCAATGGCGCAGACACCAACGTAACAAGAAGGCGCGAAGGAGTGAAGCCCATGGAAATGGCGAGTCTAGCACTAACAATCCAAAGTCAAGAACTCACTGGGGCAAACCCCAGATCCGTAAAATTATTCTCACCAAAGAAGGAGGTCAAGAACAAAAGGAAGCAGTGAACGAAGATGATCTAACCGATGATTTCGAGTCGAAGAGTCTTTCTTTAACGCCAATTGTAATGTTGTATCGTTTTACCTTGCGAGTTCGAACATAATAAGTATGGGTTGGAGAGGAAGCAGACGAAGAGGAAATGGCCAAACATAGGCCGGTGTGTTACTATATAATGAATAAGTGCATCAAGAGCATAACGCTTTTTCGAAAGACCAGACGAGGAATGAAGAATCATTTGAAACCTCGCTCATTAGGGCCAAAGTGGAGCAACACGGGTAAATAAAGTCTTGGTTGAGGAGGAGTCAATTTAATGCCCAGATTCATGCTAAAAGGATAGGGATGCAGGATTCGACGCTCGACCTCATAACATGGTACTCCAATTCGAAGGTAAAGTTGGTAAGACACTATGGGTAATACAAGTGAATCTCACGGTTGGTTCCCGACTAGGCCAACCATGTTCATGGTAATAGCCAAGGCCAACTACAACATGCTACTTGGAGAATGGATCCACGGATTGAGTCCCTCTTCAATGCATCAAAGATTAGTGCTATGGAGAGAGGATGGAATAGTTGAAAATAGAGGTGACCGGAGTTATTATATGACGATATTAATCATGTTGATAAGAGGAATTTTGACCGTAATATGGCCAACATTGGGCCATGCAACCCACCAAGAGTACTTCAACCAAATGAAAATGCCTACTATTCTCTAACACTTCGCCCAATGGCTTCCTGGGATAGAGAACGATGTGGGATGGACAAGTTGAAGAAGAAGGTGAGACTTGACGATCCAACCGGCCGACAACGAAGGGTGTTATGACCGAAACCAACTACTATCGAAGCTTTCGCCTATCCGTGAGAATAAGAAAAGACGGCTCGGCCGAGATACAAAACATGGGCACGCCATAGACACTAAAACAAAAAACAACGCAGCAAAAGCAAGTCCTGAGGGCACCCATTTAACCCCACCCAATGGAGAACAAACTTCCACACCAATGGATCAGCGGCTAGACGCTATCTATGATCAAGAGCCATTAGGTTTCGAAAGATCCAGATCAACGAATGCCAAGATGTCGGCTCAAGACCCCGAGGAAGTTAATATTAGGGATGAAGTCGAAAAAGAGTAACGACATTAGTGCGAAACTCAACCCTTGAAGCATAAGGTGATCGAATTGCTCAAAGCAAATAAAGATTGTTTCGCTTGGGATTACGACGAAATGCCTGGTTTGAAAAGAGAACGTGGAACATAGGCTTCCGATCAAGGATGGCAAGAAGCCCATCAAGCGCGCCTAGAAGATTCGCACAGAATCCTTTCAAGATCAAGGCGAAATAGAACGATTGCTCCGCAAGTTTATCGTAACCACGAGGTACGCCGAATGGCTTGCTAATATTGTACCGCTATTAAGAAGAATGGTTCTTACGCATTTGCATAGATTTTAGGGACTTGAATATCGCTACCCCAAAGACGAATACTCTATGCCTATAGCGAAATGTTAATTGATTTGTTATGAATACCGAGTATGCTAGACGGATATTCGCTATAATCGATTTTCATTGGAGGATGATGTCCCCAAACTTCCGATGCCGCGCTTTAGGCACATATGAATGGGTAGTAATGCCCTTTGGCTTAAAAATCCGGGCAACATACCAAAGAGCAATGAACACAATATTCCATGACTTTATCGAAACATTTATGATTTACATAGATGATATAGTGGTCAATCGGTTTCGATGAGGATCATTTAAATCACTTGAGCCAATCATTCGAACGAACGAGGAAGCATGGCTTAAAATGAACCCTCTTAAGTGTGCTTTTTTGCGGTGGGATTTCCTTGGCTTCGTGGTTCACAAGAAGGGCATCGAAATCAACTGAATAAAACAAAGGCCATCATGGACAAAGCCTCCTTCAACAAAGAAAGAACAATCCCTTTGGGTAAAATCAACTTTTGAGGAGATTTATATCCAACTTGAGTGGGCGAACCCAAGCTTTCTCCATTGTTGCGCATAAATCAGACAATTTTGATTGGATGATCAACATCAAGAAGCATTTGAAAAATCAAGACTTACTTGATGCACCCTCCGATCCTAGCCCCTTCTAAAGATAGGCCAATGCGATTGTATATCTCGCTCTAATGTAACCATAGGAAGCATGGCCAGAAAATGAAGATGGCATTGAAAGAGCCATTTACTATATTAGTAGAGTTTTAAATAATGCGTAAACTAGGTACAATAGTATAGAAAAACTATGTCTTTGCTTATATTTCTCGTGTACAAAACTCAAGTATTATATTAAACTGTTGATGTTTATGTTTCGTCTCACTTTGATGTCATTAAACATATGTTGTCAAAGCCAATCATGCACAGCAGATTGGTAAATGGGCCTTGGCACTCACTAAATATAATCGGCCTTTAAGCCTTTACAGTTATGAAAGGACAGTGGTTTCAATTTCATAGTCGACCACTCGTGAATGAGAATTTCGCACTAGATTATGTCGAAACTCACCATGGAAATTATATTTCATGGCTCAACACATAAAATGGAAGTGGTGTCGAATATGTATCATTTCACAAGGAATTCCAACAAAATTCAAGTATAAGTTGGAAGGCCCTTTATGTTCGAACAATGAAGTCAATATGAAGCACTAATTGTCGGACTTGAAGCTTTGTTGGAATTGGGGCAACCAGTCGAAATAAGAGGAGACTCGAACTAGTCATCAAGCAAATAACCAAAGAATACAAGTGTATCAAAGAAAATTTGATCATGTACGTTATTGCTAATCGATTAATCAAGAAATTTGAATATGTGGATTTAAAACACATTCCTAGAAGTGATAATCAAGAGGCAAATGACTTGGCTCAAATAGCCTCGGATATAGGATATCAAAAGAAAACTCCAATACCTCATAGAAGCTGGGAAGAATAATGGCTACAAAGTTATCACCCTTAGATTTAGAAAATGCGAAATTAGGTTATTCAAACCGGAGGAATTCAAGTTTTTAACATAGATGCTTTAGCAGATCTGATTAGCGGACTCTATAGTAAACTATTTGAGAAATCCTTCAATAAATACAGAGAAAGTCGAGAGCATTGTCTTACGTGAGTGATCGGAATGAATTATTTAAGAAGACCTCGGAGTGCTACTCAAATGTTTAGGGAAAACGAAGCATATTTAGCCTTGTCTAATGTGCACATGGAGCATGTGGGGCACATCAAGCAGCCACAAAATGAAATGGCTCTTGTTCGGATATGGAATGTATTGGCCCACTATGCTCAAAGATTGCATAGAATTCGCCAAAGGTTGTGAAGAATGTCAAGTCCATGCCGGCATTCAACATGCTCCCGAGCTACATTCGATTGTTAAGCCTTGGCCTTTCGGGATGGGCATTAGATTTGATTGGTGAAATTCGCCAACATCATCTAAAGGATGAAATATATTCTTGTAGGAATAGACTATTTCACAAAGTGGGTCAAGCGATTCCTTTAGTAAGTGTAGACCAAGAAGCTATTATAGAATTTATATGTACAAATAATATCTGATTTGGGATACCGAAAGTATCACAACAGATCAAGGTTCGTTTCACAGGCGAAAAATGCAAGAGTTCGCACAAGAAATAGGATTCAAACTACTCACATCAACACCTTATTACGCCCAAGCAAACGGTCGTAGAAGCGACCAATAAAGTCATAATAGGTTTGATCAAGAAGCATATAGGTCGAAAACCAAGAAATTGGCACAAAACCTTAGATCAAGCTCTATGGGCTGTCGAACGCCTCTAAGGAGGCAACGAATACCACCCGCTTCGACTTACATTTGGGCACGACGGTGTTGCCGAAATACATCTACAATCATCGTAATCCAAAGATGAACGAAATACCCATTGATCAATACGGAAATGATGATGAATGAATTAGTGGATATAGATGAAGAAAGGCTACGTGCTTTAGAGGTTATGAGAAGACAGAAAGAAAGAGTAGCTAGGCGTAATAAAAGAGTTAAGAACAAGAAATTTTCAACCAATGATCCGTCGGAAAGTTATTTTGCCTAAGGATAAGAAGAATAGAGTACTCGGTAAATGGTCACCCCATTGGGAGGGACCTTTTATTTTGAAAACTTTTCGAATAATGCCTATGAGATAGAGGAATTAGCGTAAGATGTAAGAATCTTAAGAGTAAACGGGAAATACTTAAAAAGGTATAAACCATACTTGCAAGAAATTCGAATTACTTCAGACTAAATAGATATTGAAGATGGAATAGAGCTAAGAAAGAGCCATATAAATAACAAATATGAGTCATGTTCGAAATATAGGAATACATAATAAAGTTTTTTTTTAACATTTCCAAGAAGTAAAAGGAGCATCTCGTTTCAACCTAGCAAATTTGTTTTTGCACAAGTTGATTCTACATTGATTCGTGTGTTTGATCCTTTCAAGCTCTTCGATTTCTTGGTTTATACCTTCACCGCCTCCATCCGCTTAAGACTCGTGAGATCGATCAAGCCCTTGATCATCAGACTTCATAGTCGCTTGCGAGTTATCTGCTCACCTTCGCACCGCGATTTTGCTTAAGCTCCTCAATCTGGGACTCCCAGAATAAGATAGACCGACCTAGAACATCGTGCCTATCTTTTGCTGCAATTTTCGCAGACTCTAAAGCTTCTGCCCTTTTAGTAAGCTCAAGTCCGGTCATAGGCGTAGATAAAGCTTCTCGCTTGTTCGAGTTTTAGCTTCGATACCATGAAGCCGATGTATGCAGATTAACTTCATCAAGGAGGAGTTGCAAATCATAAATGATCTCACCACGCGGAGGGCAAATACTAAGATCTATTTGTGTCAAAAGATTCTTCATCGAAAAGTAAACCCTGTGGTTGTCTTGTAAGATGGTGAAGAAATCAACTTGAAAAATAGTATTATTAACCTCTTGAAGTGGTCAAGAGAAGTGAGGCGTGTCCTCTTTTGATTGACTCGAATCACTAGATGGAATCGTGCTCAAGAAGGACCACATTGAGATAGCATCAATTTGAGGTATTTTAAAGGATTATTCTTCTTCATCTCGCCTTTTGCTCGTCAAAGAGGATGGAGGATTTGGCTTGACGAAAGCGCCAATGCAGAGTTTCCATTTCCTGCGTTCCTCATCGCACCTCTACCTCCATTCTCCCATCTTCACCTTCCGCTTGCATCCCTTCATCTTCGTTGTCACTTGCAAAATAGTGATTCACAGCGATCGCTGTCTCCATCGGTTTGACTAGCGTAATCGCCTTTTCGGAGAAGAGTCACTAGAATATCAACGATAGGGTTTCAACCCCAATGTTTGGTTCATCTACCCTCAAGTTCTCCACCAATGAAGAAGTAGCCGGTGATCTAAGGTTTCACCCAGGGAGGCGGTTACTTGTTGATCTAAGGCTCAGCTCCATGGGGTAGCCACGAGATGAACCCTTATTTAAAGCATCCTCATTTAAGCCTTCGGTTGAGGAGAAGGTGGTTCGAACTTTGGATATTAGGAAGATTGACAGAGCGTATGAATACTGCATAAAAAGATCGTGGATCAGTGCATTAAAGTTGTGTAAGTTAGTAACGAAAGGCATCAAGTAACCTTTACCTTTTGTCCATCGAGTAGCATTCTGCCAATTTGTTCGAAGGTGATTCTTCAAGATAGAGGTTCAAGAGACTTTAGATTTGGTTTGAGGAGCATCGCGTGAACTTTGCTAATGGACTTAGTAACTTGAGAAGCTTCACCGTTGTGAAGGCTTTTTCTTCTTTTCTTTTGAGGATCGAGGTATCGCGCTTCCTCGTGGTTCATCTTGGTCAAGAGTTTCATGCTTTCGCTTGGGGACTTTGGGGCAAGCCACTTCGAAAGTGTGACTAAGATGATTAACCAATTTAGAAGGAATTTCAAATAGTAAAAGGTAAGCATGACAATACCTTCTTTTCTTTTCTTCAAAGTATTGTCTACCTCGATTTGTAGTGATGATGGTTGGTGTTTGTGAAGTTGAAGTTGAGCCGACTTTAAGCGCGACCTTGTCTTTTTCAAGGACTTTAAATCAATAGTGAAATGATTGAGAACATGGTTAAGATAAAACAAAATAGCATTTTGAGGGAACTTCGATTTTCTTTCTTCGCACCTTCGCATTCCAGATTTAATGTATATGGTCGACAAGTCGTAGCGAAGGTGCCCTTTGAAGTTGTATAAATCATGTTTCGCCACGTAACCCTCTGGCAAGTTTTTGGTATCATTTTCGCAGCGAAAAAGATCCCTAAAATATAACCACCGTGATACGGGGAAAAAGGCAAAGCCACTCAAGTAGGTAAATTGGGAAATTTGGGAGGTCTGTGTTTAAAAGCCCATTTATACCTATCTTCAGGTTTTACGTAAGAAGGACATCGAACTGTTGGGAGTTGTTTTTCAAATTTTTCTTTTAAAGTTTTTCGATCGCAACAGTTCGATGTATGTCCATTGGATTATACACAACTTCAAAATATTTTGAAAGCTCGAATTTCTTTGACATGAGTAAGCCTACCTTTCGGGTGTTTTCCGCACAAAGGAAAAAGCTGTTAAATGTTGTTGATTTGTGGTATCAAACATATTATTCGAATAATATTCATCCACCAAGTATGGAAATCTCTTGTTTTGTAGAAGGAGGAACGAAATAAACTAGTGAAAACTCCGCAAAATCTTCATAACGCTTTTGCGGTTTCGATTTCTTTGGAGGGATAAGGTACCGCTAGGCATATTTCTCTTCTTATCAAAAGAGGTTCAGAAGAATCGACATGTGCCTGTCGAGCTACAAAATTGGGTTGATAAGCAAGGATATGTGCTTGACTCAGGTGATCCTTGAAGCAATAAGTCCGGGAGTTAGAAAAGCACTCCGATATTTTTGTTGTTGTTTCCAAAATAGCTTGCTCCGAGGCATAGTGAACCAAGTTGGTCCATAATTTCGAGTAGCAAATGGAGCCATCAAGAGTCAAAAGTGTGCCTTTTCGAGAAGATCATCATGTATTGACGAATGGTTTTGAAATTCTCTTTCTCATCATTTGGCGTGAGTTTCAATAACTGGTTCCCTCAATGTTACGATTGGCAACATCGGATGATCTTCATTAAGTGTTTCGAGGTTGATAGAGATGATTCGAAAGTGGCATTCACCAAAGTTGCAACAACCAAAAGGGCCACCAGAGAAGATTTGTGCGGCTTTGTAGGTTTTAATTTCAATAAGACAAATGCTTTCGTACAAGCTAGACAATTCACGATGCGACTTTTCGACCATGGTGAAGTTGATTGGCTAAGGTAATGAATCTACTAGCCACTTGAAGGGATTTGCTGCAGAAAATATATTTCGATAGCCATAGTGCTAAGAAGGCTATGTGTTCAACTTCTGAGACTTCTTCCTCAGCAGAATGGTAGAAAGCAATATATTTGGAGAAACTGGCATGCTTGAGCTCAAACTCAATGAGGTTCTCCGCGTCCTCATTAGGATCAAAAGTTTCTCCAATAGGAGAAAGTCCAGTAATGGCTGCTATGTCGAAGAAAGTGGGTAATACCATCCCACAGGGAAGATGGAACGTGTTGTAAGTGCTGTCCCAGAAATATAGAGAAGCCAATAAGAAGGGGTGGCTATAGCTAAACCCTAATTTGGACATTCGAATCAAATTGAGAATGCCTAAATTTTCCCATTCCTGAGATTTCTTGCTTTCTACCTTAGCAAGCCAATTTTGGTACGACTGGTCGGATGTAGGACAAGAACGGAAGGGTTTAAAGTTAACAGTGACATAATCCATGTTAAAAGGGTCCTTGTTAGTGCCGTTACTATGCCACTAACTCCTCTAGGGTTTTAGGCAATTTGGCCAGAATCATCAATTTTCGTTTGATGGTACACTTATTAATAATAGGTTTTGTCATAAAATAGGCGGAAAGAATCCTTCGTTTCGCCAAACGCTCTGAGGAATCAACGGACCCATTACTCCTAAGGTTTTATCGAAACAATAGTGGGATTATTACGAGAGGCATAGATAGCCTTTGCTCGAGTCATTTTGGAGTGGAGATGAACTCTTGGTTACCAGTTGATGATTTTGCTCGCCGGTGTTTTGGTGGAATCCATGGGTTGTTTGGATTTCTCAGATTTCTTGGAGGTTGTTGTTGGCATTGTTGATGAAGACATGGTGAAACAAATTAGTTTTTCTGATGGTGAATATTTGTTTTTGTTTAAAGAAACCGAGAATCTGGTTTGTTTGAGAATGAGAGAAATTTGGGAAAAGTTCAGAATGAAGAAGATGAAGTGTTTTATAGCTTCTTCAACGGTTAGAAATTTTTTGACCCTTGGAGAGTAGTGGGACACGTGTAAGCATTTTATTGAAAAGGCAAAAAGGTGAATTTTTTTCAACTTCCTAGGGTGTGACGTGTTGTCATTTGGGAAATGACGCTTTCTAATTATTAACATTTAATCGCTATGATAGCACGCTTAGGTGTCTTGATTAGACATTAGCAGAAAAGTTGGATACCTACCCTGACGTCATGTACAGTGAAATCATCATTACTGTATCAAAATTGCATGAGATATTCAAGAACAAATATTTCTCTATATCTGTCGAAATAACTGTTCTTGAGGGGCAATTTGTTAGCTGGCAATTTCGAAAAGGGTAAAATTGGCATAGACGGATAAAATATGTTTACTATCACATGGAAAAGAGATTAATATTTGTTGGTGATAGGTAAACATAAGGCCTTTTTGTTTCATAGAGAAAGGATCTTTCGATTGCCAATGGTGAGCGATATTTCGAACTAAAATCTTTAGTATTTTTAGGATATGAAGAAATTCCTTTAATAAATATGTCAACATTGGAGCGGTCCAAACAAAGGATTAAAGTGAAATACGAATGGTTATAGAATTCGAATTTCGAATAACCTCTGAAGATTCGAATTTTGAATAAAAGGCGCCATTGTAAGGGACGCGTGGAGATTGGTGAACGAAGGAGACTTGCATGTCTTAAACGTGGCGCAATATTACAATAGGACCGTTAGGGTCAGAATATTATAAATAGATGTTTTCTATTAGATTTTGGTGTGTTCGTTAGATGTACTAAAAAATTCTCAAACACTCAAATTACCGTGATCGAAAGGGAAACGAGTCAAGGAGATATCATGTACGTTAAGAACATCATGTTGTTTTATAATTTAAATGCCAGTTTATTATCATTTATTTCCAGTTTCCTGCACTTTTACCTTTAAAGTATTTCGATTCTCTTCTTTTTATCTTTATTCCATTCGCCTTTAAACACTTATTGTTCTAGAAACCCATTTACTTTCAAACTTTTATTGTATTTCCCAGAAATTGTTATTGTTTAAGAGTGTCCTTACCTTTACATTCAATTGTTAATAATCAAGTTTAAGTTCGAAATCTTTACACAAACAGTCAGTATATTTCCATAGTCAATTTTAAGTAAGTGCTTTAAGAATCAATTAAAGATCATGGGTTTGAACATAAAAATCTATTATGACACATGTGTCCTAGGATCAATCTAGTCGATCCTGTAAGTAACCAATAATAAATAGCAAAAATTGGAAGACTAGCGGTTGTTTACGAGAAATCACCGTAAACAGAAAGGTGACGACGTTGTCTGCCTGGTTCTTGGATTTTTGATTATCCAAGGGAGAATCTTGGTCACCAGCTTCGTCGGAATCGGGGGAGGCGATCCTGCCATCCATGTTATGGATGACATCCTCGAGATGAGGAAAGGCGTCGTTCCTGTCTGTCTTGAGGACATGAGAGATGACGGTCTTGCCCAAAGCGAACATGTCGTTGATTTCAACCATCTTCTTAGAGGTGTTAAGGTGTCTTTGGTCTTCTGGATTCTTGATGAGGAATGAAGACGGGGAAGATAGCTTCCCACAGACGGCGCCACTGATTTGAACAAGTGATCAGAATTGGAGATGGTCGGAGCGAACGGAGGTCCTTCGAGCAATGTTGATGTTGAGGAGGGGTGGTGTACCTGCAAGGCACTCTGATGCTAAAGTGAGTAAGTGATCAAGATGAGAACAAGAGAATATTAGGGTTGTTAAAGTAAGAATGTGATACCTTGACCTCAAGGATATGAGGGTTTATATAATGATCTTAGGAGGACTCTCATTGGTTGCTATATTTGGGCCGAGATATGCGGATCCGCGAATATAGTTGTCCGAGATGACTAGGTTAAATCAGACAATGGTGCCCGAGACTAGCCGTCATGTCGGTCAGATGGGGACATAACGGGTATAGCCCTCGATGAGGAAAGTTGGTATGATCTGCTCGGCATCCGTCGAGCAGAAGGGTTCTGGTCATGTGCAGAACGGACAGATGATGCCCTTTGAAGGCCTTTCGATTTGTTCGACTCGTCACTGGGCTCGAAGAGATGGCTTTCCCGACGGCCATTCGGGCTGTCTAGAACAATAAGTTATAAGCTCGTGATCAAAAGACCGTTACCAAACAGGTCTAAAATATCATATGAGCTTATAAGCTATACGCTATACGCTATACGCTATAAGACATAAGTTCAAAAATCTGTCTTACCAAACAAATTCATAAGCTCAAAATTTTGTCTTATCAATCAGACTCTAAGCTCTATAATAAAGGTGTTCGCGGGCCGGTTTGCTTCGATTTTGAGAGAATCTGATACTCAAACCAATTAAAATTATATGGATTGGTTTGGATTGAATTTGCAAATTTTTGCGATAAAACCCAAACTGAACCGAACCGTGAAACAACGGATTGGTTTGGATTGAATTGATCGGGTAGATAAAAAATATAAAAATATTTTTAAAAAATAACTTATTTACGAAAATTAATTTTTCATAATAATATAAAAATATATAATATTAATAGTGTTTTATCGTTAATATTAGTAGTGTTTTAAAATATCTAACTAGAAAAATATATAACATCAAAAATTTTGAATATATAATTATTCACTTGATTTAGTACGATTATGAATGTGTTTCATAATTCTACGTTCAATTACTTCAATACACTAACAATTTCTAATAACAAATTAAAATATAATAATTTGACCACATACAATATTTCATTTTCTTTTTTTTAAGTTGAATGAATGATAATAATTTTTATTTTTTATGATAATTAATTATGATTGATTTGGGTTGATTTACGGATAGAAAAAAAGAAATTGAGTAAAAATTCTCTAAATAGTAATTTAGACCGATCAAATGAGAAAACTCTCTAAATAGTAACAACTATAATTTTGAAATGAAAAGTGTTAAAATAAGTAAACACTTCACTGTTTTATATTATAAGTTATTTTGGAAGGAAAAAATTATATTATAATATAAATTATTTTATATTTTTAATAAATAATTAATATTATTTTTATTATATTTTTAAATATTTATTATTCTCTGTTATTTTAATTATGTAAATTTATCTTTCATATGTTATTAACAAAGAATAATTTTATAATTTTTTTATAATTTTTTATTTTAAGCAATTGTTTTTTTTAAATATATGTCAAAAATCTAAAATGACTTGTAATAAAAATTAGAGATAATAATATTTATAAATTCATAGATAATTTTCTACGGATACTCTTAATTGCTCTTGGTAGAATTTGTCCCCCACCCCCCTATTATTAAAGGAAAATGTTGTTTGTTATGAAACATAAATGGATGAAAAGCCAGAATTATACTAATCCAACCCCATGCTTCACTAAAAAGTCAAGTACATATTTGTGTAAGTTATAATTTTGGCCATGTGTGTTTCAGTTTCGTAATAAATAGTATGGTTCATTATTAATTATAAGCAACAAAATTTTCACACTCATAATACAATTTTAAGAAATATTATTTAATTGATTTGGATTTTTATTTTCATAATTTGATTAAAAAAAATTATTAAATATTATAATTTAAATAAATATTTCAGTATATATTAAATTTTAAAAAAGATATGTGAGATAGTGAAGTTAAAATAAAAATAAAAAATACAATTTTTAAATGATAAAAGGTAAATGATAAAATTTGAAGAGTTAGAATGAATTGTTAGAGTTTCTTATTTCAAAATTTTATAATAAAAATTTTAAAATAATTTAATAATTTACATCTCAAGTATTTATTAAATTTTATATATAATAAGAAGAAAGATAACGAGATATAAGATGAACATTACTAATGATATTTATTAAATATGTTAATTTAATAACAAAGAAAATAATTTCTAAAATCACATTAATAAAATACTATTAAAGAAGAACTTGTAGGATTATAATATAGTATGATATGAAGATATTTTGGTTAATTTGTTTATCATTAGTTTTAATTTGACATTTAATTAATTAATAGGTGGTTGAATTTTTTTTATTATTAATTTTAATTTAACATTTAAAATAAATAATAGATAAAACAATTTTGGAGGGAGTTTTGAGGAAAATTTGAAGGAAAAACTTATAGGATTATAATATAATATGATGATATTTATTAAATATGTTAATTTAATAGCAAAGAAAATAAATTCTAAATCACATTATTAAAAAACTATTAAGGAAGAACTTGTAGGATTATAATATAGTACGATGATATTTTGGTTAATAGTTAGTGGATGGTTGAATTTTTTATTATTAATTTTAATTTGACATTCAAATAATTAATAGGTTGTGAATTTTTTTTATCATTAATTTTAATTTGACATTTAAAATAAATAACAGATAAAATAATTTTGGAGAGAGTTTTGGAGGAAAATTTGAAGGAAGAGTTTGTAGGATTATAATATAGTATGATGATACAATTTTAAGAAATATTATTTAATTGATTTAGATTTCTATTTTCATTAATAATATATTTGGCTCCTAATGAAACAAATTTTCAAGAATGGCAATTTGGCAAAATGCAATTGTGTTTTTATTATACACAAAAATTATTTTAAAAGAAAAAAAAAACAACTAATTTTTATTCAAATAAGTTATTATTTTATTTTATTTAAAAATTAAATAAAAAATGAGAAAAGTTTTTTTTTTTGTTAAAAAGAATGTGAAAAGTTATAAATGATTAATTTCTCACATATAAATATATGTCTAAAGAAAAAGTGAGCTAAATGGGCCCGTACTTATAGTGAAAGATGTTAGTGAAACTAACATCTTAGTGTATGAAATTACTTCCACCACGTTACCTACACACCCACACCCATGTTCTAAAAAAATGAGAGAAATTTGAAAAAATTTCCTTAATCTTCATATTGTTAGAAAAATTAAGCATATTTGTGTGTTGTTGAAAATATTTTTTAGTCCCACGTTGCATATATTAAAGATTTTGTCTAATTTACTTCATTATATAAAGAAATCACTTGTTTCATTTCAAAACACTTTAAAAATAGTAATTGAGATTTTTCCTTGTGCACTCTTATAACTCTATGTGTATGTTTGGAACCAACATTTTCACGGTGGAAAAAAGTGCTTATGCTAGAAGCTATAACTAGGAGCTTCTTTATTTTCACGATGGGCACACATTGCACCGTGATTTTATTATCTCAAAATTGAAACCAAACACACTATATGTCTTTTGAATTGTAAAAGTGTCAATTTCTCTCTCTCTCTTTCTACTCATTAAATTTTTTGAGTACTTTCTTGAATTCTCTTTAGAGAATTAGTTTAAATTCTCCTCATTTGAGTAGAGAAATTATCAAGTGTTCATCGTTTGACACATATTAAAAAAAGTGTATAAAAGTAGTACTCCTATCATGTGTTAGAAAAGATGAAACTTTATTAATTATTATAATGTAGAATTGAAAAGAGTGTATCGTAAATTGAAATGATCCATTTATTTTGAGATACTATTTTATTCAAAATAAGTTGCTCATTGTGGGACAGGGGGATTATTGTTTTGGATTCTCTTTAGATAATCATTTGAATTTCTCTATGCGTGCGAAATCATTTTGAGTTGTCAATGACCATTATTGAATTCTCTTTAGAAAATTATTTGAATTTTCCCCCGTTTGAAAAATTATTACGATTGGTCTTTATATAAGATACTACAAGTGATATTTATACCATGTTCGAATGGTTTTTGTACCATTAAAATGTGTATTTCTAGACTGATTATCTACCGTGCAAATAGTGGTCATATAATAAAATTGGGTGGTTTTATCCTGAAGGCGGCGTGATAGTTTGATTGCTTTACATAATTTTGAATAATACAACAAAACGTCTTAAAGAGAGCGGCCTAGTCTTTGATTCGACTTGGTAATTTCTTCGTTGTTAGGTTTTTCAAAACCATAAATCAATACTCCTTTTACAAACCGGTTTTGTAAAGATGGATTAGGTGAAACTCCAACCATTACTTTAGATAGAGTGACTAATTTAATGCATTACATCTTAAATTACAAAACTCGATGTTTTATTTTTATCAAAACCTCTTCAAAAATATCGCATTAAGCGCGATTTGAAGTCATAAAAGGCTCACATCTACATTCACCATATAAAGACTCAAATATGTATTAATGTTCATAACCCTTCTACCACTTCTCATACTTATATTACAGATTTCAAAATGCTTAGAGCTTTCAACATCAAGATAAAGGCTCCTAAGGCTCCTAACATCAAAGAAGTCTTGTGGCAACCTCCTCCATTAAGATAGTTGAAGTGCAACTATAATAGTGCATACAATCACGATAACACTCCTGCAGGTTGTGGTGGTTTGTTTTAGAATCATAATGGAAATTTCTATTTGGAATTCACTGACTCGGTCATTTGGTAATCCTCTTACTTAGCATAATTTACTGCGTTTATTAGGGACAAGGAAATTGCCATTGAGATAGGGTGGTCGAACCTCTAGGCTGAAACTGACTCTTATTTGGTCGTTCAAGCTTCTAGTAAACCTTCCTTGATCCCTTGGCAAGTCAAGGTTGCTTGGTCCAAATGTATGAATTGTTTTACTTCTAGACATCTTTTTATATCTCTTTTTTTTAAAGAGGGTAACTCTTGTGATGATTTTTTGACTAGCCTAAGTGTAATGCCCCACAAACCAACATGGTTTTTTTTAGCATAATTTGTTCTCACTCACATGCTTTTAGAAAAACTTCCTAGAATGTCACACATCTCAAAATTGCTTTAAGTCAAGCACGCTTAACCGTGGAGTTATTATGGAACAGGCTACCAAAAAGAAGATTCATCTTATTGGTATAGGTAGTACCAATCAATCCTTATAAGCATTCCTTCAATCATGCAGTCCATTCCATACACAACCTCAAGATCCCTCTCATTCTAATGTGGCGACGACTCATAGCTATCTTTGGCCTTGAGTGTTATATGCGGTGCAACCACTCTCCGTTCTCTTCGGCCTCAGGTGTTACATGTCCACCAGCTTCCGAATGGTTCGTCCCCGAACTACATCGTACTGGGAGAGGTTTGGCTCTGATACCATTTATAATGCCTCAAAATATCTTCGGGATTATTGATTGAATCCACAAATCAACACAAGTCTTTTCAGCATGATGTGTCCTCACTCACATGCTTTTAGCGTAACTTCCTAGAAGATCACCCATCACAAAATTACTCTAAGTCAAACACACTTGACTGTGGAGTTATTATGGAACAGGATACCAAAAAGAAGATGCATCTTATTGGTATAGGTAGTACCAATCAATATTTATAAGCATCCCTTCAACCATGCAGTCCATTCTCTACATAACCTCAAGATCTCTCTCATTCTATTGTAGCGACAACTCATAGCCATCTTCGGTCTCGAGTGTTAGATGCGGTGCAACCATCATTCGTTCTCTTTAGCCTCAAGTTTTACATGCCTACTAGCTTCTGAATGGTTCGTCCCTAAACCACATTGTGATGAGAGAGGTATGGCTCTGATACCATTTATAACGCCCCAAATTGCTTTCGGGATTATCGACTGAACCCACAAACCAACGCGGGTCTTTTTAGCATAATTTATCCTCACTCACATGCTTTTAGGGAAACTTTCCAGAAGTTTATCCGTCCAAAAATTACTTTAAGTCAAGCACGCTTAACCACAGAGTTCTTATGGAACAAGCTACCGAAAAGAAGATGCATCTTGTTGGTATAGGTAGTACCAATCAATCCTTATAAGCATTCTTTCAGCCATGTAGTTCATTCCCTGCACAACCTCAAGATCCATCTCATTCCAATATGACGACCACTCATAACCCTATTCAACCTCAAGTGTTACATGCGGTGCAACCACCCTTCTCCCTCTTCGGCCTCAGGTGTTACACTAGGTCTTCAGTGTAATTCCCTCATATTTTTTAAATTAGTTCTTATGGGCATTAGAAAGGATTTTGTACATAATAGGCTAGGAATACCTAATTTTAAGTTTTTGTTTTGATATATTTTTTGTTGAGGTAAACCCCTCCCCTTTTGTAATATTTCCTTCTTTATATATACAGTTATATTAAAAAAAAGTCATAAAAAAGGTAAACTTATATTTTTTCTCTTTATATTAGTTTTTTTTTCTTCTGACATGTTTTGTTTGGATTAGTCAGTTTGTACTAATGAATATATCACGTGCCATTGCGTATTAGGAAAAATAAAAAATGCATTAAATGTTTAAAGAGAACCAAGATGCATTTTATTTTCAATTCCACACTACTACAACATCATATGCATTCATGTTGATATCTCGAGTCTCTTTTAATTTAATTCTTTTGCGTTCACTTTCTTATATTTGGCACCTTTTATTTTTACATCTAACTTATATTTATCTTTCATATTTTTTAAAATGTAACATAGACTCAATAGAGAAGTAGGACTAGAAAAATCTCTAGAAACAACATGCATTAATGTATTTATCTTGATCAAACACAATTACTACGACAATCCTCCAAAGTTTGATTGGTATTACCTTCTGTTTCATACTCATTAAAGTAAGGAAATAAAATATGTTGTTTCATTATAAGTAACTATTGCAACATCCATCACATAGTTGGTGAACAATGGAGGATTTAAGGTATGTGGAGAAGAATATAATAAAGAAGAAGAGAAAATTAGAGAGAGAGAAAGAGAGAGAGATGATATAGGATGAGAATGATAATTTGCATTCACCAATGATGATAATGCCTCCAAGATATTTATACAATTATTACAAAATGATTGAGACCTAAAACACATAATCTAAATACAAGAAAAAACAAAAGTTTGTGGTTGTAACTGGTTAACACAAAATGTTAATCGATTATAACTGATACAGACTGAAAAATAACAATCATGTGTAACCGGTTAACACCAACTCAAAAAAACTTTTTCTTTTGCAGAAGTGCTTTTCCACCGAATTGTAACCAATTACACCCCCATGTTAACTGGTTTCAACACTTGAGTTACATGTTTTCACTCAACACACCACCTTAACTCAAGTACTCCAAGTCTTTCATGCTCATGCTCATCTTCAACCTTTTGAATACATCATTTGTGACTCTCGTAACCAATCTTATCTTGACTTCTCTAAGAAGGTCTCTCAAGTAGTGAAACTTCATCTCAATGTGTTTGTTCATCTCATATGAAATTGGGTTCTTATCAAGATTAATGGCTGACACATTATCAACCAAGAGGTTGACAACCTCACCTTCATTGATGCCCAACTCTTTCAATAAATTCATTAGCCATACGACTTGGTCCGTACATAACAAAGTGACAATATACTTGACTTCACAAAATGAGAGTGTAATTATCGTTTCCTTCTTAGGGGACCATGATATTGGTGCTCCATTGAACATAAAGATGCATCCAGATTTAGACTTTTGATCATATTTATCTCCGCACCAATTAGAATCGGTAAAACCAAGTAAAATGCATTTTATGCTCGTATCTGCTACAAGAAAGAGAATTCTGCAGCCAATAGATCCTTTGATGTATCTTAGGATTCTCTTGACGGATGCCAAGTGAGACACCTTCAGTCTCTCCATGAATCTAATCACAACACTGACACTAAACTCTAAATTTGGTCGTGTATTGCACAACCAACGTAATGATCCAATAAACCTTGTATATTGAGTAGGATTTCTTGATTGATGTTGATTAAACATGGTATGATATGAGTGATGATCTTATAGTTTAGTCCTTTGAATGTATCATCTTCTATAATTTTATTCTTTCTTGATTTTCCTAAAATTTATGAAGGACTACTATCTATAGATTAAGAGTTATAAAAGTTTTTCAAATCTTAATTCTTTAGATAAATATTAGTGATGAATATAAAAGTTTTAAGAAAGAAGTTTCTTCGCCTCATGTGTTCATTTTATTTGGCTAGACACTTGGAGAAACTCCATATATGTTTTCCAAAATATCCTACATTTCTTTGGCAATACTTCAAAATAGATTTTTTATAAATTTATCTTTGGTCAAAGCAGTTTTTACAATCCTTCATCATTTATTTGATGAGTAGGGTAAAACGAACAATTGAAAAAATAATTTATTTCGAGGAAAATACATGTATATATAAAAAAAATTAATTTTCAAAAGATGGTGGTGGCTTTTGAATAATAATCTTATGTTGGAAGTCATCTTCTGCCTGAGACGATTAGTCCTTAACACTAGTCAAGCTTTGATGTCACTTGTTGGACTTTAAACTTAACACACAAGAGGGGGTAAATTGTGTGGTTTATAAAAACATGGTTTTGAAACACTTTTCGAGATTAAAATTAGAGTTTGAAAAATCTTTTTCTAAAAACCAAGTAGTGGAAAAAATAAATATTAAAATACAGAAGTAAAAAATTGGAACTAAAATGGGACGCCAAGAATTATAAATGTTTGGTAAAATCAAAGGACATACTCATTTCCCCTTGAGAGTTTATATTACATACTTGAGAGATTTTAGTAGGTGAAGCTCACGAACCCCCTTATACAAGGAAATGATGGTTGTCCTATAACCATGATAATACAAGACGGAGGCTATGATCATCTGCGTCTTCTCCATTACTGAGAATGGAGTGGCCAAACTTCCTTTCCAACTATAAATTGAAGTGATTAAGCTTCTTTATATGAAATATATGAGCTCAATATGGTTTAACATGATCATTATTATCCTATTGAGATTTTAACATGATGATATTCTAACTTATGGTTTTAAACGGGCTAACCATGAACCTAATGGTGAGTTAATCAATATTGATAATCTTCAACATTTGAATAAACAAGGCTTTAAAAGAGCCTTAAATGAAGTTCATCAATAGTAACAATCTCCGACCTAATCAATCGTGGGAATTAATCACACAATCTCCAACCAAATATTTTAATGGGTTTAACTTCAAACTACATATTTTTATCCCTAAAATGGTCTGTGTTCATCCAAGGTGCATAAAAAACAACCTTGAATACCTTTTACATTGTTGCCCATCCAGAATTACATAAACATCTCACTCACAAAAGATATTTCCTCACAAAAACATTTGGCTATAAGAACTAGTGAGAGAAAGTGAAAATGAGAACTTAGAGAGAGAGAGAGAGAGAGAGAGAGAGAGAGAGAGAGAGAGAGTGTGTGTGTGTCTGTGTGTGTCAATACACATATTGTATTCTAGATGATTTAAATAGAGGAATGAGACCTCTGTTTATAGGGTTCAAATCCTCAAAAAGAGGAAACATCATTAATTTAAAAATGATTGTTGTTAATCGATTAAACCAATCGATTAGTTCATTTAAAAATAACAACTATGATTTCCAAAATAGGTAAGAAGAGATATGTAGTTGTTGCTAATCGTTTGGGTACATTCAATCTTTTATCCTCAAAAGTATGTCAATCTAATCGATTAACACTTTGTCTTAATCAATTAGATTTAGTTAAAAATATTTTTTTTGGCTTTTTGAATGTTCCCATCACTTTCTAAAAAACTTCTATATATTTTTTTCAAAGCATTTTCTTTTCAAAAATCATTTTGTAAAAAGGTTTTAAGTGTGTCCGTGTGTGTGTATGTGTGTGTGCGCGCTTATAGCCAAGTAATTCTATAAAGATGAAACTTTTGTCTTATGTATTCATTATGTTGACACTTTGCTTGATTTCTCTTTTTGAGTCTTTGTGATGTATTCGCTGTTTGTTAGCCTTCGTCTGGAATTTTGTTTATAGAGCTTTGTCTATGTCTGAAACTTTATCAATTATTTATCAACTAAGACTTTGTTAATCAACATAAATCCCTCTGGCTGTTAATCAACATAAATCCCTCTGGCTTGCATCTTTAACTATCTTTAGTACATTAGTCGACTTCTAAATGGTTGCATCTTTTACATTTATTATTTGTTATGGTCTTTTACATTCCTTGTGATCTTTATAGTTGTCATAATCAAAACAACACCGGTTACTTGCAAAATAAGGTTCCAATGAACTTCCATCTTAAAATTATTGAAAGCCATCCGAAGTTTCAATATTGAGAAAAAACATTCATAAAATGGAATGAAAAAAATCGCCATATTCGTTGAATATTCAGTCACTTTCACTAGGGGTTAAGACACTTGAATCTGAAGATGAAATCTCATTAAGAAAGACTATGTCAAGATTACCCTCACTATCAAAGACAAAAATAGTAGTAGAATAATTAGAGTTAACCCATAACAATTTAACATTCTTTTAAGTATTTTGAGTAATGATTTACTATTTTTTCTAGATATAAAGAAGCGAAACATCAAAAGGAAAAAGGTAACAACAAACAAGTAAAGATAACTCTGAGAAATACGAAGTTGATTCTTCAAGAATCGTATACTAGCATGTAAAATAAATTAGATCATATCAATGCTTTAAATCACATACACGCAAGACTCGAGTGTTCAAGTTCTCTAGGATCATAATGACGATACATCCGAAAAGAAGTTTGAAGTATGTGACATTAAAACTGCAAATACCCAAGAAATTAAAAGACTCTCTCTTATTCTACTAGTGGGTAATACGGTAAGCCTTGCATTAAAACACATAAGTAATGACTAGGGGGAAACTATTTCGAACCGACCATATTGGTCCCCGACTGACCTCTCTAAAGAAGCTACAATCCTTCAATAACCCTCTCAAAACACGAGAGCTATTCCACAAATAAGTATAAGTGATCCAAACTCAAATGTATCCAACGACTCTCCATATTCATGCGCTTAACAAATGATGATTTATAATTTCTCCACTATATATATATATATATATATATATATATATATATATATATATATATATATATATATATATATATATATATATATATATATATATATATATATATATATATATAAAATAAAATAAATAATAATTTTATATAATATTAATTTTTATCTCATAATTTACATTTTATAATGTATATAACTTTAGAAGATGAAAAGCAAAGTCTATCATATTATAAAATATTTATGATAATTTTATATAATATTAATAATTAATGCATATTAATTGAGAAAAAAAATAAAGTACAACATAATATAAAATAAATAATAATTTTATACAATATTATATATATTTTTATCATACATTGCATATAGTATTAGGAGGAAAAATTGAAAAGTACTTATGTTAAAATTAATTTTGAATAGTAAGGAGAGTTGGGTTTTCCAACTTGGCCCACTAAAAAATCACAAGTATTAATATTATAACTAGTATTACAAAATGATAACTTCAACTAATAAACAAATATAAAGATATTAATTTTTTTATTATAAAGAGATTAAAATTATACAATCATTTAATTATAATAATTAAATATAAGTAGTTTATAAGCAAAACTTTTTGTCAGAAATACAAATTTAAAGTAAATGACATGGTATCTATGAACATTTCCATTCTCTATCTAAAAGATAGATGGACCATAAAACATTAATTTGAGGCGGTTAAAAGTAAAGTATAATTTATTTTAGAACGAAGATTTATTTTAGTCTCTCATAAATATTAGAGAGCCTAAATTAATTTTTAAGAAAAAAATATCTTAATTTGATCTCTTAAAATTTTTTAGCCATGTTAATCCTCTAATAATGTATATTTTTTTTAAATTGATTCTTTTTTTTTACTTTTCAATCGTGATTGAACCACTCTGTGTATTATTTTTATTTACATATATTTATTATTTTATTTTTAATTATTTTTAAATTTATATAATATTCATTTTCTTTTATATTTATGTTAATTTTAATTAGTTACCAAAGAAAGGTGAAAAAAAATAAAAAATTTGCACCAAGTAAGTGGGCAAGTTGTTCAACCACTAAATCAATGCAATTCTCATTATTAACCTATAAATAACACTAATATTAATATATATTTTTATTTTATTTTTAATTATTAGTAATGTTTAATACATTTTGATCTCTATAATTTTTTTAAATTTAATCTCTTATAAAATTTAATTGGATTATGTTAGTCTCGTATATTCAACCTTATGTTATAGTACAATCACATTGAAATTAGGGAGCCAAAATTGCACATTATCATCACATACATCATAGATGTGCGATCAAATTTAAAATATTACAATACCATCGAATTCCAAAACATTGTACCAACAAATAAAATTTTAAAATTTATAACATCTAGTATCATCAAAATAAAACCAATTAAATAAACAAAGTGTCATAAAATTGCAAAGAATATTGTACCAACAATTACAACTTAAAAACAAAACATTTAATGATGACATCAAATCCAAAAGACAAACTAAATAAAGTAGAAATAAACATTAATTTGATTGTTATTATGTATATCTAAGAGTAGACATGAATCTTAGACTACTAGGTCTAAGTGGTGGAGATTGAGATGAAGGTAGAGTGAAAAATGGAGGTGTTGGTGGTTGAATCGATGAAGTTCTAACTATTGAAAGACATTCAACGAAAGGTGGTGGCGGCGACCTAACTAGAGTAGGTGATGACTTAACATAAGGAGGTGGTGATAACCTCAAAATGCATTAAGTATTGCTAATAGTTAAAATAATAAAATATATTGATATAACTGTTATTTGTAAAAAAATATATTCTAAAAGCCATTGAAATTAAAGAAGAGAATACAAGGGTTATTCTAACCCTTACAAAAAATAGGGATATTCCCAACCAACTCTCTAACCTAAAGCAGTTTCATACAAAAAGCGTGAAAGATGAGTTGGAATAAGGAATCTCCCTGATGCAACTCCACTTCCAGACAAAAAATTTAACGTTCCAACATATATTGTTAACGCTAAAAGGTTCAGATCAAAATATAATGTTGTTTCTATCCTTCTAAATAGCCCACTCAACCGCTAACCAAATGACCCCTTTGATGAAATTTTGATCTTTGATGACGCCTCCTCCATTCCAATCCAACCAAAATTTATTCGCATCCCTATGAAACTCATTTTAATCTCACTCCAAATACCAATGTCCTTCCACACTTCTAAAGAACTACTACAAGAAAAGAAAAAATAAATAAAATCTTCTTCTTACAATCCACATAAACTACATAGAAAATTTTGTACGATTCCCCTCTTCTTCAAAAGAGTTTCCATTGGTAGCCGATTCCACAACAACCTCCAGCTAAAGAGTTTAATTTTTGGAGGTACCCTATTCCTTCACAACCAAGTGAAACCTTTTGCTAATTCCTCTTGCATAGTAACTTCGGAACCGACAATAGTAATGCTGCGATAAGCTTCCGCCACCGAAAAAGTCGTCTGATCCCCTTCAAGCCATTGTATCTTATCCTCCACATCTTCCACTGAACTTACATAATACAACAATAATAACAAGCCATTAATCACATCAACATTTGTTGCATCAACATTCAACTTTACCCCCAAATCACTCAATTCCCAAACCTCATATTTCCAAAATCCCATCTCCTCCACCATTGGTTCTTTCTTAGTGCTAGCATTAAACACATCAAGGAACAACTCTACTAACAAAATTTGATCGATCCACTTTGTTGTCCATAATGGTGTCCTCCTATAGTTACCAAGAACAAACCCACTGAATTTAAAAATTTAAAATCTCTTAGACCATCGATAGTATCACATTTTAGCAAGTCTTTCCACCACATTGAAGATGACCTACTTGAGATAAAACCATTCCTCAACACTAAGTAAAAAATATTGTCATATCTAGCTTTCAAAACTCTCCTCAAAGCCCTTTAAATTCTTTGAGAATTATCCATTTCCATTTATTCAACAAAATAATGTTGAATTCTTTAATGCTTGCAAACTTTTTTTCACTTCATTAAACATATCTTAGAGCAAGTTGTCCACTAACCATTGAGTCTTTGGTTGAGCTCTATGCAATAGAATATAAGATTAATCTCAACCATTAGTTTTAATACTAAGGGTTGATAATTATGGTGGAAATAACATGGATGGAGGTAAATTTTGTTAAACTTAAGTATGATTTTCTTAACATATTAAAGTCTATATAAATTTATTCTTAGGTTTGAATCTGATCTTTTCAAAAGTTTGATTGATCTATTAACCTACTTTAAAAGTTATTTATTTAAATATATGCAAATAAATAATTAAATTTATATTTATATAAATTAAAAAGACTCAAAGGTTATTAATATTAAAAATTTATTTGCAATGACTTATCTAAGTTTATTTAATCTCATAAATTTTATGAAACAAGTTGTTTAGAAAAATTTATTAAAACAATTTATATTGTTAATAAGGTATTTTCATTTTATTTTATTTTTATAAGTTCTTTAATACAATTAAGTTTTATGTATATATTTTAATTTAAAATAAAATATAAATATAATAATAATAAAATTATTTATATCTATTTAAATAAATTATTTTATCATCTCATACCTAGTCTTTTTAACTAAATATATTTATAAAAATACTTAAATCTTTTCTATTTACTTTTTTAATATAATATAAACCTATACAAATTAGACCATAAGCCAATGTTTTTTGGTCTAACCTACCATAATCTAATATAAACCTATAAAAATTAGACTATAAGACAATGTTTTTTGTTCTAACCTATTGCCATGGCATATAGTAATCTCACCCCTTTATATTAAAAGTCATATTTATATAACTTATAATAAATAGTTGAATTTGAAATACACATAATAACATGCGAGTCTCAAATGTTCAATGTATCAATACATTACCCAATAAAATAATAAAACAAGTAACATCTATTTTAAATCACCAACAAAATCTCACAACAACAAAGAACCAAAGCAAGTTATTTATCCAATCTTACAAACTTTGCATTCCATGCACAAACACTTTCTTCAAGGTACTTATACTAAATTAGACAAAACCATGCATTCTAAGTTTTTCCCACACATCCTCAATTCTCCACCAAACTACTACATAAAACAACAACATTAGTTCCCTCACTTATACACCCACAAACCAACAAATAAACCGACCCAAAAAAGTGACAAAACGACATTAGAATGAGATATTCAACCTTCCAAAAAACAATAATAATAAATAATTATAGCAAAATTTATATTTATACATATACATATATATACTAAAAAGCAACGTGGGTCAAACTTTTTAATACCGAATATTAAATAAGATATAATTTAATTTTGTTGTTATTTTGTATTTTCTTCTCCTTCTCTAGAAAAAAAACATAAAACGCCACATACATGTGTTTATTACAAACACAATAAAAACCCTAATATTAACTCCAATAACAAATCTCTAATCACTAAATCAATCTCAACCGTTAAAAATAAGATCCAACGGTTAAAGAGTATAGCTCACTTGTGCTTATCACACTTCCCACTTCTCACACCATCTTCACACTCCCCTCACTGTTTCTGTTTCTCTCCTAACATGAACCAAAACATCATCGATCTTCAAACGTTGTTGTCATCATTCACTTACAACAACATTAATCGAACTCACAATTTCGACCCATTAACATAATCGAAACACCCATCTAATAAAAACACTTTTTTCAGCTTAAGTTCGTAATTCTAAGCTGGGTTGTTAAAAAAAATCGAACTTTGATTGTTAAAGGTGTCATTTTTATTTGGTTCTTTGTTGAAAGATTGTTTTTTTTCATCTGGGTTGTGTTTTTTTTGTGTCTGTTGAACTTTGTTGAGTGAAGTTTTTTGTGTGTGTTTATCTGATGGTAATTGATAATCACCAGAAGATGATGTCTGATGTTGCGATGAGATCGCTGATGAAGAAAGGTGATTACGGTGAAGATGTTGGTGTTTTACGGCGGCAGCAACAAGAGGCGAATTACGGTGAAGATGTAGGTGTTATGAGGCGGCGGCAGCAAGAGGAGAATGAGAGAGAGAATGAGGTTTTAAGGTTGAGAAGTGGGTCTGCGCCGCCTACGGTGGATGGTTCTTCGACTGCGTTTAAGGGTTTGTATGGTGGTTCTCCGGTGAATCATAGAGGTGGAAGAGGTTTGGGGAGTGAGGAGGAGCTTCGTGCTGATCCAGGTTATGCGAATTATTATTACATGAATGCGAATCTGAATCCGAGGCTACCTCCGCCGTTGGTGTCGAAGGAGGATTGGCGGTTTTCACAGCGGAGAATGAATGGTGAAGGGAGGAGGGTGAATGGTGAAGGAGGTGAGAATGTGAATGGAGAAAGATCTGTTTTTTCTATGCAGGCTGGTGGGGTTAATGGGAAGGTGGATGGTGGTGAATGGGGCGGTGATGATGGCTTGATTGGCTTGCCGTCGTCTCTAGGGCTTGGAAGTAGGCAGAGGAGCATTGCTGATGTTTTTTCGGTGAGGGTTTATGCAATTTTATAATATTTGTTTGTATTTGGATTATTTTGGATGTTTTTCTTGTTATATTGCTGTGAGATTAAGAACCTTTTAGCTTAATTTATTATTGGATTTCTCTCCGGTAAGGAGAGTAGATCAGATGGAGAGACGTCGGTCAAACAGTTAGAGGTAGAGGAATCCCAGATATTGCGGAGATTCATGCGGGATGGTGGATCTTTTTGTTTACCATTTATTTTTTTTGTTTTTTAGTTGCATTGCAGCTAAATTCGAAGAATTTGCTGATTGAGTTCAGAGATTCTATCTGTTTGGAATTTTTTGTCGAGAGCGTTACTACGATGAATTATGTTCTTTATTGTATTGTCTTTCGGTTATGTTATGTTGTTTCTAACATTTTCTTGTTTTTCAAAGCAGGACGAAAAGATTGGCGCAGCATCTGCCTCCAAGCACGCTCATCATCTGCCTGGCCGTAATGTGTTTGACGACATGGCTGAAATTAACGAAACCTATTTTGCTAGTCAGCATCAACATTCGGATGATTTGCAATCTGGCGGAAATCATGTTGGTTCGGCATCTCATACTTATGCATCTGCTTTAGGATCCTCTTTGTCAAGGAGCAGCACCCCGGACGCTCAATTCATACCGAGAGTTTCTAGCCCTTCTATTCCGCCTATTGGCGAGGGTAGGTCCAACGCAGCAGATAAAAGAAGTGTCAATCGTCAAAACTCATTTAATGCTGCCTCGTCTAATTTAAATGAGCCCACTGATCTCGCGTCTGCTCTAGCTGGCTTGAATCTCTCTCAAAATGATGTAATAGGCGACGAGAAACGTTCCCCGTCATCAAGGCTCATTGAATTGGATTACACTCGTAATAATGCGAAGCAGTACCAATACTTAAACAAGTCTGATTCTCTACCTTATCTTCGCCATTCTGCAAATAATCCCTATTTGAAAGCGAGTAAAAGCAGTGTCGGTTTCGGACTAGATGTGAATGATTCTACGTATAATGCAAGAGGACCTTCTACACCAACTGTTACTGGAAGAGGTGGTCCATTGCCCGCTCATTATCAGCATGTTGATGATACAAATTTCTCGCATGCCAACTATAACATGGGTGGGTTTGCTGTCAACCCTTCATCACCACCCATGATGGCAAGCCCGCACGGGAATGGAAATCTGCCTCATTTCTTTGAACACGCTGCACCACAGTCTGCATTAGGAATGAATGCCATGGACTCGAGGGGCTTGGGAAGAGGCGCAAATTTAGGACATTTGTTGGCTGCGTCAGAGTTACAGAATGTAAACAGGTTGGGAAATCTTGCTACAGCTAACCCTCATCAGCTTCCCATGTTTGATCCTTTGTATCTTCAGTATCTGAGATCAAGCGAAGTTGCTGCTGCACAAATTGGAGCTCTTAATGAATCGGCAAGAAATAACAACGTACCAGATTTACTTAACCTCCAAAAAGCTTATATCGAGTCATTAATTGCTCAGCAAAAAACCCAATTTTCTTCCCCCTACCTAGGCAAATCAACTAGCATGAACCATAATTCTTATGGAAATCCATCGTATGGTCTTGGCATGTCGTATCCCGGAAGTCCACTGGCTGGTTCCTCCTTCCCTAACTCCATGTATGGACAAGGTAGTCCTATGAGCCATGGTGAGCGAAATGCGCGTTTGTCTGGGATGAGGAATGTGGCAGGTGGTGGTTTAGCAGGAGCTTGGCATTCTGATGCTGTTAGTAATTTGGACGATAACTTTCCACCTTCCTTGCTCGATGAATTCAAAAGCAATAAGACCAAATGTTTCGAACTTTCTGAAATTTCTGGGCATGTTGTTGAGTTCAGGTGCTTAATGCTGGTCATAATACTATGTTTTTCTTCTTGATTTCGAACATTTTATTTAACTTGTTTTCTTTATATTCTTTTACAGTGCTGATCAGTATGGAAGCCGTTTTATCCAACAGAAACTCGAGACAGCTTCAGTGGAAGAGAAAACCATGGTTTTCCATGAAATAATGCCAAACGCACTTACGCTAATGACCGATGTTTTTGGTAATTATGTGATTCAAAAGGTAGTTCTGCTCTTCTGACTTTAAAACTTATATAAAGCAAAATACTTCCGTACCTAACATAGTCTGATTCGTGTTCAGTTTTTTGAGCATGGATCATCTGAACAAATCAGAGAACTGGCTGACCAACTTACTGGTCATGTGCTGACACTAAGTCTTCAAATGTATGGCTGTCGCGTTATCCAAAAGGTCTGTCTGGTCATCAATTTAGCTTCCTTACGATTTTTACCACAATATATCTTTTTGTATACCCTATTATTTACGATTTGCAATATTCTATAGTTTATTGCATTTTCGGTAGGAATAACATGTTATAATCCTAACTTTTACTTTGCAACCCCTGCAATGCTAGCTAGGATCTTGATCTTGACAACAATGTTTAGAATTATGAATTTTATTAATTTTTAGTATTAATGATGACTGTGTGCTTTTTGAGAATTTATTTCTATTGTAAATCATCTGTAATTTGCTACCTTTGGTATCTTGGTCTTTCTGTGATCTGCCAAAAAGTTTAGGTTTGCTGATTCATGTAACTAAGGTTAATTAATATGATTCGTCGCATCATCCCAATATTCCGCAAACTGTTACTAGAACGTTGCTTTCTTGTGAATGAGACACTTCACTTTGATGAGTTGTTGAAATAAAGACCAAGTACTTCCTTTTTGTCTTATTGGGTACGAGTCGCCAGGTATTTTATTTTATTTTGGAGCAAACCGATTCTTTTTCTTTTATTTATTTTCTCATTTTATATGGTTTCTGAAGTGTTTGATATCTGAAGTATTGAAGTGAAAAAAAAAGGGTGGTTTCATTTGATTATATGTTATTCTTCATTTTTTGTGTGAGATTCTGGTATTTTGATGCGTTATATTTACAGTTATTAATCTCTTTTTTTCTGCATTGGCTAGGCTATTGAAGTGGTTAGTTTAGATCAACAGACAAAAATGGTGACGGAGCTGGACGGTCAAATTATGCGCTGCGTGCGTGATCAAAACGGGAACCATGTCATCCAGAAGTGTATTGAATGTGTACCTGAAGAAGAGATCCGGTTTATCGTTTCAACTTTTTACGACCAAGTTGTGACGCTGTCAACTCATCCATATGGCTGTCGCGTTATACAGGTCACACAAATAGATCTTTTCACTTTTATTCGCGTGAATCACGTTTGTTGAATTTATAATAAGAACCGGCAAGAGATTATGATTTTCTAAACTAGTTTTGTTTTGATAAGCAGCGAGTCTTGGAGTACTGCCATGATCCTAAAACTCAACAGATTATGATGGATGAGATTTTGCAGTGTGTCTGCATGCTAGCACAGGATCAATACGGGAATTACGTTGTTCAGGTTTGTTGCATCTTAATTGGTATCGTAAAATCGTTTGTGTTTATGAAACACTTAAATCCATTATGCAATTTTTCAGCATGTGCTGGAGCATGGCAAGCCAGAAGAACGGTCTGCGATAATAAAGGAGTTAACTGGGCAGATAGTACAGATGAGCCAGCAGAAGTTTGCTTCTAATGTGATAGAGAAGTGTCTATGTTTCGGAACAGCCGCTGAGCGTCAAGCCATTGTGAATGAGATGATTGGTTCGACCGATGACAACGAGCCTCTACAGGTTTGTGCATGACATTGAGCCCCTACTTCTTGGTCTTAACTAAAACCACTTTGTGACTTATATTTTGTTTGTGTTTTTGGTGGTTTTAGGTTATGATGAAGGATCAGTTTGCGAACTATGTCGTACAGAAAGTGTTGGAAACTTGTGATGACCAGCAACTTGAGCTGATTCTCAATAGAATTAAGGTTCATCTGAATGCTTTGAAGAAGTATACTTATGGGAAGCACATTGTTGCACGTGTTGAGAAATTGGTTGCTGCTGGAGGTACTTTCAGTCTCGTTAATTTACTTTTCGTTCAACATTAGTGTTCTTGTGTGATTGAAATTTGCACATACTTTTTTTTTTTATTTTCCACAAAAACTTGATTTTCCTCCCTAGACATTCACCTATAGACTCACATTTTTTCACAAAACTTGCATGTTTGTTTGAAGAAAAAATTTATATTCCATTAAACCATTAAGTTTGATAGTTTGAATATTTCAACTTTTTATTCGCAACTTGTATCATGATGTTGAATGATCTATTAGATTGCTAATGTTTTGCAATTGAGGAGGTTAGTTCTCAATATTGTTCTTAGAATTTCGGTTTAGGCATATATCTCAACCTATGGGATCTCATCACACCTCACCGCACTTGGTAAGAGTTCTAATATTGTATTAGAATTAGAATTTGACTTGGCAAAACTCAAGCCTTATAATGACTATAATTTGACGATATCACTAGTTAGTGTGGGACCTCAAAAAATACCCTCACGCTTAAGACTCGACATTAACCCTCGGGGGTTGGCCTGTTGGTGAAGGCTTGGGACCTGAGAGTGTGGTTTTTTCAAGGTCTCAGGTACGAATCCTACAATGTGTTATCAATTCCTGTGTTGGGCCATGCTGAAAGGATCTTCAAGTAAACTCTTAAGCGTACTAACATAAGCACTCCTGACATTAGCATGCGTAAGACTGTTTATGAAAACAGCTTACAAACAAGCAAAAAACATCTTGTGCGACTGTTTTCCGCTTATTTCATCAAATTCTCTAGAATAGCTTATGAAAACAGCTTATAGCTTCAATGTTTCATGATACTAGTACAATGAAAGCTAATGATGATATTTTTGTTGTATCTATCTGCAGAGAGGAGGATTAGTTTTCTGACACTGAATCATCCTGCACAGATGGTATAGAAGGAACTGAAAGTAATGTACAGCTAACTCTGAGGATAGTTTTGTTTGATAATGGCACTGTCTATATTCAAAATAGACAGGTGATGGAAGAAAGTAATAAAATGTTAGTTGTACTTGAAAACTGTACATTGTTGAGGATTATCATTACTATTATTATTATTATTATTATACGTTTAGATTCAGTTTAGCTCAGTCTGAAACATAAGAGAATCAGTTAGTATATGGTTTTCTCTGACTATATCATGTTTATGAGCTAGTTTTAATGTTGTACAGGGAGTTTTTTGTCTGTACAAATTTTACTAGGTTTATCATAGGACAAGTTGTTCCTTGTATTCCGGAATCCGGATGCATACATGTTTTTATGAGCTATTACTTTTTTGACCTTTGTTAATCTTTCTTTTATTTATTATGGTATGTATTAGTAAGTTTAATTTATTTAATGGTAGACTTTCATTGTTTGATATTCAAATGTTTCATCTCAAAGCTTTTTTAATAAAAGCATTTTGATTTTTTAACTTTTTAAAATTATATTATGTTAACAAGCTGTTTTTAAAAAGATAAGTTGATTATATTATCTTATAAAAAGTTTTCAAAAATAAAAACTGTGATTGGTTAATTTATTTTATGCATTCACATGCATAATTCTCCAACATTTACACGCACTTCATAATCTAATAAGTAACTTTATAGAATTTATCAATTTTTACATTTCCCCCCCTACTTTCTTCATTATCATCTTTTAAGAAATTTTATAAAAAAGGAACATGCAAACCAATCTGCTTAAATTAACATTGTGCACAACAAATCTCAAAACTATAGGACACAACAACAATCCAATATTTTGACAAGATGATAAAATTATTTGATCATTATCTAAAGTCTCATCTTCAACTCCTTAACTTAACCTAATAGGAGAATCCTTAGATTAATCAAATGTGTATAAGCATGTTCCATCATCACTTCTGGCTGTTGGGTCGAAGTTTTTGGCATTTCGATCTGTACAACCTTCAGGAACTGGAATATTTACTTGCTGCGCTGCTTTGCCTGCACAAAAATGTAATAACCAAAAAATTTACATCTAATGTAAATGAATACGTTTGCCACTATTATAAACAAAATTTCTCTGATTCTGGTCTTTTGATCTCTGGACCATATATATTGGTTATTCAATGAACCTGACAAAAAAAAATCTTGACTTATAATATTATAATATTGATTGGAGGACGTATACCCTAAAACTACGTCTCGAGATAAAAAGAGATCTAACCGTAAAAAGTTCCACTCTTGATAGCATCCTCATTAGCATCACCAAGAGCAGCTTGACTCAAGTATTTATCTGCTAATTGGACTCTCTTTACATTCTCTTGTTCTTGAACAAGCATGTTACCATACTCCAACAATTTCTCCAAAGTCATTTTTGGTTGATCAAAAGCTGGAGGTCCTTCTTTTGAGTTCACAAGCTTCTTCCCAATGGCTTCTATTCCAACACTAGAAATCCACTTTCTCACTTCATCATCATATACTCTAGCCCTCAATGCACCAAAGAAATCTGCAAAGAATAATAACACATGCCAATTAGTCCTCTCCAGTAACACTGACATTTCTGAACAAAGACGTGTCCAACATCAACACAAATGTGATCACGTTTAAATTATTCATTTTATAAAGTTATTAGTGTCGATGTATCAGACTCGGTCAGTGTTTTGTCTGTCCGTGTCTGTGCCAGTACTTATTTTTCTATTAAGAAACTTACCAATAGATTGACCAGGGAAAGTGTCAACAATCTTAACAACATCCTCTTGAGGAACATTATCATGTCTAAAGATTCCTTTACAAACACCGATTCGATCTTCTCTCGTAGGCGCCCAATAGAATTTCTCCATACGTCCGTCACGAATAAGAGGAGCATACAATGTCGAAAAGTCATTACCAGTAACAATGATAGGAACACGCGGATTCTCTTCTTTGTTATACATACCAGGTAGTTGAACATTTGTTGGGTTATCAGCAATATTCATAAGTGTTGCATTTACCATTTGGTTGTTTACAGTGTACTGCGTTGTTCCTCCTAATCGACCCGCTCCTGCGTCAAGATCGTTTATGAATAGACAACACATTTTCCCTTTTTTTATTATGTCTGCCGCTTCTCGGTATCTCTGTCTTATTAGTTTTGCTGGTTCTCCTGCATTTCCACTTTCAAGCTCTCCAGCACTCATCATGATAGGGCTGCAATAGTGAAATCATAAGTATTTATACAACATGATAATCTGCGCGGTACTTAAATAGGGTCTCAGTTTATTTTGCCACAATTAAACTGTGACTAAGTAATCTATATCAGGTCTCCAAAAACTTAAGACGACTCTGTATAGCGGTTAAGAAGGAGGGTAGTATTTATATGGAAATAACTTACTTGATTCCCATCTTGGCAAAGACTAGCTCAGCTTGGAAAGATTTTCCTTGACCTTTACCTCCCCAGATACCAAGAATCAAAGGAACCTGGATAAATAATGAAAATACTTGAATATGTCTCCATTTATTAGAGTCTTATTGCTATGTCTGCAACCGCGACCGCAATTTAAAACTATGATCTACTTAAATAATATACACATATGTCTAATTACATGCCTTGATGTTAGGCAATGTCATGAAGTTTTTGGTGATGTGAACAACAAGCTTGTCCATAAAAGCAGGAGCAATGTAAAATCCATCCTTCATATTGTCCAAGTTGTACCTGAAATATCACCATGCACACTCACCACCACCTTCATATATATAAAAAAATTTAAAACCATTTTCGCCAACACCGGAAACACACACCAACACTGACACATGTGTCAGTCCATTTCAGACATATCAAAGAAAATGAGAGTAGCTTAAAACTATATGTATCTATGACTTACTGTCTAAGTCCAGTACTAATGTACTCATAAGAACTCATGACTGCATAATGAGTTCCAGAATTATCTGGAGCTTGGAAAACTGAGTCAACCAAACCCTTCCCTCTTGTGATATCTTGTTGATCATCCGAAACATCATAAGCCAAACCTCTCCATCTATCCTTATCAGTTTGCTTGCTCTCATCAATCTCAGCAGCAACAATTTTGAATCTTCCATCAGAAGAAACCTTGGTGTTTGGAGCCTTTGAAATAATAACCTTCTTTAAACTGCTTCCAAAGAAAGATGAACTTGGAAGTGAAGCCACTGCTCCAGAACTATTCAATTTCAACTGCATGCAATATCACAACATTAGCCTATATATCATAACACAAATATACTGACACGGCCACACTAATAATAACTAAGAGTATATAAGAACAAGAATAACTGATAATTAAGAATGTAAAGCAACATACTGGAGTTGTGCTGACTGGTTTAACAGCATATATTGATGTAGCCATGGCTATGTTGTTTTGTTGAGAGAGATAAATGTGTGGTGTTTTGATGCAAGTTACTATATCCAAAGGAATGAATGGATTTTATAATAGTGACTCATTTAAGTATATACAAATTCATATCTTAGATATTATAGCTAAGGATCTTTATGATCCACACATTGAAGATTACATTAATACCACATGGCAATCAGTTATTGGTTGAATGGTCTAAGACAGTTCTAGAGAGGTCTTGATCAAATTTGGATGATATATTTTCCAAGATTATCTATCTGGTTTATTAATGGGTATTTTGTTGTTACTACAATATGAAGCTGGTAGTCCTCATCTTATTATGTTCAAGCTATGATGTTTTTGTTTTATTGGAATTCAAATTTTTAAACATACACTATCTTAAAAATTAATTAAAAATAAAAATGTTGTCTTACTATAAGAAAAATAAAAATAAGAATATATATATATATATATATATATATATATATATATATATATATATATATATGTCCTTAAATTCATTTGAGACTGGACGGATAACCCAAATTCGTCTCTATGTTCAATATGTTTATGTCTTGTCTTTTAAAAGTTATTTTAAGAAATCGGTTAGAGCCAACCTATTGCATTCGGACTATAATTATTACACGATCGTGTAAGATCTTACATACCATTATTTGTATTATGATTTCGAAGTTACAACTTTTCACTTTTTATTACTTAATATGTGAGTGTTATTTGTTATTAAACTTTTGTAATAGTGAGTATGATTTGCAGTTGAACTCTTTGTAATAACAAGTAAAACCATAATTAGACATTTCAACTGCTGTATTCAAGGATATCGGTCCGAACATGCCCTAAGTTTGAAAAGAATTTTTTTCAATTTCAAAAGATCGAGACATGACAAATAAATGAGCATACTAATATCCATTACGGTAAAATTTTTTTTCCGATTTCAAAAAACCGAGACATGATAAATAATGAGGATACTAATATCTACCCATTGATAATTTAAAACATTATATTTTGATAAAATTTCCAAATACTTTAGTGGGGAAGGCCCATGTACCATCTAAAGGCAGAATCCTTAAGAGTGTTTGACAACAACTTGCATTTCAGAGAGTTTGACACTCCTATGATGGTCATCTGCTTGTTGATAGAGGTTACTTGCTTGTAGGAGTAGCTGCGCCCATCAAACTTAACCAAGGATATTGGTTAGAAACCTTCATGGAAAGGGGCTCCCATATTTCATATGAGAGTGACTAGGGATCCAGTAGCTCCACCTCTTATGGGGGATTGGCCTCATGTTGGTGCTATTTGATCTTGCAGACGTCATCTTTAAACGTTCGGTTATGGCGTCGTAGTTCATCTATGGAGGCGTGCATATCTGCCATGACATAAGTATAGCCTGTAGCGCTGGTACCCTTAGGCGTAAGGGATGTACCTCTTTTGTTGACTATGACTGAGAACAACTAGATGTTGGAATTAAGGGTACGACGGGAAGAGTGATGCTAATTAAAAGAGGTGTGATCCATGTTAGTTTAACTGGGTCCCACGGTGGACGCCACTGTATTGGTAAAAAAATACAGGTGTGCGTGTTCCCCCTGCAAGGGCATGGAGATTCCAAGGCCTTAGTAGATGTATAAAATACGTTTTGGCGGTGATAGCTTACTCATGGCGGCAAGAAGCCTGGTACGATGGTATTTGAGGCTATTTAAGGGACCAATTCAGTATTCATGTGAGGTGAAATGGCTTAATGGTGACCGACGCTACTTAATTGCAGGTGGGCGGTTAAGTTAATCGTGTGTTAGAGTTACAAAAAATATGATGCTCTTTTAGGTAGTAGAATTACCTAGAGTCCGTCTTTTTCCCTTAAGGGGTGAGATATTTATAGATGTTCCGTTGAGCCTAGGGTATTTACCCCTTTTCTTGGTCTTAACAACTCCCCTCTTATTAGGGGAGCCTAGGTACCTAATCTAGAATTTTAAAATATAACACTACAATATAGTTCTACCCAATGAAAATTGTTGCATGCATGGTGAAAACTGAAAAACCTTTCTCTTCTCATTTTATTAAGGATCTTGATACTCTATTTTGAGAGGTTCTGCCTTAGTGTTGTGTTGCAGCTCAATTTTTTCGCAAATGATACATTGTGCTACTCCTACTTATGCTTGCCTTCTGGTGCATTTTTTCCAGTATGAAATACTTAAATATTTTAGTGGTGACAATTCTCAAGAATAGGACTAATATCTTAGCCACAATTATAGAGATATATTTATTGTAAATGTCATAGTTTCAAAGTGTGGACTACAATGTTTGTGAGTCAGAGAAATAGAACTCAACTAGTCTGCCTATGTTTCCTAACCAAAAGTCCTTGAAACATTTAATGTTCTATTTCTTGCAAATAAAATCTAGAAATATACTAAATGTTGGTGCCTTCCACAAAATTCTAATTGTTTCAGTTACTTATTTAATGTTTTGAGTTCTTTTTATGGCCTCCAATGTCTCTATTTTTGTCTGTTTTAAAGTTTTAGGTTCCTTAAACAAGATTACAATCTGTATTGCTGTCATTTTAGTGTTCAAAGTTCCTCTGGGTGTATCAAATTTATTCATCTCACTTTCTCTGGTATCAAATTTGTTCAGAGGTTTCTCTAATGTACATAAGTATTTTATTGCATTTGCATGACAAGAGAAGAATGTATGAGACCTAGAGATGCCAAATATTAGATGAGAGGTTTTTGAGTTGATGATGAGGTCTAATAAATTATGCAAGCGTGATTTTGTTAGATGTGAAGCCACATGATGATGGAACAAACATGAAGAAGCTTGAATAAGCAGTTGGATGGGTTATTATGGGTGCATGTATATGCTAATTTTTATCATAGTTTATATTTGCACATTTCAAATTTGTGGATTGGTTTCTTTATGATTTACTTTGTTTGAAGGATTTTGTGCTCTAATTAAAATGAATATTTTAGGAGGGGGTGATTTGGATATACCATACTTTAACTTCTCTTTTATTAATTAATTTTATAGTTACATTAAATTTTTAATTATTTTTTTAATTATTTAATTTAGAGCAAGTTTTAAACCTACCAAATCAGGTTTGAAACAAGCGCAATCAATATTAAAAAACACCAAACATAATTCACAATTGTTTGAAACCGTTGAAATAACTATCTAAAGCTGTTTATTAACAATTGTAAATAGTAAAAACAATTAGAGTAACCGTTTTTCAAATTGTCTAATATCATGCTATTTTGTGATAGAAGAACAACAGTTGCAACCCAACTATTGCGGCAATTCAAATGCCATAACATGCTTTTTTTTTTAAGTGTAAAAATCAGAGTACGCCGAATTTTCTGTTGATTTTAAAATTGATATTATTTTCCGCACGTACAAAATTTTAGGAATTTCTGCATAACTATCTTATAAACAGGCAAAAATGTTTTTTTTTGGTGTTCTTATATGTTTTTAATATGTTAGATAAGTTATAAAAATGATTTCAAAATTTTTTGTACTAAATATTATTTTAAAAACAGCATTAAAAATAGTAGATATATTTATTGAAAAAAGTATGGTGCGTAGATGTTGGGCTATCTCTTGGAAAACACATAAGTTTACTTAGACAATTTATCTTGCTACTCCCAAATTATATATGTCATTTTCAAAAAAAAAAAATTATTTCAAAATTATATTGTTGAAGTTTTCGGTACTTTCAATAAAATTTTTGGTAGATTTTATGAAATTTTTGATATTTTTTTCAATACCAATATGTATTGGAAATTTAAAATATACTGAAATTTCTGATACTAAAAAAGAAGAGTTAAATATATTTTTGTCCTTCTAAATATCTCAAACTTCATTTTTAGTCCTTTTAAAATTTTCCTTTAAAGAATAGTCCTCCTAAAAATTTAAATTTTAACTTTGGGTCCCTCATGCAATTTAGCGACAATTTTAGCAACGGTTTTTACAACTTAGCAAAAATTTTAGCGATGGTTTTTTATTTAGCGACGAAATTAGAGATCATTTTAGCTACGATTTTGTCATGAAGAACCAAAAGTTAAAATTCAAATTTTTAGGAGGATTATTTTTTGAAGGAAAATGTTAGAGGACTTAAAATGAAGTTTGAGATATTTAGAAGGACCAAAAACATACTTAACAAAAAAAAAATTATTATTATTTTTTCAAAAAAATTCAGTATTTTACTGGAAATTTCTAGTACTACTACCCCCCAAGTTTTCAATTTTTTTTTGAAAATTCTAAAATATACCGGAAATTTTGTAAATTTCTGGTACGACCCCCAAATTTCCGGTTTTTTTAATGAAAATTTTGAAATATACTGAAATTAAGATATGGAATTCGATATTTCCGATGTAGGATTCGAAACTTTTAGTATTTGACTGGAATTTTTGGCACACCTCCCAAATTTCTAATAAACACAAATTTTTAAAAAAATTAATAATTCTTTTCCAAGGGTATAATGATAAAATCATACTATTGGAGATGTGGCAGGTATAATTTAGGGGATGACAAGATAAATTCTCATTTATTATGATGATTTAGTTGTATTGTTGTCTTGTGTCTTTTGTGAGGATTTTGGATTGCTGGATCTAGAGCTGTCAAAATGGGGCAAAGTCTATGGGGCGGTCCATCGGGCCCAAAAAATATTAGGGTCTGAGTCTTATTTTTCGAGCCCATTAACTTTCGGGCTTTTTTAGCCCGGTTCTAAAAAGTCCTAAAAAATATGGGCTAGCCCATCTGGGCTATGGGTAGCCCACCGGCCCGAAAAAATATATTTTTAAAAATATTATTAGAATTTATCTTTTTCAAATTATAATTGTTATAAAATTTATAACAATTTATTGTTATAATTGTTATAACATTATAATTGTCATGAATATTTATAACTTAAAATTGGTTGGAACAAGTTATTTATTTTTGTGTACTACATTGAATGATTTGTGATGTATTTTGGATAGTTTGAATTAAGCTAATGTGTTGTTTTATATTTTAATTGTTAACTTATATGAATTATTTAGGAATCTTAATTTTGGATAAGAAATTTAATATATATACAAGTATTATTGCATGCAATTGTATGATTACTTATAAAAATAAGTAGAAAATTTTAATTTTAAAAAAAATGGGCCCATTTAGGACCTATGCCCATTTAGGGTCGGTAGCTCGCAGTCCAGACAAGGCTGAGTCTGGGTAGTAAAAATCGAACCCATTTAAATATAAGCTTTTTGGACCCGATCATGAAAAGCTCAAGACCCACATGGATCAGCATGTTTAGGACCGGGTAGCCCATTTTGACAGCTCTAACTGAATCCATTGGGATCACATGGTATGTAACTGAATTTTGGTCTTGAATATTATTTTTTAAAAAAGGTATTATTTTTAATACGAGTTTTTAATAAATAATACTTTAAAACCAATATTATAAATAGGTAGATATATTTATTTTAAAAGAATAGTATTAAAAATAGAAAATATATATATTTTAAAAATAGTATAAAAAATATAATTAAAACAAGAATATTCCAAAAATTAAAATGAAATAGTATAAAAATAAATTATTTAGTGTTGTAATATAATTTGGTAAAAAATAATATATTTTAATATTATTATTAGAAAGTATATTATAGGGAAAAATATTTTAGAGAAAAGATATATTACTTTATTTAGAGAAATTATATAATTTTGAAAACGTATATATTTTTGTATTATTTTGAGTATATGAAAAGTATATAATTTTTAATAATGTATACATTTATAATTTATAGAAAATATATAATTTTTAATATGGTTAATAAGAAGAAATACATTTATAAGTATATATATATATATATATATATATATATATATATATATATATATATATATATATATATATATATATATATATATATATATAGCTAAGTATATGATCTTATCGATAAAGATTTAAAAATTTGTTGATAGACCACTCTCCTTTTTATTTAATAAATTTAAGAATGAACAATGTTCTACATGTGTAGTATGGAATATTATCATTACTATTGATGTATTAATGTTTCTTGAAAGACATGGGCTTAACCCACATTTTATGGAAGGAGTTGTCGGGTTTCTAACATGATTTTTTTTCAAGAATGTTGTCGAAGCGAAGGAGAGAGATGTTTGTGTTTAAAGTGTGTTTTCTAACATAGTGAAGTGAAACTTCAGTTGGACAGAGTAGGTTTTAGGCCAAATTAATGGGTTTGGACATCTAATTGATAAAAACTGCAAAAGATGAATAGAGAGGCTTCTACCTATCAAACACATATATTGGATCAGAGATAAATATTGATGCTTCAAGGAGTCAATCACAAATGCAATACCGTGAACAATTTAATCTAGTAGATGATATGCTTAGTGACACATTTGGGGCGAATGTAACTTATGATGAACTTTAAGACTTTGATGTGGAAGAGCTCTCGAATGACAAAGTGCAAAAGTTTTATCAGTTGTTCAAATAAATAAATATACCATTGTTTAAGAGGTCTTCTAAATCTAGGCTATCAATGTGTACGAGGTTCTTGACTGAAAAGTAAAGTTGAAATTTTTCTGATCTGTGTTTGAAATTCTTTGCGAAAATGAAGTTGGACGCGACTCTTGTGAAAGAAAAAACTTAGAGTTGAAACTTCAACCAAATGAAAAGTTATTAAAATCCAAGACTTATTACACTCTTATTCCCGAAGAAGAAAAAGTTCTCTATAGGTAGTTAAATGAGTTGAGATTCCCAAAGATTATTCTATTAACCTGGCAAAATATGCTGATGCTAAAATTGGGAAGTCGCATGAAATGAAAAGTCATGAAAACTAATATGAATTTCCAACTTTTTTTTTTTTTACCAATATGATTTCAATTAATAACTAAAGATATTTTGCATTCTTGAAGTTCATATGTACTTTCAGACAAATTTGTGGTAAGAAAACATCATAAGTTTTATCCTATAAATTGCATTCATGAGAATTTTTCTATAAATTTACTTTCAGAATTAGTAATAATGTTTTAACCATTTAAATATTGGATACATTTCATATTTCTTTTAGATGAACTTAGCATATTTTTCTTGGTGATTTTATTAGGACCGATCCATGCTTATACATTTTAACGATGTTCAAGTAATAATGTAGTCAAAACATGGACGATGATTGATGCAAGATAGAGAAAGACAATTTCATCGTTAAACTCTAAAGCTAAAAGTTTTTCATCCACCAACTCATAATTACTATCCTTTTTCATGCATGTCCATAAGTTAAAAGACAAAAAAGATAACAGTTTTGAAATGACAGAAACCATAAAGTTATATGTATTTGTAAATAGCATTGTCTCCAAGTTGAGCATTTCCAAGTTATATGGACATGAACTTTTCCTAGCATTACAAATTTAAAACAATCAAAACAAGAACTACAAGGGTTAGTCTAACACATCTAAGATCATACTAATTTAAGTGGCCAACAGCTAAACTTGAATTATGGTGTAATCATAATATCTTTAATAAGTACATACATATCTATATAGCAAGTGGATATTATATTAGGCTAGTTAAAGTACCATTAACAATATCAAGACAAATTGCCGCAATGAGTCATGAACTCTATGCTAAGAAATTAGATTAGGCAAAACATGCATGGTAACTCTAAGCTTATAAATATTGGGAAATAACACAACTCAAGAATAAAAAATATAAATTAAACACAACAAACAATATAACAATATAACGTGAAAATTTTAAAATTGGAGAAAAATCACGACCGTTGTCTAAATTGACAATCAGAAAATTATTATTATGTGAAAATTTAATAACACCTAGACTTCTCTACTCTCACCTCAATTCCCTAGTACACCCACACTCTTACAAAACAAATATTTAAACTAAAAGTCAAATATAAGCTTAAAGTGTTATTGACTGGTATATCTAAGAACAAAGAACTTTGGTCCAATATATAGCCTTGGTCTCCCCCTTGCTTCACCACACTAAGCAATGTGAGACTTCTCAAAAAGCTACTTTTTAACCTCCTTCTTTATTAAAGAAATTAGACTTACAATCAACCCCAACAATCTCCACCTTGATTGTAATGATCGTCAATCTTCATTGTCTACATCGACAATCATAATTTTCATTGTCTATACCGACAAATCAAATTATCATACTCCACCATAAAGAGCATACTACACTTGAAACTAAATCATCCCAAGAATTTTCTTTACGTCGAAACCTTGTTGAAAGATTACGGTGCAACTCCCATGTTGGCTTTTAGGAAGTTCTTCAGCCGTCAACACATCTCACCACACACCTTGCATCAATGTCAACCAATACGTGTGTGTTGTTCTGAATCCGCTAGCAATGACTTGTCCTTTTACATGGTATAGTAGAAATACCATAAGGACATACCCGGTCTTATAGAAAAGATCACCATCATCTCCCAAAACAAGGGAGACGTTGCTAGCATTTGCCTCAGAGTCTTTTTCAGATACTGCTCCACCTGGACAATTTCTCTTTAAATGCTCAAACTTTCTACACTTCCAACACACCATATTATTTGCATGAATCTTCTTCTCATTAGTCCCACTTCTTGTTAGAAATTTTGAGCTTGATGAAGTACTTTCATCATTTTTCATCCTCCTTTCTTCAGAAATAATTTTAGTTGCAACTTCTTCAAAACTCAACTTTTCTTTCTCGTACATCAAAACAGGTTTGAAATTAACATAAGAAGGTGGAAGGGACAAAATGAGAATTTTTTTTAGAATAACCAAATTTAAAAAAAAAATACAAAAACAACCAACTTTTGAAAAATTTTACGCAAATAACCAACTTTCAGGACAAAATTACACATAGGAGCCATTTGAGATGGCTCCTCCTCTTAAAGTTAACACATAGGCGTCATCCCACATGGCTCCTACTCATCAATAAGCCATGCAGGATGACGCCTCCTCCTTGTGGTTTACATGTAGGAGCCATCTGAGATGGCTCTTACATGTATTTTTTTTTTATAAATACACACTCATCCCTCCTTCATTTTTCACATTTTTTTCAACTTCTCATCTCATATTCTCTCTTATATTATCTCTCATATTGTAGGATGTGGAAAAATCGTGCAGACAATATCTTACAATGTCCCGTTTACGAAGATGACGAGATTATGCAACACTCTCGTCAATACATTGCTTGGTACGAGTCAGTCACAAATCCAGAAATGCATGTTTCTCAACCCCGCTATTTGGTCGACCCTCGCACCCAGTGGGGGAAACCTCCAGAGTCACAACAACAACGAAGACAACGCTATCGCCAACAGCAACCTCAACAACAATACCAACAACAACCCCAACACTACCACCACCAACAACAACCACCCCAACACTACCAACAACCACCCCAACAACACTACCAACAACCTTCAACTTCCCGCCAGTCAACCCGACGACACAGAACCACCAACACTCAATCCCAACCCCAACCCCAACTACAACCTCATCACCCACCCACCCAATACTCACATATGCCACACACCCAATTTTAATACACCGAACAAAGAGCATATGTCCAACCCCCTATATGGGTCCATCAACATCTCACCTCATCCCAGACCCTGGCTTCCCTGAGGAATATTACCCAACCAACCCAATATTCCACCAACCATCGTCGTACCAAACCCCCCACCATTCATATGGGTACGAGACTCCTAACACCCAATTTCCTTTTTACCCCACTCATTCACAATCCACATATACGGATGAGGACTACTATAGTCCCCAAATGGAACCTAATCCCCAACCACAACGACCAAGCTATGAGAACATGGGGACACGTTTATACGAAATCGGTGCAACAAGCAATGTAAATCTTGAGGCATTCATGAATCCTGATTTCATTCACTACGAGCAGCCATCAACCCATGATCAGGTCCCATCGATCCAACAACAGTCGGATCCAGAACCTCGCATCAGACGAGTTAGGAGAGGATGCGCATGTGGAACCGGTGGTCATCTACGAGTCTCGGGTCGCCGGGAATAAACTTATGTAATCGCTTTTCCTTGTAATGAAAATTTATAATACAAGATTTATTTCACAACATTGTCATGCACTTTAATTTAAATTGAAAAAAAAATTATTTATTTTTAAAAAAAATACACCTAGGCGCCATCTCAGATGGCTTTTCCGATGTGTTTTACACATAGGAGCCATCTGAGATGGCTTTTAGGGCAAAATTTTAAGAGGAGGCGCCATCCTGGTTGGATCCTGCTTGTAAAAATCAATGCAGGAGTCATCTCAGATGGCTCCTGTTTGTATTTTACACCTGAAAGTTGGTTATTTGCGTAAATTTTTTCAAAAGTTGGTTATTTTTGTATATTTTTTTTTAAAACTTGGTTATTCCAAAAAAAAAAAAAATCACTAAATGAGACTTAACGCTTTTTCTTCATCATCAATATCAACTTTAATAGATTCAAGCTGAGAAACAATATTATTTAAAGTACTAAGATGATCAGAGGATTTCGTACCCTCATCCATGCAGAAAGTGTGGAATTGTTTTTTTATCAACAAACGATTTGAGATGTCCTTTGCCTGATATAACCCTTAGAGCCTTTCCCAGAGTTCCTTGGCTGATGACAAATTCTTCACATTCACAAGAACATTTTTTGCCAAACACAAACGAATAACACTTGGAGCTCTCAAATCTAGTTCCTCCCACTTGCCAGCCTCCATGTTGGAAGTGTTTTCTTTTAGCGCCTTGTGTAATCTTGATTGTATCAACACATCCTTGACTTGTACTTTCCACAAGCCAAAGTTGATTCTTCCATCAAACTTCTCTATGTCGAACTTCATAGCACTTGAATAAGACATAGAAGTTGCGCGCATACTGCAAACCGTTCACCAGGTAGGTTCCCAGGAAAGAAAGGTGGGTCACAATGGACACGATTAAATACAAAGTCTTTCCTTAGCCAAAACCTCCCCAAACAACACTTTCACAATACCACACCTTCTTCAGCACCTTCACAATATCACAATTATTTTCTTATGTAGAAGACCAGACAATGTTGCAACCACAGAGAATACTAAGAATTGTGATATCTCATCGAGCCGAAGCTCTGATACCACTATTGGGAAATAACACAACTGAAGAATAAAAAAAACTAAACACAACTAACAACACAACAATATAACGTGGAAACTCCAAAACCGGAGAAAAACCACGACCGTTGTCTAAATCGACAACCAGAGAATTATTACTATGTGAAAATTTTATAACACATAGACTTATCTACTCTCACCTCAATTCTCTAGTACACCCACACTCTTACAAAGCAAATATTTAAACTAAAAGTAAATATAAGATTAAAGTGCTATTGACTGGTGTATCTAAGAACAAAGAACTTAGGTCCAATATATAGTCTTGGTCTTCCCCTTGCTTCACCACACTAAGTAATGTGGGACTTCTCAAAAAGCTACTTTTTAACCTCCTTCTTTATTAAAGAAATTAGGGTTACAATCAACCCCAATAATAAACTGATTATACTATAATAACTATTTTCAGTCCCCAACAAATGATGTTTGGTTATGCAATAACTAAAATTCTAATGTCCCTTTTAAAAAAAAGGACATCCATTAGCTTTTAAAGTATTCTTTACTTCTCTGAGGGCCTAAACCTTTAAGGTATAACAATTTCTAGTTGATGGATGCTAATTTTGAGAGGTTGATCTTTGAGTCCTAGTGATTGGACATTCGTGAGGGTTGGATGTTGTACAATATGAAAGATAAGTTGAGTGCTCTTAAAGAGAATCTTAAGGATTTGAATAAGAAAATATTTGATAATTTGGATTATAAGATTTAGGTTAGTCTAAACAAGCTTTTGAGTTAGGATTTGAGAGCGGGGTATGCGCCTCTTCTCCAAGAGGAGTTAGTCATTGGGTATCAAGTTTGTCAAGAGTTGTGGGATCTCATCCGGTGTCGTGACTCATAGATTTTCCAAAGATTTAAATTGGTTTAGTTGAAGGAAGGGGTGTCAATACTCGGTTCTTTCAAAATTTTGTTAATAAGAGGAAAAAAGAGGGAAATTGTGGTCATGTGGGTTAAATGAGAGGAAGTGTGCAAAACTTTAGGCCATGTTTGAAAGTTTGGAGAAGAAATGAGAAAATGTAATAATTGAAGGAAAATAATATAAGGATTTTGGTTGAGAGTGTTTTGGAGGGTTTTATTTTTAGTTATAACACAAAATCCCCCTAATTCGGGAAACTAAAAAATTGTTTTGGAGGTGGGCTCTGGAGGGTTTTTAGGGGCTTAGGCAAACTTTTCAAATATAATTTATGTTGTTATAGTATTCCATAAATTTAAAATAAGTACTTATAAGTTATAATCACTCTATCATTCTAGACAAAAAATTCAAAAAATGTCAAATTTCTCAATATTTTTTAAAACATCATTTTTCGAGACCTTCCCTCCCATCCCCTCCAAACTCCCAACAAAGCCTAAATGACATGTGGATTAGGGGTGAAAGATCTTAGACTTGTTAATATTTTCTTGTTAGGTAAGTATAGATGTATGATTCTTTTGGATTTGTCTTAGAGAGACATTAGCAAGGAAAGTATGAACCTCATGGATTTGGACCCCCTTTAGGAGGTAGGGAACTTCGTCTTAGGAGAATGTCTCATTGCTGGATAAATGTTTCTCTTGTTGGGTCTCCACCTGATTAGGAGGTTGGATGGTTTGCCTATTATTACACAAGGAAGGATGAGGATGGATGGAAGACTAGGTTCTGGAAGGACGCCTGGGTGGCAACTACCCCTCAATGTGTTTCTTTTGAGAGGTTTGAGGATGTGTTTTCTTCCAAACTTCTGTTTCTATAAACCCTGCAATTACGTGAAAAAACTATTTTTTCACAATTGTCAGAAAATCAATATTTTTCCTAGAGTGATTAGGAAATCTATTTTTCCCCAAAAATCAAAACGCTTGGAAAACTTGAAAATATTCCCAGGGGGTGGGGCTGCAGCAGAGCCGGGGTGATCACAAAATTGCATTTTGGGAACCGCGTAGGCGAAAAACACCCGCGATGAAGGGCGCTGGAGATCGAAAATGAAACACACCTGGCCGCATACGACTTTAGTGTACGATGACAACGGTTTGGCTGGGCCAAGCAACAGCGGGTCTGAGCAGTTTGGGGGCATTTTTGGCAATTTTGAGTCCAGGGGTTTCTCACTAATTTTTATGCAAATTTTGACATTAGTGACTTGTCGAGTTACCTTTGGGTAAATATCGAGTTAAACTTCCATCCCTTTAGAACCTTTCAAAGTAATTTTGGGTGTGTTAGAGTTTGGTAACTATAAGTGGTGAAAGTAACTATTTTGCTGTGATTAGCAGTCTAGTGGAACTATAATGGTGGTCTGAACAATTGCAAATGCTTGATTCATATATGGAACCTTTTTGGTGAGTAATGTGAAAGTGACTTTTGGTGATTGTTGAATTGCATGCTTATCTGTCTACATTATCATGCATGCATTTATTTTGGAGATATATAGGATTTCGGTCCAGTGATGGCCTCAGATTCGTTTGGTGGAATCTTTGGTTTGGGTGAGGGACTAGAGGTGATTCTCATAATCGTTGGTGGAATAGTTGGTTCATTGAGGGACCAAAGACCGAGAATAAATCAGTAACATACATCTGATACCCAAAACCCGATACAATTTGCATATAGATGGAGGAGTTGATTCATTTAGCATTGCATATAATATGGATTGGAATTATAATTGTGATTATGATTGTACTTTAGTGATAACGATATATCAATATTTATTTTATTTATCACTTTGTTGTTAATTTTCACCATTAATATTGAAAGATGTATTCTCACCTCTTTCTTTTGTTTGTTGGAAGCCATTGTGAAATTTTATACAGATAATCACTAGGAGTGATACCTTGTGAGTTTGGTAGATGGCTTCGTGGCTCTCTTCATATTTATTTATTTTTCGTTTAGTTTGGGACATTGCTCTGATTTTGTAACAACGGAAAATGAGACGTTCATGTTTTTATTGTGTTGTGGTTGTATATTTATTGCCCTCGACTATCCTTGACTAATGTTTTCGAAGTTATGTTACATTTTGGTTTCTTTATTGCGAGTTAGTTGATTTTGCATGAATAAGGTATGTATGTTTTGACGGAGTAACATCGTATGTGTATCTTTTAAAAATAATATTTGGGGTTTATGGTGTAACAATTTCCACAACCACGGACCTTGGAGTTGTTAGTCTTTAAGTTCTAAAAAATCTAAGCTCGATACCTTAGTTTTAATCGGGCTAACCAAAAACCTATGAAATTTTAACAGGGATGGGTTCGAACCTATAAAGCTTTTAATATCGGGATGAGCTTCAACATAACTTGGTTTTAACTGGGCTAACCAATAACCTAGAAAGATTTTAACACTAACTAATCTTCAACTAAACTTAGGAGTGATCACACAATCCCCAATGTAATATTTTTATATGATGTGCTTATAACCAAAATAAATCCATAAATGAACAGTATTCAACCAAGGTGTATACAAAAGATTCCCTTGGTGAATTTTACAATTCTACCATTTCCAGAATTACAAATATATCCTCATTCACAAAGGAACTTTTCAAATACATTTGGCTAAAACATTTAGTGAGAGAAATTTAAATAAAAATTTATAGAGAGAGAGAGAGAGAGATAGTGAGAGATGAAAGTGTTAAAACACAATTTTCTAGAGGGTTTGGAATGAGAAAATGAGCCTTTATCTATAGGCTTGAGGTTTTCTAAAAAAGGAATATGCAACCAATCCAGTTTACCATTATCTGACCGCTTATAACATATTAATGATCGATTAGATAATGCAAATATACGTTTGTAAGTTCTTAAAATAGAAGTTTAAGATATCTAATCATTGCACAAAATCAAGGCGCATTCAAACTAGCTTGAGCCTTAAGTTTGTGCATTTCTAATCGATTAGGCATATGCTCTAATCAATTTGAAAAGTCAAAATTTTGCACTTGGCAACTTTGAATGCTCCCAATTCATCTGATACAACTTCTAGATGTTTTTTTAAAGTATTTTCTTTTGGTAAATCATTTTTAAAAAGTGTCTCTATGTGTGTGTTTTAGCCTCTTGCTTTTACGAAAAACCATTTTCTTCACATACGTTCACCTACTTACTAAATCAGGAGATTACTCATTTTCTACAAGCCATTGCCAGATACTGATATTTATGTTGACACTGCTTGAGATCTCTTGATATGATGCTTTAGATTATTCTATTTAATTTTCACTCATTGGATTGTCAAGTTCATCAAACCATAATATTTAGGTTTGAATCTTTAACCTCTTAGTCGTTCATACTTAACTTATCATAATTACGTTGTCATCAAATTAGTTGTCATCGTCATAGTTTTCATCATCAAAAGCATATGTTTTTTTTTCCGAAGTGTATTGACTGTAAAACAAGGTTCCACAAACTATAAGAGTGTTTACGTGTTGGGTTGGGTAAACTCGTGAATGAGTGGATTCAAATAATTTATGGAGTGGTTTAGTTTGAGTCAACGGATTTGCATGTAGACCCTCGCCCATGAACACCCCTAGTCAATTATGCTTATGTCATTATTTTGGCTTCGTCTAGGGTTAGTGAAGGTAAATCGGCGAGGGTAGTGTTATGGTTGTCTAGGATTTGAAAGAGTTGAGTGCCTTCAAAAGTTGTGGTGTTCACTTGTTAGTTGATTCAAAATAGGTTGTCGGTTAAGAATAATCTTCCAAGGTTTTAAATTATGTCGGAGTCTAGTAAAAAGGAGTATGTTGTATGCACTAGAAATTTAGAGTCGACATATCATAATTCTTTTATGTGATGTTGCTTCTGCCATCCGGTATAGAATTTTTAACTCGGTAAAGTGGTCAGAGCCTCGTCCACATTTGATTATAGGGGGTTAATTCAAGGTTTTAGTCATGGGAAATAGATGTATTTAGGATTGATCTCGATTGAAATTTTCTATTCTGAACTATTAGAAAAATGTGAAATAAAATTATTTTTCGTTGGAAAAGCTTATTCGTTAATAATTAGTTTGATTTGGAAGTGAGTTCATGCTCATGCTCTAGATTTTGACATTTCTATTGTTGACAAGGAGTATTTCCCGCTTAAGTAGATGGACAATTACGGGTGTGTCAGGTTACCAACTGCCTTTCTTCCTGCTTGTTCTCTCTATGTTTGTTTTCCTGAGAATTCAAGATAGTCTTTTTAGGTTGTTGGGTTGGCGTTTGTTCCTCTTAGGTGACAATTTTTGTGGGTTTGAATCTCTGTTTGGTTTTCGTCTTGGTCTATAACCAGGATTGGTTAAGGATTTTATTGCATATTTCTAGAGCTCTTAATTAAATTGGTATATTTTACAACTTCTTTTTTATGTTACTTTTGTATATTCTATAACATTTATTTTCACTTAATATATGGTTAATCATTTTCTATTAAAAACAAACATACAACACAAAAAGTGTTTTAGTGTTGAAATTAACTCAAAAGAGTGTTACGTATCATTCCAAAAAAATGTAAGTAGCCAACTAATAAACATAGAAACACCAACGACACAATTCAGTAAATTTTTGTACAAAGTGCGAAACTAAATTGCTAAAATAACAGTGAGAACGATTGCCAACATCAAAACTGGAGATGAGCCTAGAAAAATCAAACTTTCACAATCGGAGAATGAATTCAATCACCAACACAGAAGCAGGTCCACTAACTAACAACTCTTGCACGATCAACGACAAGCAATAACAGTCATTTCGGAAAAAATAGTCGCAGTGGCCGTGTTCGAAAGATTCAAGGAGGAATGAGCAAGCAAAATCTTAGTGCAATTCGATAAAAAATATTCAAACAATTCAATGATATTGATTCGAATAAAACTGATGCGGACTCTCATCAAAAGATGATGCAAGAATTAAGTATTATGCTAAAATGTGTACTATTTTGATTACTTCTTTTGTGCTTTGTGAAACTACTATGAATATTTTTTGTAATGCATTTTTGTAATTTTTGTATTTAACATATTCAATACTATTCACACATGATAGTCACATGAGGGAAATAACTATACAAATTAAAGACCTTTTTGATGCACAAAAGAGGAAAGCTTTCCCTATTTGACAATGACAATGTAGGCCACAAAAGAGACCAAAAAAAGAACTTTATTGCAAAATGAATTGATAATGAGCTTTGCAAACAGCAAAAAGAATTGACCCCTCAGGTGATGGCTATAAAGTGATAGATTCTCAAACTCACGATAGGCATAAAATATAATTCTATTATTAGAAAACTGAAAATGACAGGGTTTGGCTCATCATGTGGAGCATGCAAGTTCCTAAGGAGAAAGTGTGCTAGTGATTGTGTTTTTGCTCCTTACTTCTCTTATGAACAAGCTTCAACCCATTTTTCAGCTGTGCATAAGGTTTATGGTGCTAGTAATGTTTCTAAACTATTGTCACATCTTCCTATGCAGAATAGAAGTGATGCTGCCATCACTATATCTTATGAAGCCTTGGCTCGCATGCAAGATCCTATTTATGGTTGTGTTGCTCATATCTATGCATTGCAACATCAGGTTAATTTCTATGTTCTGACTATGATTTTAAATTGTCGTTGCTTTTATATTTTTGAACTTTTATATTGCACGAAAATACAACCGAGTGCACTTGCGAACAACGATGCTACAAACCAATGTTACAAATAGTTGTTGCATGGTGGATAATTGATATTTTGAAAAATTATAGTTGGATGTAGCTGATGCAACTTCAATATAATCATTATCATAGACATATTAAATTTTTATGTAAATTTTCAATGTGACATATTAGTGAAGACCGATCTAAGAGTGTGTTCGTAATATTTTCATATTTGGTACAAATAATTTTTATGTTTAGCTAATTAGTTGAATGAGAAATTTTTAGACTTCAGTTGAGAAACACAAATAGACGGTAAGATTGATCTTCCATATTAGTCGATTCTAGTACCAGATATCAATTTTTTTTTAAAAAAAAAATCTTATACTATAATTTGTTTTCATACAAATATTTAAATTTGATATGTATACTTGTGTAGGTTGCAAGTTTACAAGAGGAGATAGATATTCTTGGAAGTCTAATGGAAACTTCTAATATTAGTCTTGTGGATTGTGGCAATGTTCAAGCACCAACTTCTAATATTAGTCTTGTGGATTGTGGCAATGTTCAAGCACCAATGAACTCAAACAATGGAACACAATATTACCCTAACCAATTGGCTAATTATCTTTCACAAGAAGGTTCCACAACATGTCAAAGTTTTGAATCATACATGAATATGGAAATTCCTATTGCACATGGAATGGATGAGCCTTTATATGGTGATTCCAACTCCAATGCATTAGAGAAGTTTCTATCAGGAATTGATCAAGAGGGTTTCCTGAACCACCCTTGGTTCAAGCATAATGCAGACATGTAGTCTGCAGAACTAGTAGCTAGAATTATTAATTAATTAATTAAGTAGTTACTAGACTATAGTGCTTAATTATTTTACTTAAGTGCTTATCCTTACTTTGTATAATGATTGCATGCAATGAAACTTTTGTGATGTGTGTTTTAAATTACAATCATAAATCATGTAACATGTGTTACATTAATGGCACTACCACAATATTTTTTTTATTGCAAAAAATGCTTTACAAAAATCCAGTTACTTGAATCAAACACGTTCTTATATTATATAATGTGTTTTGTTTAAATATAAAATATTTACTTTGATAGTTAGGGATGATATTGAATAGCGTTTAGACAGATATAATAATTATTCATTTGGAAAAAAATTGTATTCGAGTTTATATTCGCGGGAGCACCAACTTTTATATTCATATCCTATAAGTATTTAAATAGTCAGTATTTATTATTCAGAACTCTAGTAAATATAAAATAGATAAATTAAAAAATATTTAAACTTTAAAGACATTAATAAAAAGTTTTAAAAAAAATATTATTGTTGATATAAAATAATCGAATTCATAATTAAAAGTGGTTGACATATAAATTTATTTAAAAATATAAATTAAAATATATAAATATATATAGAGTGAATATGAAGTGGCTGAATAATGAATCCATATCATATCAATTTAGACAATATAATTTTATAAAATTATCCATATTAATTGTTGACGTATACTAGTGCAAAGTGAAATAAATAATAAATTAAAAATATTAATTACATGATATAAAATTGAAAGATAAAATTAAGAGTTATATTGGAAATTAAATAAAATATTTATTTTGAGATCATTTTTTTATAAATATAACACTTATTTTAAAATGAAAAAATTAATAATTAAATATTACTTTCCATTTTACACTAAAAGTAACTTTTATCTAATTTTTTAAATTGGGTAAATAAGAATTCATCTATTATAAATTTATAAAAATGAAAGTACCATTAATTTACCACAACACCCTATTTGAAAAATTAAAATTTGGTCTATTTATAAGGGTATTTAACATTGAAAATTGCTTGCACCACATTGATTTGGAGCTGATGTGTCACTCTCACATTTTTTTCCCATTTTATTAATTTTTTATTTTATCCACTAAACCAAATCATGTTGTTAACTTATTAAACCTAATTGCAACGTAATTACAATGCAAGCAATGGAAAATTCTGGGAAGCCAACCGTTCTTCTCTTCCCCATGCTCCATCATTATCCGTTCTTCTCTTCCCCATGCTCCATCATTATCTTTCTCTAAATCCAGTTTCAAATTGCAATGGAAAGCCAAACATTCTTCTCTCTTTCTTCAATGCGTCCCCACCGTCTACTTCCCTATAATCTCAAACCTTGCATCAAACCTAATCCTAAATTGCTTCACACATCCCTGTCTGATTTGTTATAAAACGCAGATGGACGGAACAAACCCTCTAACGCAGAACAACGATATGTTTTATAAGTAAGAGATTTGAGAAAGGTTGAGATTTGTAATTTTTCGTTTTTATCCCAATTTCTGATTTTTGTACTTTTCTGTTTTCAGTAATTCGTGAATAGGTGTTGATGCAGGTTTATGGTGAACTATTATGGCTTAATGTCTAACTACTTCTATTTGGATTGTTTTGGATTGTTTTGGATCCAGTTAATTGGTTTTTGTTTTTTATCTAATCAGAATAATTAGATAAATGTTTATTGGCATGTTTGTTGGCATTTTGCATAACCATAGAATTAAGTGTTTTTCATAAAATTAAGTGTTTTTCATTTTGATGCTAAGTTCAGCTTAATTTTAACAATGTATACGTTTCTTTTTTTTTCTTCTTATTTTCTGCTATAGCCTGTTAGGCTTGGCATATCAATTGTAGTCATGTGAAGAAAAGGTAGAGATTGTAGTCATGTGAAGAAAAGGTAGAGATAGTTGAGGATGAGATTGCAGAGTGAAGAAAAGGTAGAGATAGTTGAGGATGAGATTGCAAAATAAATGAACAACTTGATAAAGTACTTGTGTATTATTCTTTAATGTAAAAAAGTTAAAGTTCCCTGCTAAAGGACTTGATAAAACAACTTGATAAAGTAAAAAAGTTAAAGTTCCCTGCTAAAGGACTTGATAAAACAACTTGATAAAGTACTTGTGTATTGTTCTTTAATGTAAAAAAGTTAAAGTTCCCTGCTAAAGGACTTGATAAAACAACTTGATAAAGTAAAAAAGTTAAAGTTCCCTGCTAAAGGACTTGATAAAACAACTTGATAAAGTAAAAAAGTTAAAGTTCCCTGCTAAAGGACTTGATAAAACAACTTGATAAAGTAAAAAAGTTAAAGTTCCCTGCTAAAGGACTTGATAAAACAACTTGATAAAGTACTTGTGTATTGTTCTTTAATGTAAAAAAGTTAAAGTTCCCTGCTAAAGGACTTGATAAAACAACCCTGCTAAAGGACTTGATAAAACAACTTGATAAAGTACTTGTGTATTGTTCTTTAATGTAAAAAAGTTGTTCTTTAACTTAAAAAAGTTAAAGTTAGTTCCCTGCTAAAGGACTTGATAAAGTTCAACTCGATAAAGTACTTGTTCTTTAATGTAAAAAAGTTCCCTGGTTGTTCAACTCGATAAAGTACTTGTTCTTTAATGTAAAAAAGTTCCCTGGTAAAGGGCTTTTTTGTTAGTTCAAAAGGCATGTTCATCTTGATTTGATTCCATAAAATTTATGCCTGATTTTAGTCTATAAACCTACATATTTTATTTTTTATGCATGATTTGATTCCATAAAATTTATGATCAATAAAATTTAAATTCTATTTTATTTAGAATGAAAATTATAATTTAACAAATAAAATTTTCTACCGTTTCTTATGCATTTATTTTGTGTGAAATTTAAATAAAAGTAGTATTTTGTATTGATATATTTTTATTTTAGTTGTTATAATTTTAGAAACAATTATTACAATTTCTTATAGTGTTTATGATTTATTTTTGTTTAACTTTAAAGTATGACTAATTAATATTTTTTATCAAATATTAGAAACAAATATTACAATTTTGGTTATCAAATAGTAGTATTTGAGTACCATTTAAATCAAACGGTACAAAATATATCTTTTGAATGGAGAAATTAATATCATTTATTTTCATTATACTTATATGGAAATTATTTTGAATGATTATATTAATTATTTTATTTTTATGCATGATTTGATTCCATAAGATTTACGATCAATAATTTATGATCAATCTATTTTATTTATATGCATGATTTGATTCCACAAAATATTATGATCAATAAAATTTGAATTCTATTTTAATATTATAAATTTGATGTTGTTTCATATTGTAAAAATGTTATAGATATTAGAATATATAAATCGAAATTTTAGAAATATATCTTTTTAATGGAGGCATTAATATCATTTATTTTTATTATATAGCCAAATTATTTTGAATGGTGACATTAATATATTTATGATTTATTTTTTTAAAGTACGACTAATTAATATATTTTTATACAATATTAGAAACAAATATTACAATTTTTTAATCAAATATTTGAGTACCATTTAATTCGATACTTTACCAATATATCTTTTGAATGGAGACATTATTATCATTTATTTTTATTATACTTATATGGAAATTATTTTGAATGGTGACATAAATATGTTTAATTTTTATGTATGATGATTTGATTCTGTAAAATATTATGATCAATAAAATATGAATTCTCTTTTAATATTATAGGTTTGATACTGTTTCATATTGTAGCAATATTTTATACATTAGAATATATAAAAATATGGAAAAAAATTAAATCAAAACTTTACAAATAAATCTTTTGAATGGAGGTATTAATATTATTTAATTTTATTATATATAGAAAGTATTTTGAATGGTCACATTAATACATTTTATTTTTATGTATGATTTGATTTAAAAAATTTATGATCAATAAATTTTGAATGGAATTATAATTTAACCAATAAAATTTTCTCCCGACTTCTAAATATATTTGTGCATATTTTTTGAAAGGTTACATTTATATTCTTGAAAAAATTAACGTAGTTTAAACGATGTATTGTTAACTATAAATATATTGTTAATAAAATTAACAAAAAGTATATTATAAATATATAAAAGGTAAAGTAAATAAGAGTTCTAATGTTTGTCTTAAATATTTAAAGCATATCACAATCTTTTTAAATTAACTTTAAAATTGTAATCATGATAAAAAAAAAGTTAAATTGTAGTCATGAAAATTTAATGAAAAATGATAATCATAAAAATTAATAATAAAAGGTATAAATTTATTCATACAATCCTTTTTATAAATTGAATAAGTTACATTTTGTTATAGTTTAAATAATATTTTGTTACTAAAAATATTTAAAATCATATATTTTTATGAAATATTAATAAAAATCATGTATTTTAAAGAAATATTTATTTAACTAATCATTTACTTGATTATATGTATAGTAACTTTATTAAAGAGTTAATTGATCAATTAATTCAATTAAATTATTTTCAAAATATTAAGAAAAAACTATATGATTTTGAATGTTATTGATATATTTTTTAAAAAATGAAAGTCATGTCATATCCACAAACATTTCTATATGATTTTTTACTATATCGATTTCTCTTGATTTAGTTGAATATATGTTTTGGGAAGAATTTCTCTAATCAAGGTTGCTATTAGAGCCTACAATATTCTCCAATTAAAATAAAAAATTATGATTTATTTAAATAAAGAAGATATCTTTTCTTTCTCTCTTTTGATAACTTTTTATTTTTCTACTAATATCAACAATAATAAATGTTAAATTATTATTTAATATTTTAAGCGATTTTTCGATATTCTTAGATCTAATTTTTTATTTCTTTCCCTACGGATATCTATAATAATAAATGTTATATTATTATTTATAGTTGTAATTTTTTTAATTATCAATAATACATTTATATTAAAACAAAAATGATTATATTATTAAAATTATTATTCTCTTTTATTTCCATATTTATAACATAATAAAAAATAAAATATATTTTTATCCATAAAATTTTATAATATGATAAAAAATTATTTTTTATAAACATAAAAAAGTTGTAATAATTTTTATAAACGGGAATAAGTTACAAATATTTTTATAATAAGAAAATTCAACTATTGATGAAATTGTTTTTAACATGAATAAGTTAAAAATAATTTCGTAAAACATTACATAGGTTAATGACACTTATAAACAAAAAAATCTATATTTATATAATTATTTTATTAACGGAAATAAATTATAATATTAAACATAAGGACTAAAGTATCGGTGAGAAGGTTTTAAAAGTATGTAAAATTTGTAAATATCATCTAATAAGAAGGTTTTAAAATTGAAATGTAACGAGAAGTTGTCATACATTGTAGGATATAATTTTTTGGATTCATACTGGTTTGTTAAAACATCTGGATTCACGGGTAGATGTAAACGTATCTATGAGATATCAATTGTATTGATATTGTTAACTTATCTAAATTCACGGGTAGATGTGAATGTATCTATGAGATATCAACCGTACTGAGTTTGTTAACTCATCTAGATTCACGGGTAAATGTGAACGTATTTATGAGATATCAACTGTACTGGGTTTGTTAACTCATCTGGATTCACGCGTATTTATGAGATATCAACTATAGAGTGTTCATTTTAATGTCAGTCTTTTAAATTTGATTTACTATTGTTTTATATAGTTGAAGTTAAAGAATCGAATGTACGATTTATTATAAGTACAGATCAATACTTAAAAGTTTGTGTATATTATTAGTTTATATTAAAAACTATAAGAATGTTAACCGATTGAAAAATGAATTCAAACTTTACAAATAATGATTTAGTAGACATGTATAAATGAGAATAAGCTACATATATTGGAAGTAATTAATATATTGTATAGTTAGAATAAGTTACATATTTACATAGTTTATTAATTTTTGACGGGGTACAGTAAAAAATTAATAAACTATGTAAAATTTATAAATATCATCTAAAAAGAAGATAATAAAATTGAAATGTAACGAGAAGTTGTCATACATTGTAGAATGTAATATAGTTTTAGAATTAACTTATTTGGATTCAACTGGGTTTGTTAACTCATCTGGATTTACGGGTAGATGTGAATGTATCTGTGAGATAGCAGTTGTAGACCGTTCATTTTAATGTTCATATTTTAAAAATTTATATTGCTATTGTTTTATATAATTGAAGTTAGAGAATCGAATGTACGATTTATTATAAGTACATATCAATGCTTAAAAATTTATGTATATTATTAACTTATATTTATAGGGAAGTTGTCATGCATTTTATATTTGGAAAATATGCTAATATCTAAAATATGACAACCAACTATTGACTGGTCATTTTAATATCTATCTGTTAACTATTTTTATAATTGTTGTCTTATATAATTGAAAATACGCTGTCATACTTAAAAAATATAGAAATATTCTATTACATGACAAAGTTAGTTCCATATTATATGAAATCTCGACCAGACCCGTGCGACAGCACGGGTTACTTACTAGTTAATAATTAAATATGAGGATTCCTTTTTGAATCTCGTGTCCTTAATAAAATATGGAAGAGTCTCGTGCATCAAGGTTTATGTCTTCTTTTTGGCCATTTTAATTGGATTGCATCCTATAACACCCTATTTCTATCAAACAAATTAATAAAAATCAAAGTTACAAAATTTTCTAACAAATAATGGAATGCTACACTTCAACTTAAACTACAAGATTCAATCACATGTAGTTCAGATACATAATACCTAATTTTGGGTGAATCGATAACAACCTGTTTAGTCTTTAAAAATAAACCAATTTTATTTATACGCAGCAGATTCACAAATTCAATTAAAATATCATGGCATCATGGTCAATTCAAAAACAACTTCAAAATAACAAGCTCTTAACTTCAAACAATCATAACATCTTTCTCCAATAATAAAACAACTTAAAAATTTCAGCAACATAAATAAAAATCCAACAGTAAATGAAACATGCGTTTATCCCCCCGAGTGCTACGTATCAGAGCGACAACACCGACTCGAACTAATGAAGGTAGACAGCCTTCACTCTGGATTACCTGCACGTTACTCACGTAGAGGCAACGTCACAGTAGAAGGGGTGATATATCTAACAATATAATAAGTCGTATGATAAATAATATATGTCAAAATAAGATAATGTAAATCACCGTTTCACAGCTTATTCCACATCAAACAATTCCAAAATTTACTCAATGATCACAACGACTCAAAATGCAACACGAGATGCAATAACTTATTCAAATGCACATGCATGTGGTACCAATGGAGAAGAACTCCCAACGTAAAAATGGAGCAAAACTCCCAACATAAAAATCTGTCAATTAATAGAGGCATCAACAAGGCATAAGCCTTCAACATCAACGTGGTTGCCAATCCTGGCCAATATAAACAGAGCAAAGCTCCCAAAGTAATATTTTCCAATCCAGGCCAACGTATTATGCAATGTATGCGACAACATGATGCAACTCAACAAGGACAACACAACATCAAATCAACAACTTCATCATAATTCAACCCTGGCTAAAAGCCTGCAACATAATAACAATTTCAACAATCTCATTCAACGTTGGCGCAAGACCTACAACTTGATCTGACAATTAACGCAAGAAAATACAACTAAGTTCATCACCACCCGCAACTTCACAATTTAGCAACATCCTCAATACATGCACAACAACAACAATTACCAACAAACTAACCTTGACAATCCTACACCTACACAGCTCATATACATACTAGTGCTATTTAATTAATCCTATATTTACTACTGAATAATTAATTCGACTGTTTATTTTTCTATTAAAGTGTTTCGGTTCCAAAAGTACCTGCTGCTATTCAATTACTATTTTCCAGTCAGTGAGTTAATTTTCTGCTATTCTACTGACACCTCAAACACTTACTTCTACCAACATATATTCATATCTATACTACTACTATAACTTCATGCAATTTTATCTATCTAATATTTACTACATGCACTTAATTAATTAGATAACATACTAGTTGAAATTAATTTAGGAATACAGAAAAGAAAACAAAGTGGAAACAGACAAGAAATAAGAAAAAGAAAACAAAAGAATGTCCTGTACTATGAGGGTTCTGTTCGGCACCCCTTGCCTTGCCATATACATGTCTATCGACATGTCTCCTTCCCCACAGTGTGCCGTTCGAAACACATGTCGTAGCCCTTGGTGCCGTTCGACACCTTCCTCTTTCAAGTCGTCGTAATTTTTCTTCTTCTGCTACTTTTTCCTCTGTTATCCTCCATAACCTCTTCGATTAATTATAAGAAATAAATTTTCATCATACCGAATATCAATCAACCATCATAACTTATAATTTTCCAACAGAAATTTGGTTATACGTACAAATCATGACCAATTTCAACACAACCAAACAACCCATTCAACAACAGAACAACCTGCAAACGCATAGTAAATTTCCACTATCCTAATTCCCACATACTACTCATCATAAAACCTATTAGAAAGTTAGAACTCCACCCTTACTTTGGATTGAAGGTCGCTCTACGGTGTTCCGATCGAATCCTAGCTTTTTCCCTTTCGCTGCAACTCTCTTACGGCTAAATCTTCAAACCCTTGTTTTTCCTCTTCCTTCCTACTTGCTTCACGTACAGCTTTTCACCCAACCAACTAACCTAGTTTATTTCTTTTTATTTTAAATAAATCTAATAATAAATCTTAGTACACTAATGGGCCTACTACTCTCACTCCCACTTTACTACATACTACCACTTAAACAAGCCCAACAAGATTTCTATATTATTATTATTATTATTATTATTATTATTATTATTATTATTATTATTATTAACCAACTAGTATTATCGTTAATATTAATCGACCGACTATACAACAACAAAATCAACTAATTAATCAACACAACGCAACACCTAACAACTTATTAACAATTAATCCGAAAATAATTTAATTAATTAAATATGTGGGCGTTACAACTCTCCCCCACTTAGAATATTTTCGTCCTCGAAAATTTACCTTGTTCAAACAACTCATGATAAGAGTCTCTCATCTTGCTCTCCAATTCCCACGTCATGCTTTCTCCGGCCGCTCCCAACCAGACCATTTTCACCAAAGCAATCTCCTTGCCTCTTAGAGTGTTCATTTCGCGATCCGCGATTCGTACCGACATCGTTTCTATGGTAATATTTTCCCGTACTTGTACATCATCCATACGAATCTCATGAGACGAATCTAGAATATACTTCCGGAGTTGTGACACATAGAACACATCATGCAAATTCGAAAGATTATGCAGTAACGCCACTTTATAAGCAGCTTTTCCAACTCTGTCCGAATAGAAAGGCCTGGTTAGCAAAAAACAAGGCTATTGAATAAATCTACGGAAACTGGGAGGGTTCATACAAAGAGTTACATCACTACATGAATTCACTACAAACGTATGCTCCTGGAACAGTTTATATTATGGAGACGTTGTCGGCGTATGCCCCAGATAATACTTGTATCAGCAGGCATGGAATATTCAGTAGACTTTTCTGGGCTTTTCGACTTTGCATCATTGGGTTTGCACACTACAAACCTATTATACAAATAGATAGAACATGGTTGTACGAGAAATACAAGGGCACCCTACTGATGGTCGTCGCACAAGATGGCAACAATAACGTATTCCCAATCGCCTATACTCTTGTCGAGGCAGAAACTGGAGCTGCTTAGAGTTTCTTCCTAAAGAATCTTCGAACACATGTAGCTCCACAATGTGATCTTTGTCTGATTTCTGACAGACATGCTTCTATTAATAGTGCGTACAACAATCACGCTAATGGTTGGCACGACCCCCGTTCTACACATGTTTATTGCACAAGACATATCATTCAAAATTTCATGTGCGAGATCAAAGATAAGAGTCTTCGGAAAACAATTATGAATGCAGCGTACGCACTAACATAACCACTATTTAAATATTATCGTATCCAAATTAGAATGGCAAATCCAGATGCAGGTGCGTGGATTGATAATCTACAAGTGGAAAAGTGGACACGGTCATACGACAATGGAGTGTGTTGTGGTCACATGACAACAAATCTAGTCTAATCAATAAACGACGTCTTCAAAGGCGTAAGAGAACTCCCAATAACCGCTTTGGTGAGTACAACATATTTTAGGATGGCCTCGTTGTTTGTAGAGAGATGTGAAATATGGAACGCGGTGGTACAATCGGGACAACTATGAAGTGAAAGATACATTAAATTTATTAAGGCCGAAAGTGCCAAAGCTAGCACTCATCTTGTTACAAGATTCGACCGGAATAACCATGACTTCATTGTCAAAGAGACACTCGACCACAATGAAGGGTTGCTAGACAAGAGTACAGGGTTAAACTATTATCTCGTTGGTGCGATTGTGGAAAGTTTCAGGCCTTTCGAATGCCCTGCTCTCATGTCATTGCGGTATGTGCACATGTTCATCAAGATGCACTACTACTTAGTTCTCCCATTTACAAGTCTGAGACCTTGCTCAACGTATACAACAATGCCTTCGAACCGGTAGCAAAACTAGATTATTGGCCTGCGTACAAAGGGGGAGTAGTTTGGCACAACAGTCAAATGCGAAGAAATAAAAAGGGTCATCCCAAAAGAAAACGTATCACAACTAAAATGGAAGACCTTGACAAACTCGAAAGAAAGTGTGGTCTATGTCGTCAAGTCGGACACAATCAAAAAAATTGTCCCACACGTGCTACAAGCTCGACATCGTGAAATTTGTATGAAAATTTTCTGCACTATTTAATATTATAATGAAACTTCTTTTCATTAATATCATTTCTTACAACCATCAATACGCAGACAATAAAATAAAACACAACACGATTAAAACAACAACAGAAACAAAATGAAAATATAACTTAAAACAACAACTAAAACAACATGAAAATATAACATCAACAACACAAACAAAAATTTAAGATACTACAACCGTCAAAACAATTTCATCGGATCCATACATCATCGCGATAACGTCTACGTCTGTTTTGACTTCCTCCAACCAAATTTGAGTTTGTCCAGTTGTGAAGTTCATGGTTGTTCTCTTCCTCTAGATCCTTCTAATTTCTTCGCCAACTTCTATTTCTCCCTCTAACCATCGCATCAACTCTTTCTTCAGTTTGGCCATGGTAAAAATGTGCCAAAATTTCATTTTCATCGGAGGTTTGGAGACCGAGAAAACAACGTATTCATCTCTGGTATGGATGTATGGTGATGTCATGACACAAAAAAAGAGAGAATATGAGATGAGAAGTTGAGAAAATGTGAAGAATGAAGGAGACATGGGTGTTGTATTTATAAAAAACACAAATACACATAGGAGCCATCTGTGATGGCTCCTACGTGTAACAACCATAAGAGAGGCGCCATCTGGGATGGCTTGTGCTAAGGGAGGCGCCAACTGGCATGACGCCTAGGTTCATTTTCTTGGTGCATAAGCCATCTCAGATGGCACCTAAGTGTGTTTATTTCTTGAAACCTGATTATTTGTGTAAATATTTTCAAAACATGGTTATTTGCGTTTTTTTTAATACATGATTATTGCAAAAAAAAATCGAAAACTAATATAAAGTAGACTCTTCGCCAATAAAGATATATTTTTATAAGAAATGATATTTCTACACCAAAAGTTACAAATTACACCGTACTATTTTATTATATTTAATTATTATTTTTCTTTTTTTTATAATACAAAGAAACATATACCATTGTTGTATTTCAGAAGGTGTGGGGATACAACGTTAGAATGTGGTTGTAAGAATAACAATTATAGTAATTGAGCTTATGAATGAAGCGGGTAGTAAAGACGTCATAATTTGGAATCATAATGACTTAGGAACTTTTCTCTTAAGGATGCTTACTGATTCAAAGAAAATATTTTGTATTCCCTCCATTTTTATTTATAAGAAAATTTTACTTTTTAGATTTATTGAATAATTAATGTATTTAACCTATATAAAATCTAAATACATCATTTATTCAATAAACTTAAAATTCAAAATTTACTTATACATAAAAATAAAGGGAGTAAGTGCCAATTTGGCTCAAGATTATTTGGTTCAAGAATGTCCCTCCCAATAAGGCTCTTATGGTGTAGAGATTAATGCATGATAAAATTCACTCGGATAGTCTAATTAAAAATAGAGGCATCTCTTTAGCCTCTAAGTGTTGTCTTTGTAATTCTACAAAAGAAACAACAAATCATCTTTTTTTCCATTGCAATTTTGCAACTTCTATTTTGAACTGGTTCAAAAGGAAAGCTAACATCAATTCCAATCCTATTTCAATGGAACAGTGAGTAATTGTGGTAAAGGATCCAAGTGCAATCAAGCTTCCATTGCTATTAAGGTTGCGGTTATCTTAATCATTAACTAGATTTGGTCAACTAGAAATAACTGGAAGCATAATAACATTCTTCCTAGCAGGCCTATCAACTAGATCATGTCAAGTGTGACGATGACTGGAAACAACTACTCGAATACCACTGCAATTTCTATTTCTGATTTCATCACCATAAAAGCTTTTGATGTTATTATTTGTCCTCCTCGGGCCCCTAACATTCATGAGGTTTTGTGGAGTCTCCCTATTATGGGATGGCTGAAATGTAATTGTGATGGGTCATTTAATCATATCACTAAGGCAGTTGGATGTGGAGGTATTTTTGGGAATCATTTGGGAGATTTCATGTCTGCCTTTGCAGAGAGTATTAAATCAGATTCGTCTGTTGTTGCAGAATTCTTCGTCGTTCTTAAAGCTATGAATATTGCGATTAGTCAGGGTTGGAATAAGATTTAGATTGAAACGAATTGTAGTATGGTAAACAAAACTTTCTCCAATCCCACTTTGGTTTCGTGGAAGCTTCTTCACAAGTGGCAAAGAAACTTAAATCCTTCTAACTTTTCTAACATCATCATCACTCATGTACACATAGAGGAGAATTCTTGTGTGGATTTTCTGACCAAGTTAGCGCTCAACACAAATTTTACTGTTATTTTTAACTCAATTTCTATTGAGATTAGGGGAAATTTTGTAAAGAATAAGTAAAATATACCTTTATTTAGATTTGCTAGTTTTTGATGGGATTAACTTAGCTCCACTCTTTTTATATTCTCAATGTATCTTGTTGTTTATCAATATAGGAGCCTTTATTATATAAAAAAAGCTGACTATAAAAAATAAATGGGTCAACATATCATTTTTTTTTTTATTGATATAAAGGGGAACGGTACCAAAATTCAAATGGAGCAAATCTCATCTCAGCACCTTCTAAATTATCCAAAGAAAAAGAATTGTCTAGAAGTTCAACAAATATAAGGGTTAAGATTTTTTGGTCCTCCGTATTAATTTTTCAGGTTTATTTTTCTCTCTTAACTTAAAAAAAAATTTTATTTTATTTCTTTAACTCTTTAAAAGATATCAGATTAATCCTTTTCGTCCGATTACCAATGAATTTAACGATAAATTTATGAATTTTTTCATGTCAACTCATCAACTCGCTAATCAGTTATTAAATGTGGCAACAAAATTTAAAATTAATTATCTAAGTTAATTTAATTTCTTCCATCTTGTTTCTTAATGATCTTAAGCACAAAGAGTTTTAATAAATTTACCATCCAATATAAATTTAACGAGTTTTGATACAGTATTTTAATAAATAATATTAATTTTATTGTTAAAATTAGTCCAATTAAGTATTTCTTTTAAAAACAATACATGGTTTAAATATATTATTTTTTAATCAAAAAGTTTTTTTTCAATACTTTTTTGTGTAAATTATATAATATTTTTTTTGTGTAAACTTTCAAAAAAAAAATTACAAATCAATTAAACTTCCAATAAAAATAACAAATGATATTTATTAAACTCGTAGAAATTACAATTGAAATGTATAATTTCTCTAAAAAAAGACAACTTCTTAAATCATCGTTTTAATATTCCAAATCATATTATTTACATTCTAAAATCATTTTAGAAATAAACTTCATTTATAAACAATCATTTACTCAACCGCGATGAAACCCAAACAACCTTCAATTTACCTTCTCTAACTACTTTATTCTTACAAAATGAGTATTAATTCGTAAAATTTAACAAACACTCTTTCTCCTCTTATCCTTCTTACCAACCTAAAAAACTATCTTCTTCCTTATTTATATAGTATGAGTTGGAGAAAGTCTTTTGTAATAATAATAATAAATAATTTTATTATTTATAATATTTTTTATTTTGTGAATCTATCTAAACACTTTCATTTGATAGCAAATAAGTGAAGTTCAATGTATAGCAAATAAAGCTTTGTCTTCTTTTTAACTTAGATAAAGCATATCATGATTGAAACAGAAAAGCATCTTCTAGAAGTTTCAAAAGTACAATAAATGTAAGTATGCATGTATGCATGCATCTCTATAAAAGTAGTCAATATCTATCTATTTAACTTGTGATTGGTTGGCGAGCATAAAAACAATTGAAAGAATTGTTTCTATAAAATGAATATGAATTAAAAAATAAATTAATAATGAATGATATTCACACAGTTAATTCATCTTTATCTGGTTCAATAGAGGCCTTTGTCTAGGGCCTCGAAATTTTCATTTATTTTTATAGGCCTCTAAGTATATGAAAATGTTAGCTATGGTGTTTTATAAAACTGCTTCTACTACGTACCGATTGTATCATTAATTCATTATGGTGTCCATGCTTTTGCTTTTGGTGTTCATATATCATTTTTGTTATTACAATTTCAATTGTTGAGCATTTGTCCCTATTTATTTAATCGTTTTTTCGTTTATTCTTATCTTGAATTGGAAAACAACAAATAAATGCATTAATCAATTTATTTAAAGACCGTGTAAATCTTAATGTTATTCTTATCTTGAAATTGAAAAATCTAATAAATGCATTAGTCAATTGTCAATTTATTTAATTTACTTTAATAACTACGTAAATTTTAACGTTTTATAGCATCTAATATTTCATTTTGTATTTAATAAGTACTAGTTACTTTTAAAAAAATATATACTACCTCCATTTTTTAATTTATTATAAGACGTTTTAGACTATCACATATATTAAAAAAAAAAGAATTGTTAAAATAAAAAATTATAAAAATTATAATAAAATTATCCTTCATTAATGGCATGGGAAATACACACTTACATAATTGAAAGAAGAGAATAATAAATATTTAAGGGAATAATTGTTAGAATTAATTCAAAAACAATTAATCAGATATATATTTTTTATATATTATACCATATACTTCGGAATATAATAATAATTATGAATATGTATATAATTATAGGATCTACGACATGTTAGTATATGAGATATGAGATTTCAGGAATACCTGAATCCATAAGATGAAAAACACTTTTGCTAATGATAATTGTAATTCTGAAACGAAAAACTGTAGAGACAAGTGACTAGCACTTGTTGGCTTGTGGATCTTCCTCAACCGGTACTCCTAATGCCTTGAACGCTCTTCAGATGGGGAGAAGAGATTATTTTGCTTGTGTACGGTATATTGGGGACCATAGCTTATATATAGTGTGATAGTCAATTAGGGTTCCTATTATTCCTAAATTGGGTCATCCTGACATCCACTCATATTTGAGTCCATATCCAATTATTTAATTAATTAATTAAATAATTCCTAAATAAAATTTAAATAGCCTTTTTAAACATTATTTGATCACTTAAATATTTAAGACACTTTATTTGATAAAAACAGATAATACAATTAAATAAATATATTAGGTCACATAATTATTGGAATGCTAATATTTAATTAAATAATTAAAATATTCCAACAATCTCCCACTTGGCCAATATATCTTAATAATTATATCATAATTCTTTAGGCGTGCATCCGAATGCTATTCATTTTTAGATTTCAACTTTACAATCTGGTTCACCTCATACATCAATAATGGAACCATCGCGGCTGTCGTCACTAACATATAACGTGACGGAACCCCTACGACCACCACATTAATGTACTTGATGACATAGCTCGATATGGATGAGTGGCATGGAAATTTCATGCAATGTGATCTATAAATCATGTATATTTCTAACTAGTCCGACTGAAGTCTTTATTGAGATCAAACTAAAATTTGCAAATTTAATATTTGCACAAACGATACATAAATGGTTATAACATAAATAACCTTATAAACATTATTTCTGCAGATAATCTTAACATAAATTATATATTGATATCAAAACAATATTATTAAATATAAAGAAGTGACTCGCACTAATCTAAGACATCCTTAGTGACAATAATCATATGAAAGTATTTATATGTCAAGTCTTTGATTAGTGAGTCTTTAGCTTAAATTTCATATGCATATATTCTAGTTTCAACAATAATAACTTACAAGTCAATGAACTTTCAAAAACTATTGTTGAAATAATATATGACTGTCTTACAACAAAATATAACTCGAGTGATTTTGAAAACCATATATTGAATGGTAACTGAATGATATAAATACTTACCGTCATTTATTATGTATTAAAATATCTACTCGACATCTAAAATATCGGAGTCAAACATACTAATGATCTCCTCATTGTCAGATCTCTAATTTGTGAGTACAAACTCTTTGGTTCTCTAAAATAATCCTCATGGTTGACATTTTTTTTCCAACAATTCAATTTTGAGTTGTTCATGTATCTACTTAATGATTTTATGTATGTTTTCCATATACGTATAAAATCATATATAAGATTTCCACAACCAAAGTATAAAAAAAACTTAATTTTCTAAATTTTCAGATTCATTTATTTTGGACAATGAATGAGACTTAATAATATCCCTTTATAATTGAGACATACCTCAGTTTATTGTCTTTCATATCAGTTTTATTTCCAACTTTATTGATATCTGTATAAATCTTTTGTGATAACTGGATGATATCTTGAGAATAAACTCTAAGTATCTAAATACCTAATACAAAAGAGAGGTGCCCAAGATCTTTCATAATTGTTAGAGATTTATTGTTTCATACAATAATCATATATCATTGCTGACTAAATAAAATTGACACATTAAATTAGAAATATAAACTTACTCTCACTGAATTTGTAAAACCCAATAATTTTTCATAATAGAAATCTTAAAATCAAACAAGACAATTACCTTATGAAATATTGTGGTATCACTAATGAGACAATTTCATTAACTTGTAAATGGATTTTATCTGTTTAGAAACTATAAACTTTGTATTTATTGTTACAAAATTTTCTTCTGTTGCACCATATTGTTTTTCTTAATATCGCCATTAAGAAATACGAATTTGATATCCATTTTACAAAGCTCCAAAATTATAACAAATAACAAGTATCACAACTATCATAATAGAGTTTTTCGATCATTTTGAATATAATTTCTCTTTTCAGTCAATTATTTATGACACTTGATGCTCTAGTTCTTGAGAATGTTGAGTTTGATATTCAATAATTAATTTCTTATTTTAATTGAGAGAAAGAATAATAATATCTATATGAGGGTACAAATTTACTAAATAAATGGCAACTATATGAATTGAGCTATAACCAATTGTTTCCCACTCAATTTTGTTCTTTGAACATATCTCTCCTCCAAACGCAATATTCTCAAGACACATTATAATATTTGTCTCAAAATATTTTTTAACTTGGGACTAAAGTTTATATATCTCAAACTTTTCAACAATTCTAGATTGTCATAAGTCATGACTGAATTAACTATAATAATATTTGAATTTAAAAGACAAATTGAATCCATCAATTAAAAAAGTTATAATATTAAAATAAAACTTTATTTATTCATCAAATTGTCTTTTAAACAAAAAATTTAAGCTTATAATGACAATCTAAAATAGTTAAATCTAAATAAAAAATATCAATCTTCACCAAATTTGTTCACTTTAAATTGATGTATCTTTCAACACCATTGAACATTTATCAGTTCAGATTATATTTTCTTATTATTCTTTATTTGTCCTTATCCTTTGAGGTATTTACCTTTTCTCTTGCTTCAATCTTTTCTTTATTGCACACTTTATGAAATCATTCTTTTAAAGAATAATTTCTAACTTTAATAGTTATAAACTTAATTGTGCAAAGAGAATACCATATGCTAAATTTTCGACAAAGTCACCTAATTGACAAAATTATAGCGCTTTAGCAAGATTAAATAGTTTCATAATATGCTTATGATATTTTCTTTGCTTAATAATCTTGATGAAAAGTTATCACTCCAATAAGATTTTGTCTTTCGCTTTATTGCTTTAGAAACACTAGAATTTAAGCAAAGATAATATGACAAAATTCATGTCATCTTAAGTAACACCTCTAATGTCTCTAGACTGCAAAACTTTAAGATTATAGAACTGTGTAATTTGGAGTGTACTCACTTTTAAACTTGAGTCTCACTTTAAATACACAAAATTGTGAGAGAACTTGAGTTTCTCCATCATTATGTAAGGTCTAAAAAAAACTATAATGTTCATATTTTATTCTTAAAATAAACTATATTAGTTTATAGAGAACAAAAAAATATACTCAGCCAAAATATCAAGTTTATCATTGATATTAAGTTTTTAGAAAATAAAATCAATTGTTTACTATATTTATTTTCAATGATCAAACACTCATAATTAATATTTATAAACAATAAACTCTTACAATTGTCACATGTTTACTTTATGTGTGAATGTAATCAAATAAACACTTGAAAGATTTACACTCATACAACATCGTTACTGATATGACAATAAATTATTATATATAGACATTCATCTTTACTTATAAATTAAAAGACTATAAGATACCGAACACACCATTAATTCCAAACACACCATTAATTGTAATAAGTATAATGGACGTATTTACTATCACAAATATGTAAAGATACCATTAATTCCAAACACACCATTAATTGTAATAAGTATAATGGACGTATTTACTATCACAAATATGTAAAGATGAATGTCTATAACAGTTTGCATGAATAATTACGCATTACATCTTTTGTAATTTTGATTGAATCAAATTTACACAACAGAGATTACTTTTGCAACATATTGCTTCAACCAACTCAACCAAAATTACTAGACATTTTAATAAATTCAACGGGAAGAGTTTTAAATTTATAAGCCACTACCCACAAATATAGGTCGTATTCATTTAGGATGTCGTTTGATAATAATAGTATTCATTTAGGATGTCGTTTAAATTTAGGATGTCGTATTTATAAGCCACTACCCATAACAAAACATAAATTTTTTAAATTTATACAAATTTCATGATTAAAAAAACTTTATTGTATACAAATAATACCAATAACCTCAAATAACATAATCATGCTAAATATATAATTTCAAATCAGATAAATATTAAATATTTATATATCCAAATTAAATGTCAAATAAATTCACATATGCAGCAAATAACTTTTTAAATAAGTTATTTTAGAATCAACAAAATCAATTCTAAAATCTAAAGTATCCATAATTTAAAGAATCAACTCTTTAGTTTTACCTAATAATTTTGAGAGATATTTAAAATAATCAAAAATTTCCACAAATAGAATATAATAATTAAATATGTATTAAACAAATTAGTATTTGTCTTATCTCTCAAAATCGAAATTCATGTGCAGATTTTATGTGAATCAAATTGAAAGATAAAATAATAATTAAAAAAACAAATAAAAAGATCTGATATTAAAATCTTTTTTTTATTTTTTATTCATTCAAAACCAAGAATCAAATCACCAAAATAAAATTTAAATTCAATATTTATCTTTCATAAATAATTAACATAGATGCATATATTATTTTTAACCATAAATAAAGTATTGAGAACCCAAATTCTTTGAGAGAAAATAGATTTTAGGATTCTCAATCAACAATCATAGTCATATATGTGATTCTAAATATATTTAGAATAATATATATTATATGACACATCTCCCAAACAAAATCAAAATTTTCATAAATACTCTTCTTCCAAAAATATTCAAATTTTAATTTTCAAACAAACCTTATCAAATAGTTTCTATGTCAAATTCAAAATTTTCTATTATCACAAATATAATTCTATGAATTATAACTTAAAAATAGATTTTTACCATAATATCAGGCTAATCTAGACTGAAAGGAGAAGCGGAGAGAACTGGGCACTTGCCGATTGATAAGAAAAAGACTGTTAAACAAACCTGCCTGGCCTTTATTCCAATCCCTTCTAGGGACCTTTCAAAGTAGTTTCAGTTAAAGATACAGTAAGCGTTGCAGTAAGCCAAGAAGTCAGTCCCAGTAGATAGAGTCAGGGAAGAGAGTTTTTGCTATAGCCTTCATGTGCTAATACCAACTAGTATCATATAGGTGAGTGAAAGCTAGATATGCCTTGCATTCCGGAAGTTATCGCTTACCGAGCCACGCGAAGAGTACGTCTGCCCATTATCAAGGTCGATAGAGTCTACGAACGGAGTGAACCAAGTCAAATGAATTGTTTTTCGAGACCAAGAGTGAGTTGTAGATAGAAAGACCACTCCAAATATGATCACCAAAATAAATATTATTTAAATATATATTGTAATCAAATTTATTATTTTTAAAAATTCATATAAAAGATATGAAAGATCCTAATTTCATATAAATGTTTAGAAAATAAATATAACACACAAAACATAAACTCCATAGTAAGTATAACAAAAAATATTACTAAAAAATTATCATTAAAACTTCATGCATCATAAAACATATATATCAAAATTAAATAAATAATAAATTTAAAATATATGTTTTCATGATTCGAAAAATAACACTCTTCAGATGAGATAAATTATATGAGATATGAGATTTCAAGAATACATGGATTCATAACACTCTTCAGATGGGAAGAGATTAATTTGCTTGTGTACTGTATATTGTAGACCATAGTCTATATATAGTGTGATGGCCAATTAGGGTTCCCATTATTCTCAAATTGGATCATCCTGACATCCACTCATATTTGAGTCCACATCCAAATATTTAATTAATTAATTAAATAATTCTTAAATAAAATCTAAATAGCCTTTTGAAACATTATCTGATCACTTAAATATTTAAGGCACTTTATTTGATAAAAATAGCTAATATAATTAAATAAATATATTAGGCCACATAATTATTGAAATGCTAATATTTAATTAAATAATTAAAATATTTCAATAATAATATAAAAAATAATTGGTATTGTAAAATGACTTATATTGTGTACAATTTTTTTCCCCAAAGCGACTTATAATAAAAAAAACAGAGGTAGTACTATTTTCTATTTTTAAATGTGGATTTCTTAACCCACCCCATAAGAGTGGGAGTGAAAATCCTAAAATGCTCTTGGAAACCAGAAATATACTTCCGTACACACCATATTTTAAAATATTTGGAAGAAAACCAAAAATATATTTACGGTTATTATTCCAAATTTGGTCTCGCATACACTGTTCTATTTTAAAATTACATATAGTTTAAAATCGGAAGTATATTTTCGATTTACACGCAATTCTTTTCAACGTGATTTGCATGATATAAGAAATTAATCGAAAGTTTATTTTCGATTTTTTGAAGAAAAAAAAAAAAGAATTTCACGACTAAGAAAGACATGGAGTGTATAAAAAAATTCACTTTTTAAATAAGTACTAGTTACTTTTAAAAAAATCGTTTCTGTCAACAATTTTATTAAGAGAGCAACATTTAAAATAGTTTTTTATGTCAAATATTATAATAATAGTTAATGTTATTGTTTAATGTTTTTATCATTTCATCTGAATTATGCCTTTTTTATTTGTCTTTTGTGATACATTTATTATTTTTGTTTTATAGTTGCACTAACTTAAAAATTTTGAATTTGAAAAATGAAAACTATGAAGAAAAAAAAGGAAATATTTAAAGTTTTTAAATTAATTTTAAAAAATTAAATGAATTAAGTTCATTATTGTTTTTAAAATAAATGAAATTAATTACTTTATAGAATAAATTATTTTAGATAATAAAATTTGGAATTTTTTTTAAGAAAAACTATAATTATTTTAAATGATATTTTATAAATATGTTTGCCTTGGGCCTCAACAAGTGTCGGGCAGGCACTGGTTTGAACCAACAGCCAAATAATTCAATTCTAACCCAATCATTTTAAAACCAAGGCGTAATTACATTATTTTATTTCTCTAATTTAATCGATTTATTAAATTAATTCTCATATTTTAAATTCTCTCATTTATATATTTAAAATCGATCATATATGTTTTTAAATAGTGTGAAATTTGTAAAATGCGCTAAATAATTATAAAAAATTATTTTGTAGGATTTTATAAATAAAATTATAAGTTAAAATATAGATATTTTATTGATTATCAATGTAAAGGCCAGAGAAAAATAAAAATGATTTAAATTTAAAATATAGCAACTATTTTGTTAAATTCGATGTCATTTTTAACACTTCCAAATACATTCAAAATGTATTTTTAGTTTCTAAGTTTGAAGTATTTATAATTCATTTTATGTGTGTAATTAATTTTAAGTTTAGTTACACTTTTATTTCCATATTTAAACTTATTTACAATTTTTTTTAAAAAAAAAATTAAATTTATATAATTTTGATCTCTTTCTCAATTTCTTTACATTGAAAATCAATAAGGTGATTACATTTCACTTATAAAATTTTACAAAACATTCCTATATAATAATTCGTTACATTTTACAAATAATATTATTTAAAAATAGACATATCCTCAATTTTAAGTCCTAAAATGTAAGAAAAATCACAAATAGGATAAATAATTTGGACAAAACTTAGGTGCAATTATTTAGATGTGATTTTTACTTTGTTCTAATAAAAATATGACAAATGTATAATTTCTTCTTACACATATGCAAATTGCTCTTATTTTAATACAAATTACTCCTATTTTCACTCAAATAATATTTATTAAAATATATTTTATCATATTTTTTTTAAATAAAATAAAAACCACACCTAAAAAATTGTACTTAAGTTTTGTCTTTTATCTAAATAATTTAATGGATCGATTAAAATAAATGGACAAATATGAAATTAAGCCTTAATTTTAAGATGTTTGGGTTATACGAGCCAAATTGATTTTCCTTTAAAACTATTTTAAACTTAAATATTCTAGTTGACCTTAATTCTGGATCACTGCAGCAATGAAATATTATCTGTTTTAGGTGAGAAGTCTAAATTAAAGAATATGAGTGTATATAAATATAGTTAACCTCATTTTCTTTAATACTATTTTGATTATCTTAAAACAAAAACATTTTTTTAATTAAAACAAAATTTTATATTAAAATATATTATATCAATTTATTTTTAATTAAAACTAGTAAGAAACTCGTGTTGTCGCACGGGTCCTGTTTGGATTTTATATAACATGGAACTAACTTTGAATTGTCATAGATCATTCGTATATATTATTCAAATTTAAAATATTAAAATAATTCAACCAAAGTTCAATCAATGAGGAAAAAAATTAGTGTATCAAATTAATCTGCTTTCCATCGATAACATTAATGATTACAATATCGTATTTGAACTTTAGATATGAAACAACCTGCTTTCCATCGATGTTTTCAACTTATTGATCTGCATGATAATTTGTGCAAAAATTAGACACCAAATATGCAAACAATTTATAAACAAAAATATTTATGTTGTCATGTACTTACCCATTAACAAAGCAATTGAAAAACTTCATTGTATACAACATTTGTAGTGATAGAAGATGATACATTCTCATTATCATGTATTAAGATTTTAAGACCACTTTTGCTCGTAACTCTTGAAATGGCTACACACAATTGTCCATGACTAAAAACAGGAGTAGGTAAATACAATCCAACGGTATCAAGTGATTGACCTTGAGACTTATTAATTGTCATTGAGTAAGAGACAGTAATTGGGAATTCCCTCATAATTAACTTAAATGACCATGGTGACTCAGAAGGTGACATAGACGTTCGAGGGATGTAAAAGATGTTACCTACATTCTTTACAGACATGTCTATCAAACTATTATTTGTAAAATTTGAATTTATTTTTTAATTGGTTAAAATTCGTTATAAATATAGACTAATAATATGCATTTGCCTTTTAAGCATTGATATGTATTTATAATAAATTGTACAGACTATTCACTAACTTCAATTATATAAGATTTAAAAGATGAATATTAAAATTAACCGTCTATAGCCAGTACTCATAAATGCGTTCACATCTCCCTGTGAATCAAGATGATTTAACAAACCCAGTTGAATCCAAATGAATTAGTTCTAAAAATTTATTAAATCTATTTTAGATATTAACCCATTTTTTCAAAATAAAAATGTATGACATCTCCCGTCAAATTTCAGTTTTAAAACTTTTATACTATATCATATTTACATATTTTTACAACCTATAATGTATAACCGTTTCTCGTTAAATTACAATTATTTTTGAAAAGAACATAAAAAATAAATAAAATCTATAGATAAAACTATTGTATATTATTTTCTATATTTATTTAATGAATGAAATTTATTTTAGATGAATTTATTTTCTAATTTGTATTTAAAAATATAACTTAATTATCATTTAAAATAGTACATTCAATTTTTTAACTTCAACTAGTAACAAACCCGTGCTATCGCACGGGTCTCGTCTGGATTCACATTACATTTATAGATTATTAAATTATTAAGTATGTTACCATGTTTTCAGTTGAGTATATGTCTCATGTAAACCATGTTGGCATTTAACTCCATATTTGTAGCAAGCGTCGGTCCTATCAACAAATCACGTCTGCATGAACAAATAGGAAAAATTATATACTTCTTGAAATACATGGAAAATGTACATACTATATATTTTAATTCAAAATAGATTTTTAATTTGAATCGTAAAGTATAAGATATAAAGTTTACCAACTATCAAAGTGCTTGAAAGACTTCCTTGTACACAACATTAGTAGTAGTAGAACACGGTACATTCTCCTTGTCATGAATTAGGATTTTTAGCCCACTTTTGCTCTTAACTCTTGAAATTGCAACATATAATTGACCATGACTAAACACAAGAGTAGGCAAATACAATCCAACACTATCAAGAGATTGACCTTGTGACTTATAATTGTCATTGCATAGGAGACAATAATCGGAAATTGTCTCCTAATCAACTTGAATGGCCAAGGTGAATCAGAAGGTGACATAGACATTCGTGGAATGTAAAAAATGTTACCTATGTTCTTTCCAGACATGATTTTTGCCTCAATGACATGATTTGCAAATCTTGTAACAATTAATCTTGTTCCGTTGCACAACCCATCGGCTTGGTCCAAATTTCTCATTAGCATAATAGGTGTACCAACCTTCAATTTGATCCTATGATTGGGAAGCCCTGACGTTCTTAATTTACTGAGAAATTCAGGGGTTAGAACTTCATATGCTTCAGTATAACTTGAATCTGTTCTATCAATGGAATCAAAACTCAAATACTCTTTCTCTTCTCCTAAAAAAAAGTTTAAAAGCAAAACATAAATAAATTAGTAAAACTATGTTCTTAAATATATATATATATATATATATATATATATATATATATATATATTATGAATGTAATAATACAGTAAATATAAAACACATGTACCTGGTATCAAGTCTAATACATAATGATTGATTTTGTCCACAACTTCAATGGTTGAAGCAAGAATAGTCTTTCCTAGTAAATAACCCGTGCTGTCGCACGGGGCCCGTCGAAATTTCATATAACGTGGAACTAATCTTGTCATGTAATGAAAATTCGTTTTAATTCGCCAAATTTAGTGTATCAAACTTATTTGACAACATTCAAAATGTAAACTGAAAACTGATTGTGTAACAAAATAAGAAACATCATTAACTGTAACGTTTTACTAAATTATTTTTAATATTATAACTTATTTCCGTTAATAAAATAATTATATAAATATAGACTTTTTGTTTATAAGTGTCATTAACTTGTAACGTTTTACGAAATTATTTTTAACTTATTCATGTTAAAAACAATTGCATCAATAGTTGAATTTTTATTATAAAAATATTTGTAACTTATTCCGTTTATAAAATTATAACTTCTTTTTGTTTATAAAAATAATTTTTATCATGTTATAAAATTTTATGGATGAAAATATAATTTATTTTTATTATGTTATAAATATGGAAATAAAAAGAATAATAATTTTAATAATATAATCATTTTGTTTTAATATAAATGTATTATTGATAATTAAAAAAATTACAACTATAAATAATAATATAACATTTATTATTATAGATATCCGTAGGGAAAGAAATAAAAAATTAGATCTAAGAATATCGAAAAATCGCTTAAAATATTAAATAATAATTTAACATTTATTATTGTTGATATTAGTAGAAAAATAAAAAATTATCAAAAGAGAGAAAGAAAAGATATCTTCTTTATTTAAATAAATCATAATTTTTATTTTAATTGGTTTGTTTGCATCGTTGATTTTAATTGGAATAGAATTAATGAAATGACAATGTATAACCACTTTTAAATTATTTTTTTATATATCATATTTACAATTTTTCCAAACCTACAATATATAACAACTCCTCGTCAAATTGTAGTCTTTTAACATTAGCTAAATTGTGAATATTGCAGACTCTAACGACTAATATTATATATATTTTATTTCAATAACATTCAAAATCATATAGTTTTTTCTTAAACTACTTTCTAAATACTATTTAAAATTATACCAATATTATATATTTTATTTCCATTATTTACATTAAATTGATTTTTAATGGATCAACTAATATTTTGAAAATAATTTAATTGAATTAATTGATCAATTAACTCTTTAATAAAGTTACTATACATATAATCGAGTAAATGATTAGTTAAATAATTATTTCTTTAAAACACATCATTTTTATTAATATTTCATAAAAATATATGATTTTAAATATTTTTAGTAACAAAATAATATTTAAACTATAATAAAATGTAACTTATTCAATTTATAAAAAGGATTGTATAAATAAATTTATACCTTTTATTATTAATTTTTATGATTATCATTTTTCATTAAAATTTCATGACTAAAATTTAACATTTTTTTATCATGATTACAATTCTAAAGTTAATTTAAAAGATTGTGATATGCTTTATTGATCATAAATTTTGAAATCAAATCATGCATAAAAATAAAATGTATTAATGTTACCATTCAAAATAATTTCTATATATAATAAAATTAAATAATATTAATACCTCCATTCAAAAGATATATTTGTAAAGTTTTGATTTAATTATTTTCATATTTTTATATATTCTAATGTATAAAATATTGGTACAATATGAAACAGTATCAAACCTATAATATTAAAAGAGAATTCAAATTTGATTGATCATAATATTTTACAAAATCAAATCATACATAAAAATTAAACATATTTATTTCACCTTTCAAAATAATTTCCATATAAGTATAATAAAAATAAATTATAATAATGTCTTCATTCAAAAGATATATTGGTAAAGTGTCGAATTAAATGGTACTCAAATATTTGATTAAAAAATTGTAATATTTGTTTATAATATTGTATAAAAATATATTAATTAGTCGTACTTTAAAAAAATAAATCATAAATATTTTATTAAAAATTATAATATTTATTTCTAAAATTATAGCAATTAAAAATAAAAAAATATCAATACAAAATAGTATTTAAGATCCCTATGCTTTAAATATTTAAGATAAATATTAGAGTTCTTATTTACTTTACCTTTTATATATTTATAATATACTTTTTTGTTAATTTTATTAACAATATATTTATAGTTAGCAATACATCGTTTAAACTACGTTAATTTTTTCAAGAATAAATGTAATCTTTCAAAAAAAATATAAAATGATATTATATAAAATTAATTTCATGAAATAAATTTATTAATTAAGTGTTATATAAATATTTAATACATTATTATACCATTAATTTATATGAAAGTTATATTATAACATTAATTTATATAAAATGATTTCTATATAATTCCATTCAAAATTTATTGATCATAAATTTTTGAAATCAAATCATGCATAAAAATAAAATATATTAATGTGACCATTCAAAATAATTTCTATATATAATCAAAATAAATAATATTAATACCTCCATTCAAAAGATATATTTGTAAAGTTTTGATTTAAGTATAATAAAAATAAAAAACCCTAATATTTAAACATTTGAATCAACCAAAATGAGTTCCAAGTGTTGTTTGTTGGATGAACTTGTCACAGTCCACATATGTTTACAACGAACAGCAATCTTCCACAAACTTTCACAGCTTCAATCGGTCGCGCCATTGATGTTACTATTTTGAGTCGTTGATGTCTTTCACAGCTTCAATCGGTTTGAGTCGTTGATGTCTTTCACAGCTTCAATCGGTTTGAGTCGTTGATGTCTTTCACAGCTTCAATCGGTTTGAGTCGTTGATGTCTTTCACAGCTTCAATCGGTTTGAGTCGTTGATGTCTTTCACAGCTTCAATCGGTTTGAGTCGTTGATGTCTTTCGACTTCAATCGGTTTGAGTCGTTGATGTCTTTCACAGCTTCAATCGGTTTGAGTCGTTGATGTCTTTCACAGCTTCAATCGGTTTGAGTCGTTGATGTCTTTCACAGCTTCAATCGGTTTGAGTCGTTGATGTCTTTCACGACAATCGGTTTGAGTCGTTGATGTCTTTCCGACTTCAATCGGTTTGAGTCGTTGATGTCTTTCACGCTTCAATCGGTTTGAGTCGTTGATGTCTTTCAGCTTCAATCGGTTTGAGTCGTTGATGTCTTTCACTTCAATCGGTTTGAGTCGTTGATGTCTTTCACAGCTTCAATCGGTTTGAGTCGTTGATGTCTTTCACAGCTTCAATCGGTTTGAGTCGTTGATGTCTTTCACCGCTTCAATCGGTCGCGCCATTGATGTTACTATTTTGAGTCGTTGATGTCTTTCACCGCTTCAATCGGTCGCGCCATTGATGTTACTATTTTGAGTCGTTGATGTCTTTCACCGCTTCAATCGGTTTGAGTCGTTGATGTCTTTCACCGCTTCAATCGGTTTGAGTCGTTGATGTCTTTCACAGCTTCAATCGGTTTGAGTCGTTGATGTCTTTCAACGCTTCAATCGGTCGCGCCATTGATGTTACTATTTTGAGTCGTTGATGTCTTTCAACGCTTCAATCGGTCGCGCCATTGATGTTACTATTTTGAGTCGTTGATGTCTTTCACAGCTTCAATCGGTCGCGCCATTGATGTTACTATTTTAACCTATTACAAAATCTGTATTAAAATGGACACAGAGAATGAAGAAGATTGAGGAGTGAAAGAGTAAAATAATGGAGAATGAAGAAGATTGAGGAGTGAAAGAGTAAGGGTTTAGAATGGCTATATATAGGGTTTAGAATGGCTATATATAGGGTTAAATAATGGCTATATATAGGGTTAAAGAATGGAGAATGAAGAAGATTAAGGAGTGAAAGAGTAATGGTTTGGGTTTAGAATGGCTATATATAGGGTTAAATAATGGAGAATGAAGAAGATTAAGGAGTGAAAGAGTAATGGTTTAGAATCCCTATATATAGGGTTTAGAATGGCTATATATAGGGTTTAGAATGCATTGAAAATAATGGAGAATAAAGAAGATTGAGGAGTGAAAGAGTAAGGGTTTAGAATGGCTATATATAGGGTTTAGAATGGCTATATATAGGGTTAAATAATGGAGAATGAAGAAGATTGAGGAGTGAAAGAGTAAGGGTTTAGAATGACTATATATAGGGTTTAGAATGGCTATATATAGGGTTTAGAATGCATGGGAAGTTGTGATATCTTGGAATATCAAAATAATCCATTCTAATTCCAATAATATACATTTAATCTTGTAGTGTAATGATAAATAGTATAATGAAACATTGGAATTGGAATTCAAATATAAATAAAATAAATTAATAAATCAAATAAATAAAAAATAGTGTAAAATTATGATAGATTGACATGTCAGCAAAATTAAATATTTGAGTCGTTGATGTCTTTCACAGCTTCAATCGGTCGCGCCATTGATGTTCCTATTTAGACCTGTTACAGTAAGGGTTTAGAATGCCTATATATAGGGTTTAGAATGCATGGAAGTTGTGATATCTTAGAATATCAAAATATATAGGGTTTAGAATGCATGGAAGTTGTGATATCTTAGAATATCAAAATATATAGGGTTTAGAATGCATGGAAGTTGTGATATCTTAGAATATCAAAATATATAGGGTTTAGAATGCATGGAAGTTGTGATATCTTAGAATATCAAAATAATCCATTCTAATTCCAATAATATACATTTAATCTTGTAGTGTAATGATAAATAGTGGGTATTTTTAAATCATGCAACGAATAATATTCCATTTAATTATAATAGATCTAATTTGGCCATTCCAATTCCTTCCTCATTAACCGTGAGTCAAACATTAGAATTCAAATTCTGTCAAAAAAAAACATTGTCATTCAAATATAAATAAATTAACCGTGAATGAAACAAATCAAATAAATAAAAAATAGTGTAAAATTATGATAGATTGACATGTCAACAAAATTAAATGCCAAATGAATATGGTAACAGCATAGTGTTGATTAGTCTATTATACCCTTGGAATAAGAAAAGTTATAACATTTAATCAAAAGGTTAGACTTGGAATTTCCAGTTACTTTACTTATAATAGATTGATAATAGATTTACATTAAATTGATTTTTAATGGATCAACTAATATTTTGAAAATAATTTAATTGAATTAATTGATCAATTAACTCTTTAATAAAGTTACTATACATATAATCGAGTAAATGATTAGTTAAATAATTATTTCTTTAAAACACATCATTTTTATTAATATTTCATAAAAATATATGATTTTAAATATTTTTAGTAACAAAATAATATTTAAACTATAACAAAATGTAACTTATTCAATTTATAAAAAGGATTGTATGAATAAATTTATACCTTTTATTATTAATTTTTATGATTATCATTTTTCATTAAAATTTCATGACTAAAATTTAACATTTTTTTATCATGATTACAATTCTAAAGTTAATTTAAAAAGATTGTGATATGCTTTATTGATCATAAATTTTAGAAATCAAATCATGCATAAAAATAAAATGTATTAATGTTACCATTCAAAATAATTTCTATATATAATAAAATTAAATAATATTAATACCTCCATTCAAAAGATATATTTGTAAAGTTTTGATTTAATTATTTTCATATTTTTGTATATTCTAATGTATAAAATATTGGTACAATATGAAACAGTATCAAACCTATAATATTAAAAGAGAATTCAAATTTGATTGATCATAATATTTTACAAAATCAAATCATACATAAAAATTAAACATATTTATTTCACCTTTCAAAATAATTTCCATATAAGTATAATAAAAATAAATTATAATAATGTCTTCATTCAAAAGATATATTGGTAAAGTATCGAATTAAATGGTACTCAAATATTTGATTAAAAATTGTAATATTTGTTTATAATATTGTATAAAAATATATTAATTAGTCGTACTTTAAAAAATAAATCATAAATATTTTATTAAAATTATAATATTTATTTCTAAAATTATAGCAATTAAAAATAAAAAAATATCAATACAAAATAGTATTTAAGATCCCTATACTTTAAATATTTAAGATAAATATTAGAGTTCTTATTTACTTTACCTTTTATATATTTATAATATACTTTTTTGTTAATTTTATTAACAATATATTTATAGTTAGCAATACATCGTTTAAACTACGTTAATTTTTCAAGAATAAATGTAACCTTTCAAAAAAATATAAAATGATATTATATAAAATTAATTTCATGAAATAAATTTATTAATTAAGTGTTATATAAATATTTAATACATTATATTATACCATTAATTTATATGAAAGTTATATTATAACATTAATTTATATAAAATGATTTCTATATAATTCCATTCAAAATTTATTGATCATAAATTTTTGAAATCAAATCATGCATAAAAATAAAATATATTAATGTGACCATTCAAAATAATTTCTATATATAATCAAAATAAATAATATTAATACCTCCATTCAAAAGATATATTTGTAAAGTTTTGATTTAAGTATAATAAAAATAAAAAACCCTAATATTTAAACATTTGAATCAACCAAAATGAGTTCCAAGTGTTGTTTGTTGGATGAACTTGTCACAGTCCACATATGTTTACAACGAACAGCAATCTTCCACAAATCATTTGAGTCGTTGATGTCTTTCACAGCTTCAATCGGTCGCCATTGATGTTACTATTTTGAGTCGTTGATGTCTTTCACGACAATCGGTCGCGCCATTGATGTTACTATTTTGAGTCGTTGATGTCTTTCATAGCTTTGCTTCAATCGGTATTAAAATGGACACAGAGAATCAAAATATGGGAATGAAGAAGAAGACGTAACGGGAAGTTGTGATATCTTGGAATATCCAAATAAAATAAATCATTCTAATTCCAATAATCTTGTAGTGTAATGATAAATAGTGTAATGAAACATTGGAATTGGAATTCAAATATAAATAAAATTCAAATATAAATAAAATTCAAATATAAATAAAATAAATTAATAAATCAAATAAATAAAAAAATAGTGTAAAATTATGATAGATTGACATGTCAGCAAAATTAAATGTTTGAGTCGTTGATGTCTTTCACAGCTTCAATCAGTCACGCCATTGATGTTCCTATAATCTTGTAGTGTAATGATAAATAGTGGGTATTTTTAAATCATGCAATGAATAATATTCCATTTAATTATAATAGATCTAATTTGGTCATTCCAATTCCTTCCTCATTAACCGTGAGTCAAACATTAGAATTCAAATTCTGTCAAAAAAATAGTGTAAAATTATGATAGATTGACATGTCAGCAAAATTAAATGCCAAATGAATATGGTAACAGCATAGTGTTGATTAGTCTATTATACCCTTGGAATAAGAAAAGTTATAACATTTAATCAAAAGGTTAGACTTGGAATTTCCAGGTACTTTACTTTTAATAGATTGATAATAGATTTACATTAAATTGATTTTTAATGGATCAACTAATATTTTGAAAATAATTTAATTGAATTAATTGATCAATTAACTCTTTAATAAAGTTACTATACATATAATCGAGTAAATGATTAGTTAAATAATTATTTCTTTAAAACACATCATTTTATTAATATTTCATAAAATATATGATTTTAAATATTTTTAGTAACAAAATAATATTTAAACTATAACAAAATGTAACTTATTCAATTTATAAAAGGATTGTATGAATAAATTTATACCTTTTATTATTAATTTTTATGATTATCATTTTTCATTAAAATTTCATGACTAAAATTTAACATTTTTTTATCATGATTACAATTCTAAAGTTAATTTAAAAAGATTGTGATATGCTTTATTGATCATAAATTTTAGAAATCAAATCATGCATAAAAATAAAATGTATTAATGTTACCATTCAAAATAATTTCTATATATAATAAAATTAAATAATATTAATACCTCCATTCAAAAGATATATTTGAAAAGTTTTGATTTAATTATTTTCATATTTTGTATATTCTAATGTATAAAATATTGGTACAATATGAAACAGTATCAAACCTATAATATTAAAAGAGAATTCAAATTTGATTGATCATAATATTTTACAAAATCAAATCATACATAAAAATTAAACATATTTATTTCACCTTTCAAAATAATTTCCATATAAGTATAATAAAAATAAATTATAATAATGTCTTCATTCAAAAGATATATTGGTAAAGTATCGAATTAAATGGTACTCAAATATTTGATTAAAAAATTGTAATATTTGTTTATAATATTGTATAAAAATATATTAATTAGTCGTACTTTAAAAAAATAAATCATAAATATTTTATTAAAAATTATAATATTTATTTCTAAAATTATAGCAATTAAAAATAAAAAAATATCAATACAAAATAGTATTTAAGATCCCTATACTTTAAATATTTAAGATAAATATTAGAGTTCTTATTTACTTTACCTTTTATATATTTATAATATACTTTTTTGTTAATTTTATTAACAATATATTTATAGTTAGCAATACATCGTTTAAACTACGTTAATTTTTCAAGAATAAATGTAACCTTTCAAAAAAATATAAAATGATATTATATAAAATTAATTTCATGAAATAAATTTATTAATTAAGTGTTATATAAATATTTAATACATTATATTATACCATTAATTTATATGAAAGTTATATTATAACATTAATTTATATAAAATGATTTCTATATAATTCCATTCAAAATTTATTGATCATAAATTTTTGAAATCAAATCATGCATAAAAATAAAATATATTAATGTGACCATTCAAAATAATTTCTATATATAATCAAAATAAATAATATTAATACCTCCATTCAAAAGATATATTTGTAAAGTTTTGATTTAAGTATAATAAAAATAAAAAACCCTAATATTTAAACATTTGAATCAACCAAAATGAGTTCCAAGTGTTGTTTGTTGGATGAACTTGTCACAGTCCACATATGTTTACAACGAACAGCAATCTTCCACAAATCCTTTGAGTCGTTGATGTCTTTCACAGCTTCAATCGGTCGCGCCATTGATGTTACTATTTTGAGTCGTTGATGTCTTTCACAGCTTCAATCGGTCGCGCCATTGATGTTACTATTTTGAGTCGTTGATGTCTTTCATAGCTTTGCTTCAATCGGTATTAAAATGGACACAGAGAATCAAAATATGGGAATGAAGAAGAAGACGTAACGGGAAGTTGTGATATCTTGGAATATCCAAATAAAATAAATCATTCTAATTCCAATAATCTTGTAGTGTAATGATAAATAGTGTAATGAAACATTGGAATTGGAATTCAAATATAAATAAAATTCAAATATAAATAAAATTCAAATATAAATAAAATAAATTAATAAATCAAATAAATAAAAAAATAGTGTAAAATTATGATAGATTGACATGTCAGCAAAATTAAATGTTTGAGTCGTTGATGTCTTTCACAGCTTCAATCAGTCGCGCCATTGATGTTCCTATAATCTTGTAGTGTAATGATAAATAGTGGGTATTTTTAAATCATGCAATGAATAATATTCCATTTAATTATAATAGATCTAATTTGGTCATTCCAATTCCTTCCTCATTAACCGTGAGTCAAACATTAGAATTCAAATTCAGTCAAAAAAATAGTGTAAAATTATGATAGATTGACATGTCAAGAAAATTAAATGCCAAATGAATATGGTATGACATAGTGTTGATTAGTCTATTATACCCTTGGAATAAGAAAAGTTATAACATTTAATCAAAAGGTTAGACTTGGAATTTCCGGTACTTTACTTTTAATAGATTGATAATAGATTTACATTAAATTGATTTTAATGGATCAACTAATATTTTGAAAATAATTTAATTGAATTAATTGATCAATTAACTCTTTAATAAAGTTACTATACATATAATCGAGTAAATGATTAGTTAAATAATTATTTCTTTAAAACACATCATTTTTATTAATATTTCATAAAAATATATGATTTTAAATATTTTAGTAACAAAATAATATTTAAACTATAACAAAATGTAACTTATTCAATTTATAAAAAGGATTGTATGAATAAATTTATACCTTTTATTATTAATTTTTATGATTATCATTTTTCATTAAAATTTCATGACTAAAATTTAACATTTTTTTATCATGATTACAATTCTAAAGTTAATTTAAAAAGATTGTGATATGCTTTATTGATCATAAATTTTAGAAATCAAATCATGCATAAAAATAAAATGTATTAATGTTACCATTCAAAATAATTTCTATATATAATAAAATTAAATAATATTAATACCTCCATTCAAAAGATATATTTGAAAAGTTTTGATTTAATTATTTTCATATTTTTGTATATTCTAATGTATAAAATATTGGTACAATATGAAACATATCAAACCTATAATATTAAAAGAGAATTCAAATTTGATTGATCATAATATTTTACAAAATCAAATCATACATAAAAATTAAACATATTTATTTCACCTTTCAAAATAATTTCCATATAAGTATAATAAAAATAAATTATAATAATGTCTTCATTCAAAAGATATATTGGTAAAGTATCGAATTAAATGGTACTCAAATATTTGATTAAAAATTGTAATATTTGTTTATAATATTGTATAAAAATATATTAATTAGTCGTACTTTAAAAAAATAAATCATAAATATTTTATTAAAAATTATAATATTTATTTCTAAAATTATAGCAATTAAAAATAAAAAAATATCAATACAAAATAGTATTTAAGATCCCTATACTTTAAATATTTAAGATAAATATTAGAGTTCTTATTTACTTTACCTTTTATATATTTATAATATACTTTTTGTTAATTTTATTAACAATATATTTATAGTTAGCAATACATCGTTTAAACTACGTTAATTTTTCAAGAATAAATGTAACCTTTCAAAAAAATATAAAATGATATTATATAAAATTAATTTCATGAAATAAATTTATTAATTAAGTGTTATATAAATATTTAATACATTATATTATACCATTAATTTATATGAAAGTTATATTATAACATTAATTTATATAAAATGATTTCTATATAATTCCATTCAAAATTTATTGATCATAAATTTTGAAATCAAATCATGCATAAAAATAAAATATATTAATGTGACCATTCAAAATAATTTCTATATATAATCAAAATAAATAATATTAATACCTCCATTCAAAAGATATATTTGTAAAGTTTTGATTTAAGTATAATAAAATAAAAACCCTAATATTTAAACATTTGAATCAACCAAAATGAGTTCCAAGTGTTGTTTGTTGGATGAACTTGTCACATCCACATATGTTTACAACGAACAGCAATCTTCCACAAATCATTTGAGTCGTTGATGTCTTTCACAGCTTCAATCGGTCGCGCCATTGATGTTACTATTTTGAGTCGTTGATGTCTTTCACAGCTTCAATCGGTCGCGCCATTGATGTTACTATTTTGAGTCGTTGATGAAAATAATGGAGAATGAAGAAGATTGAGGAGTGAAAGAGTAAGGGTTTAGAATGGCTATATATAGGGTTTAGAATGGCTATATATAGGGTTTAGAATGCATGGGAAGTTGTGATATCTTGGAATATCAAAATAAAATAATTCATTCTAATTCCAATAATCTTGTAGTGTAATGATAAATAGTGTAATGAAACATTGGAATTGGAATTCAAATATAAATAAAATTCAAATATAAATAAAATTCAAATATAAATAAAATAAATTAATAAATCAAATAAATAAAAAAATAGTATAAAATTATGATAGATTGACATGTCAACAAAATTAAATGTTTGAGTCGTTGATGTCTTTTCAATCGCCATTGATGTTCCTAATATGAGAATGAAGAAATGCATGGAAGTTGTGATATCTTGGAATATCAAAATAAAATAATACATTCTAATTCCAATAATGTAATGATAAATAGTGTAATGAAACATTGGAATTGGAATTCAAATATAAATAAAATTCAAATATAAATAAAATTCAAATATAAATAAAATTCAAATATAAATAAAATAAATTAATAAATCAAATAAATAAAAAAATAGTGTAAAATTATGATAGATTGACATGTCAGCAAAATTAAATGTTTGAGTCGTTGATGTCTTTCACAGCTTCAATCAGTCGCGCCATTGATGTTCCTAATATGAGAATGAAGAAATGCATGGGAAGTTGTGATATCTTACAATATCAAAATAATCCATTCTAATTCCAATAATATACATTTAATCTTGTAGTGTAATGATAAATAGTGGGTATTCCATTTAATTATAATAGATCTAATTTGGTCATTCCAATTCCTTCCTCATTAACCGTGAGTCAAACATTAGAATTCAAATTCATCAAAAACATTGAATTCAAATATAAATAAATTAACCGTGAATGAAACATTGGAATTGGAATTCAAATATAAATAAAATTCAAATATAAATAAAATAAATTAATAAATCAAATAAATAAAAATAGTGTAAAATTATGATAGATTGACATGTAAAATTAAATGCCAAATGAATATGGTAACAACATAGTGTTGATTAGTCTATTATACCCTTGGAATAAGAAAAGTTATAACATTTAATCAAAAGGTTAGACTTGGAATTTGTACTTTACTTTTAATAGATTGATAATAGATTTACATTAAATTGATTTTTAATGGATCAACTAATATTTTGAAAATAATTTAATTGAATTAATTGATCAATTAACTCTTTAATAAAGTTACTATACATATAATCGAGTAAATGATTAGTTAAATAATTATTTCTTTAAAACACATCATTTTTATTAATATTTCATAAAAATATATGATTTTAAATATTTTTAGTAACAAAATAATATTTAAACTATAACAAAATGTAACTTATTCAATTTATAAAAAGGATTGTATGAATAAATTTATACCTTTTATTATTAATTTTTATGATTATCATTTTTCATTAAAATTTCATGACTAAAATTTAACATTTTTTTATCATGATTACAATTCTAAAGTTAATTTAAAAAGATTGTGATATGCTTTATTGATCATAAATTTTAGAAATCAAATCATGCATAAAAATAAAATGTATTAATGTTACCATTCAAAATAATTTCTATATATAATAAAATTAAATAATATTAATACCTCCATTCAAAAGATATATTTGTAAAGTTTTGATTTAATTATTTTCATATTTTTGTATATTCTAATGTATAAAATATTGGTACAATATGAAACAAGATCAAACCTATAATATTAAAAGAGAATTCAAATTTGATTGATCATAATATTTTACAAAATCAAATCATACATAAAAATTAAACATATTTATTTCACCTTTCAAAATAATTTCCATATAAGTATAATAAAATAAATTATAATAATGTCTTCATTCAAAAGATATATTGGTAAAGTATCGAATTAAATGGTACTCAAATATTTGATTAAAAATTGTAATATTTGTTTATAATATTGTATAAAAATATATTAATTAGTCGTACTTTAAAAAATAAATCATAAATATTTTATTAAAATTATAATATTTATTTCTAAAATTATAGGAATTAAAAATAAAAAATATCAATACAAAATAGTATTTAAGATCCCTATACTTTAAATATTTAAGATAAATATTAGAGTTCTTATTTACTTTACCTTTTATATATTTATAATATACTTTTTGTTAATTTTATTAACAATATATTTATAGTTAGCAATACATCGTTTAAACTACGTTAATTTTTTCAAGAATAAATGTAACCTTTCAAAAAAATATAAAATGATATTATATAAAATTAATTTCATGAAATAAATTTATTAATTAAGTGTTATATAAATATTTAATACATTATATTATACCATTAATTTATATGAAAGTTATATTATAACATTAATTTATATAAAATGATTTCTATATAATTTCATTCAAAATTTATTGATCATAAATTTTTGAAATCAAATCATGCATAAAAATAAAATATATTAATGTGACCATTCAAAATAATTTCTATATATAATCAAAATAAATAATATTAATACCTCCATTCAAAAGATATATTTGTAAAGTTTTGATTTAAGTATAATAAAAATAAAAAACCCTAATATTTAAACATTTGAATCAACCAAAATGAGTTCCAAGTGTTGTTTGTTGAATGAAACAGCAATCTTCCACAAATCATTTGAGTCGTTGATGTCTTTCACAGCTTCAATCGGTCGCGCCATTGATGTTACTATTTTGAGTCGTTGATGTCTTTCACAGCTTCAATCGGTCACGCCATTGATGTTACTATTTTGAGTCGTTGATGAAAATAATGGAGAATGAAGAAGATTGAGGAGTGAAAGAGTAAGGGTTTAGAATGGCTATATATAGGGTTTAGAATGGCTATATATAGGGTTTAGAATGCGGAAGTTGTGATATCTTGGAATATCAAAATAAAATAATTCATTCTAATTCCAATAATCTTGTAGTGTAATGATAAATAGTGTAATGAAACATTGGAATTGGAATTCAAATATAAATAAAATTCAAATATAAATAAAATTCAAATATAAATAAAATAAATTAATAAATCAAATAAATAAAAAAATAGTGTAAAATTATGATAGATTGACATGTCAGCAAAATTAAATGTCTTTCACAGCTTCAATCAGTCGCGCCATTGATGTTCCTAATATGAGAATGAAGAAATGCATGGGAAGTTGTGATATCTTACAATATCAAAATAATCCATTCTAATTCCAATAATATACATTTAATCTTGTAGTGTAATGATAAATAGTGGGTATTCCATTTAATTATAATAGATCTAATTTGGTCATTCCAATTCGTTCCTCATTAACCGTGAGTCAAACATTAGAATTCAAATTCTGTCAAAAAACATTGGAATTCAAATATAAATAAATTAACCGTGAATGAAACATTGGAATTGGAATTCAAATATAAATAAAATTCAAATATAAATAAAATAAATTAATAAATCAAATAAATAAAAATAGTGTAAAATTATGATAGATTGACATGTCAAAAAATTAAATGCCAAATGAATATGGTATGACATAGTGTTGATTAGTCTATTATACCCTTGGAATAAGAAAAGTTATAACATTTAATCAAAAGGTTAGACTTGGAATTTCCGTACTTTACTTTTAATAGATTGATAATAGATTTACATTAAATTGATTTTAATGGATCAACTAATATTTTGAAAATAATTTAATTGAATTAATTGATCAATTAACTCTTTAATAAAGTTACTATACATATAATCGAGTAAATGATTAGTTAAATAATTATTTCTTTAAAACACATCATTTTTATTAATATTTCATAAAATATATGATTTTAAATATTTTTAGTAACAAAATAATATTTAAACTATAACAAAATATAACTTATTCAATTTATAAAAGGATTGTATGAATAAATTTATACCTTTTATTATTAATTTTATGATTATCATTTTCATTAAAATTTCATGACTAAAATTTAACATTTTTTATCATGATTACAATTCTAAAGTTAATTTAAAAGATTGTGATATGCTTTATTGATCATAAATTTTAGAAATCAAATCATGCATAAAAATAAAATGTATTAATGTTACCATTCAAAATAATTTCTATATATAATAAAATTAAATAATATTAATACCTCCATTCAAAAGATATATTTGTAAAGTTTTGATTTAATTATTTTCATATTTTTGTATATTCTAATGTATAAAATATTGGTACAATATGAAACATATCAAACCTATAATATTAAAAGAGAATTCAAATTTGATTGATCATAATATTTTACAAAATCAAATCATACATAAAAATTAAACATATTTATTTCACCTTTCAAAATAATTTCCATATAAGTATAATAAAAATAAATTATAATAATGTCTTCATTCAAAAGATATATTGGTAAAGTATCGAATTAAATGGTACTCAAATATTTGATTAAAAATTGTAATATTTGTTTATAATATTGTATAAAAATATATTAATTAGTCGTACTTTAAAAAAATAAATCATAAATATTTTATTAAAAATTATAATATTTATTTCTAAAATTATAGCAATTAAAAATAAAAAAATATCAATACAAAATAGTATTTAAGATCCCTATACTTTAAATATTTAAGATAAATATTAGAGTTCTTATTTACTTTACCTTTTATATATTTATAATATACTTTTTTGTTAATTTTATTAACAATATATTTATAGTTAGCAATACATCGTTTAAACTACGTTAATTTTTTCAAGAATAAATGTAACCTTTCAAAAAAAATATAAAATGATATTATATAAAATTAATTTCATGAAATAAATTTATTAATTAAGTGTTATATAAATATTTAATACATTATATTATACCATTAATTTATATGAAAGTTATATTATAACATTAATTTATATAAAATGATTTCTATATAATTCCATTCAAAATTTATTGATCATAAATTTTTGAAATCAAATCATGCATAAAAATAAAATATATTAATGTGACCATTCAAAATAATTTCTATATATAATCAAAATAAATAATATTAATACCTCCATTCAAAAGATATATTTGTAAAGTTTTGATTTAAGTATAATAAAATTAAAAAACCCTAATATTTAAACATTTGAATCAACCAAAATGAGTTCCAAGTGTTGTTTGTTGGATGAACTTGTCACATCCACATATGTTTACAACGACAATCTTCCACAAATCCTTTGAGTCGTTGATGTCTTTCACAGCTTCAATCGGTCGCGCCATTGATGTTACTATTTTGAGTCGTTGATGTCTTTCACAGCTTCAATCGGTCGCGCCATTGATGTTACTATTTTGAGTCGTTGATGTCTTTCATAGCTTTGCTTCAATCGGTATTAAAATGGACACAGAGAATCAAAATATGGGAATGAAGAAGAAGACGTAACGGGAAGTTGTGATATCTTGGAATATCCAAATAAAATAAATCATTCTAATTCCAATAATCTTGTAGTGTAATGATAAATAGTGTAATGAAACATTGGAATTGGAATTCAAATATAAATAAAATTCAAATATAAATAAAATTCAAATATAAATAAAATAAATTAATAAATCAAATAAATAAAAAAATAGTGTAAAATTATGATAGATTGACATGTCAGCAAAATTAAATGTTTGAGTCGTTGATGTCTTTCACAGCTTCAATCATTCGCGCCATTGATGTTCCTATAATCTTGTAGTGTAATGATAAATAGTGGGTATTTTTAAATCATGCAATGAATAATATTCCATTTAATTATAATAGATCTAATTTGGTCATTCCAATTCCTTCCTCATTAACCGTGAGTCAAACATTAGAATTCAAATTCTGTCAAAAAAATAGTGTAAAATTATGATAGATTGACATGTCAGCAAAATTAAATGCCAAATGAATATGGTAACAGCATAGTGTTGATTAGTCTATTATACCCTTGGAATAAGAAAAGTTATAACATTTAATCAAAAGGTTAGACTTGGAATTTCCAGGTACTTTACTTTTAATAGATTGATAATAGATTTACATTAAATTGATTTTTAATGGATCAACTAATATTTTGAAAATAATTTAATTGAATTAATTGATCAATTAACTCTTTAATAAAGTTACTATACATATAATCGAGTAAATGATTAGTTAAATAATTATTTCTTTAAAACACATCATTTTTATTAATATTTCATAAAAATATATGATTTTAAATATTTTTAGTAACAAAATAATATTTAAACTATAACAAAATGTAACTTATTCAATTTATAAAAAGGATTGTATGAATAAATTTATACCTTTTATTATTAATTTTTATGATTATCATTTTTCATTAAAATTTCATGACTAAAATTTAACATTTTTTTATCATGATTACAATTCTAAAGTTAATTTAAAAAGATTGTGATATGCTTTATTGATCATAAATTTTAGAAATCAAATCATGCATAAAAATAAAATGTATTAATGTTACCATTCAAAATAATTTCTATATATAATAAAATTAAATAATATTAATACCTCCATTCAAAAGATATATTTGAAAAGTTTTGATTTAATTATTTTCATATTTTTGTATATTCTAATGTATAAAATATTGGTACAATATGAAACAGTATCAAACCTATAATATTAAAAGAGAATTCAAATTTGATTGATCATAATATTTTACAAAATCAAATCATACATAAAAATTAAACATATTTATTTCACCTTTCAAAATAATTTCCATATAAGTATAATAAAAATAAATTATAATAATGTCTTCATTCAAAAGATATATTGGTAAAGTATCGAATTAAATGGTACTCAAATATTTGATTAAAAAATTGTAATATTTGTTTATAATATTGTATAAAAATATATTAATTAGTCGTACTTTAAAAAAATAAATCATAAATATTTTATTAAAAATTATAATATTTATTTCTAAAATTATAGCAATTAAAAATAAAAAAATATCAATACAAAATAGTATTTAAGATCCCTATACTTTAAATATTTAAGATAAATATTAGAGTTCTTATTTACTTTACCTTTTATATATTTATAATATACTTTTTTGTTAATTTTATTAACAATATATTTATAGTTAGCAATACATCGTTTAAACTACGTTAATTTTTCAAGAATAAATGTAACCTTTCAAAAAAAATATAAAATGATATTATATAAAATTAATTTCATGAAATAAATTTATTAATTAAGTGTTATATAAATATTTAATACATTATATTATACCATTAATTTATATGAAAGTTATATTATAACATTAATTTATATAAAATGATTTCTATATAATTCCATTCAAAATTTATTGATCATAAATTTTTGAAATCAAATCATGCATAAAAATAAAATATATTAATGTGACCATTCAAAATAATTTCTATATATAATCAAAATAAATAATATTAATACCTCCATTCAAAAGATATATTTGTAAAGTTTTGATTTAAGTATAATAAAAATAAAAAACCCTAATATTTAAACATTTGAATCAACCAAAATGAGTTCCAAGTGTTGTTTGTTGGATGAACTTGTCACAGTCCACATATGTTTACAACGAACAGCAATCTTCCACAAATCATTTGAGTCGTTGATGTCTTTCACAGCTTCAATCGGTCGCGCCATTGATGTTACTATTTTGAGTCGTTGATGTCTTTCACGACTTGATCGGTCGCCATTGATGTTACTATTTTGAGTCGTTGATGAAAATAATGGAGAATGAAGAAGATTGAGGAGTGAAAGAGTAAGGGTTTAGAATGGCTATATATAGGGTTTAGAATGGCTATATATAGGGTTTAGAATGCATGGGAAGTTGTGATATCTTGGAATATCAAAATAAAATAATTCATTCTAATTCCAATAATCTTGTAGTGTAATGATAAATAGTGTAATGAAACATTGGAATTGGAATTCAAATATAAATAAAATTCAAATATAAATAAAATTCAAATATAAATAAAATAAATTAATAAATCAAATAAATAAAAAAATAGTATAAAATTATGATAGATTGACATGTCAGCAAAATTAAATGTTTGAGTCGTTGATGTCTTTCACAGCTTCAATCAGTCGCGCCATTGATGTTCCTAATATGAGAATGAAGAAATGCATGGGAAGTTGTGATATCTTGGAATATCAAAATAAAATAATACATTCTAATTCCAATAATGTAATGATAAATAGTGTAATGAAACATTGGAATTGGAATTCAAATATAAATAAAATTCAAATATAAATAAAATTCAAATATAAATAAAATTCAAATATAAATAAAATAAATTAATAAATCAAATAAATAAAAAAATAGTGTAAAATTATGATAGATTGACATGTCAGCAAAATTAAATGTTTGAGTCGTTGATGTCTTTCACAGCTTCAATCAGTCGCGCCATTGATGTTCCTAATATGAGAATGAAGAAATGCATGGGAAGTTGTGATATCTTACAATATCAAAATAATCCATTCTAATTCCAATAATATACATTTAATCTTGTAGTGTAATGATAAATAGTGGGTATTCCATTTAATTATAATAGATCTAATTTGGTCATTCCAATTCCTTCCTCATTAACCGTGAGTCAAACATTAGAATTCAAATTCTGTCAAAAAACATTGGAATTCAAATATAAATAAATTAACCGTGAATGAAACATTGGAATTGGAATTCAAATATAAATAAAATTCAAATATAAATAAAATAAATTAATAAATCAAATAAATAAAAATAGTGTAAAATTATGATAGATTGACATGTCAGCAAAATTAAATGCCAAATGAATATGGTAACAACATAGTGTTGATTAGTCTATTATACCCTTGGAATAAGAAAAGTTATAACATTTAATCAAAAGGTTAGACTTGGAATTTCCAGTACTTTACTTTTAATAGATTGATAATAGATTTACATTAAATTGATTTTTAATGGATCAACTAATATTTTGAAAATAATTTAATTGAATTAATTGATCAATTAACTCTTTAATAAAGTTACTATACATATAATCGAGTAAATGATTAGTTAAATAATTATTTCTTTAAAACACATCATTTTTATTAATATTTCATAAAAATATATGATTTTAAATATTTTTAGTAACAAAATAATATTTAAACTATAACAAAATGTAACTTATTCAATTTATAAAAGGATTGTATGAATAAATTTATACCTTTTATTATTAATTTTATGATTATCATTTTCATTAAAATTTCATGACTAAAATTTAACATTTTTTATCATGATTACAATTCTAAAGTTAATTTAAAAGATTGTGATATGCTTTATTGATCATAAATTTTAGAAATCAAATCATGCATAAAAATAAAATGTATTAATGTTACCATTCAAAATAATTTCTATATATAATAAAATTAAATAATATTAATACCTCCATTCAAAAGATATATTTGTAAAGTTTTGATTTAATTATTTTCATATTTTTGTATATTCTAATGTATAAAATATTGGTACAATATGAAACAGTATCAAACCTATAATATTAAAAGAGAATTCAAATTTGATTGATCATAATATTTTACAAAATCAAATCATACATAAAAATTAAACATATTTATTTCACCTTTCAAAATAATTTCCATATAAGTATAATAAAAATAAATTATAATAATGTCTTCATTCAAAAGATATATTGGTAAAGTATCGAATTAAATGGTACTCAAATATTTGATTAAAAAATTGTAATATTTGTTTATAATATTGTATAAAAATATATTAATTAGTCGTACTTTAAAAAAATAAATCATAAATATTTTATTAAAAATTATAATATTTATTTCTAAAATTATAGGAATTAAAAATAAAAAAATATCAATACAAAATAGTATTTAAGATCCCTATACTTTAAATATTTAAGATAAATATTAGAGTTCTTATTTACTTTACCTTTTATATATTTATAATATACTTTTTTGTTAATTTTATTAACAATATATTTATAGTTAGCAATACATCGTTTAAACTACGTTAATTTTTTCAAGAATAAATGTAACCTTTCAAAAAAAATATAAAATGATATTATATAAAATTAATTTCATGAAATAAATTTATTAATTAAGTGTTATATAAATATTTAATACATTATATTATACCATTAATTTATATGAAAGTTATATTATAACATTAATTTATATAAAATGATTTCTATATAATTTCATTCAAAATTTATTGATCATAAATTTTTGAAATCAAATCATGCATAAAAATAAAATATATTAATGTGACCATTCAAAATAATTTCTATATATAATCAAAATAAATAATATTAATACCTCCATTCAAAAGATATATTTGTAAAGTTTTGATTTAAGTATAATAAAAATAAAAAACCCTAATATTTAAACATTTGAATCAACCAAAATGAGTTCCAAGTGTTGTTTGTTGAATGAACTTGTCACAGTCCACATATGTTTACAACGAACAGCAATCTTCCACAAATCATTTGAGTCGTTGATGTCTTTCACAGCTTCAATCGGTCGCGCCATTGATGTTACTATTTTGAGTCGTTGATGTCTTTCACAGCTTCAATCGGTCACGCCATTGATGTTACTATTTTGAGTCGTTGATGAAAATAATGGAGAATGAAGAAGATTGAGGAGTGAAAGAGTAAGGGTTTAGAATGGCTATATATAGGGTTTAGAATGCATGGGAAGTTGTGATATCTTGGAATATCAAAATAAAATAATTCATTCTAATTCCAATAATCTTGTAGTGTAATGATAAATAGTGTAATGAAACATTGGAATTGGAATTCAAATATAAATAAAATTCAAATATAAATAAAATTCAAATATAAATAAAATAAATTAATAAATCAAATAAATAAAAAAATAGTGTAAAATTATGATAGATTGACATGTCAGCAAAATTAAATGTCTTTCACTTCAATCATGCCATTGATGTTCCTAATATGAGAATGAAGAAATGCATGGAAGTTGTGATATCTTACAATATCAAAATAATCCATTCTAATTCCAATAATATACATTTAATCTTGTAGTGTAATGATAAATAGTGGGTATTCCATTTAATTATAATAGATCTAATTTGGTCATTCCAATTGTTCCTCATTAACCGTGAGTCAAACATTAGAATTCAAATTTCAAAAACATTGGAATTCAAATATAAATAAATTAACCGTGAATGAAACATTGAATTGGAATTCAAATATAAATAAAATTCAAATATAAATAAAATAAATTAATAAATCAAATAAATAAAAATAGTGTAAAATTATGATAGATTGACATGTCAACAAAATTAAATGCCAAATGAATATGGTAACAGCATAGTGTTGATTAGTCTATTATACCCTTGGAATAAGAAAAGTTATAACATTTAATCAAAAGGTTAGACTTGGAATTTCCGGTACTTTACTTTTAATAGATTGATAATAGATTTACATTAAATTGATTTTAATGGATCAACTAATATTTTGAAAATAATTTAATTGAATTAATTGATCAATTAACTCTTTAATAAAGTTACTATACATATAATCGAGTAAATGATTAGTTAAATAATTATTTCTTTAAAACACATCATTTTTATTAATATTTCATAAAAATATATGATTTTAAATATTTTTAGTAACAAAATAATATTTAAACTATAACAAAATATAACTTATTCAATTTATAAAAGGATTGTATGAATAAATTTATACCTTTTATTATTAATTTTATGATTATCATTTTCATTAAAATTTCATGACTAAAATTTAATTTTTTATCATGATTACAATTCTAAAGTTAATTTAAAAGATTGTGATATGCTTTATTGATCATAAATTTTAGAAATCAAATCATGCATAAAAATAAAATGTATTAATGTTACCATTCAAAATAATTTCTATATATAATAAAATTAAATAATATTAATACCTCCATTCAAAAGATATATTTGTAAAGTTTTGATTTAATTATTTTCATATTTTTGTATATTCTAATGTATAAAATATTGGTACAATATGAAACAGTATCAAACCTATAATATTAAAAGAGAATTCAAATTTGATTGATCATAATATTTTACAAAATCAAATCATACATAAAAATTAAACATATTTATTTCACCTTTCAAAATAATTTCCATATAAGTATAATAAAATAAATTATAATAATGTCTTCATTCAAAAGATATATTGGTAAAGTATCGAATTAAATGGTACTCAAATATTTGATTAAAAAATTGTAATATTTGTTTATAATATTGTATAAAAATATATTAATTAGTCGTACTTTAAAAAAATAAATCATAAATATTTTATTAAAAATTATAATATTTATTTCTAAAATTATAGCAATTAAAAATAAAAAAATATCAATACAAAATAGTATTTAAGATCCCTATACTTTAAATATTTAAGATAAATATTAGAGTTCTTATTTACTTTACCTTTTATATATTTATAATATACTTTTTTGTTAATTTTATTAACAATATATTTATAGTTAGCAATACATCGTTTAAACTACGTTAATTTTTTCAAGAATAAATGTAACCTTTCAAAAAAAATATAAAATGATATTATATAAAATTAATTTCATGAAATAAATTTATTAATTAAGTGTTATATAAATATTTAATACATTATATTATACCATTAATTTATATGAAAGTTATATTATAACATTAATTTATATAAAATGATTTCTATATAATTCCATTCAAAATTTATTGATCATAAATTTTTGAAATCAAATCATGCATAAAAATAAAATATATTAATGTGATCATTCAAAATAATTTCTATATATAATCAAAATAAATAATATTAATACCTCCATTCAAAAGATATATTTGTAAAGTTTTGATTTAAGTATAATAAAAATAAAAAACCCTAATATTTAAACATTTGAATCAACCAAAATGAGTTCCAAGTGTTGTTTGTTGGATGAACTTGTCACGGTCCACATATGTTTACAACGAACAGCAATCTTCCACAAATCCTTTGAGTCGTTGATGTCTTTCACAGCTTCAATCGGTCGCGCCATTGATGTTACTATTTTGAGTCGTTGATGTCTTTCACAGCTTCAATCGGTCGCGCCATTGATGTTACTATTTTGAGTCGTTGATGTCTTTCATAGCTTTGCTTCAATCGGTATTAAAATGGACACAGAGAATCAAAATATGGGAATGAAGAAGAAGACGAACGGAAGTTGTGATATCTTGGAATATCCAAATAAAATAAATCATTCTAATTCCAATAATCTTGTAGTGTAATGATAAATAGTGTAATGAAACATTGGAATTGGAATTCAAATATAAATAAAATTCAAATATAAATAAAATTCAAATATAAATAAAATTCAAATATAAATAAAATAAATTAATAAATCAAATAAATAAAAAAATAGTGTAAAATTATGATAGATTGACATGTCAAAAAATTAAATGTTTGAGTCGTTGATGTCTTTCATGACTTCAATCACATTGATGTTCCTATAATCTTGTAGTGTAATGATAAATAGTGGGTATTTTTAAATCATGCAATGAATAATATTCCATTTAATTATAATAGATCTAATTTGGTCATTCCAATTCCTTCCTCATTAACCGTGAGTCAAACATTAGAATTCAAATTCATCAAAAAATAGTGTAAAATTATGATAGATTGACATGTCAAAATTAAATGCCAAATGAATATGGTATGAGATAGTGTTGATTAGTCTATTATACCCTTGGAATAAGAAAAGTTATAACATTTAATCAAAAGGTTAGACTTGGAATTTGTACTTTACTTTTAATAGATTGATAATAGATTTACATTAAATTGATTTTTAATGGATCAACTAATATTTTGAAAATAATTTAATTGAATTAATTGATCAATTAACTCTTTAATAAAGTTACTATACATATAATCGAGTAAATGATTAGTTAAATAATTATTTCTTTAAAACACATCATTTTATTAATATTTCATAAAATATATGATTTTAAATATTTTTAGTAACAAAATAATATTTAAACTATAACAAAATGTAACTTATTCAATTTATAAAAGGATTGTATGAATAAATTTATACCTTTTATTATTAATTTTATGATTATCATTTTCATTAAAATTTCATGACTAAAATTTAACATTTTTTATCATGATTACAATTCTAAAGTTAATTTAAAAGATTGTGATATGCTTTATTGATCATAAATTTTAGAAATCAAATCATGCATAAAAATAAAATGTATTAATGTTACCATTCAAAATAATTTCTATATATAATAAAATTAAATAATATTAATACCTCCATTCAAAAGATATATTTGTAAAGTTTTGATTTAATTATTTTCATATTTTGTATATTCTAATGTATAAAATATTGGTACAATATGAAACATATCAAACCTATAATATTAAAAGAGAATTCAAATTTGATTGATCATAATATTTTACAAAATCAAATCATACATAAAAATTAAACATATTTATTTCACCTTTCAAAATAATTTCCATATAAGTATAATAAAAATAAATTATAATAATGTCTTCATTCAAAAGATATATTGGTAAAGTATCGAATTAAATGGTACTCAAATATTTGATTAAAAATTGTAATATTTGTTTATAATATTGTATAAAAATATATTAATTAGTCGTACTTTAAAAAAATAAATCATAAATATTTTATTAAAAATTATAATATTTATTTCTAAAATTATAGCAATTAAAAATAAAAAAATATCAATACAAAATAGTATTTAAGATCCCTATACTTTAAATATTTAAGATAAATATTAGAGTTCTTATTTACTTTACCTTTTATATATTTATAATATACTTTTTGTTAATTTTATTAACAATATATTTATAGTTAGCAATACATCGTTTAAACTACGTTAATTTTTCAAGAATAAATGTAACCTTTCAAAAAAATATAAAATGATATTATATAAAATTAATTTCATGAAATAAATTTATTAATTAAGTGTTATATAAATATTTAATACATTATATTATACCATTAATTTATATGAAAGTTATATTATAACATTAATTTATATAAAATGATTTCTATATAATTCCATTCAAAATTTATTGATCATAAATTTTGAAATCAAATCATGCATAAAAATAAAATATATTAATGTGACCATTCAAAATAATTTCTATATATAATCAAAATAAATAATATTAATACCTCCATTCAAAAGATATATTTGTAAAGTTTTGATTTAAGTATAATAAAAATAAAAAACCCTAATATTTAAACATTTGAATCAACCAAAATGAGTTCCAAGTGTTGTTTGTTGGATGAACTTGTCACAGTCCACATATGTTTACAACGAACAGCAATCTTCCACAAATCATTTGAGTCGTTGATGTCTTTCACAGCTTCAATCGGTCGCGCCATTGATGTTACTATTTTGAGTCGTTGATGTCTTTCACAGCTTCAATCGGTCGCGCCATTGATGTTACTATTTTGAGTCGTTGATGAAAATAATGGAGAATGAAGAAGATTGAGGAGTGAAAGAGTAAGGGTTTAGAATGGCTATATATAGGGTTTAGAATAGCTATATATAGGGTTTAGAATGCATGGGAAGTTGTGATATCTTGGAATATCAAAATAAAATAATTCATTCTAATTCCAATAATCTTGTAGTGTAATGATAAATAGTGTAATGAAACATTGGAATTGGAATTCAAATATAAATAAAATTCAAATATAAATAAAATTCAAATATAAATAAAATAAATTAATAAATCAAATAAATAAAAAAATAGTATAAAATTATGATAGATTGACATGTCAGCAAAATTAAATGTTTGAGTCGTTGATGTCTTTCACAGCTTCAATCAGTCGCGCCATTGATGTTCCTAATATGAGAATGAAGAAATGCATGGGAAGTTGTGATATCTTGGAATATCAAAATAAAATAATACATTCTAATTCCAATAATCTTGTAGTGTAATGATAAATAGTGTAATGAAACATTGGAATTGGAATTCAAATATAAATAAAATTCAAATATAAATAAAATTCAAATATAAATAAAATTCAAATATAAATAAAATAAATTAATAAATCAAATAAATAAAAAAATAGTGTAAAATTATGATAGATTGACATGTCAGCAAAATTAAATGTTTGAGTCGTTGATGTCTTTCACAGCTTCAATCAGTCGCGCCATTGATGTTCCTAATATGAGAATGAAGAAATGCATGGGAAGTTGTGATATCTTACAATATCAAAATAATCCATTCTAATTCCAATAATATACATTTAATCTTGTAGTGTAATGATAAATAGTGGGTATTCCATTTAATTATAATAGATCTAATTTGGTCATTCCAATTCCTTCCTCATTAACCGTGAGTCAAACATTAGAATTCAAATTCTGTCAAAAAAACATTGGAATTCAAATATAAATAAATTAACCGTGAATGAAACATTGGAATTGGAATTCAAATATAAATAAAATTCAAATATAAATAAAATAAATTAATAAATCAAATAAATAAAAATAGTGTAAAATTATGATAGATTGACATGTCAGCAAAATTAAATGCCAAATGAATATGGTAACAACATAGTGTTGATTAGTCTATTATACCCTTGGAATAAGAAAAGTTATAACATTTAATCAAAAGGTTAGACTTGGAATTTCCAGGTACTTTACTTTTAATAGATTGATAATAGATTTACATTAAATTGATTTTTAATGGATCAACTAATATTTTGAAAATAATTTAATTGAATTAATTGATCAATTAACTCTTTAATAAAGTTACTATACATATAATCGAGTAAATGATTAGTTAAATAATTATTTCTTTAAAACACATCATTTTTATTAATATTTCATAAAAATATATGATTTTAAATATTTTTAGTAACAAAATAATATTTAAACTATAACAAAATGTAACTTATTCAATTTATAAAAAGGATTGTATGAATAAATTTATACCTTTTATTATTAATTTTTATGATTATCATTTTTCATTAAAATTTCATGACTAAAATTTAACATTTTTTTATCATGATTACAATTCTAAAGTTAATTTAAAAGATTGTGATATGCTTTATTGATCATAAATTTTAGAAATCAAATCATGCATAAAAATAAAATGTATTAATGTTACCATTCAAAATAATTTCTATATATAATAAAATTAAATAATATTAATACCTCCATTCAAAAGATATATTTGTAAAGTTTTGATTTAATTATTTTCATATTTTTGTATATTCTAATGTATAAAATATTGGTACAATATGAAACGATCAAACCTATAATATTAAAAGAGAATTCAAATTTGATTGATCATAATATTTTACAAAATCAAATCATACATAAAAATTAAACATATTTATTTCACCTTTCAAAATAATTTCCATATAAGTATAATAAAAATAAATTATAATAATGTCTTCATTCAAAAGATATATTGGTAAAGTATCGAATTAAATGGTACTCAAATATTTGATTAAAAATTGTAATATTTGTTTATAATATTGTATAAAAATATATTAATTAGTCGTACTTTAAAAAAATAAATCATAAATATTTTATTAAAAATTATAATATTTATTTCTAAAATTATAGGAATTAAAAATAAAAAAATATCAATACAAAATAGTATTTAAGATCCCTATACTTTAAATATTTAAGATAAATATTAGAGTTCTTATTTACTTTACCTTTTATATATTTATAATATACTTTTTTGTTAATTTTATTAACAATATATTTATAGTTAGCAATACATCGTTTAAACTACGTTAATTTTTTCAAGAATAAATGTAACCTTTCAAAAAAAATATAAAATGATATTATATAAAATTAATTTCATGAAATAAATTTATTAATTAAGTGTTATATAAATATTTAATACATTATATTATACCATTAATTTATATGAAAGTTATATTATAACATTAATTTATATAAAATGATTTCTATATAATTTCATTCAAAATTTATTGATCATAAATTTTTGAAATCAAATCATGCATAAAAATAAAATATATTAATGTGACCATTCAAAATAATTTCTATATATAATCAAAATAAATAATATTAATACCTCCATTCAAAAGATATATTTGTAAAGTTTTGATTTAAGTATAATAAAATAAAAACCCTAATATTTAAACATTTGAATCAACCAAAATGAGTTCCAAGTGTTGTTTGTTGAATGAACTTGTCACATCCACATATGTTTACAACGACGCAATCTTCCACAAATCATTTGAGTCGTTGATGTCTTTCACAGCTTCAATCGGTCGCGCCATTGATGTTACTATTTTGAGTCGTTGATGTCTTTCACAGCTTCAATCGGTCACGCCATTGATGTTACTATTTTGAGTCGTTGATGAAAATAATGGAGAATGAAGAAGATTGAGGAGTGAAAGAGTAAGGGTTTAGAATGGCTATATATAGGGTTTAGAATGGCTATATATAGGGTTTAGAATGCATGGGAAGTTGTGATATCTTGGAATATCAAAATAAAATAATTCATTCTAATTCCAATAATCTTGTAGTGTAATGATAAATAGTGTAATGAAACATTGGAATTGGAATTCAAATATAAATAAAATTCAAATATAAATAAAATTCAAATATAAATAAAATAAATTAATAAATCAAATAAATAAAAAAATAGTGTAAAATTATGATAGATTGACATGTCAGCAAAATTAAATGTCTTTCACAGCTTCAATCAGTCGCGCCATTGATGTTCCTAATATGAGAATGAAGAAATGCATGGGAAGTTGTGATATCTTACAATATCAAAATAATCCATTCTAATTCCAATAATATACATTTAATCTTGTAGTGTAATGATAAATAGTGGGTATTCCATTTAATTATAATAGATCTAATTTGGTCATTCCAATTCGTTCCTCATTAACCGTGAGTCAAACATTAGAATTCAAATTCTGTCAAAAAACATTGGAATTCAAATATAAATAAATTAACCGTGAATGAAACATTGGAATTGGAATTCAAATATAAATAAAATTCAAATATAAATAAAATAAATTAATAAATCAAATAAATAAAAAATAGTGTAAAATTATGATAGATTGACATGTCAAAAAATTAAATGCCAAATGAATATAGTATGACATAGTGTTGATTAGTCTATTATACCCTTGGAATAAGAAAAGTTATAACATTTAATCAAAAGGTTAGACTTGGAATTTCCAGGTACTTTACTTTTAATAGATTGATAATAGATTTACATTAAATTGATTTTTAATGGATCAACTAATATTTTGAAAATAATTTAATTGAATTAATTGATCAATTAACTCTTTAATAAAGTTACTATACATATAATCGAGTAAATGATTAGTTAAATAATTATTTCTTTAAAACACATCATTTTATTAATATTTCATAAAATATATGATTTTAAATATTTTTAGTAACAAAATAATATTTAAACTATAACAAAATATAACTTATTCAATTTATAAAAGGATTGTATGAATAAATTTATACCTTTTATTATTAATTTTATGATTATCATTTTCATTAAAATTTCATGACTAAAATTTAACATTTTTTATCATGATTACAATTCTAAAGTTAATTTAAAAGATTGTGATATGCTTTATTGATCATAAATTTTAGAAATCAAATCATGCATAAAAATAAAATGTATTAATGTTACCATTCAAAATAATTTCTATATATAATAAAATTAAATAATATTAATACCTCCATTCAAAAGATATATTTGTAAAGTTTTGATTTAATTATTTTCATATTTTTGTATATTCTAATGTATAAAATATTGGTACAATATGAAACAGTATCAAACCTATAATATTAAAAGAGAATTCAAATTTGATTGATCATAATATTTTACAAAATCAAATCATACATAAAAATTAAACATATTTATTTCACCTTTCAAAATAATTTCCATATAAGTATAATAAAAATAAATTATAATAATGTCTTCATTCAAAAGATATATTGGTAAAGTATCGAATTAAATGGTACTCAAATATTTGATTAAAAAATTGTAATATTTGTTTATAATATTGTATAAAAATATATTAATTAGTCGTACTTTAAAAAAATAAATCATAAATATTTTATTAAAATTATAATATTTATTTCTAAAATTATAGCAATTAAAAATAAAAAATATCAATACAAAATAGTATTTAAGATCCCTATACTTTAAATATTTAAGATAAATATTAGAGTTCTTATTTACTTTACCTTTTATATATTTATAATATACTTTTTTGTTAATTTTATTAACAATATATTTATAGTTAGCAATACATCGTTTAAACTACGTTAATTTTTTCAAGAATAAATGTAACCTTTCAAAAAATATAAAATGATATTATATAAAATTAATTTCATGAAATAAATTTATTAATTAAGTGTTATATAAATATTTAATACATTATATTATACCATTAATTTATATGAAAGTTATATTATAACATTAATTTATATAAAATGATTTCTATATAATTCCATTCAAAATTTATTGATCATAAATTTTGAAATCAAATCATGCATAAAAATAAAATATATTAATGTGACCATTCAAAATAATTTCTATATATAATCAAAATAAATAATATTAATACCTCCATTCAAAAGATATATTTGTAAAGTTTTGATTTAAGTATAATAAAAATAAAAAACCCTAATATTTAAACATTTGAATCAACCAAAATGAGTTCCAAGTGTTGTTTGTTGGATGAACTTGTCACAGTCCACATATGTTTACAACGAACAGCAATCTTCCACAAATCCTTTGAGTCGTTGATGTCTTTCACAGCTTCAATCGGTCGCGCCATTGATGTTACTATTTTGAGTCGTTGATGTCTTTCACAGCTTCAATCGGTCGCGCCATTGATGTTACTATTTTGAGTCGTTGATGTCTTTCATAGCTTTGCTTCAATCGGTATTAAAATGGACACAGAGAATCAAAATATGGGAATGAAGAAGAAGACGTAACGGGAAGTTGTGATATCTTGGAATATCCAAATAAAATAAATCATTCTAATTCCAATAATCTTGTAGTGTAATGATAAATAGTGTAATGAAACATTGGAATTGGAATTCAAATATAAATAAAATTCAAATATAAATAAAATTCAAATATAAATAAAATTCAAATATAAATAAAATAAATTAATAAATCAAATAAATAAAAAAATAGTGTAAAATTATGATAGATTGACATGTCAGCAAAATTAAATGTTTGAGTCGTTGATGTCTTTCACAGCTTCAATCAGTCGCGCCATTGATGTTCCTATAATCTTGTAGTGTAATGATAAATAGTGGGTATTTTTAAATCATGCAATGAATAATATTCCATTTAATTATAATAGATCTAATTTGGTCATTCCAATTCCTTCCTCATTAACCGTGAGTCAAACATTAGAATTCAAATTCTGTCAAAAAAATAGTGTAAAATTATGATAGATTGACATGTCAGCAAAATTAAATGCCAAATGAATATGGTAACAGCATAGTGTTGATTAGTCTATTATACCCTTGGAATAAGAAAAGTTATAACATTTAATCAAAAGGTTAGACTTGGAATTTCCAGGTACTTTACTTTTAATAGATTGATAATAGATTTACATTAAATTGATTTTTAATGGATCAACTAATATTTTGAAAATAATTTAATTGAATTAATTGATCAATTAACTCTTTAATAAAGTTACTATACATATAATCGAGTAAATGATTAGTTAAATAATTATTTCTTTAAAACACATCATTTTTATTAATATTTCATAAAAATATATGATTTTAAATATTTTTAGTAACAAAATAATATTTAAACTATAACAAAATGTAACTTATTCAATTTATAAAAGGATTGTATGAATAAATTTATACCTTTTATTATTAATTTTATGATTATCATTTTCATTAAAATTTCATGACTAAAATTTAACATTTTTTATCATGATTACAATTCTAAAGTTAATTTAAAAGATTGTGATATGCTTTATTGATCATAAATTTTAGAAATCAAATCATGCATAAAAATAAAATGTATTAATGTTACCATTCAAAATAATTTCTATATATAATAAAATTAAATAATATTAATACCTCCATTCAAAAGATATATTTGTAAAGTTTTGATTTAATTATTTTCATATTTTTGTATATTCTAATGTATAAAATATTGGTACAATATGAAACGATATCAAACCTATAATATTAAAAGAGAATTCAAATTTGATTGATCATAATATTTTACAAAATCAAATCATACATAAAAATTAAACATATTTATTTCACCTTTCAAAATAATTTCCATATAAGTATAATAAAAATAAATTATAATAATGTCTTCATTCAAAAGATATATTGGTAAAGTATCGAATTAAATGGTACTCAAATATTTGATTAAAAATTGTAATATTTGTTTATAATATTGTATAAAAATATATTAATTAGTCGTACTTTAAAAAAATAAATCATAAATATTTTATTAAAAATTATAATATTTATTTCTAAAATTATAGCAATTAAAAATAAAAAAATATCAATACAAAATAGTATTTAAGATCCCTATACTTTAAATATTTAAGATAAATATTAGAGTTCTTATTTACTTTACCTTTTATATATTTATAATATACTTTTTTGTTAATTTTATTAACAATATATTTATAGTTAGCAATACATCGTTTAAACTACGTTAATTTTTTCAAGAATAAATGTAACCTTTCAAAAAAAATATAAAATGATATTATATAAAATTAATTTCATGAAATAAATTTATTAATTAAGTGTTATATAAATATTTAATACATTATATTATACCATTAATTTATATGAAAGTTATATTATAACATTAATTTATATAAAATGATTTCTATATAATTCCATTCAAAATTTATTGATCATAAATTTTTGAAATCAAATCATGCATAAAAATAAAATATATTAATGTGACCATTCAAAATAATTTCTATATATAATCAAAATAAATAATATTAATACCTCCATTCAAAAGATATATTTGTAAAGTTTTGATTTAAGTATAATAAAAATAAAAAACCCTAATATTTAAACATTTGAATCAACCAAAATGAGTTCCAAGTGTTGTTTGTTGGATGAACTTGTCACAGTCCACATATGTTTACAACGAACAGCAATCTTCCACAAATCCTTTGAGTCGTTGATGTCTTTCACAGCTTCAATCGGTCGCGCCATTGATGTTACTATTTTGAGTCGTTCAATCGGTCGCGCCATTGATGTTATTATTTTGAGTCGTTGCCATTGATGTTATTATTTTGAGTCGTTGATGTCTTTCATAGCTTTGCTTCAATCGGTATTAAAATGGACACTGGCTATATATAGGGTTTAGAATGGCTATATATAGGGTTTAGAATGCATGGGAAGTTGTGATATCTTGGAATATCAAAATAAAATAATTCATTCTAATTCCAATAATCTTGTAGTGTAATGATAAATAGTGTAATGAAACATTGGAATTGGAATTCAAATATAAATAAAATTCAAATATAAATAAAATTCAAATATAAATAAAATAAATTAATAAATCAAATAAATAAAAAAATAGTGTAAAATTATGATAGATTGACATGTCAGCAAAATTAAATGTTTGAGTTGATGTCTTTCACAGCTTCAATCAGTCGCGCCATTGATGTTCCTATTTAAAATCTGTATTAAAATGGACACAGAGAATCAAAATATGAGAATGAAGAAATGCATGAGAAGTTGTGATATATAAATTAACCGTGAATGAAACATTGGAATTGGAATTCAAATATAAATAAAATTCAAATATAAATAAAATAAATTAATAAATCAAATAAATAAAAAATAGTGTAAAATTATGATAGATTGACATGTCAGCAAAATTAAATGACAAATGAATATGGTAACAGCATAGTGTTGATTAGTCTATTATACCCTTGGAATAAGAAAAGTTATAACATTTAATCAAAAGGTTAGACTTGGAATTTCCAGGTACTTTACTTTTAATAGATTGATAATAGATAGATTATCTGGTATGTCATAGATACATTTACTTCTACCCGTAAATTTATTTCATGTATTTAGTTGGTGAATATTAATATAATTACGATATATAATCATTTATCAAATTTGAATTTCTCATTTTTAAAAATAATTGTAAACTATTCTCGTTTATTAAAATGAACCCGTGTGTCTATTTATAAAAATATTTGAAACTTATACTCGTTTATAAATATAATTGTATCAATACTTGAATTTTTCCGGATTATAAAAATATTTATAATTTATTCATTTTTATAAAAATTATTGTAATTTATTTTTAGTTTGTAAAATTAATTATATTAATATGTAGAACTTTTCTCATTTATCAGTGTCTTTAACCCGTGTGACAATTTATAAAAATATTTTAACTTATTCATGTTAAAAACAATTACATCAATATTTAAATTTTGTTCGTTTATAAAAATATTTGTAAGTTATTTAAGTTTATGAAACTAATTGTAAAAATAAATATTTATCATCTCATCTTAAATTTATTTATTCAACATTGATAAATATGTGTCTCTTAGTTAATTACATTTATAAATAAATATCGTGTATTAGTGATATATATAAAATTTATTATCTTAATGTCTAACTAATTAAATTGAATTTATTATTGTCAATCAAAAATTATAATATTAAATAATAATATAATATTATTATTGTATACGGGGAAAAAGTAAATTAAATCTAAGAATATCGAAAAATCTATTATAATATTAAATAAAATTTAACATTTATTATTACAATGAATCATACATAACAATTCAAAATTTTGTATTTTATTTCTTATATTTTATTGTATTCGATTTGTAATAAATATTTTTCAATTTAGTGCGAATTTTCAATAATTAAATCTTAATGATATTATATAAAATTAATTTCATGAAATAAATTTATTTAATTAAGTGTTATATAAATATTTAATACATTATATTATACCATTAATTTATATGAAAGTTATATTATAACATTAATTTATATAAAATGATATTAACTTATTCCTGTTTATAAAATTATTGTAATTTTTTCCTGTTTATAAGCATGTTGAACTCGTGTGTCCATATAATTGATACAAATAATTTTATAAATAGTTTACTTTATTACATTTATAAAATTATTTGTAATTTATTCACCTTTATAAAATGAATTATAAATTATTCAATTTATTAAAATGATTGTATCAATAATTTTTTTATTTTATCATAAATTTTTATGATTATCATTTATCATTAAATTTTCATGATTACTATTTAATATTTTTTATCATGATTACAATTATAAAGTTAATTTGAAAATATTATGATATATTTTACTTATTTCATAAGCTTAAAAAAATTACCAAATCTCAATTGATTTTGTTTTGTTTTATTAACTTTTTTATAAAAATTAAAATAATTTTAAAATATATTTTAGGTCAAATAAGGATCTAAATAAATACAAAATAATATTTATTCTTACGTTTTTAGAATGATAAATTAAATATTTAAGATAAACATTAGAGTTCTTATTTACTTTACCTTTTATATATTTATAATATACTTTTTTATTAATTTTATTACCAATATATTTATAGTTAACAATACAGACTACGTTAATTTTTTCAAGAATATAAATGTAACCTTTCAAAAAATATACACAAATATATTTAGAAACCGGTAGAAAATTTTATTGGTTGAATTATAATTCCATTCAATATTTATTGATCATAAACTTTTGAAACCAAATCATGCATAAAAATCAAATGTATTAATGTGACAATTCAAAATAATTTCTATATATAATAAAAATAAATAATATTAATACCTCCATTCAAAAGATATATTTGTAAAGTTTTGGTTTAATTTTTTTCATATCTTTATATATTCTAATATATATAATATTGCTACAATATGAAACAGTATCAAACCTATAATATTAAAAGAGAATTCAAATTTTATTGATCATAATATTTTATGGAATCAAATCCTACATAAAAATTAAACATATTTATGTCACCATTCAAAATAATTTCCATATAGGTATAGTAAAATTAAATGATAATAATGTCTCCATTCAAAAGATATATTGGTAAAGTTTCTAATTAAATGGTACTCAAATATTTGATTAAAAAATTGTAATATTTGTTTCTAATATTGTATAAAAATATATTAATTAGTTGTACTTTAAAAAAATAAATGGTAAATATTTTATTAAAAATTATAATATTTGTTTCTAAAATTATAGCAATTAAAAATAAAAAAATATCAATACAAAATAATATTTTTATTCAAATTTCACAACAAATGAGAATTATAATTTCGATTCAAAATAAATTAGAATTTTTTCATATCTTTATATATGCTAATGTATATAATATTGCTACAATATGAAACAGTATCAAACCTATAATATTAAAAGAGAATTTAAATTTTATTGATCATAATATTTTATGGAATCAAATCATACATAAAAGTTAAACATATTTATGTCACCATTCAAAATAATTTCCATATAAGTATAATAAAAATAAATGATAATAATGTCTCCATTCAAAAGATATATTGGTAAAGTTTCGAATTAAATGGTACTCAAATATTTGATTAAAAATTTGTAATATTTGTTTCTAATATTGTATAAAAATATATTAATTAGTTGTACTTTAAAAAAATAAATCGATAAATTAGAATTTTGAAGGCACAACAACACCAACTTTAAGGTTTATTATCTTCTCTGTAGGAGAAGAGAAATTCTATTTTAAAAAGGTTGTAAATATGTTAATTGAACGAAACTTAGAGTAGTGTGTTTGCTAGAGGCAATCTTACATTCAAAAGAACTTAGAATTTGGTGTAAAATATATTCCATTAAAACATAGGCCAACATAATTTGCAGTAGAAAAACAATTTATGCCTAAACCATTGATATGACATACAAAATATGAAAGCAATAATAATATACATATACATAATTTGAAACAAATCTTGTTAAAAACATTCTTCTATAGAACCAGAAAATGATCGCATATCAACGTTGGTTTTGTCATAGCATCTTACAACTTAGATAATTATTGTCTTGCTTATGGTTCTTCTGAAATTGGCAGTGAACCTCAGCAACACCCGCTACTCTTGAACCCTTAAAAACATATTACTTTAGAACTTCAAGTGAATAAGAGTCTCATCCCTTTGACTATCCTCATGTTCATCAAAATCTCGTTCCTCTTTCAAAGACAGTTCCTCCAACCATTGCAATGAGACATTTGCATTTGCTACCTGTCAGCAAATATAATTAGTATATAATCAGTACCTGCCAATGAAAGCCATTGATATTTCTTGTGGAAGCATAAAATTCAATGGTATCAACTTCCTAATCTTCAATTACTGCTATAGATGGAAATCAAATCATCTGCACCATATTGAACATATATTTACTATTATAAGATTAACTGTCAAATAACTTGAATGAAAATATATGTTAACACTTGGCTTTGATGATGAATCACATGTGAAAATTGACTTGATTCAGTAGATTTAAAATAGTGGTCTCTGGTTCTGTTATGGCAGTCTCCAATTTTTCTTTAGTAATATTTTTGTTTGTGAAATTAGAGAAGCGAATGGTCACTCAACCATGACTATGGTGAATATTGGCACTTAAAATGCTAAGACAACTCTACAAACAATAATACTATAAAACATTAAAACTATAAACAAAATATATATACAGTATTCAGTATCAATATTAGGGTAAAAAAATATGATCACACGCACCTCATATCAGTCAAGGTAAATACAACTTTGCTTTTGTTGTTATCAGGAATTATTTGGGATTGGGAAATTTCAATAACTCCTCCAACGATATCTGCAAAACAATTTACCATATCCAGTAATGTGTACTATTGAACATAAACAATAAAGTGATTTATTCTAAATGTCAAAATGTAACTCATCATACAATACATTTGTCCTAAATTTACCCTCAACAATAGCATCCATTCCAATTAAGTTGAGGTAGTTCACAGGAATGTCATTTAGTGGGACCTTTTTGACAGAAGTAGATCCACAGAAAACCAATTTAAACTTATGATCTGTAGATTTGAAGGAGAAATCATTACTGGAAACTTTGAAATTCTGCATAACGTAAGAACATCCAAGCTCAAGCTGCATTTTGAATTTCGGTACCAAATAAGGTGGCACAATGGCTTGAATCAAATCCAACTAAAAAATACAAATATTTTGAAATCGGTAAGGGTGTAACAAAACTGTTATAAGCACTGGCATATAAATTTTATAATACCTTTGAATCAAACAAAATAAGTTCCAAGTGCTCCCTATTCTGAGCACTCGTCACAGACCACAAATGCTTACACCTAACAACAATCTTTCATAAATCTTTCGAATCGTTGATATTATTGATAAATTTGATAGGGGGCGCCATGGATGGATATATGGTATTTGTAAAAAATCTGTGAATAGCAAGTTAGGCAGCATGAAGAAGGATGAATGGATAAAAAATAATAACAAATAACAACAGATCGATTGTTCCTTCCAGTTCCGTTTTGGATCGAAACAGCCAGGGATATATGTATGCCGTTAGGGTTAGTGTTGTAGGTTTTATCCGCGAACAAGTATTTTTAATTATCGATTCCACAGGGATTGGTGCATATTGTAGTCTTTCAATAGAAAAGTGTATTTTAAGATGAAAGTAACCAAAGGGTTTGTTTCCTAATCTACTAGTAACATGAATTTCCAAACAAGTAACTAAGTTAATCTTTTCAAAAGAGAGTTATGGTTTGGATTCAAGAGAGTTGGAGATTGTTTTCAATTATGGAAGCATGTCAAGATTAGTTTTATTGACCTAATTTCTTATGCATTCAATTAATCAAGTGATGAACATAGTAGATGATTTCTATAAATATATATCCTCTCAATCTTGTAGATTTCCCACCAAGATTGTGAATGTTATCATGTTAATCTTTGCATGATCCCTCACTACAACTATTGACATGATAATCATTAAGTTCAATATTTGTAAACACTAACACACAAATCTATCCCTAGCATTTGTTCATTAGTGGATGAATATCCTAGGTCTACTTTGAAGTATTCTTTTCCAAGCAACACTCAAAGCATAAAAAATGAAGAACAAAGATATTCAACTATATTAATCATCAACCATGTTCATACACAAATGGATTAAAAGAAATACATACTATATAGATCAACTACCTCTAATCTTGACACAAAAAGAACTTAGCCACTCATTTCCATGGTTGCTTTGCTCTCAAGATTGTTGGTAGAGATGATGAACATGAAGAATCAATGATGAAGAACTATGGTTTTTCTTACCAATGCTTGCCCTAATTTTTCACAAATGAAAGATAATTATGATGAAGTGAAGTTCCACCCTTTTACAAGCCAAAAGTCATCTGGAAGTGATGGGTAGGTGGCCAAAAGGTGAAAGCATGGGTCCATCCTTTTTCTTTCAGACCGCGTTAAGCGGTTAGTCGCTAAAGCGCGATCATCTCGAGCCCTCTTCAGCTCATTTGCAATAAGCCGACCAAAATCAATTTGCTCCTCATCGAGCATATAAGCAATCAGGCCGGTCGTCTCCATGGGAATCGAAGATGTGTGGCTTCGAGGTCTCAGATTATACAGAGCCACGCACATCAGTACTCGGGCACTAGTCTTCAGGCTAGACCTGTTGAATTTTAAAGGTTGCCCAGCCCTGTTCAATTCATATGAGTGCCCAGACAAACAAAGTTTCCTCCTTAACATAGCATGATCCCAATTCCCACGAGCCAGGTGGTCGTGGTAGATGTCCAAGTGATCCTCTGGGATTGTCTAGTTTATGCCCAGGTAGTTGTTGATGGCGGTGCGAGAGAAAGAAACCAACTTCCCCCTCACAACAGAAGTGAAAGGAAAGTCTTGCCCTTCGTCCGGAATGGCATTTGCATAGAACTCCCTCACAAGCTCGACATTCACCTTGGTTTGAGGCTCACAGAGAACACCCAAACCGTAGTTAGAAAGAATAGCATCGGGCGTTGCATAGTGGCCCTGCTCTCGGAGCCGGATAATTCTCTCCGTCCAAATATTTCGCTCCTCGATCGAGCCTCCTGAGCAGGCCCCCGGAAGCGATCTCCATCAAAAGGAAGTGACTGAGATGACCCGGCCCCGGCGGAAGAAACCCTTTGTCTTTTTGGAGCCATCTGAAAACAACACCAAAAATCAACGAAAAAGTGACACCGAAATGTCCGTTAGTGAAAATTCAAGCAAACAGCAATAGAAACCATCAAACCCAAGCATCTAGACACAACGGACGATTGAAAAACACAACAGAAGAATTTTTCAGAATTCTGCAGACCGCGCTAAGCGCGCTGACCGCGCTGACCGCGCTCTGCGATTTCCAGAAAAATTCTTCTGTAAAAACAGAAATTTCTCCACAAAAACAAGCCTACTAGCAGCAAAATGCCTATTCTAATCCTTCTCTATCATCTAAACAACCTAATCCTAAGAGAAAAATCAAAAATTTCTAAACCTAGGTTTTCAAAATCTAACCTAAACATGAAAATTTGACGAAATTGAAAGGATAAAAACATAGAGACACTTACTTAGATGCTTGGGAGGATGATTTGAGTAAGAAATTTGCAAGAGCTTGTTGAATTTGGGTTGAGGGATTTTAGGGTTTTTGAGAGAGTGAAAAATGGAAAGGAAATAGTGAAAAAGGGTTTGAAATGAACCCTAACCTTTTTAAAACGAAACAGGCTACCCAATGGGCCTCAAAAATCCGGATTAGGAAAAAAAAAAATTTTAAAATTCTCCCAGACCGCGCTAAGCGCGAAAGTTTCTGCCAGATGGGCCAAAATGCGCGCTAAGTGCGATCTGCAGAATTCTGAATTTTCAGAAAAAACAGCAAATTGACATTATGTACAAGTTAAAATGAGTGCAATAGAGAATACTTACAATGTTGGGGTGCCTCCCAACAAGCGCTTTGTTTAACGTCGGTAGAGCTCGACGGTTCGGGATGATCAAGGATCATCAAAGGGAATGACACCAACATCACGATTTGCTCCTCCGAAATTGTAAACCTCCTTGATTTCCTCCTCCGCCGCATCATTTCGGAAAGCGTTATGTTTGTTCTTGGAATGCGTTGTTCCTTCAAAAAGATTGAAAGCAGCCTCTTTATCTTGCACTCTCACTTTCATAATTCCATTGTCGACATCAATCATCATGCGAGCCGTCTTCATGAATGGTCTTCCAAGAATTAATGGTATATCTCGATCCTCCTTCATGTCAATTACCACAAAATCCATAGGAAACAAGTACTTCTCCACCTTTACTACCATGTCTTTAACAACTCCATAAGGTGAAATGGTTGACTTGTCGGCTAGTTGCAAAGTCATTCTTGTAGACTCCATTCTAACATTCCCCAATCTTTTAACAAGGGATAACGGAATTAAATTTATGCTAGACCCTAGATCGATCAAGTCATTACCCTTGAATGTATCTCCAATGGCCACCGGCAACGTGACACTCCCCGGATCGAATTCCTTCACTGGAAGAGCTTGTTTGATTATGGAACTACAATTAGCATCAAGCAATATTGTCTCCTTATCCTTGTGCCTCTTCTTCCTTGTGAGCATATCCTTCATAAATTTCACATATTTCGGCATTTGCTCCAATGCTTCGGAAAATGGAATGTTTATGTGAAGTTGTTTAAAGATATCCAGAAACCGAGCATATTGTCTTGCCTTCTCCTTCTTTGACGGCGCATGAGGGTAAGGTAAATTTTGAATGGGAGCCGAGCTTTCTTCTTTACTTCCTTTTCTTCTCTTCCTTGCATTCTTCTCTTTCTTTTTACTTCCTTCACCATTTTCTTTCCCTTTTTCAACCAAGTTTGCCTCCTCTACAACTTCATCGTTTTTTTCTACTACAACCTCATCATCTTTTTCAACTACTACATCATTTTCAACTAAATCATCCTCCACATCAACATCATCATTTTTTTTAGAGGGAAGGTGAGGATATGGTAAGTTTCTTAATGGAAAAATGACTTCCTTCTCCTTTCCCTTTCTCATTTTCTTCTTCTTTTCCTCCACTTTCTCCTTATCAAATACACCATTCTCATTTTCATTTTCAACTACAACATCCAACTCATCCTCCTCTACAATTTCATCGCTTTCACCATTCTTCATCTCATTTCCACTTATAGTGAAAATTGCTTTGCAATACTCCTTAGGATTTGCTTGAGTAGTTGGGGGAAAATGATGTTGAAGCCTTTTGTTTGGAAAGTTGATTGGCTAGTTGCCCCATTTGAGTTTCCAAATTCTTGATAGATGCCTCCGTGCTCTTTTGATTTGCCATAAAAGCTTGCATAAATTGAGCTAGAGTGTCTTGAATGTTGGAAGATCTCACTTGATTTTGAGGTTGATTTTGTGGTTGAGTTTGATTTTGATTTTGAGTTTGATATGGATTTTGTCTACCTTGATTGTTGTTGTCTTGTCTCCACCCGCCTTGATAACCTTGGTTACCCCTTTGTTGGTAACCTTGGCCTTGATTTTGATAAGGGTAAGGAGCTCGTTGTTGGTATCCTTGCCCTTGGTTGGCCATATAGTTTGCTTCCTCATTTTCCGGAGGACAAAATCCGGTTTTATGATCTCCTTTACACAATTCACAACAAGCTATTTGGTGAGCTTGCTTGCTTGATGTTCCTTGCAACTCCATGATTTGTTGAGGGAGTCTTGCCATTTGTTTTGTCAATTCTTCAACTTGTTTCGCAAACAATTTGTTTTGCGCCACAAGTGCTTCGTGACTCGAGCCAATTTCTAGAACTCCCGTTTTCACTTGTACACCTCCTTGATCATGTTGAGTTTGGTGATCATTCCTCCTCATCTTCTCAATTATTTTAATTGCCTCATATGGTGTTTTTGCCATCAAAGAACCCCCCGCAGTAGCATCCAACAACAATTTGTGTTGAGGTTGGAGACCATTTCGGAAAATATGAATTTGGGTAAGCTCGTCAAAACCATGGCTAGGACACTTCCTAAGCATAGACTTGTACCTTTCCCAAGCCCTATTCAAAGGCTCATTTACTCCTTGTGAAAATACCGAAATTGCGGTCTTTGCCTCCATGAAACGTGATTGAGAGAAAAATCTTTCAAGGAATTTTTCCTCCAAAATATTCCAATTTGTCATTGTCTCTTGCAATTGGTCTAGATACCAATCTTTCGCCTTCCCCACTAGAGAATGAGGGAAGAGCCTTTGGAAGTATTTCTCCTCTTGGTCTTTCGGAGCCCCGGCCGCTCCCGGGATCTCATAGAACTTAGTAAGGTGGGTGTAAGGATCTTCATGGTCATGGCCATGAAATGGACTTGCATAAAGAAGTTGAAGCAAGCCCGTCTTCATTTCCGCGACCCTTGCATTTGCTTGGCGAGCAAATTGAGCGGTGTGACGAGGGCTATTGACACAAGGCCCCCGTGGTGGTGGTGGTGGTGGTTGTGGTTGATTCTCCGTCATAGTGATGACTTCTCCTAACACGGGTGGTGTTGAAGAAGTAGATGTTTCTCCTATTTCTCCTCTTTCCTGCCTTTGCCTAGCTTGTCTTTTCCTTCTTTTAGCACTACTATTAAGTCTTCTAGCCGTCCTTTCAATTTCGGGATCGAAAAGGAGTTGATCGGCCGGAATACTTCCCCGCATAAACTAATTCCTGAAAAAGTCTAGCCACACAAAAGAAACAAAGGGAGATTAGTAGAACAATGTCTTAAAACACACAACTATTGCTATACTAGCAATATCAAACGCCAATCCCCGGCAACGGCGCCATTTTTGTTGTAGGTTTTATCCGCGAACAAGTATTTTTAATTATCGATTCCACAGGGATTGGTGCATATTGTAGTCTTTCAATAGAAAAGTGTATTTTAAGATGAAAGTAACCAAAGGGTTTGTTTCCTAATCTACTAGTAACATGAATTTCCAAACAAGTAACTAAGTTAATCTTTTCAAAAGAGAGTTATGGTTTGGATTCAAGAGAGTTGGAGATTGTTTTCAATTATGGAAGCATGTCAAGATTAGTTTTATTGACCTAATTTCTTATGCATTCAATTAATCAAGTGATGAACATAGTAGATGATTTCTATAAATATATATCCTCTCAATCTTGTAGATTTCCCACCAAGATTGTGAATGTTATCATGTTAATCTTTGCATGATCCCTCACTACAACTATTGACATGATAATCATTAAGTTCAATATTTGTAAACACTAACACACAAATCTATCCCTAGCATTTGTTCATTAGTGGATGAATATCCTAGGTCTACTTTGAAGTATTCTTTTCCAAGCAACACTCAAAGCATAAAAAATGAAGAACAAAGATATTCAACTATATTAATCATCAACCATGTTCATACACAAATGGATTAAAAGAAATACATACTATATAGATCAACTACCTCTAATCTTGACACAAAAAGAACTTAGCCACTCATTTCCATGGTTGCTTTGCTCTCAAGATTGTTGGTAGAGATGATGAACATGAAGAATCAATGATGAAGAACTATGGTTTTTCTTACCAATGCTTGCCCTAATTTTTCACAAATGAAAGATAATTATGATGAAGTGAAGTTCCACCCTTTTACAAGCCAAAAGTCAGCTGGAAGTGATGGGTAGGTGGCCAAAAGGTGAAAGCATGGGTCTGTCCTTTTTCTGATTTTCGCAGACCGCGTTAAGCCCGGTTAGTCGCGCTAAGCGCGATCATGCTGCGACCGCGCTGAGCCCTCTTCAGCTCATTTGCAATAAGCCGACCAAAATCAATTTGCTCCTCATCGAGCATATAAGCAATCAGGCCGGTCGTCTCCATGGGAATCGAAGATGTGTGGCTTCGAGGTCTCAGATTATACAGAGCCACGCACATCAGTACTCGGGCACTAGTCTTCAGGCTAGACCTGTTGAATTTTAAAGGTTGCCCAGCCCTGTTCAATTCATATGAGTGCCCAGACAAACAAAGTTTCCTCCTTAACATAGCATGATCCCAATTCCCACGAGCCAGGTGGTCGTGGTAGATGTCCAAGTGATCCTCTGGGATTGTCTAGTTTATGCCCAGGTAGTTGTTGATGGCGGTGCGAGAGAAAGAAACCAACTTCCCCCTCACAACAGAAGTGAAAGGAAAGTCTTGCCCTTCGTCCGGAATGGCATTTGCATAGAACTCCCTCACAAGCTCGACATTCACCTTGGTTTGAGGCTCACAGAGAACACCCAAACCGTAGTTAGAAAGAATAGCATCGGGCGTTGCATAGTGGCCCTGCTCTCGGAGCCGGATAATTCTCTCCGTCCAAATATTTCGCTCCTCGATCGAGCCTCCTGAGCAGGCCCCCGGAAGCGATCTCCATCAAAAGGAAGTGACTGAGATGACCCGGCCCCGGCGGAAGAAACCCTTTGTCTTTTTGGAGCCATCTGAAAACAACACCAAAAATCAACGAAAAAGTGACACCGAAATGTCCGTTAGTGAAAATTCAAGCAAACAGCAATAGAAACCATCAAACCCAAGCATCTAGACACAACGGACGATTGAAAAACACAACAGAAGAATTTTTCAGAATTCTGCAGACCGCGCTAAGCGCGCTGACCGCGCTGACCGCGCTCTGCGATTTCCAGAAAAATTCTTCTGTAAAAACAGAAATTTCTCCACAAAAACAAGCCTACTAGCAGCAAAATGCCTATTCTAATCCTTCTCTATCATCTAAACAACCTAATCCTAAGAGAAAAATCAAAAATTTCTAAACCTAGGTTTTCAAAATCTAACCTAAACATGAAAATTTGACGAAATTGAAAGGATAAAAACATAGAGACACTTACTTAGATGCTTGGGAGGATGATTTGAGTAAGAAATTTGCAAGAGCTTGTTGAATTTGGGTTGAGGGATTTTAGGGTTTTTGAGAGAGTGAAAAATGGAAAGGAAATAGTGAAAAAGGGTTTGAAATGAACCCTAACCTTTTTAAAACGAAACAGGCTACCCAATGGGCCTCAAAAATCCGGATTAGGAAAAAAAAAAATTTTAAAATTCTCCCAGACCGCGCTAAGCGCGAAAGTTTCTGCCAGATGGGCCAAAATGCGCGCTAAGTGCGATCTGCAGAATTCTGAATTTTCAGAAAAAACAGCAAATTGACATTATGTACAAGTTAAAATGAGTGCAATAGAGAATACTTACAATGTTGGGGTGCCTCCCAACAAGCGCTTTGTTTAACGTCGGTAGAGCTCGACGGTTCGGGATGATCAAGGATCATCAAAGGGAATGACACCAACATCACGATTTGCTCCTCCGAAATTGTAAACCTCCTTGATTTCCTCCTCCGCCGCATCATTTCGGAAAGCGTTATGTTTGTTCTTGGAATGCGTTGTTCCTTCAAAAAGATTGAAAGCAGCCTCTTTATCTTGCACTCTCACTTTCATAATTCCATTGTCGACATCAATCATCATGCGAGCCGTCTTCATGAATGGTCTTCCAAGAATTAATGGTATATCTCGATCCTCCTTCATGTCAATTACCACAAAATCCATAGGAAACAAGTACTTCTCCACCTTTACTACCATGTCTTTAACAACTCCATAAGGTGAAATGGTTGACTTGTCGGCTAGTTGCAAAGTCATTCTTGTAGACTCCATTCTAACATTCCCCAATCTTTTAACAAGGGATAACGGAATTAAATTTATGCTAGACCCTAGATCGATCAAGTCATTACCCTTGAATGTATCTCCAATGGCCACCGGCAACGTGACACTCCCCGGATCGAATTCCTTCACTGGAAGAGCTTGTTTGATTATGGAACTACAATTAGCATCAAGCAATATTGTCTCCTTATCCTTGTGCCTCTTCTTCCTTGTGAGCATATCCTTCATAAATTTCACATATTTCGGCATTTGCTCCAATGCTTCGGAAAATGGAATGTTTATGTGAAGTTGTTTAAAGATATCCAGAAACCGAGCATATTGTCTTGCCTTCTCCTTCTTTGACGGCGCATGAGGGTAAGGTAAATTTTGAATGGGAGCCGAGCTTTCTTCTTTACTTCCTTTTCTTCTCTTCCTTGCATTCTTCTCTTTCTTTTTACTTCCTTCACCATTTTCTTTCCCTTTTTCAACCAAGTTTGCCTCCTCTACAACTTCATCGTTTTTTTCTACTACAACCTCATCATCTTTTTCAACTACTACATCATTTTCAACTAAATCATCCTCCACATCAACATCATCATTTTTTTTAGAGGGAAGGTGAGGATATGGTAAGTTTCTTAATGGAAAAATGACTTCCTTCTCCTTTCCCTTTCTCATTTTCTTCTTCTTTTCCTCCACTTTCTCCTTATCAAATACACCATTCTCATTTTCATTTTCAACTACAACATCCAACTCATCCTCCTCTACAATTTCATCGCTTTCACCATTCTTCATCTCATTTCCACTTATAGTGAAAATTGCTTTGCAATACTCCTTAGGATTTGCTTGAGTAGTTGGGGAAAATGATGTTGAAGCCTTTTGTTTGGAAAGTTGATTGGCTAGTTGCCCCATTTGAGTTTCCAAATTCTTGATAGATGCCTCCGTGCTCTTTTGATTTGCCATAAAAGCTTGCATAAATTGAGCTAGAGTGTCTTGAATGTTGGAAGATCTCACTTGATTTTGAGGTTGATTTTGTGGTTGAGTTTGATTTTGATTTTGAGTTTGATATGGATTTTGTCTACCTTGATTGTTGTTGTCTTGTCTCCACCCGCCTTGATAACCTTGGTTACCCCTTTGTTGGTAACCTTGGCCTTGATTTTGATAAGGGTAAGGAGCTCGTTGTTGGTATCCTTGCCCTTGGTTGGCCATATAGTTTGCTTCCTCATTTTCCGGAGGACAAAATCCGGTTTTATGATCCCCTTTACACAATTCACAACAAGCTATTTGGTGAGCTTGCTTGCTTGATGTTCCTTGCAACTCCATGATTTGTTGCGGGAGTCTTGCCATTTGTTTTGTCAATTCTTCAACTTGTTTCGCAAACAATTTGTTTTGCGCCACAAGTGCTTCGTGACTCGAGCCAATTTCTAGAACTCCCGTTTTCACTTGTACACCTCCTTGATCATGTTGAGTTTGGTGATCATTCCTCCCCATCTTCTCAATTATTTTAATTGCCTCATATGGTGTTTTTGCCATCAAAGAACCTCCCGCCGTAGCATCCAACAACAATTTGTGTTAAGGTTGGAGACCATTTCGGAAAATATGAATTTGGGTAAGCTCGTCAAAACCATGGCTAGGACACTTCCTAAGCATAGACTTGTACCTTTCCCAAGCCCTATTCAAAGGCTCGTTTACTCCTTGTGAAAATACCGAAATTGCGGTCTTTGCCTCCATGAAACGTGATTGAGAGAAAAATCTTTCAAGGAATTTTTCCTCCAAAATATTCCCAATTTGTCATTGTCTCTTGCAATTGGTCTAGATACCAATCTTTCGCCTTCCCCACTAGAGAATGAGGGAAGAGCCTTTGGAAGTATTTCTCCTCTTGGTCTTTCGGAGCCCCGGCCGCTCCCGGGATCTCATAGAACTTAGTAAGGTGGGTGTAAGGATCTTCATGGTCATGGCCATGAAATGGACTTGCATAAAGAAGTTGAAGCAAGCCCGTCTTCATTTCCGCGACCCTTGCATTTGCTTGGCGAGCAAATTGAGCGGTGTGACGAGGGCTATTGACACAAGGCCCCCGTGGTGGTGGTGGTGGTGGTTGTGGTTGATTCTCCGTCATAGTGATGACTTCTCCTAACACGGGTGGTGTTGAAGAAGTAGATGTTTCTCCTATTTCTCCTCTTTCCTGCCTTTGCCTAGCTTGTCTTTTCCTTCTTTTAGCACTACTATTAAGTCTTCTAGCCGTCCTTTCAATTTCGGGATCGAAAAGGAGTTGATCGGCCGGAATACTTCCCCGCATAAACTAATTCCTGAAAAAGTCTAGCCACACAAAAGAAACAAAGGGAGATTAGTAGAACAATGTCTTAAAACACACAACTATTGCTATACTAGCAATATCAAACGCCAATCCCCGGCAACGGCGCCATTTTTGTTGTAGGTTTTATCCGCGAACAAGTATTTTTAATTATCGATTCCACAGGGATTGGTGCATATTGTAGTCTTTCAATAGAAAAGTGTATTTTAAGATGAAAGTAACCAAAGGGTTTGTTTCCTAATCTACTAGTAACATGAATTTCCAAACAAGTAACTAAGTTAATCTTTTCAAAAGAGAGTTATGGTTTGAATTCAAGAGAGTTGGAGATTGTTTTCAATTATGGAAGCATGTCAAGATTAGTTTCATTGACCTAATTTCATATGCATTCAATTAATCAAGTGATGAACATAGTAGATGATTTCTATAAATACATATCCTCTCAATCTTGTAGATTTCCCACCAAGATTGTGAATGTTATCATGTTAATCTTTGCATGATCCCTCACTACAACTATTGACATGATAATCATTAAGTTCAATATTTGTAAACACTAACACACAAATCTATCCCTAGCATTTGTTCATTAGTGGATGAATATCCTAGGTCTACTTTGAAGTATTCTTTTCCAAGCAACACTCAAAGCATAAAAAATGAAGAAAAAAGATATTCAACTATATTAATCATCAACCATGTTCATACACAAATGGATTAAAAGAAATACATACTATATAGATCAACTACCTCTAATCTTGACACAAAAAGAACTTAGCCACTCATTTCCATGGTTGCTTTGCTCTCAAGATTGTTGGTAGAGATGATGAACATGAAGAATCAATGATGAAGAACTATGGTTTTTCTTACCAATGTTTGCCCTAATTTTTCACAAATGAAAGATAATTATGATGAAGTGAAGTTCCACCCTTTTACAAGCCAAAAGTCAGCTGGAAGTGATGGGTAGGTGGCCAAAAGGTGAAAGCATGGGTCTGTCCTTTTTCGATTTTCAGACCGCACTAAGCGTTAGTCGCTAAAGCGATCATCTATACCGAGCGACCAAGCATGCTCCTTCATCCAAAAATATCTTCAAAAAGAATCATCCCAAAAGCTCTTCAAGTGTCCTTGAATCCAAGCTTGGGAGAATTAATCAATAAAAACCTACAATTAGAAATAACCTAAGTTAAATAATATATTATAAACAAAAACTAAATAAAAACATAATTAAACAAAAATACTAGAATAAATACTAATAATTAAATAAAAAGGCATTGTTAAGGACCACAAAATCATGTACAAAATAACTACAATTTGGTCCTTAACAGTTAGGCATGATGTAAGGTATGAGATTATAGGGAAATACAAAGTGGGGAAGCATTAAAGGAACATTTGGCTTCCCATAGCAATTTCAAACTGGATTCAGAGAAATCAATTGTTAAGGCATGGGGAAGACACGCGGATGCAAATGAACGGCGACATATGATGTTTCAGTTTTTCAACATGCTTCCAATTGATTACGTTGTCACGTTTGTCCAATATATTAACAATAGGTTATTATTTGTGTGGAAAAAAAATAATAAATAGATAAAAAACCTGAGAGTGACACATCAGCCTCAGATGAATGTGGTGTAAATATTTTTAAAAATTACATAATTGCCTTTCAAAATAGACTAAATTAGAATTTATTAAAAATAGTGTTATGGTAAATTAATGATACTTTAATTTTTATAGATTTATAATAGATTAATTTTATAACCTATTTCTGAAAAATTTAATTGAAATTGACTACTTCTAAAGATATCCATGCCTACATACATTTATTGCACTTTTGAAACTTCTAGAAGTTGCTTTTTAGGGTCAATTTTGACGGTGCTTTTCTTTTCTTTATTTACACAATTTTGACGGTGCTTTATCTAAGTAAAAAAAATAGACCATGCTTTTTTTAATGGAAAAAAATATACAATGCTTTATTTGTACCAATGGTTACTATTATATCTTCATTGGCGAAAATATTAACATATCAATTATTGAGAGTAACTGTCTCATAAAATTTGTATTATATTTAAATCACGTGTAGCTTTTTTAAGAAATAATTAGTTACACTAAATTTAATGATAAAGTTAATATTAAAATATTTTATTAATTTTAATAATAAAGTGAGTAATTTATTTTCGATACACATACTATATTAGTAAAAATTAATAAAAGATACTACATTAATATTTTGAAATGGTATTTTTTTTTTAAGTAAGATGTATTGATAGGAGAACTAAGGGTTCTCAATCCAAATTATAAGAAAAGTGAGAATAAAGTTGAACAAAAGGAAAATTACATTTCAATAAGATAAATAGAACAACGAATTTTTGCTAAACACATAAAAGTTACAAATTGGAAGCATAATTTTTTCGATAATGATCATCTTTGTACTAATGCCTTTATGTTTCAAAAGACATCTAAAATATTTCACTCATCGTTCCTAAAAATAATGTTATTCCTCAAAATTCATAAATTCCAACAAATAGCCGCCCAAACAACTCCCTCCTTGCCTACCTTCACTCGATTACTCCTACAAAAAGCACTCAACTTTAAAAAAACTCTCCTTGAAACTATTAAATTGAAAATCCCCATACCAATTCAATCGATTATCTCCCTCCAAACAAGAATCGAAACTTTGCACAGTAACAAAGAGTGATCCAAAGACTCACTAACAATTCCACAGAAAACATAATTACAACTAATGGATTGTAATTGAATTTCTCTATCAAGGAGTAAGTCTCTTGTTGGAAGCCTATTAATTAAGTAAAACCAAGCAAAAACCTTAATCTTGAAAGAAACCTCCACCTTCCAAATCAACGTGGAATCCTTGTCAAAATTGTTGTGTGGACCAAGAAGAATTTGAAACTTGCGCGCCATTTTGTAGAAGTTGGACACAGTGTAAGTACCAGTCGCATCCGCTGCCTAGTGGACAAAATCAATAATAGTCGACTCCAGCCTCACCGCGGACAGTAACGCGTCCAACTCAAGGAACTCAGCCGCAACCATGGCGATGTGGCAAACCGCAGGCAGCAATCTGAAGCTTCCCCATTCTCAAACCTCCTCCTTCCATCCACCCATACACGCGATGAAAACGTTCTTCAACTCGGATAAATAATAAAGCAAAGGAATCGGTCTTTGAAACTCAAATCCTCCACCCATATAAAGTGCCAAAAGGAAGTAGAAAAACCATCACCCAAACGAAATCTACAATTATTCACAAGCAAAAGTTTCAGATAAGAAATCAAGACAAGACAAATTCCTCCACCAAGTAATTATAAACAAACAGAAAAGTATGCATAAACATTAAAAAAAAAAAAAAAAAAGAGGACAATATCCATTTTTTCTACAAGCAAAGGGGAATACATTAAAAAGCACTAGGGGTGCTTAATCCAAAAATACAAACAAAAAAAGATGGGAACAAACCCTCACTCGAAAATTATCTTCATTTTCATTCCATTCACTACCCTTGCTAACCAACTGCAAGGTTGAAAATTTGACCATGCGGATAAAATGTTTTCTAGGGGCATCTTTAATGTTGGTTCCTTAAAATTTGTTATAGTTAACGTTATTAATAAGCAACTTGCATTGTAACAAGTATGACATCACATTTGATAAATTAAGATTTAGTTTCCGGCAATTGTAAAAACAACGTTGGCTATTCAATTCAAATATATAATAATATTATTTTATATCATTTATGGTATAACGTTTATGTTTCAATGGCTATATATTTTAACTTTTTATTGGTAATACCTTTTTCATTTTCATTTGTATCATTAATATATAATATTACACATATGAAATCAACTATAAACAACTACTACCATTAAAGTAAAAACTTCTCAAATCAACTATAAATTTTCTAAATCCTATGTGTCATTTTGAACCCACAAAAATAACTTAATTTACCTATTTAATTTACTCGCAGTAGAGATACTCTAAAGGAATTGCTATCCAACTCCAACTATGTGTCATTGTGCTCCTTCTCAAAGCTACAACATATCATCATCCTCAACTAATTTTTTCAGATTTTCATTCATAGAATATTCTCATGCTAAATAATGCATCAGAAGTAAGAAATATGTGTCTATTTGTTGAGCATGTGGATGTCTTTGCATGCTTTATGAAACCATTATAGTAATACTTCAAACATAAATAATGAAATCTATGAATATTGAATACTTACCCATTATGGTAATACTCCAAAATGGTTGATTATAAAATAACTTCAAATGTGTTCAAAACTGATGAAATATTTTAGCTCTGCACCATAATATACTCGTTGGTCTTCATACAAATGAAGTGGGTGGAGAAACGGGCCCGACTCGTTGGGCATGTTCGTTTTTCCTGCACTCTAATGTGGGACAGATCAAGAATTTAGATCTTTACTCTCTAACATCTCCGTCCCGCTCCACCTTATTTTCTTCGCGGGCTTTTGTGGGCATTATATTAACATAAACTTTTGTATTTTTAGACTTAAAATATATAGTGCTCATTGGTTTTCTCCGTCCCGCAGTCATTTTTTGTGGGGCAAACTTAAACGGGGCGGTCATGCCCGTTTATCAATCCTATACAAATGGTTTCTCTTTTTGTTGAGCAAGGTACAACCTTGAAAACTATCGTGTTGGGAAAAGAGAAAGAGATATAAATGATAGCTACACATAATAACAAAGAATGAAATGACCGATGGATATGGCCCACACGGACTTGGCAAAGCAGCTCTTGATATTTTTAATGGATATGGCAGAAGGAAGCAGTGTTTAATTGATAATTGTACTTTGTACCCCACTATTAATCTTGTACCCCTACAACTTTGTAAAAATGCCAAATTTATCCTTAATATAATTTAACTATTTTATCTTTTCACTTTTACCATTTACGAAAAAGTCAAAAATTAACAGTCCAAAAAACTCATCCGGAACACAATTCGGAACACTTTCAGTAAGTATTCCGGTTTGTTAAAATACAAACCGGAACAATTTTAACATGTATTCCAGATTTCACAAAAAACATTCTGGAACAGTTTGTGTAAGTGTTCCGGAATAAATGACAAATTGTAAAACAAACCAGAACACTTTGCAAATGTGTTCCGATTTGTAAGTAGTGCGAACCGGAACACTTTGTACATGTGTTCCGGTTTGTCAGGACTGTAAACCGGAACAATTTTATGAAGGGTTCTGGAACGTTTTTTGAATTTTTTTTTCAAGTATGGAAGTTCCAGTCCCAGTTTGCCAAAAAAACGAGTCCTCCATAGATACGACGGATGTATTCACTACAACACAAACATTCGCTACACGAGAAGATGTTACTAGTTGGATCAATGAAATTGGATTAAGAAATAAAATCACCGTTATTATTAAGCGTTCGGACATTGAAAATGACAAGAGAGGAAGGAGGAACAAGATAACTTTTGGGTGTGATAAAGGCGGAAAATACAAGGATAAAAGTGGAACTCAGAGCGCAACTAAGAGATGTGGATGCCCGTTCAAAATTAGATCGACTCCGTCAAAAGATGGGTTTAGATGGAAGGTAGATGTAAAGTGTGGAGTTCATAATCATGGATTACCTGATATGCTTGAAGGTCATGCGTTTGTTGGCAGGTTGACCTCAGATGAAAAACAACATGTTTTTGATTTAACAAAGAGACATGTTCCTCCTAGACACATCTTGACTTCCCTGCAAGAGAGAAATCCTGAAAATATCACTCGGATCACTCAAATATATAAGCAGAAGAGTGTGATACAAAAAGAGATAAGGGGTCCAAGAACTGAGATACATCATTTGCTAAAGCTAATTGAGGATGCAGGGTATGTCTACTGGAGTAGAAAAAGAGATGGTTCAGATATTGTGAGAGATATTTTTTGGGCGCATCCAGACTCCATCAAGTTGCTGAATCTTTTTCCCATTGTCTTAGTTATGGATAGCACATATAAGACAAATAAATATAGGCAACCTCTCTTTGAAATTGTTGGCATGACATCGACCGAGTTGACTTTTGCTGTTGCATTTGCTTATATGGAGTCTGAGCATACAGATAGTTTTTATTGGGTCTTGGAGAAGCTGAAGGAATTGTTTGTGCAGAAAGATTTGCGTCCAAAAGTGATTTTGACGGATAGAGATCTAGCATTGATGAAAGTTGTGAAAATTGTGTTCCCTACTACACAAAATTTGCTATGTCGTTTTCATATTAACAAAAATGTTGGGATGCGACGCAAGCAATATGTGGTGAAAGAAATGCAAGAGATCATTGACACATTATGGGAGGAAGTTGTATGGGCTAGTGATGAGGTTGAGTATGCTCAAAAGTTGGAACAACTTGAGCAAGCATGTTTTAATTGTGGGGACTTTATTGATTATGTGAAAGACACATGGTTGATTCCACATAGACATAGATTCGTTGGAGCATGGATTGATCGAGTACTTCATTTGGGCAACACCACGACTAACCGGTATGTGTTTCATTTGCATACAAAAAAGTTTTTATGAAGTTTAGCATGCACATGTTAGTCCATTGTATGGTAACCTGCGTAGTTTTATTTCTATAGCTGCTTTGAGACGCATTGCATAAGAGTTAAAGAGAGTTGATTATGTTGGAACTTCTAGAGAAATATGTAGGTGTACTCATAGAATAAATTATGGGTTACCTTGTGCTTGTGATTTAGGTAGATATGTGCTTAGTGGTGTACCTATACCTATTGAGAGTGTTCATGATCATTAGAGGAATTTAAGTATGGAAGGTGAATTGCAGGCAGAAGGAGAAGATGGATCGGAGATTGACATGAATAATGTAATGGAAGAAATATGGAGAAAGTATAGATCATCAGATGTTATTGGGAAAAGAGCATTAAAAAGCAGGTGTAGTGAAATTGCTTACCCCGCAACAACTTCCTTATGTCCACCACCTGAGAAAATAAAAACCAAGGGAGGAGTCAAGAAGAAAGGGAAGAAACCAGTTGGGTATGATGTTTACAGGGACCCTTTACAGCATGAGAATGTCGAACAAGCATCTCAAACTTCACAAAAGCTGTCTCAAAAATCATAATCAAAGAGGGAATCAAAATCAAAAAAATCTGCACAGCAAGACTACGCTCTTCAGTTTCCAAGTCATATCAGGTCATATAAATTTATTATGCATTAATATTCGTAGTGTTAATTATTTTAGGTTTATTATCATGTTATGTATGTATAATGCACTAATATTTATAATGTTAATTTCTTAGATCATATAATCAGGAGATTATGGATGTTGAATCAGATGGTAATTGTGGATTTAGAGTCATTGCAGCGTTGCATGGGTATAGTCAGGATGGTTGGGCAATGGTTCGTCGAGATTTGGACATGGAAATAAGGGACAAGAAGAGTTTGTATGAGAAGTTATTCGGAGATAGACTATCAGAATGAGAAGCGGGTTGATGATACAGTCCACTGGTAGACAGCCAAAGGAGAAATAGTTAACACTACCAGACATGGGTTACTTGATAGCGAACCGCTATAATGTCATTCTTGTTCATTTAGGCAATCCCTGCTTGACATTTTTCCCTTTGACATCACCACCTTCACATAATCCTACTATTTGGTGTATAGGTTTAGTCAACGGTAACCATTGGGTTCAGGTAATAATTTATATACCCGATAATAGTATTTTCAATTATTATTTACTATACAAAGTGTTGGATTAATTGTTTTTTATACTCAGGTAAACATGAAAGATGGATCCCCCTTGCCCCCGGTGCCTACAGATTGGAAGAAGTATCGTCACCCGGATGCAACTGCATGGATGATATCATTAGCGGGACGATTGCAACTATGGCTACATCTTTCGCCAGTTTTACTTTCTTATATTCGCTTAGCATAAGCTTATCATAAAATTATATTTTGTGTAATATAGAACTAAATTGTTATGAAATGTAGCAAAGCATTACAACAACGCACCGACGTTATTTTTATTCATCAAAATATTTGAATGAATCCAATGATAAATTAATGATAACATACACTAAAGAGAAGTAACGCATAAATCCAATGATAACATATATCATAAAAATAAGTCATATAAATATTTGAAGACAGTGACAAATATTAAAATAGTTACTAAAAATTACATAGATAATAAAATCACTCTTAATTACATAAATGCAACGCGGAAAATAAATCCGCAAACTGCGGATCATCCTCTTCAGCAGCAAATTTTTGTACGTGACGATGAATTAATGCGGAGATACGAGCCAACTTAGGATCGGATGGCCCTGCTGGAAACTGAGGAACTGGCATCTCTCTTGGTTCATCAACCGGCGGTGGTACCAATCGAGGGTGTGACACCCGATAATGCCAGTCCAAATAATTTCCCACAGTCTCAGAGAGAAATGTAACAGCTGTTGTGTGACCAACTACATCTACAACACTCTGGTCGTAACCAATCTAGTTAACATCCACATCCGCCTCAATAATATCAGTGGGTGAACGTGGTATATACTGAATAAGACCAAACTGACGTAAACATCTATCAGGCAAATATAATACATAGGTACCTCCCCAAAAAAGTCTTCCTCTGAAATAAGCAAGCTCGTCGAACAGACGAAACTGCCTATGATCCTCAAATGGACGTCACACCACGTCCATCGGTGTCAATCTATCGAGGACAACTCGCAATGCATCCACCTTCAACGCTCCTTGCTTGTAGGCTCATCTCATTGCTCTCGGCATTCCAACGTTCTCACTTGGATGCCAGTTTTCCACTACTCTTCCAATTCCAGGAAAATACTCATGGATCCAGCATTGTGTCAATAAAAATTATAAATAATATTTTAGTAATATTTTTTACGTTACTAAACAATTAATAATAATTAAAAATTATCTAAACAATTAATAATAACATAAATAATAAATGAGTTACCTGAAGAAGAGTCGGATAACCAGCAAGTTGTTTGGTGCCAAACACACATGCATCTCCAAGTGAATCATAAAGTGTCACCAATGCAGCTGCCCCCTAACTGTATCTTCCAATCCCCTCCAAGTCCGCAAAAAGAGATATATATTTTGCTTCGACAAGCGTAAACGTCTTGTCGGAAAAAATGGTGCAACCTACTAACATCATCAGGTAAGCCCTGGTTGCATATGCCCAATTATTAAGAGCTCTATGGACAACAAATGTATCATACAACCATTCCAACTTATAGTAGGCACCTCTGTTGCCACGAACTTGAGTCACGGCTTCTCTACGTGACACTCCTAAATATGTCACAGCAAGCTCAGCAACAGCATCTTCAGTGATATGTTGGGGAGTCCAGAAAATACCTCTAACAGGGAGGTGAAGAAGACAAGATACGTCATCGAGAGTAATCGTCATCTCACCAAATGACATGTGAAATGACGATGTCTCAGAATGTCATCTCTCTACAAATGCAGTGATCAAATTCGGGTCTACCTTTATCATACTAGATCTTTGCAAATGTGCAAGACCCGAATTTGTCACCCACCTTTCTATCTCTCTAGGGAGTTGCAGGGGAACCCATTCTTTGAGTTTTTGGCCGTGTGCAACACATTTTAATTGTTTTTTAGGTCCTCTTTCCTGGAAAAAAAATGTTGAAAAAAACGTAACATATTAATAAACTATGACAAAAATTAAGTTAATTTATTTCACATTAAATTTTCATTTACTTACCTCTCCATACAACAAATGTTGAGCACAGTGCTGCTCGTATCTAACTAATAGAGATAAATCTGATGGTCCATCCGGGAATCCCCTAGGCACCTCTGGAGGATGTGACCCAGATCCAGATGCACTGTCGTTTCTACGAGGGGAGTCGTCCGTCAGGGCCTAATCTTCGAGGCATTCTGAAAAAAATAATAACATAAAAATATTTATAAAAGAAAACCCAAACCGGAACACTTGTGGAGAGTGTTTCGGAATGTATTTCGGAACACTTAGAAAGAGTGTTCCGGAATGCAGTTTCCCAATCCGAAACACTTTTATAAACTGTTCTGGTACATCTTTTGCAAACCGGAACACTTTCTAAAAGTGTTCCGAAAAAATGACAACAAATCACTAAAATCGGAACTCTTTTAGTACTTTCTAAAAGTGTTCCGGTTCATATTTTTTTCCGGAACACTTACTTGAACTGTTTCGGTTTGTATTTCTATAAACCGGAAGACTTTGAATAACTTTTCCGGAATGCAACGTAGTGAGAGAGAATTCAGAACACTTTGAAACGAAATGTGAAAAGTGAAATTTTTTTAAATCTTATACTCTTTATATAAGGGTATTTTAGTCAAAAAAAATTAATATAATGGGGATACAGATTTAAAAATAGAGGTACAAAGTTCAATTTTCTGTTGTTTAATTATATGCACACACGGACTTGGTAGTTGTTGTTGTTTTATGCTCCGTGTTGTAACTAGAATCACTTGGTATGGATGAAAAGTCTCACATCGTTTTTTTAGAAAGACAACATCAGTGTTTATAAAGAAAACAGAAATATACGTTAGTGAAATGAAAATAGACTGAGTAAATGGGCTGTTTTTATAATTTAAAAAAAACAATTCATGACATATAATAATATATATTAAAATGAAATATATCTAATAATATATTATATAAAATTAAAAAAAGTTCAAAAACAAGATTAAAATAAAATTTAAATTTAAATTTAAAAATAAAAAAATTCCACATAAATTTAAAAAATAATTAAAAAAAATCAAAAATACTTCAAAGATTGTCACAGATCTCGCTAATCTCTTTGTTAAAATATAATTTAATCAAACTGTCAAAATATAAAATAAAATTGTATTTTAAATATTATTAGAATATATAAAAATAACTAAATAAAATTTAAATTATTAAAGATAAAATATTTTTAAATTCTATATATATTTGTTGAAATAAATGAAGATATGTTGTCTCTCCTATTAAAATAATCATTTAAAAACTATAGAAAGTTAGTAGAGACACCCTAAGATTATTATTTAGTAATCATATAATAGAATAATAACTGAAATCAAATAATCAAAACATAAAAATAAAAAATACTGTAAAATTATAATTTAGTGTGATAAAATGTCAGTAAGAAATAAAAATATTAGCTAGAAGAGTTTCCATATTAGTTACCCAGCCTTAAAATGAATGATTTAGCTAATCAATTCATTGAATTAAAATGAAAAAAGTGTAAGCATGAGAAAGAAATATAATAAATTAAGAGTGATAAATTAAGAGTGATACAAGTAGTATTAGTAAGAAGGCACAATCAATTTAATAAATTAATATTTGTTTTTCTAAAAAAACATTTTAAAAAGTATAATAATGAAAAACATAATAAAATAAACATTTAAAGGCAAATCTGTTATTAAAAGAGAATACTTATTCAAAAAATATTTATTTAAAGAAAAATTATTTAAACAGAGAAATAGTAATACCAAATTAATAAAAAGAAAAATTACATATTCATTATTGTTAAACTGTATATCCTCTTATGCTAAAATGATTTGTGATATTATCAAAAAGAGTCTAACATTTTTTTTTATGTATCTACCATAAGAACATAAACTACACTGCTAAAAACCTTTCTGACCTTGCTTCTTTTACATTGAGCCATGTCTATAAATTGAAAGTTCTCACACACTGTTTTCTTCTAACAACTTTTACTGTTTTCTTCTAACAACTTTTACTCTGACCCATCTTTCTCTTTCTATTTTTTAAATATGCCAACCATATTGAATGATACATACTATCCTACAATATAAATCACCTGTCAGTTTTAGCTTTCAATTATTAAATATTTTTAATATTATTTAATGCAACGTAATAGAATAGCAGATACCAATTAATAATTTTCATCAAATTTAAGAAATATAATTTTAATAAATTTAATATCCTATTAATGGTTTTAATATTTAATATTTAATCAATAATTTAATTAAGAGTTAGATATATTCTTGGTCTCTATAAATTATTAAAATTTGTTTTTGGTCCCTATAAAAAATATGACATGTTTTAGTCCCTACAAAATTATTATGTACGTAGTTTTAGTCTCTGTTGTTAAACCGATGTGTATTTTTGAATGATTATTTTGCAGATATGTTTAGAATAATATAAAAAGTTTCTTGAAAAAAAAAAAGAAAGTTAAAATTTGATTTTTAAGTTGAAATTTTCGTAACATTTATTATTATTTTTTGAAATTTTAAAAACTCATACGGTAGAATCTTATCATTTTAAAAAATTCTAAAATTTGGTAAAGAAGTATTTTATAATATTCTAAACACGTATGAAAAAATATATTCAAAAATTTAAAAATTTAAGAATATTTTAACATTTTTTAAAATTTTAGAAAATAACAAGACTAAAATTACATGAATAAAAAAGTTTTAGGGACCAAAATTTCTCATTACATTCAAAATAATGAAAGATAAAAGCACATTACATTATTTATTCATATGGCTTAAGCTATTTTTTATAAATTATCTTATTTAACTTTAAAAAAATTGTAAAATTTATAAAACAATTTACAAGCATGGGTACCACATCGGTAGCCGTGCGAACGCATAAGTATACCACATATACTGGATGAACACATGGGTAACACATAATATCATGCGAACGCAGAGATAATTATACCATAAGTCATACGAATTTATGGATTATTACATATTTTGGACAATCTATCATATACGAACATCAACTACATTGTAGAGAAATATTAGATTAGATAATACTATATTAGATAGTAGACTATAAATATTAGATTGTATAAATTATATATTAAATAGAAATATGTAGAGTAATCATTCAAATTTTAAATTAAATTAAATAAGTCTGTTGTAAATAGAACAAAAGCAACATAATAGATAATAATAGTAATAATTTAAAAAATTTGTCACTTATTGAAATTTTTACTTTTAAAATAGTGATTACATAAATATGTATTGTTGATGTAATTACAGAGAAAATATATATTGTTGATTCACATATTTTAATAAATGATATTATTTTTTTATATGAGAAAAAATTAACTATTAATTTAAATATTTTTTATATAAATAATATCTAAACAAAAATAATATAATAATATTTGTTTATTGGAAAAGTCTATTATTTATCTAAAAAAATTTATATAAGTAAAATTATAGTTATGACCCAAATTTTACATAAATATATGTCATTTATAAATAAATAAATAAAATATATTCTATAAAAGTTATATAAAATAATAGATGTGGTAAATCGAATATAATACAATATAATAAATTTTATTTTTCCTTATGTAAAAGTTATATAAAACGGAAAAAACGAAACTATTGATGTAAAATTTCAAAGATATATAAACAGTTTAGACAATATTTTATGGTGTGTTTAATTAAATTTTTGATTTTATAGAATAGGCTTTTTGTAATTAATGATTTAAAAACGAGAAAAAATTTATTATTGGGAACTTATTTATATAAAGATAATCTTATGTAGGTTGAAAATTTTGAGGAATTGGAATTGAAGATCGTTGAAAATGAGGTTATAACATCTATTTTTTAATAAATTATTATATTTTTTAAGTTTGCACGAGTAATACATCAGTATAGCGTGAACGCACGGATAATCAAGTAACACATCAGTACCGTGTGAACGAACGAATAATCATACCAAAATTCATACGAATGCATAGATTTTTACATGTTCTATACAATTAAAAAATATAAAATAAATATATATATATATATATATATATATATATATATATATATATATATATATATATATTATACCATAGTCCAACATTTCATAAATATAACATTAAGCTTATTTATTTTAGATAATTTATTTGATGGATTTTTATGTAAAATTATTTTTCTATTGAATTTCAACTAATTCTAATTTATTATATTTATTTTTCTCATTTATTAAATTTTCAGTTTATTTTTTTCAGTAATTTTAAAAATAATTTTAAAAATTTATACAATAATTTTTTAATTTTTATTTTATTTTTCTTTTATATTACATGGCCGTCATAATCATCCATACGTGTCACTATAAATGTAGTTAAATAAAAGTCAACGAATATTTAAAATTTGTTAAGCGGTGGTCCTTGCCTTAAATCCTCTTTATAGAATTTTTTGGTTGATTAAATGTAGATGGAATAATTGTATAAATTTAATTTCTCAGATGAATTTTGTGTTTCACACATTTTTAAAGAAGAGAACAGTTGTGCAGATGCTTTAGGTAACATAGATTTACAATTGACAAGATTTACTAGATTTTTTATCTCTGCCATCTTTTTTACGAGTAAATTTTGTAAAGAAGGAGCTAAATATGTCTTTCTTTAAATTTACTTCTGGTTGAGAGAATTTTGCCCTAGTTCCTCCTCTCTTTTTTGCGCTCCAATCTTCAGTTTATTTATCTTAACCCTTATTTATAAAAAACTTGACAGTTATAATTAGTTAATGATATTAACATCGACAAAGACATATATGAATTACTATTCTTTATCAAAATATAGTAGTGACAAGAAATAATTTATAGTAATGTTATGTGATAAAATAAGAGGTACAAAATTGTAATTAAGGTTATTATTTGTATATATATATATATATATATATATATATATATATATATATATATATATATATATATATATATATATATATATATATATATATATATATATATATATATATATATATATATATATATATAAAATAGTTGGATTGTATTTTGAATGATTTTTTAAATTGTTATGTATATCTATATTTACATAGTAATTAGAACTTGTTAAAAAATGTACAGTTATGATAAACGTGTATTTGAAGGGTTGTGTGTAATGTGAAGGATTGTTGATGGTGATTAGAGATATCTCAGATAAGTGAATAATTATGTATATGTGATTTTTGGGTGAACAATCATCTTTCCCTCTTCAGCTTTAAAGCAAATTATGTATTTATAGAGGACTCTTATCTCTCGGGTCTGAATCTTTGGACCTAAAAATGGTTATTCTTCCACATCCTTTGAGTTTGGGATCAATGAGAAATGTTTTTCCCTTATGATCATTAAGGATGTAATATTCTCTTTGTTTGGTTCATCTATAATGTAGTGTATAATGTGTCATTACCACGCTCATTGGATAGGTAAAACCACATTCGGTAATCCAAATCAAATTTGAACGCCTTACATAAGACATTGACAAACTAAGCATTACACTAGTACTCATTCATCCTCAACAAATTTTGTATTGCTTCGTCTTTGTTGAGAATCAAGTGTGAGGAAGAAGCCTCACAGTGATTAGAAAAAAGAAGATTGAATATTGTATAAGTGAAAGAATACACACATCTATCACCTTAATATTTTAGGTGGATATTGTTGAATGTATTGTATAAGCCAAATGTTGTTGGAGAGCTTCAAAAGCTATTTTAGAAAAATAACTTATTTCAAAAGTTGTTCTGGTGCAGTGCAGGAAAACTGAGTTTCGAAGAAGAATCTGGTTTCCCCATTTGGAGAAACTGGTTTCTAGCTCGTGTTTTGGTTTTCTGAAACAGTTTTTCTATTCTTTTGTTTGTTATGTTTTGTTGCTTTGATATGTCATTTGTGGACACTATATAAACTTTCCCTCTCTATGTAATATAATATGTAGAATTGTATGCCATTGTGAATAATAGATAATATTTCTCCTCAATTACTCTCTCTCTCTCTCTCTCTCTTTCTCTCTCTCTCTCAATTTTCCAATTTTCTCTGTAAACTTCATCTTCTCCAATTCTACCTTCACCATTGATTCATCCCAATTGTGTATGTTCCAACATCTAACATCAAGAGCATTGATTCGATCCATTAATCTGCTGCAAACATGACAACCACCGATCGAATTCCTGCCAACCTCTGATAACACGAATTTATATAACATATTTGATGTATTTTTCATAAATAATGTTAATGTTTTTATTTAATTATTTCACTTTATTTCTATATTACGTTGGTATTTTCTATGTTTCAGGTATTTGTATTAAATAAAGATAAATCGAGCAAAGAAGTAAAATCGAGGAAAAATCGGATTAAAAAGCAAAGAAATGAAGCAAATGGGTGATATAGTGAAAGGGAGGTGTTTAAGAAGAAGAATTACACATAGCAAAGACTAAGCCCAAAGCAAGCAGGCCCAGACCAAGCCATCACGCCAGCCAGCTGCCACGTGGCTGAGGCGGCCGTCTCAGCATGCCCTTTTCCGTGGAGGCGCCCGCCTCCCATGCAAGTGGGGTCCACCACTTTTCCCATGCAGTTGAGACGCACGTCTCCATTTCTGACCTATTCTTGAGGCGTCTGTCTCCGTTTTTTAAGGCAGTATATTCTCACACGATGGCCACTTATTTCGGGACGAGCTGAGGAAAATAGCAGTTACCAAATGAGCTATAAATACAAGTTCCAGTTTCAGAATTAGGGTCGGCATTTTTACCGAACAATCGTTATTTCTATTTTGCAATTTATTTTCCTTTCAGTTTTGTACTTTGATTTTACTTTTCGTTTTCACTGATCTAACCTTACGTTAGATCTAGTGCTTTTTATTCCTTGTTTATTTTCTTCTTTCGAATTCAAGAAGTCTCCGAGCAGATCCAACCGACTTGTGGTGGAGTGCTTGTTTATTTCGAAGAACAAGATTATTTCCAGCATTCTTAATTTCAGGTTTAATTTATTTATTTTATTTTATTGTTGCCTGATATTATTTATTTGATTTTTGGAAATGTTTAAATATATTAAACCATATTATTTATGCATGTCTGAATTAATTAATATGTCTGGCTAAATTGTTTTGATATTGGTATGTAAATTAATCGATCCAAAGGAATCCAAAATAAACTGGCATAATGTTACGTTGTTAAAAATATTCTTTCTGACTTAGATATCTATTTTAATTTATTAAAAGGTTTAGAAACCAACAGAGCGAAAGTTTGAGGTTAATAAATGGACTAAGGTTAGAAACCAACAGGAGCGTTTGAGGTTTAGAACGGATAGTGGATACTAGGTATTAATTTTAAAGAATGCGCTTTTAAAAGAGATTAAACTTTATTTATTTTCAAAAGTGTTTTTAAATTCGGTGGGATAGCGAGCATACGTTAGGATTTAATTGCATGATCCGATTCAACAGAGCGACAGTTTGAGATAGGATTTTTAGATGAATATTGTTTGCTGAAATAGGATTTTTATTCAACTTGAGTAATAAGTCAGTGGAAATTTAGATCCCCTTAGGTTAGACGAATTACATACTAATATCTGTTTATTTATTATATTTTCCTTAACCAAAAATCTTAAAGAATTATTCGCCTATACCGTAACTTAGGATAACAATAGATCGATTTATAGTCTCTGTGGGTTCGATATCTTTTAAAACTACGCGATAGGACTGTGCACTTGCAGTCTGGTGATTAATAGACGATAAAGTCGCGATCAACCTCCCAATTCTTGATTCCAAGAATTATGACAAATGGTGCAAACAAATGAAAGTTTTGTTTGGGTATCAAGAAGTCCTTGAAGTGGTGAATGATAGAGTCAAACAACTTGTTGTAGAGGCTACAACTACACAACAAGCCACATTCAATGAAGAAAAGAAGAAACACTACAAATCCCTCTTCTTGATACACTTTTGTGTCGACAACAACAACTTTGAGAAAGTTTGTGATTGTATGTTGGCAAAACAAGTTTGGGAGATCTTGAAGAAAATGTATGAAGGTGCCGACAAAGCAAAGGTGGTGAGGTTACAAACTCACAAGAGGTAGTTTGAGTTGGTACAAATGGAAGAGAAGGAATCAATCAACGACTACATTACACGCATAACGCGTTTGGTGAATCAAATGAAGGCTTGCGGTGAAATTGTTACGGTACCAAATATAGTAGTTAAGATCTTGCGTTCTTTAACGTCAAGATTCGATAACATTGTGGTATCCATAGAAGAATCAAAGGATCTTCTCATCATGAGCAAGGAGGAGATTCAAAGCTCATTGGAGGAACATGAGCAAATGTTGGATGAAAGAGGAAATGACAAGGCCAAGGCAGAAATTGCATTGCAAGTAAGGTTCAACGAGAAGAACAAGAGATTGAAAGGTAAGTGGTCTTCGAAGGTCAAAGAAAATTTCTAGAATTTTGGTAGAAAAGATTCACAAAATTCAAGAGGTTCCATGGCACAAATAGGAGAGAGTATCTCCAAAGGTGGTGGTCAAGGCAACAACTACAAGAGAGGTGACAAGAGTAATGTGAAGTGTTTCAATTTTCAAAAGCTTGGCCATTTCGCAAGAGATTGTAATGCGAAATCGAAAGAAAATCATGGAGATGAGGCCAAGGTTGTTAGGAAATAGGTAGAGAATGATGATACACTTCTTTTCATGATCACAGAGGAGAATAATGACTGCAAATAGGGGCTGGACAGTAGCTCTGCATTGTGTCGAGGGCCGAACAGCAACTCTAACAGTGTAGAATTTTCTACACAAACGTGTTCGGAGAGAAACGCAATGGTTACCGTTCGAAAGGAGTCCAGAGTAGTGATGAGTGGTACTTGGATTCAGGTTGTTCGACTCATATGACGGGTAGAAAGGATTGGTTTGTGAAGATCAATCAAGCTACGAAGAATAGAGTGAAATTCGCAGATGACACCACTTTAGCAGCCGAATGTGTGGGTGATGTCTTGATCAAGAAGAAAAATGGAGGTCATTCCTTGATCAAAGACGTGTTGTACATTCCGAGAATTAGATGTAATCTCTTGAGAATTGGCCAATTACTCGAGAAGAATTACACAATTCGGATGGAAAACAAGATTTTGCGCGTTTTTTACCAAAAAGGTGCTTTAATCTTGAGAGCACCCATGGCTGCAAATCGTACTTTCAAGATAGATTTGAAAGTAATGGAACACAAATGTCTTGCTACAGCGGCAAGTCGTGATGGGTGGTTGCGGCACTACCGTCTTGGAAACCTCAATTTTAGAGACCTCGACGCGTTGCAAAAGCATGGTATGGTGACCGGGCTGCCCAAGATAAATCTTCCAGTTGAGTTGTGTGAAGAGTGTGTGCAAAGGAAACAGCACAAGAACAATTTCAGCAAGGATGTTGGTCATAGGACCAAGGAACACCTTGAGGTGCAGTATTTCGATATGTGCGGCCTAATACAAGTTGAATTGTATGGTGGAAATAGTTACTTTGTCACTTTCATTGATGATTTTAGTAGGAAACTGTGGATTTATCTCATAAAGAGGAAGGATGAGGTGTTTGATGTGTTCAAACGTTTTAAGTCCATTGCGGAGCAACAAAGTGGTCATAAGGTGAAAAATCTCAAAATGGATGGTGGAGGTGAATATACCTCAAGTGAGTTTGAAAATTATTGTGATGATAAGGGTATAGTTCGTGAGGTTGTTCCACCCTATACGCCTTAACAAAATGGAATTGCCGAAAGGAGAAATCACTCAATTATGAACATGGTTCGTAACATGTTAAAAGGGAAGAACTTTCCGAAGGAACTATGGGGAGAAGCGATTTCTACAACATCCTATTTGTTGAATAGGTTCCCTACTAAGAAGCTTGACAAAGTTACACTGGAAGAGGTATATCTGGCCACAAACTGAATTTAACGTATTTGAGAGTTTTTAGTTGGATTGCATATCGGCATATTCCGGGTCAACTTCGAAAGAAGTTGGATGATAAAAGTGAGGTAATGATTCTTGTCGGATATCACTCTACTGGAGACTACAAACTGTTTGATGTGAGTAGCAAGAATATCGTGATCAGTCGAGATGTGGTAGTGGATGAGCTGAAATAGTTTGACAGCAGAAAAAAATCTGGTTTCAGGAGCAGAAACCGGTTTCTCACGCGAAAATTGCAGCCTGAAGGTTCTGGAATTTCTGGATGCAGAAACCGGCTCCCCTGATCCTGGAAACCGGTTTCCACCAGAAAACACAGAAAACCAGCAGCAGCAGCAGCAGAATGAAGGGGCTGGTCTGATTCTGATTGAAGATGGCAATGGTAAGTCTAGTAGAAGACCAACAAGACGCAAAGGTCTACCTCAACTGCCCCAAGATTTTGAAGCGTTCCATGATAATGAGATTAACAATGATGGTGATCTCATTCATTTTGTGCTTATGGTCGAATCTGAACCAGTGAGTATGGAAGAGACATTGAGCAATGCAAAGTGGGTATGTGTGATAAAAGAAGAACTGGAATCCATTGAGAAAAATGGTACTTGGGAGCTGGTTGATTTACCAGAAAGGAAAAGGCAATTGGAGTAAAGTGGGCCTATAAAGTGAAGGCAAATCCTAAAGGCGAGATTGTCAAGAATAAGGCTCGACTAGTAGTAAAAGGATTCTTGGAGCGATAAGGCATAAACTATGATGAGGTGTTTTCTCCGATAGCTAGATTGGAGACCATAAGGTTGGTTGTTGGTACCGCCAATAGAAAAATGAGAAAATGTACCAAATGGATGTGAAATCCGCATTTTTGAATGGTCCGCTTGAGGAGGAAGTCTATGTAGAGCATCCTCTCGGTTTTGTGATAGAGAACCAAGAGGGAAGAGTCTACAAGTTGAGGAAAGCACTTTATGGTTTGGAATAAGCACCTAGAGCTTGGAGCAAACGAATAGATACTTTTTTATTGAGGTTGGCTTCATGAAGTGTGTGTGTGTCCGAACATGGTGTTTATGTGAAGCCGGATGCAAGCAAAGGTGTGATTATACTTTGCTTATATATGGACAATATTTTGATTACAGACAGAAATGAAGAGTTTATTTCCAAGTTCAAAGGTGAGCTTATGGAAGAATTTGAGATGAGCGATCTTGGTGTTATGAGATAATTCCTTGGCGTAGAGTTTCACAAGTCAAAGTTGGGACTTTTCATACAACAAAGAAAGTATGCTTGTGAGATATTGAAGAGGTGTGATATGGAGCATTGCAATGCTGCCAATTCACCTATGGAACCAAGGTTGCAGCTGTCCAAGAATGAGGATGAGGGTGACGTTAATCCAACTCAATATAGAAGGTTGATTGGATCATTACGTTACTTATGCAATACGCGACCGTATTTGGCATTTAGTGTCGGTATTGTGAGTAGATTCATGGAGAGACCAAAGGTGTCTCATTTGAAAACAGTCAAGAGGATCATTCGTTACATCAAAGGTACTCTTGGCAGCGAAATTCTCTTTCCCACGGCTGATGTAGGAAGCATGTGTGAGTTACTCGGTTATACGGATTCTAATTGGTGTGAAGATAAAGATGATCGAAAGTCTACGGTCGGTTATGTCTTTATGTTCGTATGAGCTCCAATCTCTTAGTGCTCTAAAAAGGAACCCGTGGTGGCACTCTCTTCTTGTGAGGCCAAGTATATCGCAGCATTCACGTGCGCATGTCAAGATGTGTGGCTAATGAATCTACTTAAAGAGTTGGACAACATTGAGGTAAAAGCTGTCACACTCTTTGTTGACAACCTCTCGGCTATTAATCTTGCAAGGAATCCCATAACACATGGGAGGAGCAAGCATATAGAGATGAGTTTCCATTACTTGAGGGAGTTGGTGTGTGAAGAACAGCTGAAGCTAGATCATTGTCAAAGCAAAGAACAAACTTGCATATTTGTTGACTAAAACGGTAACAAATGAAGTGTTCAAGAGGCTTGTGAAGAAATTGCACTTGAGGAATGTGGAGCATTTGGCTTAAGGTGGTGTGTTGAATGTATTGTATAAGCCAAATGCAGTTGGAGAGCTTCAGAAGCTGTTTTGGAAAAACAACTTATTTGAAAGTTTGTTCTGGTGCAGTGCAGGAAAACTGAGTTTCAAAGAAGAAACCGGTTTCCCCATTTGGAGAAACCGGTTTCTAGCCTGTGTTTTGGTTTTCTATAGCAGTTTTCTGTTCTTTTGTTTGTTATGTTTTGTTGCTTTGATGTGTCATTTGTGGACACTATATAAACTCTCCCTCTCCATGTAATATGTAGAATTGTATGCCATTGTGAATAATAGATAATATTTCTCCTCAATTACTCTCTCTCTCTCTTTCTCAATTTTTCCATTTTCTCTCTAAACTTCATCTTCTCCAATTCTACCTTCACCATTGATTCACCCCAATTGTGTATATTCCAACAGATATGTGGTGTGTCTTTCACAAAAAAGGTGTGTCCCAAGTATAATGCTCTCTTCTCGGAATTGCCTATAACAGTGGTATCAGAGCTTTTGATTTCGAAATAGGGATCGACTTACTTATATGTGTATGTGGGAAAGAGCTTCTACATGATGAAGGGCAATATTATGACTCACACTTAAAGAGAAGTATTGAGAATCAATTGTGAGAAAGAAGAATTTACATATCTATCATCTTAAAATTTTAGATAGATATATGGTGTGTCCTAAATGTAATACTTTCTACTCAAAATTACCCCAAAAGTCTTAACCCTCTTCTTTTAAGCTTGATAAGCTTATTCCTCTTAATGTGTTAGAAATAAAATTATTAAAAAAATATTTTTTATTTTATTTTTAATTCGCAAACTAAGTCCAACTCAAATAGTAAATAATCTGGTTAGTTTAGTTTAATTTTTTTAAAAGAAATTATAGATTAGACGATGAATCTAATCTATTAAAATTTAAATGTGTTGGATAATAAATTATTGCCAAATCCGATTGACACAATCAAAGTGTATACCATCGAGCGAACCCAAAACACTCTTCTTAAACATCTATATAATGAAGTAATTTAATTTTAGTAGTTTTTTTTTTATTAAACTAGTAAGAGATTCGTGCTCCCACACCGATGAATTTATTTTAATATTAATAAAAAAAATTAATGAAGTAATTTAGTTTTAGTAATACTTTTTTATTATTAAGCTAGTCAGAGATTCGTGCTCCCACACGGATGAATTTATTTTTAATATTGATTATTTTTTTTAATATACATATAAAAAATTCATATTTTTTGGGAAAGTACAATGAAAAATTATGAAATCAAAATATTACAACAAATAATATTATTATTCAAAATATAATTGTAAATTTGACAAATGATATATTTAGCTACACATGTGAATTCAATTGAATTACGTAATGTTAAAATAAACTTAATATATTAAGTAATTTTTTTAAAAAAAAAACTTGTGACATGGAGAAAGAAAAAATTAATATTTGAAAATAATGGTAATAATTTGATAGTGACTCGTAAGATAAAAAGTTAGTTGTGTGAATGATATGTAGTATTATTCAATTTCATAAAATATATTACTAATTTTATTAAATTTAAATAATAGATTAATTAGTATTTAATGAAAAAATACAATGAAAATTATGAAATCAAAATATTACAACAAATAATATGATTATAAAAATTATAATGGTAAACTGAACAAATGATGTATTGAGATACACATGTGAATTTAATTGAAATATGTAATATTAAAATAAACTCAATGTATTAAGTAATTAAAAAAAACTTGTGACATGGAGAAAGAAAAAAATTAACATTTGAAAATAATGATAATAATTTGATATTGACCCGTAAGATAAAAAATTAGTTGTGTGAATGATATGTAGTATTATTCAATTCCATAAGATATATTTTTAATTTTATTAAAGTTAAATAATAGATTAATTAGTATTTTCAATGATAATAAACAAATAGAAAAGATAAAATATGTCCTAAAATGTAAGTTTAAAATGAGATATTTAATTGTAAAAGAATTAATTGTAAGAGAAGAGAGAGAAAAAAGAGAAAGTAGTGTAACATAAAAAAAATAATTTTTTAATTTGGACCAATGAGAAGTTGACAATTAGTGGATGAAATGAGAAAAGTTGAAAAAGTTAAGAATTATTTTGTTAGTTACTAAAATGTCAAAAATATAGTGTAAAATTATATATTTTAGAAAAGGATAATTTAAGTAGTTTGAATAATATTTTAATATATGTTAGATGTTAGATAGTAAAAATTAATCTTGTTTCAGTTTAATTCAATCTTATAAATTGGACTTTAAGATGTAATTGTTCTCTTATAAAAAAAGTTGTAGTTACTTTATTATAAATATATATGTCATATATTATCTAATTTAAAACTTTTTAACATATCTTTCACATTTAAAAATTCGATAATAAATTATCTAACAAATGTTAAAGAGACTCGCATTAATTAAAAATCAAATTCTAAAAAAAAAATATTAAAAAAACGTCTATTCTAGCAAGAAGATACATCTTATAAAAAAAATTGAATGCATATTTCCTATTTTAAAGTCATTGTTATACTTAATTATTTATTTACTAATTTTCTCTAATTAATATATGTAATTTAATGATTTTTACTGCACTTAATTATTTCACTATTATATTTAATAAAAATATTTTAATGAACAATAGTTTTTATAAATTAAAATCAACATACTATGCTCACTTGAAATATTACATTTATAGAAAACAGAAAAAAGTATAAATTTGACTCAATAACTATGTACTCTCCAATTAATATATGTATGGTACTTATTGAGTTAAGTTCAATATAGCGAAAAAGAAAAGCACCGACTTTTGATTTTACTAAAATAAAAAGCACGTTTAGATTGACCCATAAAAAGCACCATCTAGATACATGCATCTATAAAAGTTGTTGAGACAAACTTTTTACACGGTACATTATATATATATTGGACCCAAATCAATATTTTGAGACCCTTGATTTTACGACGCTAAAGGCTAAACAATCGACGCTACAATTTGTTTAACGTCAGAGTTTGGGTAATCCAAATCCTTCAAAGTTAACCATGCAGCGTCAATCATATATGGTTGTGTCTATGGTAGCATCGATGTAACCGAGTTTACGAATGTGACTAACATACATCCGATGGTAAAAGATAAATGTCAATAAAATCTACTAAAAAACATAGTGTCGGCTTGTCGAGGCTAAAAGTCAAGTTTAAAATCAAACCTCATTAACTTCTGTTAGGCCGAAGCTAAAGACAACTTTAAAAAGTCAAAAACTCTTTTAACTTTGACCTAGCCGAGACTAAAATCAACTATAAAAAGACAAAAAAATGTTTTGAGTCGACACAATCGAAACTTAAGTCAATTTTTTGAAAGTCAAAATAATCGTGTAGCGTCAGTTAGGTGTCACTAATGTCAACAATAAATAGTCAACAAATTTTAAAATTCATATTTTGGACCCCTGAATTTTACATTTTATTACAATTAACAACACTAGAAACTAAATTCAACTTTTGTAAGTCAGCAATACATTACATGTATGTGTGTAGGAGAAACCTATTGTTACAACCAAATAAAAATAGCTATGCTACGTGGACACCACTTTTAAAATCAAATACATATATTGCATATAATATTAATCGTATTTATACGAAGAACTGTATTTTTTATTAAAATAATATATATATATATATATATATATATATATTTTAAAATATATTTATATATTTTTAAAATATGTTTTATAAAACAAATATAAAATTGTGTCATTAACCAACTTCACAGAAGTGTATTAACTATAAAAATATACATTATTTATTACTTATTTTACTTATAATTTATTAATCACTTTCACTACTTCATTAATTAATATAATACATAGTATTAATCATGTTTTGATAGGGGCGTTCAAAACCAAACTAACCCAATAGAAAAACCGTAAACTAATCAATAGAAAACCGTAAACTAAATCAAACTAAATCAAAACCGCAAAAATTGTATTTGGTTCGGATTAGTTTGAGTCATCTTTTAACAAAATCGCATGGTTCGGTTTGCGGTTTGTATTTTACAAATCGAACCAAACTGAATCAAACCGCATTATCTACAGCCTAAATTTTACTAAATGCACATTAAAATCAAACTTAAACCTATTATATATTAACCTTATGATTACGAACATTTTTCTCATCCTTACACTTATGGTTTCAGTTTCAGTCTTCTTAAATCCCTCATAGCATTACCGCACAATCTTCACCACTTACATCTTGTCTCTTCTTATGTAATCTCTACTCTCTTATATTCTTTCCTTTTCACCTTCTCATTTTTTGCAAATGTTCTCTCTTTCAATTTTGTTTTACCGCACATCTTTATCTCTAATCTCTCATCGCTTATGTTCTTTCTTTTCCATCTTCACTAATCTCTCATCTCTTCTATTTTTTTGTTTCCTTATAATATTTTTTATATTGTTTTATATTATTATTTTATGTTTATTATTTCACCTTTGCTTAATCTAATTTTTACATGTTAAAAGGAAAGTTGTTTCCGAATATGATGAGTTTTGTTGCTATTTAGTAATGTACGAATGACCAAATACAAAGTTATATTGTCATCTATATGTGTATGTATGGCTCAACAAAATATCTGTTAAAAACCAAACCGCATTGGTTTGGTTTAGTTTTTTCTAAAAGCCAACCGGAACCAAACCAAACCGCACACTTTTTCTCTCGCAGTTCAGATGATTTTTTGCGTCAAAACCGCCCAAATCGCACCGCGAACACCCCTATGTTCTGACACTAAATTATAAATGTATTAATCAATTTTTATACTCTATTAATCAATTTTATTTTACTATTTGATATTTTTGTATGTTTGCAAACTCATTAACCATGTTATGAACTTTATTAACTAATTTTATACAAACTATTAATCAAAGTTTGAACGATATACATACTAACTTTTTTACATCAGAATATACATTAACCAAACTATGAATTATATTAACTAAGTTTTAATATTTTATTAACCAAAAGTAATTTTAAAGAAAAATAAAAAATTTATTAAAAAATAAAATAATAATAAAAATATTGTTCACATATTTGTGAACAGTGTATTGGTTGTAGGTGTATGAAATTGGTGCCATGATATCATTTCTCAAATAGAAATGGACCAAATTCACAAACTCTTTTATTATAACTTTAATAATGGATACTTAACTAATGCAATTTATACTTATATGTACATAAAGGCCAATAAAAAAATTAAGTATCAACCCGGCGGAGGTGATTGTCAATAAAACTGTTCGTGTTGGAGGGAGTATTTCGGTTTGGATTTTGTGGTCCAATCCAGTTTGAATGTTAAAACATCAAGATAACATCCATCACTTATTGTGTCGAAGTTATGCACGACATGCCTAGATAGTTTGAATAGACTATCAATTATATGATTGAGAAAGCCAACTTACAATATGAGGCAGAGCGTTTAGATTCTCAGAGAAGATCTCCAATAATTTTTGCTTTGCTAGTTCATACACACCGATAAAAATTGCGTAAGCTCTGCCAAGAGAGGGAGACTAGCCATAGAAACTAGCTTTTCAGGAAAAAATGCACATATCTAATTAAGTGTGAACATAGAAACTAGCATTTCAGGAAAATAACATTTGAGCAAACAATTCAATTGGAAATTTGTAAGGTGTGCACTCGATATTTTAGGCGGCTAAGATACAAGCTTTTAGGAACATAACTAACAATAATTGACACCAACTAACTATAACCAAAAGAAATATAACTCTGTACAGGTACACTACCACACCTCGCAAATAACCTTATTAGTCATTTCTTAATATCTAATTAGCTTTGATATAAACATGTTAGTAGTTGAAGCATGTTAAGCAAAAAGCAAAGAATGGGATAAAGAACTCTAAAATGAATGGAGCATGAATTGAAATAGGGAGGTGTGTTGATTCTCTATTTTTAGGATTGACTTTATGTTTGGTAAAATTAATTTAGTAGCAATAGGTTAAATAGGATTTATAACTTGTAAGGAGAAAGCAGGTTGAAGTTATATTTAATGAAGAAACGTGTCGTGTTGAAATGGTTCAACATTTGGAACAACATATCGAAGAAGATGTCACGACATCGTGTTTGAGCTGACAGATTTGATTATGTTACGAAGCAGAATATTCCTAAAGAGAATCTTTTGCATAATTGTAACAACTTACTTATTATTACTTGGATCCCAAAATTATGGAGATATATTAGGGAGACTTTATAGGAGAATCTGTTGCAGACTTGTTGATTCTATAATTGTTGTTATAACAATATAGAGATATTTGTGGAGAATATCTTGGAGCAGCTTTAGCAGAAGTTTGTTATGTCAGTTTGTTATGTTTTGAAGGCTCAATTCTAGTTGAGTAATAGGTTATAAATAGAAGATTTGTAACTTAAGTTTTGGTACCATTCGTGATTAAATGTAATGTAGTTTTTAGGGCTGAGTCTGTAGAGTGAACCTCCTGAATTGTGGGAAGGTCACCATGTGTACACCTCGAAGCCTATAGGTAAGAGGGTGTTATGTTCTTGGAGGAAACTGTGAAGTAACTCCAAGGTGTGTTCTAAGTTAGACGCATATTGCTTTTAGTCTTAGTTAGTTTTTGTCACAAGTTGACTATTTCTGTATTGTGTTTGAAGTGTGGTATCTTCAAACTGTTTTTAGTTTTGTTGAGTGTAACGGTGTGTGACACTGAGGGAGTGAGCGGAGGTTCTCATATCTAAGTGTGGTATCTTAGGTAGAAGGGTCATTGGATATTTTGATTAAGTGAGGAGGTGTAAACAGGGAAGGTTTAGCTCCGAATTAATACTACTGATAGTGAACTTCATCCTTGACTTGGAAGCTCTCAGACGTAGGTTGGTTAGAATCGAACTGGGTTAACAATTCCTTGTGTTCTTTTGTTTCTTGCATTGTTATTTTAATTCTACCTTATTTGTTTTATAATTTTGGATCAGATGTGATGACATCTTGAGTCTGCCTAACCAGAATTTCAATTGGTATCAGAGCAAACATCATGTCTGTTTTTGGATGTGATCCATGGGGATACTTTCTGGTTGTGTACAAGGTAGAAGATTTTTTGAACAAGGAGTGTTCATATTGTATGGTCCCTAGAAGTGGAGGGTGGACCTATTTATGGAGGACTAGACCAACCTGACCAAAGTTTGTACCTTCTTGAAGAAAGAAGATAAATATGCTGGAACAAGAAAGTTAAATTCAAAGACTTCATGCGGGAGTGAGGATTTAGAATTGTATTGTTTAGCCTATAATCAACACAGAGAAAGGATTTTCAAAACCTTCATGCGGGAGTGAAGCTGTAGATAAGGTAACTTCGGTGCTTATGTGTTTCCATATTGGTCAGGATATTGTTGGGTCTAGTTTGTTGCTTGATGGAGAGGCAAGCTTATTGTAGGGTTGATTTATTTTCAATCCTTATGTGTTATGCTTACAAGTGAATTATGGAGTAAGCATTATATACATTTTTGTTGAAGTATGGTTATATTCCACTGCATAGCCTCTAATACAACCCCTTTAGTGAAAGAAGGATCCTAGGGTTATTTTTATCAATAGAATATTTGGCAGATTTTCACAACGTTATTAAAAGTGTCAAAGACACTTGAGATCTCTCGTAAGTCCACTCATAAAGGCATGTATTAATAGAGTTGATGAGTATCAATATTCTCTCAAAATCTTAATATTTTTAGTTAAAGTGTGTGCCTCTCATTTATGTGTTTGCTTTTAAAACCGATGCATTGATTCCAAAACCTCATATTGACCCAACAAAATATTCATCATCCGTCACTACATCACTGTAATGACAAACACCATACATATTTGAAAATTTCTTTTCATGTTGTTCATATATTTATATTATGTCATCTTTATCAACTGAATACTTAATAGTAACAATATCTTTGATATTCAAATAAATTTTTTCATAGAATAATATCAACATTGTTGCCTACACGTAGCGATTATCACTTGGACACTAGTTAGAATATCTAATTATAAAATAATTATTAATCATTTAGAGCACAAATTAAAATGTTAGAATATAAAAAAGTTATTAATATTACTTTGATTATTAATATGAATAAATTTTTTTATTGTTCAATTTTTCAATTGAATTTTTTAATAAAATTTTGGTATTACCTGTGCACCAAAAAATTTAACACTAATGCATATATAAAATTGAGTTAAAATCCAATACCTGTAATTAAAGCGAAAGAGACGTCTTATCTTTTTATCTGCTGTTGAATTTCCTATTGGATTTCTGAAAAGGAAAATTGAACTGCCACGGTATCAGAAATTATTTTCTTATCCATAAATAGTAACACTAATAAAAGATAGAAGACAGCAGACACAATTATTCTGTTGTCCCCATCTCTCCATGCCTACCAAAACCAACTCACCTCTCTCATTAAAGAATTAAAGTGAATAAAATGTGGTTGTTTTTTATTAGTCTTTGAACACGTGATACAAACTTACAAGTTACAACTAAATGCATGTGTAAACTTATGAATTCAATATTCCCCGATTGTAAAATGCATGTGTAAACCAAATTGCATAAACCTTTCTCATATGTCAATCACTTATAAATTTATCCTTTGTAATGGACTCTGAGTTAGTTTTAAAATAAAAACTTATAAATTAATTTGAGCTAATTTGAAATAGATGTTTGGTTCCACTTTAGCGAGAAGTAATCAAAATTATATATATATATATATATATATATATATATATAATTTATATGAATGATAGTATATATATCTATAATGCGTTATAATCACCTACTAATACTATTTAATAAATAATTAAAAAATATAAGAGATTTTTTAAAATAAAATTATTAATTTATAAGTATCAAAAAATTATTTATATTATCACATTCTAAAATTAAAAAAAAAAAAATTGCTATCAAGGTTAACTCTTAACTCATTACTTACATTATTTAAGATGAATTTGAATTGACGGTGAACATAATTGATTATAGTACAACTGAATTTGATAGAATTGATTTTACTAAAAATTGAGTTAATATAATTAATTTATGTTTGAATATATTTATGTAAAAATTAATTGAAGATTAAATTTTAGTGTAAAAATTATATATAATTAATTCTGAAGGAAGAAGATACAAATCCTAACTTTTAGTAGAATCAATTTTAAAAATAAAATCAATTCTAATTCAAAAGAATCAAAACTTCTATAAATCACTTGAGAATCAATTTCCTCTAAAATTAATTTTAATCTTTCCAAAGGCTATACACTTAGTTTAACTAGCAAATATCAACGGAACAATAAAATTCTATGTAATTTCTCATTTATATACAATAATCATTACTTTTTTAAATACATGTGAAAATATGTAAACGGCTTACAATAAATAAATGAAAAACAATGAGGATAGTGTATATTCAAAAATAAATCACCATAGTATGATTAAATTTTAACTCAAATGCATAAAACATTTTCATATATCAATCACTAATTATAAATCCCTCCTTTGTAATTGTAATGTACTTTAAGTTTGTTTTAAAATGAAAAACATATATATAAGTTCAAAATAAAATTATATATAGTTGGATTTAATTTTTGATAACTAATTGAAAATAATAGATTTCATCTAAAATATATGTTTGATTCAAGTATTGCAAAAGTGATTGAATTTTTCAGTAATCAATGTTCAAGTCGTCATATTCTTATTTAATGTAGAATTATTTTTTCACTTACTTACATTTGCATAGTTATTATAACACGTTCTTAAATGTGAGTTCACAATGCTTCCTCTCAAATAGAAATACTTTTATCTATATATATTTGTATCGTCGTTGACACCTTGCAATTGAACATTACTTCTTGAACATCTTGATATAAGTAAGTGGATCCTTTTCTCGAAATTAAAAGTTCATGGTACCATTTATTGAAAGAGTTCACTAGAGAGTATTGATTCATAGTGTAATATTAGGCATATTTTGTTGGGAAAGATAACACTAAAACACACCTAATACAAGGTCAGCGGATAACTAATTATCACTGGATCAAACTTCTCCCACTATAATAATAATAGTAATAACAATAACAATGGAACAACAAAAATTCTTCTGTTCAAATGAATAATAATACAAACTGATTAATACAACTCTCACCAAGAAATATGGTGGATAACCTCTCTTTTGGATTTGTCTCTCAAAATGATTTTACTTTTTATGATTATAAAACTGAAACAATTGAAGCTTATATAGCCAAACCATGCAACAAATTGGTGGCTATAATGTAAGGAGAAAAATTTATCATTCATAAGTTCACCAAGGAATACTCACGTACTTTCGATTCTATTTTCTATAAATGTTAATGTTTCTCCTTCTTTCTCTCTCCACATAAAGAGGAAAACCCATCAATCTCCCCTTTTCGATTTAGGTGGAAGGCTCCATCAATCCAGCAACTCTCCTACAGAACTCGTACTTGTCCTTGGGTAAGGACTTGGTCATCATATCTGAGCAATTGTCATCAATATAGATTTTCTCAAGTTGCAGTTGCTTGGAATCCAACATATAACGTATCTAGTGATATCTCACATCAATATGCTTTGACCTCGAGTGAAAACTCGAAATTTCTCAAGTGGATAACACTCTGACTATCATAATGCACAACATACTTTTGTTGTTCTTATCCTAATTCATACAAGAACCGCTTCATCCATAACATTTCCTTGCAAGCTTTTGTTGTTGCAATGAACTCTGCTTCGGTGGCAGACAAAGCAACACACTTTTGTAAAACACCCATCAAGATCTATCAATAGCCTACAACTAGCTTTAAAATCTTTCTTGCAAGCATCCAAACATACATAAATCTCTGAAATAACGAAGGGGATGATAATATTTTGGTACAATATTTAGGAATTTAAAAATGTAGAATTTTTGTTGTTTGGTTTCGTGATGTTACTATAATGTGTTATCGAATATATGTGATTAATATGACTCAATTAAATTTTGTAATGAATTAAAAAAGGTCTTTTTTGTTAGAGATCAAAATGTATAAAGTTTTCCTAATAATTAAAAAATAATAAGAAATGTATTGATATAATTGTTAATTGTAATTTGAAGCAAAGTAAATACATTGATTTAGTGGTAAAGCTGATTGAGCATTGAAAAATGGGTCTTTGGTTCAACTCTTGTGGGGTGTAAAAAAAATTTTAGCTTTATTTGATAGCAAAATAAAATTAAAATAAATAAAGTCCAATCACGGGTCAAAAGTATGAAAAAATCCAATTTGAAAAAAATTAAGAGAAAGACTAATAGAGACTTTTTTTTTCTTATTTGGACTCTCCAATTATTGTGAGAGACTAAAATGAGTCTTCACTCATAAAATTATTATGCACGTAATTTTTAGTCTCTATTGTTAAATTGATGTGTATTTTTTAATGATTATTTTCCCGATATGTTTAGAACATTATAATAAGTTTTTGAAAAAAAAATCAAAATTTAATTTTAAAAGTCGAAATTTTTATTACTTTTATCAATACCTTTTAAAATTTAAAAATTCATATTTTATTATTCTCATTTTAAAAAAATTTAAAATTTGAAAAGAAAATATTTTATAGTATTCTAAACATATATAAAAAAAACATTCAAAAATTTAAAGATATAAAGATAGTTAAACAATTTTATAAGTTTTTTTAAGTAAATAGTCACAAAACATTTGCTATTAGATAAACTCGTACAATTCAATGTAAATAAACTTACGGTATCATTGATATTTTTAATTTTTTTTAATCTATATAAATAATAATTGAATTTTATATTTTCATATATTTATATAAAATAAGTTTTTAATAGACTAATAGATAAATCTGATCTTTGAAAATGTCATACACAATTTTAAAAATAAATTTATAACAAATTATATAATATATTTAAGTTTTGATATTTTTAATAAGATATTCTTAGATTAAACTTAACCTAACTCCACTCAACATATTCCTACTATTAGAGGAAATGAACACACTTTTCAAACTATTCACATTTAGTCAACTAATGCGGCTCTTATCGACTCAGTGTGAGTGGAGTCGGTAAGAGTCACATTACTGCAAACCAATAGAAAAGATAATCAATCCAATAGAAAATTGTAAATCAAATCAAATCAAACTGAAATTGCAAAAAAATTGCATTTGATTCATATTTGTTTGGATCCTCTTTTAACAAAATTGTGTGAATCAGTTTGTGGTTTGAATTTTGCAAATCGAACCAAACTGAATCAAACCGCATAATCTTACGACCTAAATTTTATTTAACTCACATTCAATCCAAACTTAAAACTATTATAGGTTAGTCTCATGATTACGAACAGTTCTCTCATCCTTATAATTATGGCTTTAGTTTTAGTTTTCTCAAATCTCTCGTAGCATTATCGCGCTATCTTCATCACATAGATCTTGCCTCTTCTTCTCTAATCTCTACTCTCTTATATTCTTTCTTTTTCACCTTGTCATTTTTATACAATGTTCCCTCTTTCAATTTCATTTTTATCACACATCTTCTTCTCTAATCTATCATCTCTTATGTTGTTTCTTTCTCATCTTCACTATTCTTTCACCTCTTCTATTTTTTTGTTTCATTATAATATTTTTAATGTTGATTTATGCTATTATTTTATTATTTTATGTTTATTATTCTTTTTTTTTCTAATCTAATTTTTATATTGTCATATGATGCGTTTTATTGTTATTTAGTAGTGTATGAATGACTAAATACAAAATTATGTTGACATCTATATGTGTATGTACAAACTAAATCAAATCACAAATCTTTTTCTCTTAGCATTTAGATAATTTTTTACGTCAAAATTGCCTAAACTGTAATGCGAACACCCCTAAATAAAATTATTAATAATATACTCATCATGTATGAGTTTAATTCGATCTACTCAAAATAACACTAAACACATCTAATATTTAGTTTTACAATTTTCATTTTTTTTAATAAGTTTACCATGTTAATATGGATCAATTTAGTATACGTTGGTTTTATGTTTGGACCACCCAAATTGATTATAGAAGGGAAGAATTGATTTCGATATGTTTGATTGTTTAGTAGACTTGATTAAAAAAAAAAATTGATTCTGTTTAAAATTAAAATTTGTAATTTTTGAGTCTAAACATGATTATTATGTATTTTGAAATTTCGATTTCAACTATTTTTTGTAAAAAAGTATTCAAATATAAATTATTTTATTTTCAATTCCCTTTTTAGTCGGAATCAACTATATAATATCAATTTGCTCAAAATTAATTTTCTTTACTATATAATCAAACACTTAGCTTAGATTATAACATATAATTATATCGATTTAGATAAAAGAAGTTATCAAGAAATTTTTTGACATTTTATCGATTTAGATAAAAATATGATTTCTTATAGATTATAAAAAAATGTTGATCTATATAGCCGACGTAGTGAGATAAGATTTGATGATTATTTGTTTAATTTATAATAAAAAAGAATACAATAATACAAAGTAAAAACATTTTAGTTAAAAAAAAAAATTGTCTTTTATTTATGTAATTTTTTTAAGCAAATAAAAGATAGTCAACTAAATCAATTATTATAAGGCTACAATATAAGACTAAGATCCCGTGACTATTTTATTCATCAATTCAACATTGTTGCATTTTGGCATCATATAACTTGGCCAAGAAAAATCCATGGGAGAAATTCCTCGAGTAAAAAGTTGCTGCACAATTTAATGCAGTTGATAGATATTTGAATGTCTTATTTGTCTTAGAATTCCATCTCTCACTTATGCATATAAAAAACATATCTAAAAAACTCATTAATCCTTTAACTAAATCCTTATTATCTTGAAAGATTAATTTCCACATAATACCCAAAAAATTGTTAACAAAACACTCAAAACTACACAATCATAATCACAATCACAATCACAATCACAATCAAACATTCCCAAACAAAATCCATTTGTTATTATTATGTAATGAACATATAAAATTCCCAAGATAAACATTGAAAAACTACTACAAAGTTTAGAACAAAATTATGGGAATTATAAGGAGGGAATCTTTGTAGTAGTAAAATCGAAACATAGACCAAAAGAAAACAAAGCAAAACATCCTAAACTGGCTTGCTAGCTAGCTAGAACATCAACATGTTACAACAAAACACTTCAACTTGATCACATAAAAGTAAACAAGTATTAGTGCAATGTAGCAATCACAAATCTCAATATGGCGGAGGAGGAGGTGCGCGCCAAAACATATCGTGTCCGTGTCCATGTCCGTGTCCCACATTGTGTCCACCCACATTGTGTCCACCACCATTCATCAAATTCGGGTTCAAATTGAATTCTCCTAATCCATGAGACGTTGCACCGCCACTTCCACTCGCTGAACCAGAAACAGACACGGAAACGGAACCAGAACCACCACCACCACCAGCATCATTGTTGTTAATAATATTGCGAGTATTATTAACCTCTTGCTCCATGTTTTCTTCTTCCACCGGTTCATCTTCCAATGGAAGCCTCTCATAAGTTGCATTGGCAAAAGTAGCAGCAACTACCATCACAGGTCCGGACGCAACCAGCGCCCCGACCACCAATCCTCCAACCACCTGTCCTTGAACTCCCGCCAGATAAACCGTCAGCCCGGTCGCCTCCGGTGGAGACGGCGGAGGCAAAAAAGCACCAGAGAGTGACAGAATGTCAAACCTCCCCTGAAGAGCAATAACACCTCCGGGAGCCGTCGGTTGCCGGAGTGTCACATTGGTAACAACACCGGTACCGCTCAGAACCGACACCCCACGGTGACGACGGTTAGCAAAATTGGAAATACTCTCAGCAACATCACTTCCACTTGCGATTTCCAGAATATGGCTACGAAGCGCGTTTGGTGTCTCTTTCGTTATCACCACCGGCGGCTTCGGTTTGTTCTTCGAACCTGGCGGACGTCCGCGAGGACGGCGGCCACTTCCGGTGTTCTGGTCATCGCCGTCACGGTCATTGTTGTCGTCTTCTCCGTTAACGTTAACGGTGCTGTTGTTGCTCATCGTTGGAGTAACGTTACTGTTACTGTTGTTGTTGCTGCTTTCCATGAACTCTTGCTCCCTTCGTGACACAACCCGGTTCGAACCGGTTTGGTTCGAACCTTCAACCGGGTTTGGGTTTGCCTCAGTTGTTCTTCCATCCCACCACCGATTCGCCATGTTTCTAAATCAAAAAAAAAAACATAAAGACTTTTTCAGAACCCAGAAAATAAAAATAAACAAATAAATAAATAAAAACTAAAATTTTAGTTTATTGATTTTTCATTTTTGTATATTCAGATCTCATAGAAATATCACAGCCACAGAATCAATTGATGCAATACAATAAATAAATAAATAAGTAAATAAATAAATAAAAACATTATCCAAGATTATAAACCAGCTTATGTAGAAAAACAAAAATAAATAACCTTAAATAAATAAATAAAACCTTGTTGAAGCTAAGTAACAAGAGAAAAACAAGATCTAGTTGAAAAACTTGAGATGTTTTTTTGGATTATGTAAAAAAGAGAAAGAAGAAGGTGTTGATGAGTTATAAGAGGGGGTACTATGGTTTGTGTGTACGGTTGTTTTTCTTTGACTTACAAGCAAAAACAGATTTTGTGTTGGTGTGTGTTGTGATAAATTTCAAGGTTTTGAACTAGACAAAATATTTGAGGACCCTACCACTTGTTATTATTATGCCACCTAACAAAATAACCTTTGGAATTATTCAAAAAAGGGATAAGTGATATAGAGCAAGTTGTATAAATGGAATGATTATGAAGGATTGAAAAACTAAGGGGCCATAGAAAGGGATGGGAGTATGAGGATGAGTTGATGTGTGGCAGTCTGTGTTTGCTGTGGTTTTGGATTGTCTCATAAATGATAGAATCCAAGACACATTATGGCTTGCTCGAGCACCTCGTGGGGGTATTCACTTTCCTTCTAGCTAAAAATTCATGCATTCACGCATTCAAATAAATTAGATATTTTGATCGAAATCAAACGGCTATGATTTAAAATTAATAATTATAAAAAATAAATGTATTCTTTCTGAACCGCGTAATCAGGATTAGATAATTGAAAAAAGGATGCAGAGACTTTACTATTATTGTTGTGATTTTGCGACTTTAGTGTATTTAAGAGATGAATGTATAACTAAAATAAATTGTTTAATGAAAAAAGATTGATATAAAATAAGATAGAGTGAAAATCAAGAAAAATTGATTTAAAATAAGATAGAGTGAAAATCACCAGAGTAATCAATTGCTAAAGTCACCAAATTCTGGTCCCGCTGTTTGAGAATGTATATGTTATTGTGAGGGCTTATTTTTATAAGGGTGAAAATATTATTTTATTTATTCTAAATATTTTAATTTCTATAAAAATCATTTTTTCTTAATATTAAGAATTGACTAAATTCAACAAAAATATTATTTTAATTTTAGTAAATTTAATATTTCTATATCATTATTAAACATTTTCAAACATCGCGGACGTTGATTAGTTTTTGTAAAATAATTTATAATTTATTTTATTTTAAGTATAAATTCATATATTAATTTTTTTTCAAGTCAATGACGTGTGAATTCTTTTTTATTAAAAAATCAAAATTCATCTAAAATTAAATTTTGCTACAATTAATTATGATTGGTTAGAGAAAGTGTAATTTTGTCGACATTCTAATTAATGTAGTTTTTATCAAAATCATTTTTCATGAGATCAATTTTTATTTTAGATATGCAGTATTGTTAAATTATTATTTCTAATTTGAAGAATAATTAGTCTCTTTAATTTTTTCTGATTTGAAAAATTAGACTCTACAATTGTAAATAAAAATACATAATTTATATTAAGAATTAATCATTGTGACACATTATTTTTATACTAAACTTGTTGTCAATCCACCATTAAGTTAAACATGTTTATTTTCTTTTTAAAACTTTAAGGATAAGTTGTATTAAGCAAAGAAAAAATTAACCAATTAGATAAAATAATTATTTATTGTGTTATATTATTAATAATAATTTTATATTTCATTCTTTTAAAGTAATTCATTGGACAATAAGAAATTTTGTAAAAATATTATTAAATTAAAATTATACTTAATATTTTTTACCAATTCAGATAGTCAATTCAAACAATACAATCGTTAGTCGTCGGATGTTTTAAAATATAAATTTAATTTTTCTATATTTGACCAATTTTTAGACTAATTATTTATTCAAATCTTTAATAAGAAAATAAGTTTATTTATATAATATTTACTAAATATTTGTGTATTCAAATGTGAAATTAATATCTTATGTTTAATCCAATATTACTTTAAAGTTTCAGAGTTTATATTACGGTGAGACCCATGTTATCCTTTGAAATTTTGAGGATAATTTATCCTCAATGATATATAACAATAAAATTTTATCTCATAAAATTAATTTTTAAAATCACATATTAATCTAAAACCTTAAAATATTGGATCTATGCATTTTCTCATATAAAAAAAAGTTCAATATCCTCTTTTCTATTCAATGTAACAATAATTCAAACTTGACATACCAACATCTTACTATTTAAAAATCAAGTTACATATTATTTCTTGATTTTATTTTAATTCTTTAAGATTTTAAATTAATATGTGATTTTAAAATTTTATTTTATAGAATAAATTTTAATTGATAAATATCATAAGAGATAAATTTCCACTAAATTTATAGGGCTAGCCAAAAATTTACCTTATAATATTCATACACAATGTGTATTAATCATTTGCAATGGGTTTCGAAAATGTTAAGTTAGATGATTTAAGATTAAATAAATATTTATGAATTAAGACTAAATTACAGTTTTGAACATCAGTTTTACCTGATATACAAAATTAATCTCATTGATTTAAACTCAAATAAGTTTGGCCTCTCTCTTATATTTTCCATAGAAAGTATATGAAATGTTAGTTTTTAAACCTATATTTTTATCTATAATTTCCACAATAAATTTATATACCATAAGTTATCATATTTCACAAGAAATTTGTAATTTAAAAAATGAAAACATCATTAATTTTAGGTGTAAAATTATAAGAGAAGATCAAAATTATTTAATATAAAATAAAATAATAATAATTTTGTGATGCAGATAAAATAGAAAAATCAAAACTGTAATTAAATTATATATTAAAAAATAAATAAAAACATTAACTAAATATAATACATGATTAGTATAAAGACTAACAAATTATTTTTGAGCAGATATAATTATTTTATTGAATATTTAGTATGTGTTAGTTGAATTAAATGAGTGCAATCAGTTAGACTATGAATTGATTTTTATATATATATATATATATATATATATATATATATATATATATATATATATATATATATATATATATATATATGTGTGTGTGTGTGTGATGCGAGCAGTGATCGAGAATCGAGAGGCAGTCGAATGGTAGGTGGTCCTTCGAGCAAGTCGATGATGAGGAGAGGGTGGTGTACCTACAAGGCACTCTGATGCTAAAGTAAGCAAATGATTAAGGTGAAGATAAGAGAATATTAGGTTTGTTAGAGTAAGAATGTCATACCTTGCCCTAAAAGATATGAGAGTTTATATAATGGGCATGGGAGGATTCTCATTGGCTTCTATATTTGGGCCAAAATACGCGGGTCCGCAAATATAGCCATCCGAGCTGACTAGGTCAAGACCGGACATACTTGCTTGTAACTAGATGTTATGTCGAGCAAGTGAGACATAACGGACACAGTTAACGGTGAGTAGAGTCGTGGTTTGCCTCGACACACGTCGAGCGGAGCATGCATGAAACGGGAAGTTGGACATCCTGACGACGTTGTTGGGGCCGGACTGGTTGTTGTGGTTAAGGGAGGAATGACCCGCCCGAATGTTTTCGGGCAGTCCAGAACATTATCCCCCCAAGTTGTTGCGTCTGCTTATAGACGCGATGACTTGACATCCAGGGAAAAGCCAAAATTGTTATATTCGAGGATGCGAGGGAGTGTCGAGGGAGCGAGGAGTTGGAGAATCTGTAGCATTTCGCCTACGTGGCCTTAAGCCGCATGAAGTGACTATTGGAAGACCTAGGAACTAGGGTATAATGATGATTTTCTTAGGTCCCTGGGTAGGCCCAGACCCACGCGTGCACAGAGGGCTATAAAAATCAGAGGTTCCCATCATTCATAACTTTTCGTTTCTCACATCATCTGATTGTTTTCACTTATTTTCGCTTGACTCGTTCGTCTATCAATCCGGAGAACTACTTTCGCGGTGGTCGACGTCATCTCTGCCTATCAAATTTGCTTTTGTTCAATTTTTCAATCCATTCCATTTGTAAACGGTATGTTTTTTACCTTTTCATAGGAATTTTGTTTGTTTGAACCTTGCATGTAGAGATACATACGGTTAGGGTTTATATTTATAGAGTTTTTATGGCGGTAAGCAGTTGTTCCTCCTCTTACTGGCGGTTTGTGCCACCTGGGCTAGCTATTTGTGTTTGGTGATCTAGGTATGAGTGTTCCTCATTTTATGGAGGGTTTTTTGCCGGGGATATGATCCTTGTTCATTAAAGCCCTTTCACTTTTTTAGTGGTGGAAGGGTGGTTTTGACGTTGATGTCGAGCTCACATGTTCGCTCTACTTTTCAGGTGACATGATGAGAGACAACAAAGATATTCGTGAAGGTCCTGCAGGTTCGGGACAAACACCTTCTGGATCTACCTCTACTGAGTGGAGTGGCGATAGTCTACCCGTGCCCGAGGTCGAAGAGAGCCCTCTAGCGGTAGAGGTCGATGAGGTTGATGAGGATGACCCAGAAGTATGGGCGTCTTCCGATGTGGTGAAACGCGCCACCCAGTTTTTGGGAAATCCAAACGACGCGTTTTCCCAGGTGAGCTCGTATGCCGCGACCGAGGCTCTTGGGGAGGACGAGGCAACTGAAGAAGATTGGTCTGGGCACATCCCGACCGAAGACGGTCGAATATGTTCGAGATATGAAGCTCGTTACATACTAGTTTATGATGTATGGTTTTGAGAGTTGGGTTTCCGGGTACCCTTCACCGACTTTCAAGTGGGTATTTTTTGTCACCTTCGACTGGCTCCGTCACTACTTCACCTGAATGCTATAGGGTTTATACGGGCGTTCGAGATTTTTTGTGATTACTTAGAGGTGGGGGCCACCCTTGAGATGTTCTTTTGTAATTTTTGTTTCCAGAGGAGCTCGACAAAGGTGGGGGGAAGGTCCGATGGGGATTGGTATCGCTGAAGCATTAGAATGAGATGCTCTTCAAGGCGTTTCAGGAGTCTGTTCGCTTTTTCAAAGATAGATTCATGCTTATTTGACCGATCTTTAAACGGGCGATATTTAACATGTTCTGGGCAGTCCCAGGCCTGCGAAGGGATGAGACCCCGTGTTACAACAAACAGGGAGAGCGGAAGTACGTACTCATTAGAAAGTTCAAGTTTTGGTGATCGAAGAAACACTTCAACAAGACTCCAGATTTTCATGTGTGGGCTCGGGGTGAGCTGAGTGATGAGGACTTGGCTGGTTTTGAAAGGTTATCCACGTTTGTCGCGGGCTTCCCTCGCGTTCGATGCATGGGAAAATGGGGAAAACCGCTTCTGGACAAAGACAGGGATGAGATCTCCGAGCCTGGCCTCATAAATGTTAGGGAGCTTCTTGCTTGCGGGGATCTTAGGGAGTATTTGGGTAGCTGTTTTGTCCTTATTATCTTGCTTTGTCATATGAGCGCTTAATCTTTATGCTAAACCATTTCTGTTTCTTTGTTTTGTAGATGGGATGAATTCGGCCATGGAGCATGTAGCCCAGCAAGCTATGAGGAAGAAAGGGAAGGAGGTGGGAACTTCTCCGACAGAACCAGGGACAGTTAGTGCAACCGGATCTGGAAAGTCGTCTACTGGTCCGGTGGTGGGATATTTGTCTCCCCAGCAGGTGACGTCGATGCTGAAGAGGAAACGGGCCGAAATAGATCTAACCAAGGAGAAGGAGAATGGGAAGTTTACCCTTCCTCCTTGCTGGCATGACAGGAAATATTTTGAGGCCTCAAGTGTGGTTCTTCCTCACGCCAAGAAACTTATGCTCGAGGGCCTGGATCGCCCGTCTAAAAAGGATGATTTAGCTGAGGATGCGGGGGCGTTGATGCGGATCCTTGAAATGGTCGCCACTTTTTCCGAGCAAAACCAAGTCCCAGATGCCGAATTATTTCAACTTAAGGCCAAGTTGAAAGAGGTCGAGAGGAAGGGAGAGGAAGATCGGAAGAAGTGGTCGGAGGACTGTAGGGCCATGGTCGAGCGACACGACGCAGCTGTGAAGGAGGGTCGTGAAGCTATGGAGGAGCTTGGCCGTTTGAATAAAGAGATGTCCCCGGGGGAAGGTGAGCCCGTGGAGTTTTCGGACGTGAGGACTCGACCAGAGTTCATAAGCTGGGTTCATTAAGCCTATGACGATGTCGTAGGTTCTTCTACGGGCAGTTTTTATAATGTAGTGTCATAGATGCGTGTCTTGAATCCCGACGTGGAGCTGAAGATGGATGGGATGGGAGTTCACTACTTCGTCGACGGGGGTGATATAAAGAAGCCTGACTTCCTCATCGATATGATGGTAGAGGACACCCCTCCCTAGATTGTAACACCCCAATATTACCCAAAGTTTAATATGCAAAAATCAAAGTAATTTAAAATTTCGTAAATTCAATACTGAGGCATCACACCTTCAAAAACAAATCACTTTAAACATTTTACTTTAAAGTATAAATCTCGGATACATAGCATCGCCGGAAATCATAAATTGATTCTTAAAAATCAAAACATCTTCTTTATTAAACTTCCTCATAAAATCATATTTTCATAAAGTATGATTCTTATACATAAAGGAATAACACCAATAGAACAACATCAAGACAACATAAATATTCCCCCCGAGTGCTACGTATCAGAGCGACATCGACTCAACTAATAGAAGTTATAAACTCCGTCTTCATAACCTGCACGTTACCAATATAAAGGTAACGGCGAAACAAGTAAAGGGTGAGATACTCCAAAACATATAATTAAAGGCATGATAAAATATATATATTTTCAGAATTGTAAAGGGTATAGATTAATAAGTGCAATTCCAACACATATCCAAAACTCACTTACTTTAATCGCCATTCTAATGTGTATAATCTACACTTTATCTCCATAACCTTATCGGCATAAACCATAGCAACAACACATAAACTATAAACAACAACACCAAACAATGCTAATAACATAAACAACATAAATAAAATCATCACCAATTGGCTAAAGCCCATCGTCGCTTTTTGGCATAAAAGCCCATCGTCACAAACATCATCACATCATATTTGCATTAAGCATTTCATCAAGTTAAATCATTGCAAAACTCATCACTTATATTCATCGCCTAGTTATCATGAAACTATCAAGTTATATTCATTTCATGTTCATCATAAAGATCATCACCAAACAAAGCATCATATATCATCGAAATTCAACATCGTCAATCAATTAAAAAACCCAACGCCAAACAACTCAAACATAAACATAACCGAATCCATGAGACACGACTATGTTATGCATGTGGTACCCGTCGCTTTGTCCATAATTAGGAACACTTGGCATAAAAGCCTCGTCGCTTGGCGTAAAAGCCCTCGTCGCTGTTCGCGTTAAAAAGTGACGCGCGAGGGAATCGAATCTGAATTCAGATTCTCTTGCTCGAAACGATTTACTCTTTTGATTTGTTTATAAAGATGCCGCGAGCATCAAGCTTTATTATTTCTAACACAAGAAAAATGATTATGAAAAAGGGGAAAGCTGCAATACCCTCAATTGATATGATATACATTACGACTAGCGCAAACTAGACGTAACGCATTGGGGAGATTCCGGGCAAGGGGGTTTGTTATATAAAGGGAATAGATGGAGCACCCTAAATATATATAGTTATCTATAGCTTTATATATGAATATGTTTGATATGTTTGTGTGTTTTAATTGTTATTTCTATGATTGGGAAAGTTTCTCCTTTGGATTTTAAGAAGGGGAGATTATGTGGGATCCTAGGTTTTGTTATTATTGTGCTCGCAAAGATCATTGGGATCTTCTGCATACATATCCCTTAATGGGAATTAGAGCATTTGTAGCTCAGATCTAAAGGGATCTATGGTTTGTTTGGTTTGAGGGAGAAAGAAGTTTTGCTCGCCAAGGATGAGACCTTGTGCCTACGTATTCTCAAAGGGATGTTGAGAAAGTCAGAGAAATCGTAGTTCCCAGTTATGCTAGTGGAAGCAACGGGATGTTATTAAGAGACAAAGGCAAATGTCATCTTAATGAAAAATGTATCTAATCTATTTCATCACATACATTTTGAAAGGATTGATTGATTAAAATCTTTCATCCTAAGTTATAGGTGTTTTGCTTGAGTGTACAAGCGTTACCACTTACGAGTTAAGAAAGATGTTTGAAAAATGATTGAATATTTTAATTGTAAGCATTGGGTGTTTTGCTTGAGTGTACAAGTGTTACCACTTACGATTAAGAGATGTTTTTGTTTGAAAAGAGTTTGAAAAGTTTTTGATTGTATGTGATGTGATAGATGAGATACTTCTTCCATAGAGATGATAAACGTCTAAATCTTGAGGAGAAATTGATTGGATTAGGGGGATGCTTTTAAGAAGCCCATGGGTCCTTGTATTGTAAGCCCAAGAGGAGGCATTCTGAGGGTCATCGAGGGTCCTTGTATGAAGCTCAAGAGGAAGCTATAGGGTATGGCTGGTTTTGTCTTTAAGAGTGATTTCACCGGGAAACCATCCTCTTAGGATTTCAAGAGCGATTTCACCGGGAAATCATACTCTCAGGGTTATATTCTAGCGCGGGTGATTGGAAGCCCAATATGAGGTTGTTAAGAGATTTCCTGGTCTCTTTCTTGTTTGATGCCCAAGAGAAGGCTAAACTCAAAGAGAAGTTCTTTTGAACGAAGCCCAAGAGGAGGCTAACTCAGCGGGGGAGTGTTGTCTTATATGAAGCCTAAGCGGAGGCTAAACTCAGATGAATGAGTTTTCTTATATGAAGCCTAAGAGGAGGTTGAACTCAGATGAAATGAGTTACCTTGTACAAAGCCCAAGAGGAGGCTAACTCTGCGGGGAACTTAATTGTTAGACTAGTTGTTATGTTATAACTAAACAGTTATATAAACAAGTGTATGAAGTTTATTCACAGGAGTTTATGAAGGAAATATAAACAAGTGTGTAAAGTTTATTTACAAGAGTTTATGAAGGAAATATAAAAAAGTGTGTAAAACGTACGTTTAAAACGAGCGTAACTTGATTATTTACAAGTTTGGTTGTGTACAAGGGAGTGAATATGTACACGAATGAGTATTTATGTACACGGAAATGTGTATGTACATAGGAGGGTTGGGACTTACACCGTAAGGGAGGCCCACTGGTTTAAAAGCAGTTTCACCGGGAATAATGCTCCTCTTAATACCAATGGAAATGGTGTATAAACAAGCGAATAGACAAACCAAAGTTTGCTATACTTGAATATTTACGAAGGTATCTGTATTATGTACAAGCAAAAATTGGTATGTACATAAAAGAATTGGATATGTACAAGGAAATAATTATGTACATAAAAAGAATTAGGACTTACACCGTGAGGGAGGCCCGTGATCGATTAAGAAGTTCGAGAAAAAACGAGTTCGGTTTTATCTTCAAATCGGGTCGATCATGGAAAAAAAAGTGTAAATTTGTTGAAGAGTTTTGAAAAGATCTTGAAAGTGTTTTTGAAAGGTGGAATATACCCTCAAGAAGTTTGGAAAAGATTCGAGCTTCGAAAGTTTGAAAGAATGTCTTTGAAAAGTACTTGAAAAGTACTTAAAACGTCTCATTTTCGGCTCGATGAAAATATAATCAAAAGAGAACATTTTTGAATTTTTTTGACATCATCATAAAATAGACATGTTAAATGACAAGTGTACAAAAAAATCACCTCAAAATGAGGAGTTTTGATTGGGTTTTGAAAGCATTGAAGTTGGAAAAAAATGTGAAGAGAGAAGCAAAAAGTTTTGGCAAAATGGTCCCAAGGTGACTCGAACCCGGGACCATTGGGCAAGGCAAGGCAAGTGACTTAAAGGTGAGCTGGCAACCGCTGGGGCGGCAATACATCTGTTCATTTATCCCATTCCAATTAATTATATTATAAACTAAAAATTCAAAAATCTGGAAAACCAAAAACACGCGCGAACATGTTCTTCATCTTCTTCTATCCTTTGATTTCATAACTTCTTTGTTTCTTAATGATTTTGAAAGTTGTAAACATGAAAGTTGCTCGAAATTTAATCAAGAACATGATGGTGATGATTAATTTCATTTATTTTTAGTTAAACATGATTAATTTTCCCAGAAACACGAAGAACCCTAATTCCTAATAATCAAATTGAAATCGTGTATGATCATGGAAACAGGCAATTGATTGAGGGTTAAGGATCAGTGAAGGTGCAGAAACAAAACGGCCAAGCCATTTTTGAACTGTAATTTAAAAATCAAAGAGTTCGAAGTTGAGCAACTTACCTCTTGAAGCTGAGATTGAATTCTTCGAATGAGTGTTTCTAGTTGATATTTGAGGATTGCTGGAGCACCAGTGAACCTTATGGAAGGTGTTTGATCACTATGCACACTCTGAAATGGTCTGGAACACTCTACCCAAGTCCACCTGCATATGCTTGAAGTAAACTTTGAATTCGTGGTTAGAGGTGTTACAGGTCAGGGATGATGACTTGTATCATTCATATGAAGCATGTGGATGATGTTCAAATGATAAAATCAAGACTAGCTCTAGCCAATTAATAGTTTGAAAGTTAAGGCAGTTTTTGCAAGTTTGAGAATTTGAAAAGCAACTCTGAGTTTTAGTTGTTCTTGTGTTGATTTTAAGTTTCAAACAAGTTATAATTAGAGTTTAGAACATGTTAGACACCAGATTTCTCATAGTTTTTCACAAGATTTACAAAAGTGCAAAATCCTCACTTTTGAACTATGTAACTTGAAATTTAAGAAAAGAGAGTGAAAGCTTGTTCTTGCATAGCTTTGGTGTGGTTTCAATTTGGAAACATGACCTCTATTTATAGGTCAAAAAATCAGAATGGTAAGTGGAGAAGATTGGCTTGAACTTGAGCAACTTGCCTTAGAGGGCAAGAAAGTCATTTTTGTCATAAATGCAAATGGAATCTTCTTTTAACCATGGTTAAAACTTAACTTGATCTTATCTCCATCATAATTATCTCTAATCTGATTTTTATCAGCTCAAGCCTATCTCCAATTGGTGACAAGGCTTCTAGAAAGAGATTTTACAAAAAATGACTTATAACTTTGAAGTGTGAAGTTGAAAATCATGGCTTTTGGAGCTCTATGTTTCAAAATCAAACGTGTAGCTAGACAAAATGATTTTGACTTTTTGTTGACTTTTCCAAATTTCTTGATTTTTTATGATCATGATGAATCATTTGAAGTATTTTGATGATTGAAAAAGTTTTGTCTTGAAAAAGTTGACCAAAAGTCAAAGTTTGACTTTTCAGTGCAGATGAAATTTCATCAGATGATCCAGAAATTGACTGATGAAAAATGTGAACTTCTGTGGTGTTTTGAATCAGAAAATTAGGTCAACATGTTGCATTGAGGATATGAAGATCAATCTCCAGGCAAAAAAGTCATCCATTGATCAGAAAATCAGTGATTCCCTATCCTCGATAAAAACCCTAATTGGTCGATTCTTGATAGATCATGAGAAAAAGTTGGATATCTGAAGATCAAAGGTTGATGATTTGATTAAGATAGATCATTTAAGGTGAGTGAAAACTCAAACCCTAATTGATCACCTCTTGAACAGATGAAAAAATTGATGAAACCCTAATTTTGACTTGTAGAAGCCACACCCGATTTCTTCTGTTCTGAACTGTTAGTGATGGAGTGATGCATATGTAAGGTGGTATATTAGGTCAAAAATTGGGGTATGACAGTCTCCAATGCAATGTATGTGACTCGATAATAAAACAACACAACACAAAAACATCATCATTGCTCATCAAAATTGGCATAAAGCCCACATCGCCATAATTTATCCACATCAAGATAAATATATCATCGCATCATATTTGCATTATGCAAAACATCACCAAACAATTCATCATCATCAAAAATCATGCATTAACAAATCGGAGGCATTTATTAACAACATCAATATAATCATGTACAAAGACATATACCATCGCATCGCATATCAACAAGTTTTCATTAGTAAATACACCGTCGCAAACATTATGTTTATTCACACCGCATCATTATCAATTAATTCACCAAATTCCAAAAACGGAAAAATAGTCAAACACCTATAATCGTCGCGAAATCCATTCCTAATAACCGGCATTAATCATAATCGTCAACATCGAAATCGGATTGTCCCTACGTGCCTTAAATCTACTACAACGCAATCCGATTCAATTTAACCGTAAATTGGCCTATTTCGGTCATCTCGTAAAAGCTCATAATTTCTAAAAACTAACCTCACCACTACGTTCTACACGTCGAACTTAGCTAGCACGTCAATTTTCGTTGAATTCGGAGCAACTTGCTCCGTCGTCGAATTTACTAGAATCAGAAAATCGGAACATAATCGGGTTCCAAATTTAATCGGATAACTTATGTCCTAATTATATTTTATTAATACTAACTAGTAGTTTATGGAATTGGGAAAATTAAAAGAGACAGAAACAAATTATGCAGAAAATGACTTCTGCAGAAAACAGAAAAAATGAAGATACAGAAAATGGAAAACACAGTTTCTCTCCAATCCCTCCCTACACAAGGATGGCGCATGTCCCAGCCATAACCAACACTTGGAGGCGGGGGCCTTGGATGGGGGATGGCCGCCCGTTCTTCTGAGGTGGCGCCTCCTCCTTGTTGCCTTGTGCAACTCGTCTTCTTCCCCATTTGCAAACAGACAGACAGTGTTCTGGTTCTTTAGGTTTCACAGCTTTTTAGTTTCTCTTATTTTCTTCATTCTAACAAGTTAATCCTATTAGCCATGGTAATAGAGCACCTAGATCAACACTCCTAACTCAACTTTCCTAATTTATTCCAACAATCAACACACAACTCAAAAACCACAACATCAATTTTCATCACAAATTCACAATATATCTATCAAAACCCTAACTATAGGAAGTGGAAAATCAAACCCCTTACCTCTAGCTTGGTTCATTGCAATGTGCTCCAACAAAACCCTAACCTCATGCTTGCTCTTGCTCCTCTTCTTCTTCTCTTGCTCTTCTTCTCCCAAAACCCCTTTCTTTCTCTCTAGGTTTCTATTCTTGGCTTATGTTGTAAAATGGGAAGAATGAGGAAATTTTGGTTTTATAACTATGTTTTCTTACTAGTTAAGGGTGTAAACCCAATACTTCCCAATTAATCCTCACACCCCTAAATTATTTAATATTACTAATTCAATTAATTAAAATAATTCCGGGGAATTAAATATCGGATCCGAATAATATTTTACCGAACCGAACGGAATAAAAACCGGACCGAACGAAACGTCGCCAAATATATTATCATCTATATCGATTAATATATTTATTCTCGTCGCAAAATAAATATCGATCGGTAACTCGAAAATATTAATGTAATATAATATTAATTAAAACGGGCGTTACATAGATGACCACCGGAGACGCTTTAACTCGGCCTGTTGAGGGGAATTAACTTGTTTTTATTAAGTTTGTCTGGGCGTGGCCCATTTATGTAATGATGATTTTCGACCTGTGTTGGTCGTTTTTGATTTATTTTCTTTTGTTGGGGTGGAGTCCCTATCGTAACTCCAAGACAAATCTGGTCCTTATGGCCGTAATTATTCTATGTTAATTATTCGTTGTATGCATGTGATACTATGTATTTCGGGGAGGGAATGCTCGTTGTTAGTGTATGGTCTTTGATAGTGTGGGGAAACTGGTCAAAGCGGGCCAGTTCGTGACTGGGCTTGGTCTGGAACTCGGACTTTGATTTGAAGGCCTGAGGTTGATGGCGTGAACGTTCCTTCACAAATAGGGTGTTCTGTTGGGCGAGGTACTTAGACAAAGAGGCTCGTTTGAGTCCCCCGTGTCGAGGCAGAGATCTAGGTCGCTAAGTTAATTGAACTAGTAACTCTTTATGTGCCATGATGTCACACAACGCTGGTACCGGGGCGAGCGTGTAATGTTGAGCTATAAGCACCTGGGTGGTTTCCTAAGGTGTGTTGACCGTTAGTATTTTAACTATAATATTGTTTAGTGTATGGTCTTTGATAGTGTGGGGAAACTGGTCAAAGCGGGCCAGTTCATGACTGGGCCTGGTCCGGAACCCGGGCATTGATTTGAAGGACTGAGGTCAATGGCGTGAACGTTCCTTCGCGAATAGGGTGTTCTTCCGGGCGAGGTACTTAGACAACGGGGCTCGTTTGGGTCCCCTGTGTCGAGGCAGAGATCTAGTTTGTTAAGTTAATGGAGCTAGTAACTCTTTATGTGCCATGATGTCACGCAACGCTGGTACCGGGGCGAGCGTGTAATGTCGAGCTATAAGCACCTGGGTGGTTTCCTAAGGTGTGTCGACGGTTAGTATTTTAACTATAATATTGTTTCAGTTTTTTAGCATTCCATGATCGAGTAAGTTGTTCCCCTTGTAAATTTTCTAAGTAGAAGGCCCCTGTTCCAGTTTTAGCGTAGACACGGTAGGGGTCTTCCCAGTTTGCTGCGAGCTTCCCTTCGGTGGAGCTCTTATGGTTTCGCTTAAGGACTAAGCTTTCAACGTCGAATTCGCGGGGAATGACTTTGGCATCATATTTGAGGGTTATTCTTTGTTTGAGTGATGCTTCTCTAAGGGAAGCTCCCGTTCTCATTTCTTCGACCATGTCGAGTTCCTCTCTCAAGGATTGGTTGTTCATCTCCACGTCGAGGGGAGATTCGGTTCTTCGAGAAGGCTCAGAAATTTCTATCGTAATGACGGCTTCGGTTCCATAAGTGAGCCGAAATGGGGTTTTCCCGGTAGATGGATGGGGAGTTGTTCGGTAGGCCTGGAGTAAGTTGTGTAGCTCCTCGACCCATTTCTTGTTTGATTCGTCCAGCCTTCGCCTGAGTCCGCATAATATGACTCTGTTAGTGGATTCGTCTTGTCAGTTTGTTTGAGGGTGCTCGACTGAAGCGAAGTGTTGTGTGGTTCCTAGGTGGGCTACGAAGTCTTGGAAATTTTTGTAGGTGAATTGCGTCCCGTTGTCGGTGACTATGGCTCGTGGTATGCTGAATCGATCTAATATGTTTCTTTTGTAGAAACGTAGGATGTTCTGAGCAGTGATTTTAACCAACGTTTTGGCCTCTATCCATTTGGTAAAGTAGTCGACACCCACTATTATATATTTGTTTTGATATGCCCCAAGACGAATGGTATAAGGATATCGAGCCCCCACCATGAGAAAGGCCACGGAGAGGAGAGGGGCTTGAGCTCGCTCGGAGAAGCCAGATGCATGTGTCCATGTCGTTGACATTTGTCACACCTCTTGACGTGTTCCTTGGTGTCGCTCTGCATGGTCGGCCAGTAGTAACCAGCTCGAAGGGCTTTTCGGGCGAGTGACTTGCGTCCCAGGTCTTGGGCGTTGATGCCTTCATGTATTTCCTTCAATATATGTGGCGCCTTAGCCTCTTCGACGCATTTGAGGAGGGGGATAGAGAATCCCCTTCTATAAAGTTTGTCTTCGAGGATGACGTATGAACAGGCCTTTTGCCTGATGACGCTTGCTTCTTTGGGATCATATTGAAGGGTCTCGTTGGTCAGATACATGTAGACGGGTGTCATCTAGGAGGCATTTTCTTCAATGACAAATATGTCATGACCGGGGCGACCTTTCTCTATGCTTGGTTGAGGGAGTATTTCCTGGATTACTGATTTATTTCCTCCTTTCGTTCTTGTGCTAGCGAGCTTAGATAAAACGTTCGTGCAAGCATTATGTTCTCGAGGGATATGTTGTATCACAACTGAAATGAACTTTTTCAGGTGGTTTTAGACGAGGGTCCAGTACTCAGCCAGTTGTCGTTCTTGACCTGATATTCTCCTCGAACCTGGGAGGCTACGAGCTGTGAGTCCGTGAGAATTTTGACTTATCATGCTCCCATGTCCTCGGCGAGGCAAAGACCGACGAGGAAAGCCTCGTATTCCGCTTGATTGTTGGAAGTAGGAAAAAAGAGGGCGAGGGATACCTCGATGAGGATTCCATCCCCGTTGTCCAAGATTATTCCTGCTCCGCTTCCGAAAGAGATAGAGGCACCGTCAATGTGTTAACTTCAGACACAAAATGTGTTTACTTTAGATCCTGAAGCGATGTAAATATGAACGTCATGAAAATTATGGACGTAACACCTTGGTGTTTATAAGAATAGAGTAATACTTTTTAGCACATGGGTTCAATCCACACTGTCTGCATTTTTGTTATTGACAATAATAACGTCTCATGTATCTCGGTTTATCAATAAAATTGAGAGGTAAATTATTAGTATTAATTTAAACTGGTTACGTTGTTTACATAGAAAATTAATAAAATAATTTATTTAAAAAATACAATGTTTATCCAGAATATTAAACTGGTTACATTGTTTACACAGAATATCAATACAAAATTTAAGTTGTCCATGAAGATCATATGTTGGATCTTCAAGTCTTTGATATCCTTGGAAGATCAAATATTGGGAAACAATATTTTTCAATTGTTCTTCTTTACATTTGTTTCTTATATTAACAAAAAAAAGGGTTAGATGAAAAAAGGGTTAGGTGAATAAATATTTAAGTAGACAAATATTAAACGCATATAATTTTCTGCTCTTGAAATTCATCATAGAGAACAGCTCATAACAAAGACTCTTACATATCTTAAAGTGGAGGATAGTTTCAAGCGCTTCATGACATTTTAATATAAAATTTTGATATTCATAATGCTTTTATAATGGAACTTAACATAGGTTTCACGCGGATCATTAATGTGGTAGTGTATTGAGCGTTGATAGTCATGAAATGGACGACAACGATTTAACTAAGGGCGATGACAAATATCATCAACTTTAATGCTAAAGGTCCCCCTCGATTTTGAGTAAAATCGAAGTGGAATTTTTTTTTTTATTTACATTGTTTACAAAGAATATCAGGAAAACAATATTACAACAAATTCCAAATTTAGGCTTATCAAATCTATCAGCAAGTAGACAAAATCATAGGAGAAAGTGTTTTCAACAAGAAATCTTTGGTGGAATCTAAATTTTGTTGCGTACCATTATGTTGCATATCCAAATAACACTCCATAACTTACCCACCTTTGGATAAGTTATTTTAATTTATGCACTTGCAATTCATCTCAGAGATATATTCTTAAGCGTTTGTAGATCAAAATTTTGAATGGCAATGAACAGTAGTAAATATTTCATTTATCTGGTGCGGCGAAAAATAAGTTAGAATTAGGGTAAAATCTTATTAACTTAGGTATTTATAGTAAAATCTGATTACTCCACTCCTCGAATTTACATTCAAAATCGAGGTATATTATATTTTGAATTTATCTATCACCTCGTTCTTTTAAAAAATCGAGGTGAAATGTTTTTTTTAACTTACAAAAATAAATCTCTGCTCCTTTGAAATATATCTCTGTTAATATTCATCATGCGATTAGTTAAATTCCTTTCTTAACTTTCTTCGTTGATATCCATGTAGGGAGTATGAGTTTTTTGCACTTGCAATCTTTCAAATGGGAGAAAATACAACAATAACACAAAAAACAACATCAACACTGTAACACCCCAAATCTACCCCTCGAATATTATTTAAATCAGAGTGCGGAAAAGATAATCATACAAGGGATGTCACAATTTCTTCGCAAAACAACATGTATTTAGTCACAACTATACAGATACGTAACACTTAGATCAAGGATGAACTTATAACAATACTTTTCAATTAAATCAACTAATCAACTAACCACAGAATCATAATTCTTCAATAGTAACAAAGATACATATTTTATTCAACCTCAAAACATTTCACAATATTTATTAATATTATTTAACTTCACTTAGCATGATTATTCAACCAAACCAACTTCAATAATCAACATGATCAAGTATTCACATTATTCATAAACTTCAATAATTTAAGCAACTACAACAAATTAAGCAACCTTCATCCCCCCGAGTGTTACGTATCAGAGCAATGACACCAATTCAAAGTAACAGCAACTATTAACTTCATAATGCTACTTCAAACTTCCACGGCTATCCTTGAGTACCTGCCCATTTCCCATGGTAGGGGAAATATCAGCAGAAGGGGTGAGATATCCAACAATATAAACAAGTGTATGATAAATAATATGCTAGGATTAAATCATACAAAATTATCACATCGCAATTAACACATCATAACAACTTCCCAATTAACAACAACACAAAACCACTTCACCGTTAATCAACAACATAATTCACTTCACAGTTACTCAACAACATAATTCACTTCACAGTTAATAACAACATAATTCACTTCACAGTTAACAACAACATAATTCACTTCACAGTTAATAACAACATAATTCACTTCACCGTTAACAACAACATAATTCACTTCACAGTTAATAACAACATAATTCACTTCACCGTTAATAACAACACAATTTAAATGAGACACAACAATGCATATGCATGTGGTACCAACAGAGCTTCAACTCTCTTCACTATTGCCAATTAATAGAGGCACAAGGCATAAGCCTTCTTCATAATTCCACCAATACAGGCCTTCACAAATGCAAATGAAATGAGATGCTAACAACAACGTAAATTCACTTCACGAGGCATACGCCTATATCACTGTTATTACCCATAAATAGAGGTAAACATCGTCACTGAATTATTCTGCAACTTCGCATAAAACAACAACAACATACACATCACTGATATATCACAAGAAAATAACAACACGATGTATTCACATAATTTTCAACAAAATAAAACAATCGTAATCACCTACTAAAATATACGAACCATCCCAACAATTTTCAATTAATTCCGGACAACTAATTATACCGATTAATTTACTATCTCGGTTAATTTGGTATTGTTTTTAAGTACTATTATTACTACCAAATAATACATTATTATTGTCTAATTATATTACAGATATACTTAGTTTCCTGCATCTAATCTACACTGTCATTAGAATTTATCACCCGTTGTTCTTCCATATTCTGTCGAACCATGCTATCTTGTGAATCAACTTTATTACTAACACTTAACGTATTGTCACTGGTATTCCTTATTCTTTATTGATTTTCTACCATATTAAATATAAAGTATACTAAGGTAATATAATAATAAATTAACTAAGTGGTTCAAATTAACATACAGTAGCATAAAAGACACATAAAATAGCCATATGAACCAAGGGACGGTCGTCCCATTCCATTCTTGAGCAAGGGCGCCCGCCCCCTTCTCTTGCCACATGGGGGCGCCTGCCTCCACACCCTGGTGGCCCCCGCCTTAATTTCTCATGGCCACCACGTGTGGCCTCTCCCTGTGGCCACCGTCTCCAATTCCTCTTCTTCTATACCATAATTCCTCTTCTTCGCTTCACCTATTCCGATTTAATTTATTTTTTCATCGATTCATCAATTTAATTACCAGCTAGCCTCGGCCATCACAACTAATAAAATTATTCACATATAATGAAATTTCCATGGACAATCAAATTCAATAGGATCGATACACAATCACAGACAATTATTCTACACACAATCTGCACCAACAGAGATAATTCCATATAATTCCATCCCCACATACCATTCATCATAAACCCGTTTAGAGAGTTAGAACCTCACCCTTACCTTGGATTTACGGTCTCTCTATAATTTCTGGTCGAATTCCAATTTGGTTTTCCGGTCTACAATTCCCCTTTCGTCGACAATTTCCTTCAAACCTTTGTTCCTCTTTTCTTTCTCCCACGTACAACTTTTCCCAAAAATATTACTAAACCCTTATAATCCTCCTTTTATATCTCTTATAATTAAATTTAATTTATAATAATAATAAGGATAATACTAATAATAATAACAATAATAATAATAATATTGCTATTATTTCTATTTGGCTTAATTTTCACACCTCATTCTACTACTTCTAACACCAATTAAATAACTCTATTAATCCACACTTATTTCTAATATTGTTTTCAATAATATTCTATAATAAAATTAATTCATCACTAATTAATCTCAACTTCTGATAATTCACTTTATTACCCTAAATCAACTTATCAATTTATTAATGCTCCTTATAATTCTACTGATAAATCCAACTTCAACTAAATTGTGGCAGAGCCAAGAATTTTAAGCAGCCTGGGCAAACATTTTAACCGCAAATTTTTTAGTTTTTATACCCTATTTTTACTAATTTTGTCCATGATTTTACTAATTTTATCTTTGATTTTGTCTAAAAGTAATATGGGCAAAAAAATTAACTGCAAATTTTTTAATTTTTACACCCTATTTTTACTAATTTTGCCCGTAATTTTACTAATTTTGCCCTTGATTTTGTCTAAAAATCGATTATTAAATTGGACATAATACAAAGAAAATAGGGGTTGAGCCCGGGCGCGTGCCCGAGCTCGCTGGGCCTTTGAACCGTCATTGTCAACACCATTAAGTGAGATAGATTGCAAGAGCAAAAAAATATTTTCTATAACAACATTGAAGTATTTTCTGTCTTGCAATTCATCCCAATGAATGATGCAATTTAGAGTTTGGGGCGACTACACAAATAAGTAAGGATTAAGGTAAAATATATTTATTTTTATAGTATAATCTGATTAGTAAACTCCTCGGTTATATCAAAACATTGAAGGGTTAATTAATTTAACTTAAAATTATAATCAAAATAAAACATAAACTACAAAAACTAGGATTCGAAGTGCGTCTAGAATAATTTTACCCGTCGGATTTATTAGAAACTGAGGTAGGTTGATATTTTTCTCATTAAAAAAATATAATACATGTTAGAAACATAAGGATTCGAAGGCTCATCTGCCCATAACCGCTAGGGATCTCCCCACGTGCATGTTAGGGCCATGTGACCAATGGTTACTCAACCGTCACCCTGCCCTCCGAGAATAACGAGTCAACCACCCTACACATCACAAAGCAGTAGACCAGGAAGGAGGCCACGTGCTAGACTCCTTGCTCATGCAAACCCTGGCAGTCCCTTGGTGGACTTCGCTAAACTATCCACTAATTGGACCTTAGCCCAGCGCTGGAGGTTATAAATACCCTCTCATTTGAGAGGGTCAGGTATTCTATTCTCTTCTATTCTCTTCACCTACTTGCTCTCTTCTTTTTCCCTCACTTACTTTGGCATCTGAGTATCTTGCAGGTACCCCCCATCTCTTTCAACCGCAACAGCAGTTTGGGCCTTGACGAACATTCTGATCAGGTACGATCAATATTCACTAATATTGAGATTTTAAAGTTATCACATTAATAGTTAGGTAGAGAGGTCATTTAAGGATCAATTTGGTAAGACTCACAATTTGTTTTAGAGATGAAACATATGAGAGGATATGTGATTATATTTATTGTTAATAAGTTTACATGCTTTATTGAGAAAATACGTCCAAAATAGATTATTGTGTCCTAAACTTAACATGTTTTTATCAACCTTTTAAAACTAAAACTCTCTTTTATCGATACTTGAAACTTTGCATGAAATCAAAACTTTATGTTACTAAAACCAAAACCAAAACCCTTTTATGAATCTTAAAATTAAAATTATTCTAACTATAGAACGAAGGTGATATCAAACCAATCTCTGTGGAAAATTATAATATAAATATTTGCCCTGTAAAAGTATTTCAACAAATATCAATGTCTTTCTTCTTGTGGATGCCTATTATTCTTCCTTCCCAGCTTTCCCGCACTTATGAAGAAGTTGTTATAGTTGTATCGACGAAGGATATGGAGTTCCTATATGAGATCATCTACAACATACATCAGGCCTCTTATATGTTCTCTCTGGCTGCTGCTGGCAAAGCAGATGTCTGGGATGTTGGAAATCCCTCAAAGGAAAGGGATGCTGGGAAGAGGAAGTACGAAGCTATGAAGCATATATGTTTAAATTTTAAAAGGAGTTGGTTGAGTAGTAGGAGAAGTCTAAGCTTGTCGGCTCTTTATAAGAGGAGGAGAAGATCCATGGTTCTCCATCTACTTTGACATCCCGAATATTTGAGTTAGAGACTACTCTTGAGGCAGAAAAGAAGCAGCGTTAGGAGGCCTCTTATATTGTTACTAAGATGATCCATCATGAGAAGTAGGATCGAAAAACTCTATAATGGTAGACCAAGTCTTATATTGAGGCTCTGAAGGCTCTTGAAAGTGAGGTAGTCAATTTGAGGGGACGTTCCATAATTCCATTCAGTGGATTGTGCATGATATATATGGGTTCTACAATCAAGTTATGGAATAGGCGAGTAGGTTCTTCCCCTTCCACTTCTATTTCTATTAAAGAATTAGAATCATTCAAGGATGATCCCGGTGGGACTCTAGAGGGTGATCTGGGTACTTCTACTTCAGGCGCTGCAGGTTGACTGATATTATTTTTCTTTTAATTATCTTTTTTCTCATGTAATGTTTTTCTTAATGAAAATATTTATATAACATAGAGTGCATGTTTTCCGGCATATGTATTTGGATCCACTTTATCATTGTGTTACGCTTCTAGTTATCTACGAGTTATTACAGTGTCAGAAAGTGCATGTTTTCCCCAAAATTGAAAGTTTATTTGACTTATGAAAGATATAGATTTGGTACCTTAGGGGAACACTCGGTGATCACCAGTTGGTTGCGAGTATGCTTCGAGGAAGTTGCATGTTATTGTCTGTATTGGGTGTGAGAACCCTTACAACCTTACTTAGATTTGAATTCTTCTTTACTTTGAACTTTGTTTCCCTTTGAATTTTGTAGTCTCGATCAAAGTTTTGTTTTTACTAGCCCCGTTGAGAATATTTATTGAGCTAAGTCCACGTCCCTGGTAATTGTCCCTGACCAAAGATAAGGTTCACATCCCTACCCCAAGGATGGCTTGGTTCGGGGTGGACACCTTCGGGCTCCACCATCTACGTTATTTGAGTGGATAGTTCCTAAGAGGGGGTGTGAAAGCTTCATTGAGAAGAGTGCTACTTGAATGTGAGTTATGTCTAAAAAGATGAACCCACACCATCACGCAAGGAAATAACGATACTTCTCTGTGGTTGAAACATTTAACAATTAGTATATCAATTATAAAGATTGAGCAACTAACTTAAAGAGTATCTACCTAATGAAAAAAGTTATGAGGATCCAGTGTTCTCTTTTTTATTCTTAACACTTCGTCTAATTGGGGCGTTAATTTGTTCATCCTTATCTATAGCCACACACTGGGTGTTGGTCCCTTACAGATTCCTTCGAGTCTTCCTAACAAACAAGCACTACGAGGCAGTTGGAACTCTCGTGGTTGTTGCTTACGGATGATCGTGAATATTTTGAAACCACCAAATTGTCTCATTAAATAGCACTAGGAGACATATTTTGAACAATATGGAGATATCGTGTTTGTTACCTTTACTTTGGTGCATATTCACCAAGATCCTTTGAAGTGTGACTCGTGTTGCCTACAGAGGAGATGTGATTTTTCTCTCTGGTGTATGGACGGACTTTACTCGTGTTGAGGGTATAGTCAAACAAATGAGATTTCACATAGACCTCTTTTCAACAACCCCCATTGATCCTTACAAACTAAGTCTGGTTCATTTCTTTTCCATGATCATTTCTTGACAAGTCGATGAGGCCATACAAGAAATTAAATAACACTACAAAAAAGACTCTCAGTTGCGACGTGAATATCACGTCACAACTTGAGAAATCACGTCGTAACACGATATCAACGACGTGAGCATTTATGTCGCTGGGAAACAAGTGACAAATTTGGTGCGACGTGGGATACATGTCACAAAGTTGTGACGTGGTATTCACGTCGCAACATAGTTATATAGGAAACATAACACTGCTTTAGAAGCAGTTGTGGCAGACATAAATGCAACTTTAGTTGCGACGTGAAATACATGTCACAACTTTGTGACATGTATCCCACATCGCCACTTATGACGTTTTTTTTTAAAAATTAATTACTAATAATCTTTTTTATATATAATAAACTAACTAATTAATATAATAAAATTATATAATTATATATTCATATAATAAAATTTTATATAATAAATTCATAGAATAAAATTTTATATAATAAATTTGATAAACTAAAATTATATAATTAAATTTAATATAATAAAATTAATAAATTTAAATTTAAAATTTAAAATTTAATATTTTAATAAATTCAAATTTAAAATAATTTATAGAAATGCAAATTTAAAAACAAATTAAATACAAAGTGTTTTTACGGGGCATCTTCACCGGGATAATCATCAAATTCAAAATCATCGTTTTCGTCATCCTCCAGCTCTTGATCAGGAACATTTGCATTTCCACCACCTTGCATGAATCGTCGCATCTGCTCCTCCATAGGTTGCCTCTTCCGCATGATCTTCAATTCCTGCTATTGCTCTTGCCTCATTACCGCCATTTGGGCCTCCATTTCGCGTCTCGCCTCACTTAACGTCCATTGTCTTACTGTTTCAACTTGTGCTCGTGTCAGATTTGGTTGACGCGACCCTCCTTCTCCATCTCTAACTCTTTGAAACGGATTCTTATCACCAAATCTCAAGTCGGCCGTCAAATTTCCACCCCAAAAAAGAAACCATTAGGCCCTTTTCCCTCAACTACTTGATTCCAAATATAGAAATCAACATCCGCATAAAGCGGCTCCCCCTCTGCTGGAGTATATTCAGGATTATTTTTTAGGAAATTTGCGAGCAATGTCTGATAATCATCCTGCACATACATACAGTAAAAAAAAAATTTTAGATATATATATATATATATATATATATATATATATATATATATATATATATATATATATATATATATATATATATATATATATCAAATTATACTAAATTAAAGTTTATTAAAAAGTTGCCACATGATTTTCACACCACAACTTATGAATTGCCACGTGATTTTCACATGGCAATTTATCAGTTGCCACATGATAATCACACCACAAAATTGTCATTAAGTTTAAAAAATCACTTGCCACGTGATATTCACGCCACAATTTATCGGTTGCCATGTGAAAATCACGACACAAATTTGTTATTAAATTAAAAAAAACGAACAACATAAATTAAATTACTTACAAAAGCTCTCCGTGTGCGCTCGTCGACAAAAACTCCTGATCTCTTTGTTCGAGTCTTTGTAATCAACTCAATGATAAATGGTGGTCTCCCCAACTCCTTAGTCTAAATAATAAAATTAAAATTAATTAATAAAATATATTATGAATAAAAATATAAATTAAAAAATTAGTAATATTTACCAGCCGAACATGTTCTGTAGTACTAATACTTCAAACAATATTGACACATCCCCCCTTTTCGGATGCCCTCATCTTCCTAAAAGTTTCTGATTTATTCTTGAATTTCGGCGAATCCCAATATGTAAGAAGTTCGCCAAAAACCTCTACGTCTATCCAGTTAGGACGAATACCATGAAGCTCATAATTCTCCCTAACCCGCCACATAGTATTAGAAAATCTTCTAGAGGTTCTGCTATAATAGTTTTTTCAATCATTTTCTCGTTCAACTGATCCCACACATATTTTTCCTACAATGTTGTATGACATTAAAATAAAAAGTTAAGTAATTATAATGAAAATGTCATTTAAATAACAATAACTAAAAAAATAAATTAAATTTAAAACTTAAATAAATAACAATACCTTGAAATTTTTAAACCATTCTTCTTTATTTGTAACCTCGCCAAAGTTCTTCCAAAATGATTTATACAGCTGCTGAATTATATAATTTATAACCTTGGCAGCAGTCTGACTCGACGCAAAACTAAACAACAACATTTTGAATTAATAAAAAATCCAAAACCAAATATAAATTTAAGTTTATAAATTTATACAAAAAATGAAAATGTATACATACTTAAATAAAAGTTTATAAATAAGAAACTTACTTGCTTCCTTTGGGCCAAATCCGAAACCTCATGTCAATGCCATGAATCTCACTCGGATCATCCCTCCCACGAAGATCAGCTTCATCTATCTCATCAGCTACCATATCTAAATCCCCAACATCCTCACGTGCAGGTACATATGTGGGGCGTGGCGTGCTGGATCCTCTAGTCTGTCTGGGATGTGAGGTGCAGGATCCTCCATTTTGTCTGGGACATGGGGTGCAGGATCCTCCAGCCTGTGTGGGACATGGACTGGGGGATCGTCCAGCTTGTGTGGGACTTGGACTGTGGGATCCTCCTGCCTGCTGGGAGGATGAGGGCATTCTCAAATATTTTAACCATCGACAAACCGCTTTAGCTTCTTGGGAAGTCAGACTTAAACAAGCCTTGGGTTTTAATAACATTCCATTCGGTTAAGGATTCAACTCCAACTCTTTTTGGTTACACCAAAATTCCATGTCTTGTCTAGCTTTCTCATTATCTTTTGTTTTTCCTGTCACATCCATCACTGTGTTAAATACATTATCAAAAAAATTCTTCTCAATATGCTTAACATCAAGATTATGGCGCAACAAATTATCTTTCCAATACGGGAGGTCCTAAAATATACTTCTTTTTGTCCAATTGTGCATGACTCCATATCCTTTAATTCGGCATGCTTTGCCAGTATCTGTAAATTTTGGTAGTTCACAAACTTGGTTCCATATAGCACCTGGTGACAATTGAGGCGGAGGAAAATATGTCACTCGTTTATCTTTTTTAAAATTTGTCTTGTTTCTTCTATATGGATGTTTTGTTGGTAGGAATCTGCAGTGACAGTCAAACCATGAGTTTTCCCCCCTTTATCCAACGTAAACACTTTGGTGTATTCCATGCAACGCGAACAACCTATTTTGTCATACGTACCCCATCCAGACAACATGCCATATGCTGGAAAGTCATTAATGGTCCACATCAAGGCAGCTCGCAATGTAAAATTATATTTACGGGATATATCATAAGTCCATTATCCAATCCACAACCTCTTTAAATTATCAATTAAAGGTTGTAAGTACACATCAATTCCGGCTTTTGGACTGTGCGTGCCTGGTATGACGCACGTCAAAAATATGTATGGTTTTGTCATGCACATCTTAGGAGGGAGGTTGTAAGGGGTTACAATAACTGGCCAACAAGAATACGCACTTCCCAACACTTGTCGTATGGGGAAAAACCATCAGAGCATAATACAAGCCTGATATTTCTAGGTTCTGCAGCAAAATCTGGATGTGTCCGATCAAAGTGCCTCTATGCCTCACCATCAGATGGATGTCGCATAGTGCCCGAACTTGTTTGGTTTATATATGCCATGTCATTTTACTTGCACTGTGCATTGAAGCAAATATTCTTTTTAACCTTGGTATTATCAGAAGATAAAACATGGATTTTACTGCGACACGATTTTGCTTGTTGTTAACGGCTCTACTGCGAACTTGATATCTTGGACTATTACAAAACTTACACTCCTCTAACGATCCATCTTGAGTACCAAACTCATTGTCATAAAACAACATGCAACCGTTAATGCAACAATCAATCTTTCTTACTTTTAAACCCAACTTCGACACCCACTTCTGTGCATCATAATATCTTGTAGGCAAGTTGTCTTTCGTTGCGGTGGAATCCAAGATCATTTTTGTGAAATGTTCCAAACATTGATCAGAAACATTCCAATTTGACTTGGCAACCAATAATCTCACACACATTGATAGCTTTGAGTCTGACAACCCTCAAACAACGGTGTATTCATCTCATTCAACAATTGATAAAATCTATGTGCTTCCTCATTCGACAACTCTTCCCCGTCAAAATCTCCAGTTTCATCATATGTCGCGTTCACAACAAAAGCATCCTCAACCATCTCATCGATCAGGTTAATGTTCTCCTCATACTCCATAGGCGGTCGACTACTTGAAGCATGCGTGTTGCTAGTCTCTGGTACGTTACTCGACAGTTCTTCACCATTATACGTCCAAACTCAATAATTTTCAATGAAACCCCTTCTATGCAAATGACGTGTTACTTCCTCAGGATCACTCATTATGATAATTAATTTTATAGTTCACATATATTATGTTATATTTTTAAAAAAAATATAACTTTTTATTTAATATATAATATATTCTATTTAAAAAATGTAAATTTATAATATAATGTTTATAATTTTATTTTTAAAATATTAATAATATTTTTTATACATAACTATTATATTCATTAAGAACAATATGTATATTATTTTTATTAATAAATTCTACTTTTAAAAACAATAATATAAACTATGTATTTTATTTTATTATAAATATGCTTTTAATATATATATATATATATATATATATATATATATATATATATATATATATATATATATATATATATATATATAAAACATATTATATTATAATTTTGACTAAATTATAATTTTGGTCCTCCTATTTTGTTATTTTTACGATTTTAGTCTCCCTGTTTTGTTTTTAAACACTTTTGGTCCCGTATCCACTTTGCCTACAAAAAAACGCCTATGTTTTACTTTTTCAAATACATGTCTTTTCCTTCCTTGTAATTGTATAACACGCAACTGATATTTTACTATATGCCACATATTTTAAAAAATGACATATCGGTGTTTTTTTAGCTAAAGTAAGGACGGAGGACTAAAATCGTGAAAACACTAAAATAGGGCGACCAAAACTGTAATTTAGCCAATAATTTTTTTAATAAACTATTTTTATAAAAATATATACAAAAATGATGTTTTTTTAATTATAGTTTGTTTATATTTCTATTTTTCAAAAAAATAATTTAGTTTTTATTATTTATGTAATATAACTCTATTTTTAAAAAAATTTAATATAAACATAAAAAATCTATTTTCAATACATAAAATTATTCTGTTTTTAAATTTTTTTTAATATAAGCATAAAAAATTTATTTTCTATACATAAAAATATTCTCTTTTTAATAATCTATTTTCATAATATAAAAATATTATATTTTTAATATACATAAAATATTCTGTTTTTTATTTATAAATATTTAAATTTTTGTTTTAATATATTCCATATTCTGTTTTAGAATATATATATATATATATATATAAACTTAATATAATAATATGCTGTTTTATATATAAATTAATATAACATATTTTTAATATATTTTATATACTATTTTAATATAGATATATATATTTTTTCTATTTATAAAAATTATAATATAAATCAAATTAAACCAATATATATATATATATATATATATATATATATATATATATATATATATAATAAAAATTTACTAAAAATAAGAGTAAACCTATATAATTAAACTTATATAACCAAATAAATCAGAATAAAAATTAAACTAAAAAAAACTACTAAAATACCGCTACTTCAATCTCCTCCAATGCCCTTCAATCTTCTTGTACAAAAATCCTCTTCTTCACTATTCTTCAATCCTGTTCCAAATAATAGCTTGAAAAAAAACCCTAAATTAAAATCAGAAAAATATTGAAAAACGAAATTATAGAAAAATAATTAAATAGCATAACAAACTTAGTTACCTGTTAGGCTGGAAGAGAAAATTTAGAGGAGAGTTGAGTGCTTGCAGATGCAATAATGGAGAAATTTGGAGAAGAACAACACAAAACAACAATGGAGAAATTAAAATGAATGGAGAAGTGCTGCGCTACGAGAATGATATATAAGTAAAGCAGCGACGTGGTTTTCACGTCGCAACTTTGCCACGTGGGAATCACGTCGCTATATCCAAACAGTCATAAAATTAAATACGACTCTGTAATTAATTCAGGCCTTTACAGTATATGTCAACGTCAATGCAACATTTATTTTCTCTTAAAAAGTTGCGACGCGAGAACCACGTCGCCACATCAAATTTAAAAAATTCAAACTTCTCACCATGCGCTAACGTTATAACTTTTTAATAATTTATTTATTTATTTAGTTGCGACGTGTCTTACACGTCACTATGTTTAATGAAAAGTAGATCCCCTCTGACTCACCATGTAGTAACGTTCTCTTTAATTTTTTTTAATAAAATAATGTAGCGACGTGACTTCCACGTCGCAACAACCCTTTTTCCCACGTGTTTATCACGTCGCAACTCTATTTCGCTAGGGAACACATTTCTTGTAGTGCGGAGGTCGAGTCATCGGCGAAGTAGGCCCAGGATGCCCAGGATGCCGAAAATGTTGAGGTTCCCGACGATGATGTTGAGGAACCTGCAGAGGCGGAGGATGCTGGCTATCTAGGAGGGCCATATGATCGACACCTCCTGATTTATTATGGGGACCATACTGCCCGCTTTGTTTGGGGTGAAGAGGTATTAAAAATTTTATCGTTACATTTCGTATTATTTATTTTCGTTTTCTTTCTATTCTTTTTTATTTATTTTCTTAGACTGTCCGTTCGTATTATTTATTTATTTTCGTTTGATTCTTATATTTCAGGAAAGAAAGGCCTTGAAACATGTGAACCACTCCCACAAAATCTTTGAACTATATGCTTTAAAGACTTAGTGGTTCTAGACTGCTATGCTCGCATCCAGTCTTGCCGGATTATACAGTACTGGTTATGGGACCATTAGCACTAGCATGCAGGGTTCTTTTGCTGAGAGATGGCATAAGGAGATGTCATCTTTCCACTTTCTAGTTGGGGAGTTGACGATCACCCTCGACGATGTTGCATGCTTTCTCCGACTACCTATAAGAGGTAGGTTACTCAACCATTCTAAGATAACCACAGTTGAGGCGGTTGATTTGATGGTTGAGCACCTGGGAGCTGATCCATACAGGTCTGCTGGGGACTACGACTCCACAAACGGGGCGCACGTGACATTCTCCTATATGAAGGAGTTATATCGGGAGCACCTCCATCAAGCAGCTTTTGCAAAAAGAGATGCACAGGCAGCTGGGGAGCCTGTGGAGGCGAATATTTTTGTTTAGTATCATCGTGGTTGTGTCATCCGGTGTTTTCTGATGTACTTGGTAGACATGTTCATCTTTGTGGACACGAGTGACCACTACACTGATGTGACCTACCTGAGATACTTTACGGACCTTTCTATAGTTCAGGACTGGAACTGGGGTGCCGCTGTTCTTACCTAACTCTACTAGAAGCTGAATGAAGCTTCTAGATGGAGGGCTAGGGCGCTTACCGGCTCGTGCACACTCCTCACGGTACGTTTTTATTTTAATGATAAATTTTAATTAGTTTTAATTAATTTTAATTAGTTTTAATTAATTTTAATTAGTTTTAATTAATTTTAATTAGTTTTAATTAATTTTAATTATGTTAACATTATATTTTTGTTGATGCAGAGTTAAATTTTATCGTACTTTCACCGCATCCATGGTTACTCCGTGGATCTTGACTATGAGGACTTCATGCCCAGGGCTGCCAGGTTTATTCTCAACAGGGGAAACGATAATGTGGTTCCTTACTGGGTGTTCCTTGATCGCACCAACCACAACGACATCAACTGGACCCCGTTTAAGGACTACAGGGAGGTTGTCCCATTTGATACCATTTCGTTATACTCCGGGTGGCTAGCCTGTTGGGCTAACATGATGGTCCAGTATCTTCCCGAGCGGTGTATGCTCTAGTTTGGCTATGTGCAGACCATACCCCGATCTCTTTTCTAGGCTGCTCACGACACCATCACACGGAGGGCTCTAGATGATGCCTTCCAAAATTGGGAGAATTATGTCGTGCCAGATGAGTTTCGGTTGTTGCGTGCATCCCGTGTGTGGCACACTGTGGAGGGGTACGCAACATGGTTCTTTACAATGTCGCACCCTTACATGACACCGGAGGCTGAAGGACGTTCGCCGAGGCCAACATGTGAGGAGCTCTTGGAAAACGAGCAGGTCGAGGATGATCATGCCATTGATCTACTGTCCATTTGTCAAAGTATTCGCCAGATTGGACATGAGGCGTTGGATGACAAGATTATCAATGGGGGCAGACCCGATGTGGTTGTCGTGGTGGAGAGGATGGTCGTTGAGACAGAGCGTGCAACACGTTACCACAAGTAGAGGAGGGCGCGGAGGTCAGGATTAGGCACCCAGTAGCCTTTATGTTTTTTTATTTGATTTTTGTATGTTCGCATTTGTTCGGAACAATTTATGTAATATGATATTTCTGACATTTTTTCTTTTTATTATTTATAACATATTATTATATATGGTTTGCGTATATTGATATCTTTAATATTCTTTTAATTAAATTTTTGAAAACGGAAACATAATCCGAGTAAATATGGAAAAACATAGTAGTTTTAAACATGGTTTTACACATTCAGGAAATATTTTGTAAGTTAACTTACGAATTCACCTTTCACCTTTCACTTTTCACCTTGTAGGGTGAATTCGTAATTTAACTTACGAAACATTTAATAAAACGTACAAAAATAAGGTTAATTCGTAAGTTAACTTACGAATTCACTCAGAAAGGTCAATTCGCAAGTTAACTTGTGAATTCACCAAACAAGATGAATTCATAAGTTAACTTGCGAAAAATATATTTGATTTTTTAGAAGTGTGAGAGAAACTAATTAGGTGAGTGGAGAAATTTTCTAAATATATAAATGTATATAAATGTCTTTATAATTTGTACTAATATGCAAAAAAATCTCTTTGATAGCTTATAATTCATTTTTAAATGTATATAAATGTGATTGTACTTTGTACTAATATGCAATATATAAGTGTGATAGATAAGAGATTGAAGAGTTAATTAATGACAGAACTTACGTATTTGTACCTGTACTACTGTCTTGTTTACTGTCACGATCGCACAGAGCCTCGGTATGGGAAATAATAGCAACGTCTCAATTTTTAATGCAAGCAAAGTTGTTGTGTTCTTTCTCTTTCTCGCCCAATGTAACCAAACGTCGAATTCTTTAGTTTTTATTTAAAAAATAAAAAGAAATTTTTTTATCTATCTAATGGGTTTCTTTCATATTCTTGAAAAATCAAAACTATCATTCGTAAGTTAATTTATGAATTCATCCAACAAGGTGAATTTGTACGTTAACTTACGAATTGACATTTTTAAGTGAATTTGCAAGTTAACTTACGAATTCATCTTATTTTGTACGTTTTATTATTTTAAATGTTGACATTTGAAAAAATAACCTTAATTCAAGAGTTAACTTACGAATTCACCTTTTTAAATGAATTCGTAAGTTAACCTACGAAATATCTCTTTGTATGATGCATAGTCTCCTCTTTTTCCAGAAATTCTTGATATTATTAACTAGTTTTAGAGTCATAGGTTTAGTGTTCTCGCGTCTAGACCCTAAGTCCCTTTCGGTTTAAGCCAATTCGCGTTTTAGAGTTAATAAAAAAATGGTTTTTGAGAAAATTGTGTCTGATTCAAATCGCCAAATTCTTATTTTTTCTATTTTTTATGATTTATTTATTGTTTTTATAGAGTCAAAAAATTCTCAAAATTATATTTTTAAGTCATTAGATTAACTTCGGTGTTAGTTTATTTTTTTGATTTTATTTTAATCGATTCACTTCATTGTGTTTGTTTTTGACTATTTAGGGACATTGTTGGCATTTTTACAATTGTTGCCCAGTCCAAAATTCGTAAGTTAACTTACTAATTCACCAAATAAGATGAATTTGTAAGTTAACTTACGAATTCACCTTATTTTCAGATAATAAGGTGAATTCGTAAGTTAACTCGCGAATTCACCTTATTTTTAAAAATTCTTGGATTATTTCGTAAGTTAATTTGAGAAGTCCATCTCCGAGGTGAATTCGTAAATTAACTTATAAAATTTATAGGTATTTTTTATTTTTCACCAGAGATGAAGAAGTACTCCATTAGGTGGAGAAAGAAATTCCCAACTAAAATTACTAACCATTCCAAAAAATTGACCCAATGCAATAAGGTCATGGTCTCATAAGTTTAATTATTTAAATTATGTGTAATACTTTAATAATTTATTTATTAATTAATTTTATTAATAAAATATTTTTTATTTATTAAAATATTCTTATAGTTAATTGATAAAGTTAATTTTAATAAATATATAAATATTAATAAAATAATAATAATAATGTGTATTATCAAATGGGAGAATAATATATATTTCTGTACTACAATAGTATTAATTTAAAATAGAGGGCCTAATCTTGATCATAGAAATAGATTTTTTTTTAATTTACTCTATAATTTTCTAACGTACCACGCGAAAATATAAAAATCTCTTAAAAATTGAAAATGCATTTATGGTATGCATCAAAATATAGATTTTGGTGAATGAGGACTTTGTATTAGCTTAATACCGTAGCTGTAATTTTGATTTGTGTAATAACTTAAATATTGATGCCGCTTCCCCTTCCTTATTTTCAGAAACCATTTGAAACCAAAAACCCCAAACACCCAAAAACCAAACTCTCTCACACCACATTGTGTCAAAATCATTCTATTTTACGAAAAGTTCATCAGGAATCATCATTTGTAAAAAAAAATCATACATAGTTTATTGTTCAAGCAGATTCAAGCAAAAAAATATCATTTATAAGTTTTTTTTGAGTTTTTTTTTTATAATTTATGTAATTTTACCTACAAATTGTATTGGCTTAAATACGTTTTTGGTTCCACTAGTTTCAAACATTTGAAGTTTAAGGCCCCCTAGTTTAAAAGTTAGGTTTTTGGTCCCTCAAGTTTATCAGAGTTGAGATTTTTGCAGTCCCCCTCCATTTGGCTGTGAGTTTGATGACTTGGCAAGGAGATTTTTAGCCATGTCATACATTCTAAAATTAAATAATTTGATATTATTCTAAAAACATTAAAAATTACTTTTTTATATTAAAAAAATATGTTAAATTAGGGCACGTTTTCATCCCCAATTCTATTTAACATATATTTTAAATATAATTTTTTTTAATGTTTTTAGAATAATATCAAATTATTTAATTTTAGAATGTATGACATGGTAAAAATCATGAAGTCATTAAACTGAGGGGACTAAAAATCTGGTAAATTTGAGGACCAAAACTTTAAACTAGGGAAACTTTCATTTTGAAACTAGGGGACCAAAAGTGCATTTAAGTCAATTGTATTTTAGAGTCGAAAATTCAAGTTTTGTTAGTGTTTGCAATGTTATGAGTCATAAAAAACGTGTTAGGTATGTTTTTTTAACGATCAATGATCTGTTTTGAGGTCATTGGGGCAGAGCTTCGCCAATGACGAAGCTGTAAAGTTAGGTCTTAGCGGATATGCATTTTTGGTTTTGTTTAATAAAAAACTGGTAATACATATCCGTTTTAGTCAGTCTACATTTTTTTCATTTATTTGAACCCGAGTCTTATTGTTAACGTTTGGTTCATTCTTCTACAAGAGTAATGGCAGAGAGCCCATCTAGATTGAGACACGACAGACTTGCACAACATGCTTATGTACAGAGGGAAATGAGTCAGGTATCCCAAACTTCTTCTCTCTCTGGAATGACTATGTCAGATGCGTTTACAACTTCTGATGTTCCTGTTTCAAACCTACTTCATCGTCCTCCCGCAGCAGGCAAGGTTTTCCAATTCATCCATTCTTACATCTGTCCTCTCGTAGATGCACTTCATCCCGATAGTATTTGAGGTAGGAGATACATCTGGTTCCCAGCCAACACGGGAGGCCACACAACTTGAGGGACATAAGGGACCTACAGCTAAGGTCCAGGCACCTGAGGCACATGTGTAACACCCCATCTAAATACCCCGAATATATTAATTAAATTAACATTTAAATCATCTTTAATCAGAGTTTAACACGGTAATCACGGGATGTCACAATTAATAAATAGAATAAACCTTCATTCAAACAGTAGCCATGCTACACTGAGGATCAACATTTCCAATTAATTTCAATCAAGCTAAGACCATGTCTTACACAGCGGGAAGATACCATAACCAAAAAAAACGGAATAAATTCAATCAACATTATTCCCACCAAGTTTTAAATAAATAATAGACCAAGTCTAATTCCTCATCTAACGTTCCCGGTGTTACAATCTAATCGAGCATGACAACGACACGCGGACTAAGCGATGAGCTCTAGAGCCATCCTCACCGACTCTTCATTGCTAACTTTAATGAAATGGTAAAGTAAGGGTGAGACTTCTCATAATTAAAGCATATTATAAGCTTCTCAATTAACAATATATTTCAAGCATATTGATCCACCCATTTCAACATAACTCCAGATTCAATACTCAATTACAACCATATAATCATCATGCACAACAATCATCAATCGGAGAATAGTAACCGGAAGACATCCTAACATGTTACTATTCCATACAAATATAATGCAGACTCAATGCATGCGGTACCGACTCGTGACCAAGTCACCCAACACTGATCCATTCATCAACCGGATACAGTACCATCGATTCGTCCACAACCACTCGGACACGAATCCAGCCTAACCACCCATCCTCACTCGGGTATCGGTTATCGGCAATCCAAGTCAAATTCCACACAATGGGAATTAACTTCACCAAACAATGCATATGCACGCACATCACTAGCATGCAACATCAATCAGTCTATGTATACATTCATTGAACATAACTGAATCTCAACAATCAACATGATATATCAACTAATCATGCATACATCTAACATCAGCATAAACATGCAAACCAATCAACATGATATATCAACCAATCATGCATACATCAACACAGGTTATGACCACCTCAGACATCATACACCCTCATCATCCACAACATAACATAATCTCCTATCATGAACAATTCATCACAACATCGACAATTAAGGTCAAAAGCCATCAGTCATATACAACATCAACAAACACAGGATATCAATACAATCATGACTACACCAACTATCATAAACCGAATCAAACTCAAAAACATGATAATCCAACCATCATGCACACAAATAACAACAGCATAACACGCTTTACATTCACTCTGTATCAATATATCCATCACCACAGGATCTCTACTGCATACACATCAATATGCGTCAGTCAATAGTCATCTATTTCGGAATTTGGCCCATTTTCAAAATAATTTCAAGTTTTAGAAAATATTTTCATTTCATAAAATAGAGCTTTAAATTTAGAAAATAACGTCCAAAACGGCGCTCAAAACGGACTTACGGTTTGAAAGTTATGAATTTTCAAAGTTTGACATTTTCAAAATTTAAGTTGGAACCGGTTCCTACATATCGAGAACCGGTTCTGAAAAGTTCAAAACCTCGTTCTTTGGAAAATGTATGGGAACCGGTTCCGTCACATCAGAACCGGTTCCTAAGTGAAATTTTCAATTTTACCAATTTTCAAAGGGAACCGGTTCCGTCACATCAGAACCGATTCCGTGTATTTTCGAGTTTTATAAATTTTCAAAGGGCAACCCGGTTCCTACCCAGACAGGAACCGGTTCCCACGTGTAAAATTGTAATTTTCTGCACTTTTGACAGCATCCTTCCATTTTCAATTAAATCCATTTTTACCCATACGAACTCCAACATGGGAAACACTAAAATACATCATTTGGCATCATCTATCTCATCAAACAACATATTTCCATCATCTATTTCCATCTACTGACACTCTAATCATATTCCATACATATTCTGACACAATCAGACTCAATCTGACACCAACTGACACTATTAGGTATACATCCATGGAAACCTAGAATTTCCTAAACATAGATTCCTAACATGCCATGGTCTATAATATTAACATCAAAACCTATAATAAGCAGTAACCAATCGAAATCACCCTTACCTTGTGGGTTCTTGAGATTCGGCGCTTCTAGGTTTTCCTTCTTCTCTTCTCTTCTCCAACTCTACGTATAATAGCTTTTCTCCAAAAAGACCTATTTTCTTTTCTTTTCCTTTTTATATTCCTTCTAATAATCCTTTATTTATTCCAATAAAATAAAACAAATGGTAATTAGTAAGTGTAGTGTAATTTACTCCTCACACCCCTAATTACACCTCACACCTCCATCTCTTCTTTTCTTCAATTAATCCCATAAATTCCAAAAATATAGTTAATTCAAGTCTTTAATTAATTAAATAATTAAATTCCTATTTATTTAATTTCTGAATTAAATCGGGGTGTCACAACATGCAGTTGCACCAACTGAGTCGGCACCTGCGACACCTTAGAATTTTGGAGGAGGGCCTACTGATTTATCATTGCTGCCTATGTACCCAGACAATGTAGCTAGACATATATGAGACAAAGAGGTTTGGATTTATAATTGTTTTAGTAATTTATTATTAATTTTGTTTAATACATTTTTTGAAAGACTTGACCCTCTGTGGATATATTACCGTTAATCATGGTATGATTAATGCTTCTGTTGAGAGGTGACACCATGAGACATCATCGTTCCATCTACTACATGGTAAGATATCGATCACACTGGACGAAATCGCGTTTCTGTTGGATCTTCTAATAAGAGAAATATTTTAGACCATGACAAGTGCGACAAAGAGGAGGCGTTGAAGTTGTTGATAGAGAGATTGAGACTTTCCCCTGAAAGTGATATGGTTGAGATTGACGCCACTCGTTGTACTCACATCAGATTTAGTTATTTTAATAGGGTGTTCACAGATGAGATACAAAGTGCACGGTTGGCTGATGGTGATCTTGAGTAGGTTACCTATCATTGAGGGTGTGCTATGAGAGCATTCCTTTTGTATCTGATTGGCATAACTATTTTTATGGACACTAGTACCAGTTACACATATATCAGGTACCTGGACTACTTTGATGATTTTAAGAAGATCCATGAGTGGAACATGGGGGCTTCTTGTTTGGTGTACTTGTATCAAATGTTATTTGAATGGTGCAAGCGGAAGACGAAGCAGATGACCAACAATATCACACTCTTGACGATAAAATTTATTGGTCTTATATTGTGATTATGTTTTATTAATTATTGATACTAACTAATAATCATTGTGATTTCAAACTTGGACCCTACAACACTTCCTCCGCATTTTGGGTTGGTCATTGGCTTCGGGTTATATTGAAGAAAGTTTGTGTGCTGCATTCGACCCGCTCTGAGGGAACCAGACGACAAAGCCATTCTGCGTGTATATTAACTGGTTGGTATTTTATGATATACATTTTCATACCTACGTCGACCACAACATCACGATTCCATTGACGATGTTACATTGTATTCTGGATGGTTGGCTTGCGGATCACAAAAGATGACTGCTCATCTGCCTAAGTACATCATGTGCCAATTCAGGTATACAATGGAGATATATGGATGCCTTGTTTGATGATTATGAAAATCATCTTGTGCTAGATGTCGATCTACCTTAACACCGGACGAATGAAGCTACATAGGCATTTATATCATATGGTTCTTCAAGGTGTCCCATCCATACTTGGTATAGAATGCTTGAGGAAATCCACTGAGGATTGCTCTATTGTACATGAGGCATCAGAGGAACACTGGTAGGAGGAGGTGCTGACTTGTACACGCCCCTGACGACCTTCAGGATCATCGACTAACCCCACAAACTAACACATATCTTTTCAGCATGCTTTGACCTCACTCACACATATCTTTTCAGCATGCTTTGACCTCACTCACACGCTTTCTGATAAACTTCCCAGAAGGCCACCCATCCCAATACTACTCCAAGTCAAGCACGCTTAACTATGGAGTTCTTATGGAACAGGCTCTCGAAAAGAAGATGCATCTTATTGATATAGGTAGTACCAATTAATCCTTATAAGCCTCCTTCAACCATGCAATCCCATACCTACATAGTCAAGGGATCCCTCTCATTCCAATGTGGCGACCACCCTTTCCTCCTCCGGTCTCAGGTGTTACATGCCCACCAGCTTCTGCATGGTTCGTCCTCGAACCACATCGTACTGGGAGAGGTTTGGCTCTGATACCATTTGTAACGCCCCTGACGGCCTTAAGGATCATCGACTGACCCCACAAACCAACACATGTCTTTTCATGCATGCTTTGACCTCACCGCACGCTTTCTGAGAAACTTCCCAGAAGGTCACCCATCCCAATACTACTCCAAGTCAAGCACACTTAACTGTGGAGTTCTTATGGAACATGCTCTCGAAAAGAAGATGCATCTTGTTGGTATAAGTAGTACCAATTAATCCTTATAAGCCTTCTTCAACCATGCAGTCACATACCTGCATAGTCAAGGGATCCCTTTCATTTCGATGTGGCGACCACCTTTTCCTCCTTCGGTCTCAGGTGTTACATGCGGTGTAACCACTCCCCGCCTTTTTGGTCTCGGGTGTTACACGACTCATTCCGACATACCCAATAGTCTTCTTCATTGTTAGATTTTGTTTTTCCCCTTAATTGTATTTTCAGTTTTAACTTGTGTTCAACAAAAAAAAAGTACCTTTGAAATGTATTTCCTGTTATGCAGGGGCATTTACAGAATTTGATAGGGCATTTTTCAAATATATGGGATGGGGTAGAAACCCCCTATAAATAGAGTGCCTAATTAGGTTCTATAAATTTTATATATTTGAAATTTAACATGTCACCCTCACACTTATACATAACACTCTATTATGTATATTTTTTCAATTATATATTGTGAATAATCATCAAATTTTAAAAATATGAGTTTTACGAAAATTTGAGGGTGTACCGAAAATTTAAAAAAAAAATCTGATTTTTTTTTGGAAAAAACATGAGCTTTACCATAAATTTTGCAAGTGTATTAAAAATTAAAAAAAAAATTTCGTTTTGAAATTTCAGAAAAAATACCAATTTTTTTTTTTAAAATTGATTACTTCACTTTTTGGGGAAAAAACAAATTTTTTATACACCGACGAAAATTTCGAAATTTTTAATATAGTACTACAAATTTCAGTATATTTTAAAATTTCCAAAAAAAAATTATTTAAAAAAAACAGAAATTTCGCAACAGTATCGAGAATTTTGAAAAAAATTATTGGAAATTTCAAAACAAAAACCAAAATTTTCGTCCTTGCACACCCTTACAATTTATTCAATTTTTTGTTGTTTTTGAAATTAAAGTAAATTGTAGGGTTCCATATATAATTTAGATGGTGCCATGTTAAATCCTCATTTATCATAAAATTATTTTGAGAAGGCCCGTTTGAAACCTATACAGAAAAATTTAACTTTATACCGTCACAATTGTATCTATACCCTAAAACTCAATTACATAAATTTTCCTTAATTTTACAATTGGTAACAAAATAAATGGTCAAAATTCTTCAAATGAAATTCCAAAATCATACTAGAAACTTTATTATCAATCCCTTAGCGTGTGTTTGTTTGATGGATTAAAAATTTAATTTTGGGAATATTATTCTAAGGAATATTATTGTTAGGAACTTTATTTCTATCAATGTGTTTGGCAAATAAATATAGTTCCAACGAATGTTTTTTAGATTTTATTTTAATTAAATTTTAAAAATTAAAAAATTAAAATAAATATATTAAAATAATATGAATATGAGAAGTATGAGTGGTTATTTTATATTTCCATGAGAATAAAAATAAAGAAATTTATGAAAAAAATTATATTCCAAGGAATAAAAAGTATCAAAGAATTATTTATTAAAACTTGAAACAAATAAAAGAATGTGTGAGTTCCAATGTCACATTCGCATGAATAACTTTTATATCCATGAAATAAACGCACCCTTAGCAAATATACATAGTTCTTAGACCGGTTTATCATAAATAGATACCTTTTCGGTGGTGAATTATTTATAACCACCCATCTCAATGAAATCTTTTGTGAATTCAAAATCATTTCCTGCAAATAGATAAAGTTCACTTGCATGTCTTCAAGAATCTCAAGTTTATAAAGATTGATTTACATGGTAGGAGAAGTCGAGGTTTCCATTTTAGAAGTTAAAGTTGTGAAGAAACCATTTCTTCCTTTTTAACCTTTGCATGCGATGAAACATCTCTTGAACGATCACAAATTATAATTTATATGAATAATTCTTTTTAGAATAAATTTGTTTGGATCGACAGTGAATATAATTGATTCTAATAAGATTGAGTTTAGTAAAATTGATTTTAATAAATTTGAGTTTGTATGTTTTAATATATTTATATAAAGTGAGTTGAATAATAAATTTTAGTGTAAAAATCACTCATAATCAATTCTAAAAATAAAAATTAGAAATTTTAACTTCAAATAGAATCAATTCTGAAAGCAGAATCAATTTTACTTTAACAGGATCAATCATGTTAAAATCATAGCATAATTAATTTTGTACTTTAAAAATGTTTTTACGCCTTATAGAATTAAAACCAAACATACACTGAAACTAGTCTAGTTTAGTACAGAGACACTAATTTATCTATACAATTCTTAAGTCTATTAACCATAATTTTGCTCAAGATTTTATAGATGGAGTTGCAAAGCAAATTAAGCTTAAATTGATGCAGATACTAGGGATGAGGAACTTTAAGTATCAAACAAATTTTAGTTAAATTTTCCCCAGTCACTTGACCTACCTGTAATGGTTGCTACGACCGTAGTTTTTCCAGCTATCAGACAAATATATTTAATTATATCTCACAACACTCTAATACAAGAATATAAAAGAATAAAGAAAGTCAAAGACAAATTTAAAGTGTTTTTGATTGATGCATCTTAGAACAAAGAACTTGAATCCTATATATAGCAACTGACTCCCTATTCCTTCACTAAATTAAGCAATATAAGACTTAGAAAAACATTAATCCTATATATATTCTTAGACTCCCTCTTCATTCGTAAAACTAAGCGATGTGAGACTTCTTCAACAGTTCAACTTGTATATTTTTAACAAACTCCAACAATCATCTTGATTGAAAATAATACATAAACTTTCATTGTCTTCACCATATATAATATCAACATGTATATTTCCAACCAATCTCAACAAGCAGGTAGTTCGTTAGTTTAGGACAAGATAATATACTGACAAAAGTAGGTATTATTGATTTTTTTAATCTATTTCTACAAAGCAAATTTTTGGTAATTCATAGAAAATAAGAATATGTATGAGTAAGTCTAGGACATAACTCATAGTCTTGAATCCCTTATTATAAATTGTTTAAAATCAACCATAATAATTTCAAAACTAAAAGTAATAATCATTTTACCTAAACAACATAGTAAGTGAATTTGGTAATTCGAGTAGTCCTTAGTGGAACGATTATTTTTACTATTTTGTTGAAACCGAGCACTTGTGGCCTGTTAAGTTTTTGGCGCTATTACCAAAGATTTTTTATATTGAATTCTCTTATTCCCCTGTATAGACTAACAAACTATTTTATGTTTTTTGTTTAATTTTACTTTTTACGATATATGTTGAATTTGAATAACTAAAAGTCTAGGGAACCTCGTTAAGCTTATAAACCAAATTGAACGCTATTTCCACAAAAGGTGTTGGCAAAAACAACTTGCGATGGAAGCCCCTAATCGCTCACTAAAAGACTATGCAACCCCCAATGATGATGAACGCCACTTAAGTATTGTGTGTCCAGCCATGGAGGAAAATAATTTCGAGTTAAAGCCCTATTTATTGTCTATGGTACAACATAGCCATTTTTCTAGTTTACCAACAGATGACCCACACTTAGATCTGTTTATTTTCTTCGAATTTTTCAAAACCATAAAAATGAACGATGTAGACCTTGAAGCAACCCCGATGAAAGTGTTTCAATGTTATGTAAGGAAGAGATCTGGAGCATGCGTACAATCCTTATCCTTTAATTCCATGACGAAATAAAATTAGCTAAAAATCCAAATTTTAGCCGTTATTTTCCTCTAAGCAAAATTGCTCAGTTTATAAACTAAATAATGATTTTTAAATAGATTGATGGGGAATTGGTATATGTGGTTTGATAACAGTTTAAGGAAGGCTTAAGCTTTGCCCCTACCATGAATTTGAGAAATGGTTGATAGTCCATATGTTTTGTAATTATCTTCTCTACTCTACGAGAGTGACCATCGACAATGCTGCAGGCAGGGCACTAATGAATAAATGTATCGAATAGGCTTGCGCCATGGTGCAAAACCATTACTAATGGGGAAGTGAACGCGTCCTTGCTTAAAAATCCCCCCCCCCCCCCCAAAAAAAAGGAGGCTTATATGAAGTGAGTGCCCTAGGCCTCATAAATGCTAAGGTAGATGTCCTATTTCAAAAATTCAATAATCTGAGCATGAATGATGTATCCCCTGCCGCCTAACATGTGAGATTTGTGGAGTAGATGGTCACACTGGTATTACATGATAAGAGACACCCACATGAGAACTTGGCCTTAACATGGCTAGTCATATGAATAGTGCTCAAAGAGATAACCCTTACCTAAACACCTATAATCCTATATTGAGAAACCACCATTACTTTTCATTCAAGAATAACTCCCCCAATATATAACAAATCCCACTACATTTGGTCTTAGGGGATGTATGGTTGGTTATTTTTAAAAACTAAATCAAAACCATTTTAAAACTATTTAAATGATTTGGATTTATAACCATAATTAATTTTAATCAAAACTGGTTATGATGATATAATGAATTTAAAAAAACAGTTAAAAAATGTATTTTATTAATATTTTATTTAGAAATTATGAAAATAAAATAAATCAAAAAATAAAAGAAAAACTCTGGAATAAATTTTTTCGAAAAAACTATTTTTTTTTTGCAAAATTATAAAAAATAAAATTATTTTTTTTTGAAAATTTGTTTAAAAAAATCTATTTATGGAAAAACATATTTCAAAATTATAAAAAAATTCTAAATATTTTCTCGAAACATTTTTTCCTGGAAGCAACTTTTTATTTTGTGAAAACAAAATTATTTTTAAATTTAAAAAAATTCCAAATATTTTTTCTAGAAATTAAAAAAAATCATAAAATAATTTTTTTTTTAAATTTAGAATTTAATTAAAACATTTGAATTTTGGATAATAATCGAATCCAAAAAAAAGTTTACTGATTAATAACCATTTTATTATATTCGAATTATATGGATGGATAATCAAACCATTAATAACTAAATCGTTAATAACCATTCAATTATATCCGAGTATTTTATTATATTCGGATATTTTGCACACCCCTAACTGGTCCCTCGTGAGAGTTTTTTAAAACTCAATTTAAACTCTCATTTCTTGTGTTTTTCAACCTTAAATTGTTATCAGAGTTTTGACTCTGTTATTGACATTTCAATCAAACACTGAACCGTGTAGAGAGATCTAGTGTGAGAAAAACATTATATGGCTTCTTCTAACACAAACGAAAGAGATAGTTACAATGCTAGGCCTCATGTTTTTTATGGAGAGAAATTTGACTACTAGAGGGATAAGATATAAAGCTTCTTTCTAGGCTACGATATAGATCTTTGGGATATTGTCACAAATGGTTATGATGCACTTGTTACTACGATTAGTATTCCCATTCCATGTAGCATGTCTTGGTTAATTGTGGTCATATAATCTTTTTGGAAATGCGTGTAGTGATACGATTTGACATTGATAGGACTAGTTTTATAGGGATTTTGAGGTGGTGAGCTATATGTGGTTGCAATATATTATGAGTATTGTCGGTGTCAATAAGAACATTAATAGAGAGACAGTTGATGAAACCGTTAAATTTAAGGGTCTTAGGAGAAAATTAGCCAATGGCTGCCTGAGGGGATAGTTCAAAGTATGTATCATCCGATTCTAGGGTGAGGACAATCTCGTTATCATTTTATATTGGGTCTAGTGTATTCACATCCTCATCGTCAACCAATAATAAAAGAAATTTACGAGCACTACACTTGTGGCCAAGGATGAACTTCTTGTCACAATTAAAACATAGTTCTTGGGCACAAAGCTCTTGTAATTGAGCATTAGATAACCATCGAATAGGGAGTTTGGAGGGTTGGGTTTGGGTGAATGGTTTGGTGGTAGATGTAGGAATCGTTGTGTTTTGGACACTGGTGTTATGCCTGGTGAAATTAGTGGCAAAAGGCTTTTGGAACTTAGGTTTTTCATCCTTGATTTTGAATTCAATAAGCTTAGCAAGTATAATAGCTTGAGAGATGGAAACATGTTTTTAAATTTTTCAATTTCATTATGAATATCAGTAGGCAGACCAAAAATAAAACAATTTAAGATGGCTTTATGAGATAAACCCTCAACTTGATTTTCTAATTTTTCAAAAGTCGCTTGATACTCCACAACTAAACCAATCTGTTTCAATTTGAATAATTTTGCTTGGTGATTGGCATACATGGACGAACCAAAACGTAATTCCAATGCCTTAGTAAGAGAAGTACAATCTAGCAATTGTTAATTTTGATGCATCAATTTAAACCAACATAAGACTTATCCTTTCATGTAAAAAGACATCATGGACAATCTATTTTTGGGTGGTAATTGGTAAAAATTAAAAAATTGTCCAACTCGGAATAACCACTTTTAATGGGTTTGAGCCATCAAACATAGTATGTTCCAATTTGGGGGTACGAAAAAGGGTTATTTGAGGAACTTGGGTGCATGAGATCTGTTGTGAAAAGGGATAAGTAAAATTTTGGGTAGGTGATAAACCTGTTGGAAGAAGGGTAAATTATAACTTTGTGAAGTGGGAATAATTTGTGAAGCTTGGCCGTAATGTGTAAAGGATGATGGATGGTATGGCTGGGTAATGTTGGTTCTTAAGACCGCCAAAACAGGGGTCTGTAAAGATGTTTGTGAAAAAATGGTGGTGGTTCTAGTTGGGGTATTGTCATACCCCAATTTTTGACCTAATATACCACCTCACATTTTCATCATTGCACCATTAACAGTTCAGAACAGAATTAATCGGGTGTGGATTTCACAGGTCAAAATTAGGGTTTCATCAAATTTCCATCTGATTCAAGAAGCAAGCAATTAGGGTTTGAGTCTTACTCACCTCATTTGATCTATCTTGATCAAATCATCAACCTCTGACCTTCAGATATCCAACTTTTCTCATTGATCTATCAAGGATCGACCAATTAGGGTTTTCATCGAGCATGAGCAATCTCTGATTTTCTGATCAATGAATGACTTTTTTGATTAGATATTGATCTTCATATCCTAAATAAAACATGTTGACCTAATTTCTGGATTCAAAACATCACAGAAGTTCACAGGATTCATCAGTCAATTTCTAAAACATCTGATAAAATTTCATCTGCACAGAAAAGTCAAACTTTGACTTTTGGTCAACTTTTTCAAGACAAAACTTTTTCAATCATCAAAATACTTCAAATGATCCATCATGATCATAAAAAATCAAGAAATTTGGAAAAGTCAACAAAAAGTCAAAATTTTCAACACTTAGAAAATTTTTCAAGTGTTAAAATTTCACATTTTTTCCAAACTTCATGGCATTTTTTCACATAGTTCCATTTTGAATTGGAAAAAAATCAAAACATGAAAGTTGTAGCCCTTAAAACAAGCTTTCCAAAATGTCCAAGAACTCTCAAATCCATGGAGTCTAGCTATACTTTTGATTTTGAAACTTAGAGCTCCAAAATCCATAATTTTCAAGTACAAACTTTCAAAATTATAGGTCAAGGTAAGATTTAACCATGGTTAAAAGGAAGCTTCCTTTTGCATTTAATGCAAAATGACTTCCTTGCCCTCTAAGGCAAGTTGTAAATACCAAAGCCAAACTTTCTCACTTATCTTTCAGAATTTGTGACCTATAAATAGAGGTCTTGTTTGCAATTTCAAACCACACCAAAGCCATGCAAGAACATGCTTTCTCTCTTCTTTCTTAAAATCCAAGAAACATAGTGATATTTGAGAAAACTTGCATTTTTGAAAACTAGTGAAAAACTTTGAGTAATTTGGTGTCTAACATGTTTTAATATCAATATGAAACTTGTTTGAAACATAAAATCAATACAAGCCAAGCTAAAAATCAGATTTTATACTCCATGTTCATAAACTTGTCAAAACTGCCATAACTATCGAAATTGGACATTGGCTCGAGCAACTTGAGTTTTGATCATCCAAACATCATCAACATACATCATAGAGATGATGCAGACCATTAACATCAGCCTGTAACACTTCTAACCATGATTTCCAGTTTCACTTTGAGCTGTATGCAGGTTGACTTGGTCAGAGCTATCCAAGCAAATTCAGAGCAAGCAGACCATTCATACATGATCCTTGAAGGCCGATGGTGCTCTAAGAATCATTAAAACTCAACTGGAAACACTCTAAAGCAGAATTCGATCTCAGCTTGAACAGGTAAGAACACCAACTTCGAACTCTGTGATTTCTTGATTCAAATCAAAAAAACTCTTGGCCGTTTTGTTTCTGCACTATCCACGATCAATAACCCTCAATCAATTGATAAAATCATCCACCATACACGATTTCAATTAGATTTTTCAGTTTTAGGGTTCTTCGTGTTCTTCAGAAATTCAATCATGTTAGGCTTAAAATAAATGAAATTAAAGGACACCATCGTGTTCCTGGGCTCAAAACGATCAAGTTTCATGTTTACATCTTTTGATTTCATCAAGAAACGAAGATTTGAGGATTAATTGAAGGATTGGAGATGAAGAACAAGCTTGCGCGCGTTTTTTTGAATTCAAATATCATGTTTAAAATATATTTAGTTGGTTTAATCACAATACACGGATGTATTGCCGCCCCAGCGGTTGCCAGCTCACTCTTAAGTCACTTATACCATGCCTTGCCTAACAGGTCCCGGGTTCGAGTAGCCTTGGGACCTTTTTTGCCAAACTTTTTAATTTTTCATTCATAATTTTTTACAAACTTTGACTTTTTAAAACCCAATCAAAACTCCTCATTTTGAGGTGATTTTTTGTACACTTGTCAATTAATGTATCTATTTTCTGATAGTATCAAAATTTTTTAGAAAAACTTTCATCTGATTATATTTTGATCGAGCCGAAAATGGTACTTTTGAGTACTTTTCAAAGCACCTTTAAAGGTGATTTTTTCAAACTTTCGAAGCCCGATTCTTTTCAAAACTTTTCATAAGTATATTTCATCTTTCAAAAAACACTTTCCAAAACATTCTTCAAAACTTTTCATCAAACTTACATCTTTTTCCATGATCGATCCGATTAAACGATAAAACCGAATTCGTTTTCTCTCAAATTTCTTAACCGATCATGGGCCTCCCTTACGGTGTAAGTCCCAACATTCTTTATGTACATACATATTTTTTCTTGTACATATCAAATTCTTTTCATATACATACAAATTTTTACCTAATACAGATACCTCTGTAAATACTCAAACACAGACAAACTTTGATCGATCGTTTCCGTTTCGTCTGTATATACACTGAATACTATTGGTATTGAAAGGAGCATTATTCCCGGTGAAACTGCTTTTAAACCAATGGGCCACCCTTATGGTGTAAGTCCCAACCACCCTATGTACATCCATATCCTCCTTGTACATAAATACTCGTTCGTGTACATATTTACTTCCTTGTACACAATTCAAACTTGTAAATAATCAAGTTACGCTCGTTTTAAACGTTCGTTTCACAGACACTTGTTTATATTTCCTTCATAAACTTTTGTAAATAAACTTTACATGCATTGTTTATATTTCCTTCATAAACTCCTGTGAATACATATCACACACACACTTGTTTATACAACTGTCTAGTTATAACATAACAACTAGTCTAACCAATAGGTTCCCCACAGTTATAGCCTCCTCTTGGGCTTTATACAAGATAACTCATCCCTGCAGAGTTTAGCCTCCTCTTGGGCTTTGTACAAGGTAACTCATTTCATCTGAGTTTAGCCTCCTCTTAGGCTTCATATAAGAAAACTCATTTATCTGAGTTTAGCCTCCGCTTAGGCTTCATATAAGACAACACTCCCCTGTTGAGTCAGCCTCCTTTTGGGCTTCGTTCAAAAGAACTCCTCATTGAGTTTAGCCTTCTCTTGGGCATCATACAATGAAAGAGACCAGGAAATCTCTTAACAGCCTCCTATTGGGCTTCCAATACAAAGAATCACCCGCGTTAGGATAGAACCCCGAGAGTATAATTTCCCGGTGAAATTGCTCTTAATTCCAAAAGGATGGTTTCCCGGTGAAATCCCTTTTAAAGCTAAAGCCAGCCATACCTTATAGCTTCCTCTTGAGCTTCATACAAGGACCCTCGATGACCCTCGATGACCCTCGATGACCCTCGGAATGCCTCCTCTTGGGCTTAAAATACAAGGACCCATGGGCTTCTTAAAAGCATCCCCTTAATCCAATCAATTTCTCCTTGAGATTTAGACATCTATCATCTCTATGGAAGAAGTATCTCATCTATCACATCACATACAATCAAAAACTTTTTTCAAACTCTTTTTAAACAAAAAACATCTCTTAATCGTAAGTGGTAACGCTTGTACACTCAAGCAAAACACCCAATGCTTACAATTAAAAGATTCAATCATCTTTTTCAGAATATCTTTCTTAAACATGTAAGTGGTAACGCTTGTACACTCAAGCAAAACACTGATAACTTACGACGAAAGATTTTAATCAATCAAACTTTTCAAAATGTATGTGATGCAATAGATTAGATACATTTTTCATTAAGATGACATTTGTCAGTCTCTTAATAACATCCCGTTGCTTCCACTAGCATAAGTGGGAACTACAATTGCTCTGACTTTCTCAACTTCCTTTTGAGAATACGTAGGCACAAGGTCTCATCCTTGGCGAGCAAATTTCTTTCTCTCTCAAACCAAACAAACCATAGATCCCTTTAGATCCGAGCTACAAATGGTCTGATTCCCATTAGGGGATATGTATGCAGAAGACCCAATGATCTTTGCGAGCACAATAATAACAAACATAGGATCCCACATAATCTATCCTTCTTAAAATCCCAAAGGAGAAACTTTCCCAATCATAGAAATAGCAAATTAAAACACACAAACATATCAAACATATTTATATATAAAGCTATAGATAACTATATATATTTAGGGTGCTCCATCTATTCCCTTTATATAACAAACCCCCTTACCCGGAATCTCCCCAATGCGTTACGTCTAGTTTGCGCTAGTCGTAATGCATATCATAATCAATTGAGGGTATTAGCAACTTTCCCCTTTTTCATAATCATAATTTCTTGTGTTGAAAATAATAAAGCTTGATGCTCGTGGCATCTTTATAAACAAATCAAAAGAGTAAATCGTTTCGAGCCAGAGGATTCGAATTCAGATTCGATTCCCTAGCTCGTCACTTTTTAACGCGAACAGGTATGTGTAGGAGAAATAATATGAGAAACATGTGTGGTAGTCATGTTTGGAGAAGAAGGATTTTTAGTGATACCTGATACAAATGCTGCTATCATAATAGTTGCAGCATGTTGCTGGTATTTTTGAGCAACCAACTGGGTTAAAATTGACATCATTGAAACATAGTGGTTATATGTAACATGTCGTTCATTGTCCATCCTTGTATGAATCTGTCCAACCTATGGTGCAAATCTATAGTACCTAGGTCAAACCGCTTATCAAGTTGTTGTTGGCGGTCATGCAAGGCATCGTTAAGGTTAAGCTGGGCTGTGTGAATCACTTATTCTATAATTTCTTTAGAAGAAGGATTAGTGGGTTTGTGAGGGGCAATGAAGACAAGAGATGAAATCACCAATTTGATAAAAAGGTTTCAGCAACTATTAATTTTCAAATATAAGGCTCTACCAAGACAAAGACTAAACTAAGAGAACTATAGGAAACAATAAAATTTTGAATCATTTCATAACTCTCACAAAATAAGTAAAGAGTTTAAGTACAACCTTAAACAAAGGTAATGGGCTAATGGGTAAGGCCCAAAAGACTTAGATAAATACATAATAAAAGATATGACGAAAATAGTCAATTGGTGGCAAAATCCTTCATCCAATTGGGCTTGCTCCTATTTCGCGTGGGCATGTTAACAACATTGTTTGGGACAAGTTCGAGACGATTATTGATGGCTTTGCCAAAAAGTTTGGGGTTTGCAGTGCATTTCGTCCAGAGTTATGAGGAATCTTTGAAGGGTTAAAGATTACTAAAAGACTTGGGTTAATGAAAGTTGTGTTAAGTGTGGATTCTAAGCCTATTGTCAATTTGTTGGAAACTAGACTAGTTAAAGATGTGGATGGATATAACTTGCTTCTTCATATTTTTAAGTTGATAGATGATCATGGTGAGGTGAAGGTAACTCATGATTTTAGGGAAACAAGTCAATATGCGAATGCACTTGCAAGAGTTGGAACTGGAAACATTGATCTCTTAGATTTTTCTTATTTTGTTCTGAATTGTATGAGTCGTTTTGTTGAGATGGATTAGAAGGGAACTTCCTTCCCTAGAGTCATTCTGGTTTAATTTTTTATTTTTTCGGACTTTGACCCCCTCATTGTAACCAAAAAATAAAATAAATGATAAAATATCTAAAATAATATTGTAAGAATAATTATTTAAACTAAATTTTTATTTAAAATTTTTATGTAAAATTTCTTTATACTTTTCTTTTACACAAAATAATTTTACATTATAAAAATCACTTTTGAAAAAACCCAAAACAATCCGGCTCAATATATATATATGATTCAATTTTAAAAATTAAATTAAAAAACAAATTTAATTTTAAATTTAATTTAAAGCACTATTTTCATAAAAATGAATGAAAATGAAAAATTAACATCTATATAAAAAAAAAATTAAAATGAGTAACAAACAACAATAAAGTAATTTGCCATTGGAGTAGTGATCTAAATCATAATAATTCATAAAATAGTGTCCAAAATACAAAAATTGGTGATATTTTTGTCCTAAAGGGGAACCTGTTATTGTGAAGATTTAGATTTCAAGTATCAGAAAAGCATATGATTTCAATGCAACACACCAGCTCCGATTTTTGACCTAACTCACACGATCTCGGTAACCCTCTTTCTTCTTCATCTGCTACTCTTTTCATTTCCACCATAAAGATCAAATTTTTAATGTTGATTTTCGTTTTCTTTGTGTAAGTGTTCAAATCAATGGTGTAATATGCTGTTTGGGAGTGTTTTGTATTGAGTTTTGAGTTCAATTTCAATTGGGTCATGTTGTATTGGATCATTGAATTTGTTGTTACTGTTTAATTAAATTGATTCAATGTAAAAGTTGGTTATTTGATTCTAGATCTAAGGGTTTTGTTTGGAGTGTTTGTGGTTAAATTGAACTTAGTTTGAGAATTTTGACCCGAGGTTGAATTTGAGGTAGTTGCTGGTTGGAGTAGCTTGTTGTTCCAGGTGAATTTGAGTGGGATGATAGTTTGATTAATTGAGAGAGTTGAAGCAGTGTTGAATTTGTTTGTGCTTATTTAGAATTTGGAACTGTGGTGTTGTCAATGGCAGATTGTAGGAAATACTTTTCTACGAGATTCTATTTGACAATAGTTTGTGTTAAGTTGTGTATTATGAAACAATAGAGGTTTGTTAATATTCCATTATTCCAATATGCTATGGTATGGTGCTATAGCGTTATTATAGCTGCTATTCGATAAAAATGCTTCATGTTCATGTATGTATATATGTATGTTGTTTATATGGTCTGCTTATGTCTTACTTGTCTCATATATACATGTAGTTTTGGTTGACCCTCAAACTTTGTTTTATATTTTAAACTTTGTTGATTTGAGATTGGGATAGGATAGGATTAGAAATGAAAATATTAGAGACAGGTTGGTGTAACACCTATAGTAGAGAAGATGGTGGTTTGGGAATGTAGAGAGAAGACATATAAATTATGTGGTAAGGAGAGTAGATAAGATGAATTGAAGTCAAACAACTAGAGGAAGAGGAAGACCTATAGAGACTATAAGAGAATTTATTAAGAAATATCTCGAGATTAACAATTTGGATAGAATCATGGTCCTGGAAAGAATATTATGGTGGAAGTTGGTCCATGTAGCCGACTCCACTTAGTGGAATAAGGCTTGGTTGTTGTTGTGTTGATTGGAGATTGGATTTTTTGGGTTTCTTATGCTTCACTTTGTAATATGGATACCCAAATTGCCTTGTAATTGTATTGGTTGTCTGTTTCAAAATTGCTTTTCTTTGGGTTGTGTTTCATTTCAGAATTGTTTTTTGTTGGGAAATGTCAAGCAGGTTTGCTTGGCAAAATGGGACATGCAAAGTTGCAAATGCAAACTGGTATCGATGCAATGGAAGAGGAAGCTGGGCAGTGTGGTGCTGGAAATCCTAGCAGAACTACTGTGGCGTGCATGATCAATGCAGAAATTGGTGCTGTTTTGGCAGTCATGCGAAGAAATGTTAGATGGGGTGTTCATTATATGTCAGACGAAGATCAATTGGAGCACTCTCTTGTTCAGTCTTTAAAGAATTTAAGGAAGCAGATTTTTTCGTGGCAGAGTCATTGGCATGTCATAGACCCTGTCTTGTATCTCCAGCCTTTTCTGGATGTGATTCAATCGGATGAAACTGGTGCACCAATTACTGGTGTTGCTCTGTCGTCTGTTTACAAGATCTTAACCCTGGATGTGATTGATCAGAACACTGTCAATGTTGGGGATGCCATGCACTTGGTAGTCGATGCTGTCACAAGTTGTAGATTCGAGGTGACTGATCCAGGATCAGAAGAAGTGGTATTAATGAAGATATTACAAGTTTTTTTGGCATGTGTGAAAAGTAAAGCATCTGTAATGCTGAGTAACCAACATATTTGTACCATAGTAAACACTTGTTTCCGTATAGTTCATCAAGCAGGAACCAAAAGTGAGTTGTTGCAGAGGATAGCACGCTACACAATGCATGAACTTGTTCGGTCTATCTTCTGTCACCTTCAAGACATTGACGTCACAGAGCATGCGTTTGTAAATGGGAGCACTGCTTTAAAACAAGAGGTATAAATATTGTCTTACCTTTGTCATGTTGCATGCCATCATCTTTTGTTTTTGTGACAATTCCAAACGGTTTCTACTTGTTAGCAAGGAACATGATTGTAAGGAGAAATAGGGATCTTAGGGTGGTGGTACAATTCAAAGTTATGCTAAATTTTTTTGTATTGATAATTTTTATTTTATTTTTTTTTTATTCTCAGCTGACAAATCTGAAATTATTGAAACTTAAACTTCTTTTCTCGTACATAATTGTTTATCATTTCTTTCAGCCATCTAGTTTCCATTAGCTTATTATTCCCTACATAAAACAGAAAATCGCCCCACAACTTCCCTGTTTTGGACCAGTTCTATCACATTCTTACAAAACAAAAGGAAAAATATTTTCCGTTGAAAAAAAAGAATGGGCTATAATGCCTTCTGTGCATATCGTATGCTATATGACTTAAACTTTATTGCAATAATCCTAAAACACAACCTAAACCACTCAATAAAATCCCTAAATGTACCATCGAGTAGAATTTCGTGAAAGTGATAAGAAGCTAATTGTTACAGGTTGTGTTTGTATTTTTACTAGTTAGGGGTTTGAGTTATTGTCTTAATGAATGCAAATACTGATATTTTTACTGTCAATGTTGCAAATTGATTTGCCGGTGCTAAATTTGAGAGGGCACATGTATAAAAAAGCTTGGGTATCTAATAATTTATAGTTTTTTCTTCGAGGGACAGATTGATGGTGTGAAACATGAGCAACATTCTACAAACACACAGTTGGAAAATGGTAGCTTGATTTCTGCAAGTGATACTCAATCTGTATCGACAGGCATTGCTTCTAATATTGTGAGTGATGCGGCAGCAATTATAGCGGATGTAAACACAACTTTGAGCAGTGGCAAGGAGACTGATCTGAATGAACGGCTCATGAAAGAACCGCATGGAATTCCCTGCATGCTGGAAATATTTCATTTCTTGTGTTCACTGTTGAATGTTGCTGAGCATATGGGAATGAGTCCTCGATCAAACACAATAGCATTTGATGAAGACGTTCCTCTTTTTGCCTTAACTTTGATTAATTCAGCCATAGAATTGGGAGGTTCTTCTTTTCACCGACACCCTAGGTTGTTGAGCATAATTCAGGATGAATTATTCTGTAATCTTATGCAATTTGGTTTGTCAATGAGTCCCCTTGTACTTTCCATGGTATGTAGCATTGTTTTAAACTTGTATCATCATCTTCGTACAGAACTCAAGTTACAGCTAGAAGCATTTTTTTCTTGTGTAATTTTGAGGCTTGCACAAAGCAAATATGGGGCTTCATATCAACAACAGGAAGTAGCCATGGAGGCACTTGTTGACTTCTGCAGGCAAAAAACATTCGTGGTGGAGATGTATGCCAACTTTGATTGTGACACAACTTGCAGTAATATCTTTGAAGACATTGCTAACTTGTTGTCCAAGAGTGCATTTCCTGTGAACAGTCCATTATCTTCCATGAATATTCTTGCATTGGATGGTCTTATTGCTATCATACAAGGAATGGCTGAAAGGATAGGTAAGGGATGTTTGAGTTCAGCACATTCTATTGAGAATCTTGCAGAGTATACTCCATTCTGGCTTGAAAATTGTGAAAACTTCACCGATCCAAATAATTGGGTTCCTTTTGTTGGTCGAAGAAAGCACTTCAAGAAGAGGTTGATGATTGGAGCCGATCATTTTAATCGTGATGCCAAGAAAGGTCTTCAGTTTCTCCAAGGAGTACATCTTTTGCCCGACAAACTTGATCCCCAAAGTGTTGCCTCCTTTTTCAGGTACACTACTGGGTTGGATAAGAATCTCATTGGTGATTACCTTGGACACCATGACGAGTTCTGTGTTCAGGTTCTTCATGAATTTGCTAGAACATTTGATTTCAAAGACATGGCATTAGATACAGCTCTGCGTATATTTTTGGAGACTTTCAGACTGCCTGGAGAATCACAGAAGATCCAGAGGGTGCTTGAAGCCTTCTCAGATAGATATTATGAGCAGTCACCACATATCCTAGCTAACAAGGATGCCGCTCTCTTGTTATCATATTCAATTATATTGCTTAATACAGATCATCACAATTCACAGGTCAAAAAGAAGATGACAGAAGAAGATTTTGTCCGAAATAATAGGCAAATAAACGGTGGCAATGATCTACCCCGAGAAGTCCTGTCTGGGCTATATCACTCAATTTGTAAAAGTGAGATCCGGACAACTCCTGAGCAAGGTTCCGCTTTTCCTGAAATGACCCCAAGTCGTTGGGTTTATCTCATAAACAAGTCAAAAGACACATCTCCCTTCATTGTTTCTGATTGCAGAGCACACCTTGATTATGATATGTTTGCCATATTGTCCGGTCCGACAGTTGCTGCCATTTCTGTGGTATTTGACAATGCTGAAACTGAAGAGGTGTATCAAATATGTATGGATGGATTCTTAGCTGTTGCAAAGGTATCAGCTTACTATCATCTTGAAAATGTACTAGATGATTTGGTTGTGTCACTTTGTAAGTTCGTTACTATTTTGGATCCTTTATCTCCCGAGGAGTCAATTTTAGCCTTCGGAGAGGACACAAAAGCAAGAATGGCAACTGAGACTGTTTTTACTATTGCAAATAGGTATGGTGATTACATCCGCACAGGATGGAGAAATATTCTTGATTGTATTTTAAAATTTCAGAAGTTAGGTCTTCTTCCTGCTCAAATGGCCAATGATGCGGCCGAAGAGTCAGAAACTTCCACAGAAACTGGGAATGGGAAAAGCTATGCTACCTCTTTATCTTCGTCTCAGCTTTTATCTGTTAGTACTCCAAAGAGATCTTCAGGATTGATCAGCAGGTTTAGTCAACTCTTATATCTTGGTGCTGAAGAGACAAAATCAGTACCATCTGAAGAGCAAGTTGCTGCTCAACAGTGTTCCCTTCAAACAATTCAGAAGTGTCACATTGAGAGCATATTTACCGAGAGTAAGTTTTTGCAAGCTGAGTCTCTATTGCACCTTGCTAAAGCTCTCAAAAGCGCAGGAGTGAAACAGAAGAAAGGGAGCAACTCATATGAGGATGAAGATACTTCAGTTTTCTGCTTGGAGTTACTGGTAGCAATCACTCTGAATAACCGAGATAGAATTGAACTTCTTTGGCCAGATGTTTATGAGCATATTTCCAATATTGTGCAATCAACCGTGATGCCTTGTGCACAGGTAGAGAAGGCTGTTTTTGGACTCTTAAGGATTTGCCATCGCTTACTTCCTTACAAAGAGAACATTACCGATGAACTTTTGAGGTCCCTACAACTTGTCCTGAAGCTTGACGCACGGGTCGCTGACACATACTATGAACATATTACACAGGAAGTTAGTAACCTTGTGAAGGCAAATGCTTCTCATATTAGATCTCAGTTAGGGTGGCGGACAATAACATCACTGCTTTCCATCACTGCTAGACACTTGGAGTCGTCCGAGGCTGGATTCGATGCATTGTTTTTCATTATGTCAGATGGAGCCCACATACTCCCAGCTAATTTTGTTCTCTGTGTAGATGCTGCAAAGCAATTTGCTGAGTCTCGTGTTGGACAAGTTGAGCGGTCTGTAGTGGCACTTGATCTAATGGCAGGGTCTGTCAATTGTCTTGAGAAGTGGACTAACGACGCTAAGCAAGCCATGACAGAAGAAGAAGTGGAAAAGATGTTGCAGGATATTGGGGATATGTGGTTGAGGCTCATACAGGGACTAAAGAAACTATGTTTGGACCAAAGAGAAGAGGTTCGAAACCATGCATTGTTATCGTTGCAGAATTGCTTAACAGGATCAGTTGGGATTCATCTTCCACATGGCTTGTGGTTACAATGTTTTGATCAAGCGATCTTCACCATGCTTGATGACCTGTTTGAAATTTCTCAGACACACTCTCAAAAGGACTACCGGAACATGGAAGGAACACTTATTCTCGCCTTGAAGCTCTTGTCAAAAGTTTTTCTCTTGTTACTCCAAGACCTATCACAATCTACAGACTTCAGCAAATTATGGTTGGGTGCGTTAAGTCGTTTCGAAATATTTATGAACGTGAAAATCAGGGGAAGGAGAAGCGAGAAGCTTCAAGAGCTTGTACCCGAGCTTCTCAAGAACACTTTGTTTGTTATGAAAGAAGGACGCGTACTAGAGCGAAGCAGTAGTAGTGATGATGGAAATAGTTTATGGGAACTGACATGGCTGCATATAAATAATATTGCCCCGTCGTTACAATCCGAGGTGTTCCCCGAGCAAGAATCAAAGCAATTGGAGCAGAAACAGACTGAACAAGTTGGAGATAAAGGGTCAGCTGAAAATGTTTCTGAGCATTCAAATGAAGCAACAGACCAAGATGGTACTGGCAATGGTATCGGTTAATCATAGGTGCAGTGCTTCTGTAGTTACCTGATTCAATTTTTCCGTGTCCCTATGAACCCATGATCTCAGTCCTTCATTGATTTTTCAGTTTGGAGGTTTTCTGAGTTCTCTCATAAACCAATTATGCAGAATATATACCAGAGATGTCATTCAGATCATCAATACGATGCTTGCTGGATCGATGCTGGTAAGATTTTTGGTTGAAGAGATTTTATAGCTTGTGAAACATTTAGAGTGCTCCACTTTGTAGTATTGATGATCCTCATAGTCATAGAGATATCGCTCCCCTCTCCTTGAGTTTACGCCTGAGCCGGTTAACTGCAAATTTATTGGAGGTTTTTTCTTACTAAATTGTACAGAACTTGATATTGCTACCTCTTAGCCGCTAGATGCGAGGTAAGTTACAGACAACAAAAGTTTTGAAACTGTCATAAATGTGTATTTGAATGTCCATGGTTATGCATTCATTTGATTTTCACCTCAGAAAAAAGGTATTGTTGGTTTGATCTTTGATTTATCAGTGCTTGGAACACATACTCATACATCTCTGGGAAACCTCTACTAGCAGATAATTAGATAAGTATACTTTAATTTAACAAGAGAGTACTTCATCATCATGCAAACAAAATCAAACCCAAATAACCACACAAAAAGTAAACACAACACAAAGGGAGAAACTTTTCCCACCCCAAAATCACTTCACGGACACATATTTGAAGAAAAAAAAGTTCGCAATTAGAATTCATTTACAAAACCCTACTAAACCGGGTGGTAGGGTGGAGATTGTTTCAACTTATAAGTACATATTCAAGTCATATATTGTATGATATGAGACTCTTAGCACACTCTTTCACGTTCATAATTGAATATTTAGAGCGTGAAAATATATGGTGGATGATCCATGATCCGGTAGCTGAAACCTGATAGGTGATGACCCATCTGATCTTAAACGACACTATAAAGAGATTGGTATTTACACCCTTCATTTTTTTAAATGCACACCACAATTCTAACTTATATTTTTATCCATTATACCCCTTGCAATTTAGCATATTCAATTTACGGGTTGCTAAAGAAAAATCCAAAATCGAATTCTGACTATTTAGACTTTACTTATCTTCAGACCGAGCATTAGATAGTTGCCCTAAAGGTTAGGATACAAATAAGAACATGTTGGTGTGCAAGGTATGGCTATTAAAGCTCAATATCAACCAGCAAATTCAAGTTCAGTTGATAGAAGTCAATATTATTAACTTGGAGGGGAGTTGAATCCTAGCACTCAATTGTTATTAACATCTTTTTCTATTAAAAAACTCAATATCAATGTTTAGTGATAAAACAAGTTCAATACTAATGTTAGTTATACATAGATCACATTTGTCTTATCTTAAACGGCTTCTTGTTCCAAACATGCAGGCACATGAACAAAAATACACTAGGTTACTCCAATATTGCTTTATGTCACCACAAATGACAAATTAGAGCCATATTATTTCTCTCTTGGTAACTTGTATTGTACATAACACTTGTTCTTTCTATTTAAGTACAAAAATTTGAGAATAATATAATTGAGTCATCTAGACTCAAAGTCTCACTGATTTAGTCAAACTAACTAATATATTGAAATGATATTATTATTAATTAAGACCTTAATTTGTTTGCAATAATATTCCTTCTAAGAAAAGTCCACACCAAACATAAAATAAAACACTAACAAGAACTTAGTGCCAATTTGCACTACATGCTTAGAAGATGATTTGTTTGAACATAGTGTCACTTAATATTTATTTATGCAATAAGTTTTGAAAACCCTTTTGAGAACTCACACTTGTGAATGATCCAAACATTTTTTGTTTCTTTCGTTGGATGGACTTGTGAGTTAAATATAAATAAATGCCATCACATGTGTAACTAGTGGATGATCAGTGCCTATGTTTGTATATAGTAAATAGAGAAGAAGAAGAATAAGGTAGTGAAAGTGTCATTTGTCAAAGTTACTATCACAACCAATGAGTAGATTAATTATAGGATGAAATGTCTGTTTAGTTGTTTTCAATGTCAAAATTCCTACACTACACACGTGCTAGGTAGCTTCTATTGTCAGATCCACCTCTACTTTCTCATCGTCTCAATTCTCAACTGCATTCTACTTCTACTTGGAAGAAATGAGAAATAGTACACTGTTGCAAATTAAATTACACACTCCATATGGTAAAAAATATCCATCATAATAAATAAAAACAATTTGGTATATGTTATGTAAGTAGAGTCTAAGACTTTTTAACTTCACTCTTCTACGTAAGTGATGTCGAGTGGAGGACAATTTCAGGATCAGGCACATTATGGTAAAAAAAGTCTTTTGAACTAGGTATGGTAATCAATGTTGAACTAATAATAGTTTTAGTTCAGTTTTTATGATAATATAATGTAAGATATCTCGTGTAATAGATAAATATGGAACATTCTATCCATCCAACACAATAATTATTGTGAATCTAATTAAAAAAAAAAACTTTTAAAGAATGAACATCTAGAGAAAATACTCTACAGGACGAAATAAAAAAAATGCAAGAAAGTGATTGTATTCTATAAATTTTTTATTGAAAGATTCAAACAATTATATTTGTGCTTAGAATTGTTTATGTTCTCTATTGAGTGATATTTGTAAATAATCTATCAATTATCTGTTTATTGATTGTATTTTTCAAAGGGCAAAATGCTAACCACAAACTTTGAGATGACAAAGAGATCCACTTGGGATCATTTCATTGTGTTTTGAATCTAAGATATAAGTTAGCGGGGGAAGAAAACATTTTAGTGTGATGTTAATTTATTTGATTATAATGAAAATATATATGTGTAAGGGTAATGGATGTAGCTCTAAGTTAAGAGGTGGAACATGATAGATTCTGTGTGTTAATCTTTCTCCCCTTATCTATTTATCATGTGAATTATTTATTCCACCTCATAATTTTTTACGCATCATGTAAATTTCTTAAAATATCTTATAGAAATCGGAAGTATATTTCTGGTTTGCACTCCATATATGTAAATCACGTTAAAAAGGATTGAGTGTAAATCGAAAGTATAACTCCGATTCCAAACTGTAAGTATATTTCCGGTTCCTGGACACACTTAAGGACGCCAGGAACTCTTCCCCTCTCATAATAACAAATTATTTCAAAAACAATCTCAAACTCTCTTTTCAAGCCTTCTCACCAAAATCAAATTTTGTCTCAATCAATCAACACAAATCATCAAGCATTGGATAAATATAACATCTAACGGAATCAAGCAAGCAACAACCACTTCCAATCAATCAAGTAAGTGAATTATGATATTTTTAGAGTTTATGTAATTTCTATTGAAATTAGTGAAATAAGGTTTTAAATGTGTTGTTTTGTGTAGTTTATATCATTAGGAGTCATTAGAACACAATTTGTAAACTTTACTTGACGATCAATGCATTTTTTGACACATTTGGAGTTTTGGGACACCCACCTTCGCAGTTTTGTTTTCGCAGAAGAAACCAAAAGTTTACTTCCGGTTTTGGGGAAGAACAAAATCGGAACTATACTTCTAGTTTTTGTCTGCATTTTTTTTTTGCCTTTTTTTACTTCACTTTAAGCCATATGCTAACGTTTCTTTCTTATTTCTACAGGAGACATGGATGAGAGACCGTCACGTTTGAGGCACGGGAGGGTTGCACAACATGCTTCTGTACGGAGAGAGGAGTCAGGCAACACATCATCCTTCGACATCTGTACCTTCAACATCCGGACAGGCTATGCCGGATGCATATTCTTTAGGTTCTGATTATACTCCTTCTACATCTTCCTCCCATAGTAGACAAGATTCTCTAGTCCATTCTTCGCCGCCTCCGTCCTACCGCAGACGCACATTCTCACCACCTAGAATTTTTTAGACGGGATCCTCATCTGGTACACAAATGCAGCCATCTGAGGTGAGACCTAATGCTACACCCCCAATACCCGAGGTATAGGTGCCACCCGAGGCACCAGTGGCACCCGAGATACCAGAGGCACCGGTGCCACGAGGCACCAGAGATACCGGAGGCAGCGGAGGCACCGACGACACCCCAAGCCCCTCAGGTCTTTGGAGTGAGACCTTCTGACTTATCCATGCTCCCTCTTTATCCCATCCATGTGGCCAGGAAAATATGGGATGAAAAGGTATGAAATTTACATTTATATTACAATTATGAATTTTCCTATGAATATTATTATGAATTCTAACAATGATTTTTTTTTGCAGGATCGTGATACACTGAAGGTCATAAACTACGAGAGGAAGATCATCAGATTTATTACCCCTCCCGAGCCATGGTTTGATGATCTTCTACGTCTTACAGGGTTGAGAGATTTGACCCTCTGTGGATATAGCGTGGTCAACTGGGAGATGTTCAACACTTTTGTAGAGAGGTGGCACCATGAGACGTCTTCATTTCATCTACCACATGGCGAGATGACGATCACACTCGATGACATCACATGTCTTCTTCACTTGCCAATCAGAGGGGCCTTTATGGATCACCAGAAGTTGGAGAAAGATGAGGCCATTACTTTGTTGGTTGAGAGGCTGAGAGTTACTGTAGATAATGCCCTGAAGGAGGTTGATAAGACACGTGGTTTCCACGTGAGATATAGCTGATTGAAGGAGGTTTTTACAGATGAGCTTGCGCGTGCTACAACTGCTGATGGTGATCCCGAGCAAGTTACCCTTCATAGGGGATATGTCTTGAGAGCATACCTCTTGTATCTTATTGGCACAAAGATATTTGTGGACACCAGTGCCACTTACACTGACATCATGCACCTTAGGTACTTTGGTGATTTTGAGGCGATTAGTGGATGAAACTAGGGGCTGTCTGCTTGGTTTATTTGTATCGCAAGTTGGATGAGAGGATTAAGTGGAATACGAGGTAGATCACCAGCAGCATGTCACTCATAAAGGTATAAATTATTTCTCTTAGATGCCTTTGTTAATTCTTCTGATTCTGAAACTAACTGGTTTAATTTTGTTATTTCAGTGATGGATCCTACAACACTTCCCCCGCATTTCGAGATAGTCACTTGCTGAGGGTTATACTGAGGATATTCCGCATTCCTGTGCATACGAGTTGCTCAGAGGGAATTAGACGACACTATTGTTTAGGGTTTACCTGGATCGGATAGTGCATGAGGACATTCACTTCAGTGCCTATGCCGACCACCGTGAGACGATGCCATTTGATGAGGTTTCGTTGTTTATAGGTTGGTTGGCCTACGAGACTCGCAAGACTGCTCCTTATATGCTTGAGCGGGTGATGCGTCAGTTCGGGTTTAACCAGACCATTCCTCGGGATCTTGGTGTATGTGCTCCTCCGACAGTGAAGAGGAGGGAGATAGATGAGCTGTTTGATGATTTTGAGAATCATCTTGTACCTGATGAGGCTAGGAGTATCGTGGCTCCAGATGACTGGAGTTACGAGTAAGGTTACATGATATATTTCTTCAAGATGTCTCATCCATACATGGTAGAGGATGCTCCAGGGAACCCACCCAGGCCATTTCATCAGGAGATCCTGGAGGAGGAGCAAGCGAGGAGGGATCATGCTCATGACATGCTGCCTAGGTGCCGCCGTATCATGGAGTTTGCTAGAGATGGCATAATTTATAGAGGACTGTTTTCTGACGGATCCGATGTTAGAAGAGTTTTGGAGGCTATTATGGCGGAGGCTCAGGGTGCCCTGTCATACAGGAGGCAGCGGAGGGACGCCTCGAGGGTGACATGCTGACTCATCATCCGCTATACTCAGTAGTTTAGATTGATCATCCACTTGTATTTTGATTTTAGTTTTTTGATTTTGTATTGTATCGAATTTGTATTTTGGATAACATTATATTGAAATGCATTTTGGATAACATTTTTGGTCTTTTGTTCGATTTATAATTTGTATAATTTGTTAAATTTCTAAATTGTATAATTTTTTCAATTCTTGCTTTTGTTCAATTTTCTGCTAACTTCCGGTTTCATCACAAATATTTTAAAAATGGTGCACACCGGAAATATACTTCTGATTTTAGAGGGATATTTTCGGAAATGCATAGAATTTAATTCCACCCCTTGAAATGGATTAAAAAACTCTCTTTATCATTCATCATTTAAGATTGAATTGAGTTTTGTTTAAAATAAATATAAAAAGGTTAACACAATTCAAAAAACACAACACACACACACACACACACACACACACACATATATATATATATATATATATATATATATATATATATATATATATATATATATATATATATATATATATATATATATATATATATATATATATATATATATATATATATATATATATATATATATATATATATATATATATAGACAATGTTTAAAAATCGATCGACCTGGTTGGTTAGATCGTTCGAGTCAAATCGGTCACGTAACCGGTCTGGTTCAATTGCCGAATCGGATTTGTCATCAAACTGGTGTGAATCGGTAAAAATCGTTAAAATTGAGAAAACCGATAGTTTAATTGCATTTTTAATTTTTTTTAATTTTTATTTTAATTTTAAAAAATAAAAATGACGTCTTTTTAATTATTTTAATAAAAATAAATAAAAACAAAACAAAATAATGATATCATTGACGGAGAACATGTTGTAGATGTGATTGATTTTATTACGGATGGTTTTGATATTGAAGAAGAAGATCTCAACACTTAAATAATTTTTTTTCCCTTAAAACTAACTATAGTAGACAATGAAGTTAGTTTGTTATAAACTATTCAATTAGATTATGTTGCAATTACGCTTTGTGTGCAGTTAGACTTTATAATTTTGTACTATTTTGTTATATGTGATACCTATGTTTAAAATTTAAATTTAAATTATGAACTTGTGAATTTATTTATGATATGATATTTTTTAAAAATTTAAGTGTTAATTATATCTTGTAGAAACTGAATCATCCGGTTTGACAAGTCTGATACTTATATAGTTTTGTTATAATGAGCGATCTATTCAACGGAATTATCCGGTTAAACTCGATTTAGTCATGTGATTCGACCAATGGCCCAGTAGTTCGACCAATAAACTAGTGACCTAGTACCCTCACCGATTTGATTCTCGATCCGAGATTTAAAAGATATATATATATATATATATATATATATATATATATATATATATATATATATATATATATATATATATTAATAACCATTTTGCCCTCGGTCATAAGGCGAATCTAAAAAACAATTCTGTAAATAAACACAGATTCCATCATTGCCATTTGTAGATTCCCCTATTTTGGCCTCTCACATGTTTTTTTTTACTGTGATGTGGTACTCAGTGGTATTTTTTACTATTATGTTATTGTTTGATTAAAAATCTAAAATTTTGTTGCCAAAGGGTGTTGACCATATGGACACTGTTGTTGCTGTAGAGCGACAAGCAAAGAGTTGATATTATTTTTACTGGGTGATATATACCGGTTAGGTTATATCGTATCGTGTCCACATAGATTGGTTATTGATTCGTCGTTCGACAATTCTACCGTTAATGAGTTTGAGATTAAAAGAAATGAAAATAAAAGGCAGAAAGTAAATGAACAAAAAGTATAAAGGATAGACAACTTGTCCGGAACGAATGTAAACTACCCGTCACAGACTTAAATCTACCACCCATGTCATACTCGGCCTACGATACTCGTCCGTGTCATCACATACCTCTCACAATCAAAGCTATTTCTAACCCCAAATTGAGAATCCTCCTGAATCATCTCGATATCCATTTCTGACCTACCTCGACAACCAAAAGTCAACTGCGTCACCTCTATACCCATCTTTGGCATACTTCACCAATGCAGAGGCATTAAGTTCAGGTACTCTATAGTGAATGTCAGCTCTAAACCCATTTCTAGCATTCAGAAACTAACAGATAATCATCCTAGGAAAGAATCTAAGCAATCTATCTCTAGTAAAGCTCAAATCCCTAATATAAAGTAAAAACCTAAGACAATCACCAACACAAATTCGTAAAGAAACTTTATACAACGCCAAGGGCGACAAATATACATGATTTAGAGTAGATATACATACAAAACCCCAACAAAAGAGATTACAAAGAGAAGAGAAGAAGAGGAACCAAACATTTCTTGGTTTGTCAACACCAATCGACGAGGGATTCGACTCCAGATCATCCAAATGCAAGCTCCAATGTTGTTTTCTAAGCTCTCTAGACCAAAAAATGATGTTGATGGTTTTGGGACTCAAAAATACCCAATCCATAACCTAAAAATGTGTTTTTAGCCCATTTTAAAGAATTCTGAAGTCGCAGGGTGCGCTAAGCGTGGTATTCGCGCTAAGCGCGGTTTGTGATGTTCAACATCTTATTTTTGCCATATCTTGAGAACCGTAACTCAGAATTGCGCCCGGTTTGAAGTGTTGGAAAGCTTATTCAATGCTCTATCTAACCATGACAAAATATCAATCAAATTGATGGTTTTTATTCTTTGATTTTGAGCTTTATTCGTTGATGAGTTGCTCAAATCACGCGTTTGAAGCCGTGTCTTCGACACTTTATTACTCAATGCTCCAATTATGAATGAATACCTATAAAAGAGATGAAAAACTATCAAATGATACACCATTTACACAAAAACTCAATTATTCTATTATGTACACATTTATACAAAAAGCGGAGGATTTATTCAAAGAATATCAACAAAAGAACCGATAAGTGCCACTAAACATATATACAAAATAACTAAATTTTGGCACTTATCAGATACTAGTAAGCATTCTTAGCCACCGAGCCATTTGTTTTCGTCGTATATTTTTTTGCATAAATAATATATTAATTCATTATTATTTCCAATGAATATTTAAGTGTCCATATTTATTTTAATTCTTTCTTTTTAAACTAACAAAATAAATATATTAATGTTAATTTATTATTAAATATTAAATATAATTTCAATTTATTTTCTAATAAATATTAGTTATTATTATATGTTATATTTTTAATTTATTTTTAAATATATAATATAGTTTATTTATTCATATATATATATACTATAGAAATTAATTAGAATAAAATTAAAATGGAAATTAATATAAAACTATATTAATTAACTGAAAATTAATATATTAAATTGGAAATAAATATATTTTCATATTTTAATATTTATTTAAATAATATTACAGTGTTATTGAAATTAAGTTTTATATTTATATTTTTTTATATAATAAACTGAAAGTAAATAAAATATATAAAAATTAATAAACTAAAGTATTTGAATAAATTTATTAAATAATAAACTGAATAATTTAACATGTTTAATAATTTTTATCTCTTATAAACTTAGGATAACAAATTACCACCAAATTTTTGATTATGCCATTTTTCTATTTATTTTACATCATGACACATTGAGGTTCTAGAGGGTATTTTGAAGTTTTATCACAATGCTACATTAAATTATTAGTTTAACAATATCAAGTAGTTGAACTAAATTAATTTAATATTGTTATCAACAAATGTACTTGAAATCCTATCATGTTAAACTTTTTGAAAGTCTTTTTTATTTTTTCTTTCAATATTATTTTAAATTTATTAATTTCATAATATTAATTTATTATATTAAATTAATTAAATAATATTATTAATAAAATAAGCTCAAATTTTATCAAAATGGATTATATTCATATTGTTACTTTCAACATAAGAAAACAATGTATCACCATAAAACCAAAATAAATCAAACAAATATTATTGGGACATTGATTCTTATGTAATTTATTTACTTTTTTTAATATATATTTTTTCATTTTTTTACAAATATTTGATATAAATTATTCTATTAAATTTAATATAATTTATACTACATATTTTGTTTGATTCTCGAATTTAATCTTTCTTATTTTAAATTCAAACTGTTTTAGTTCTCCAATTTTAATTTCAATCACTTTTAGTCTCCCTCTCATGTTCTTTTTTAAAAAATTGATGAAATTTTTTATTTGTTTAACATATATTTTTATCTACTAATAAATTTACATAGAATGACTTATTATGTCTTACAAGTAAGTTATCATTTAAAAAATGAAAATATCGTACACAAATATGAGAAAGAAACCAAAATTGTTTATATTAAAATAGAGGGATCAAAAATATTTAAAAATTTAAAATAGCGGAATAAATTTTGTAAATCGGATAAAATAGGGAGACCAAAATTATAATTAAGTATATTTTTTAATTTTGTTAAAATAAAATTAAAAATAATTATAATGAAATAATTATAATTTTGATTTTTTTTTTTAAATGAACCAATAAAGCAATTGATAGAGCATTAAAAAATACACATGGGTATTGGTTAATAAATTATTAGTTAAAATTTATTTCTTTAATATTATCAACAACAAAAAAAATTATATTATATTAATTATAATATTTTAAATTTATTTTTAATGTCACTGAAGAAGTGACTGTAACTTACAATTCATACATTGACGTATTAATTTAATTGATTTTATAATTCTTTTAATATATTTTAAATTAAAATGAGAGTAATTATAATAAAAAATTATATTTTAAAGAAAATTTAGTATGATATTTTCCACGAGTACACATAAAATAAATTCTTGAAATTATATTTCTTAGATTTATATTCCTTAAATTTATATTCTAACTTATATGTTTGGATAAGAATAAATTTTCTAAAGAATGTTTCTAAATTTATTTAATTTAAAAATTATAAAAAATAAAAGTAGTAATAATTTGTGAGTAGAAAGTCAGTGGTAGCTGAGTTTATTCTAATAAGAATGTTGAATTTTCCACCCTTTAACCATGAGAATAAAAAAAAAAATTATGTGTAAATAAGATTCTTGAGAATAAAATAATACCTTGAAATAATTTTTTAGAATTTGAACCAAACATATGAATGTTGCATTCCCATGAACATATTCCTTAGAATATTTTTTACGGCCTTGAAACAAATACATCCTAAAAGTTTAATTAAACTTGATATATATATTTTTAATATTGTTGAAAGAAAGAGCATTTGTTTTTTTTTTTTTTTTTTTTAAATTTATAAACTTTCATACATAAATTTAACCATATTATTTCTCAGAAAATGAGTCATTTAAGAAACCCCTGTAACATACAATTTTAATATTATACAAATATTTGTCACTAATTATTAATTAGTTAACTTTATTTTTTTTTAATATCCACACATAAAAACTAAAACATATATGTAAGACTTAAATAAACTGTAAAAATATTAATATTGTTAGACGAATACATGTCTCACATTCAAACCTCAGAACTTATAGCAGCATATAAAATATTGGGGTTTATTGTCACTTGTCTATAAGCCAAAAAAATATAAAACAAAAATATACTTATATAAAATTAATTATAACTTATGATAAAAGTCTAAATGACAAGTATTCATAATCATCATTAAATAATCAGTGTTTTTTTTAGTATTATCAACATAAAAATTAGAACAATTATATTACACTAACTATTATTTTTCCATACTTTTTTCAATATATTTTTCTAAAAATAAATAAACTAAGATGCTATATTGAAATAATTTCTTCTTAGATGATAGGACCAAATTATATAATAATTGTTAATTAGATGATAGATCTTACATTGAAAGATTATAGATTCCAAAAATCTTAGAAAACTCCTATTAAATGAGCACTAAAAAGTCACATTTTATACATTGAGATAAATCTATAACAGATAGTTCTCACATCTAATAGAAATTTACTTGGACGTAAAGTGTTTGCATGTACCAACCCCAACCCCATTAACGTACCATAAATAATGTAAAATTTGTCTGTATCTCACAAACTTCACAACTATCTCAAAGATTCCTTACAAATATGATCAACATTTTTTAAAACAAATGAGACATATTTATCACAAATTCGTAAAAAAACTTATAACTAATATTTGAATAAAAAAATCAAATTCGTATTAAATTTATAAAAGTTAATCTTAAAAATTTGAAACATGTATTAAATAACCAAATTACAATAATTATAATTATTTTATAATAATAAACTGAAAATAATGTTATTTTTTAATACATTTATTTAAAAATTTATTTAATATATAAATGTTAATTATTCTCTAATTTATTAAAATATGTTAATTTTTAGTTAATTAATATATTTAAAATCTATTTATTTTAACTTATATTAATTAACAAATAAATAAACTGAATGTAAATTATAAATATATTATTAAGTATATTACACTAAAATATATTAACTAATCAAATAAATATAATTGAATAAAAATATAGATATTTTGATACATCCTATTAAATAAGGAAGTCAAATAGCCTAGTGGTAAGGACTACAACCATTATCCAAATGGTCATGGATTCAACTCAATAGTTTCCTTATCTCTCAAGATTTAGAACTATAGTTTAGTGAATATGAAATGTAAAAGGAAAATATTTTGATATTTTTGCTATAGATGATGCTCACAATGAGGTTTATAAGTTATTCCTCGTTTTTCATATTATAAGAAAAATTTATTGAATAATTAATATATTTAATCATTAAATACATTAATTATTTAATAAATTTTTAATTTTTTTCTTTATAATATAAAATAGAGAGAGTACATAATAAAATCACAAGCTTTATTGTAAATGTTATTTCCTTAAAGAAAATATTTTATAGTTTTAAACAAGCTTCGAAAGCTTGTTACGAAGACTATAGATAAAAGAGAGTAACATTTCTATCTAGTGTAATCATACTTGTATAATTGTTTGTCTAAAAATCCATTTTAAATGCATTCAAGAGTCAAGCAAGACTCAAGAATATTGAAATTAAACATAATTTTATTCAACATTATCTTTAGACATAAAATTTGAATATTTGAATCATAAGTTTGTTGACATCATTAATGGAGAAATATATTCCTAACATAAAGCTAAATATTATAAATGTGCCTTAAAACCTTTGTTGATAAAGAGAAAGAAAATATATTTTGGAGATTGCATATACTGCGTAAATTAGAAATTTCAAAAAGTCGAAAAATCAAAAATCGAACAAACCGTACGGTCGTACGAACGAGTGAATAGTGACCGTACGAACTGGTGAATAGTGACCACACGAACGTGAATAATAACTGTACTGACATGAATAGTGATTTTGAATTTTGTAGTAACTAATAACAAGATTCACAACACTAAAGATGTATTCCGTTTTATATAAAAAAAATTTAAATATTTAATTTATAAAAGAATGAAAAAAAAACAAGCAAGTGATTTTATTATATACACTTTGAAAGATTCAAATAATTGTATTTGTGTTTAATTTTTTTAATACAATTTATTGAGTATTATTTGTAAATACCTTATTAAATATTTATTTATTTAATTATATTTTTAAAAAAGATTAAGTGTTAGTCAGATTCTTTAAGACAATAAGGAGAAGAGTTTGGATAATTTCTTTGTGTTAATTTGAAATCTAAGATATATGTCATTTGAACAATGAAATATTTTAGTTATATTATAATATATTTAATAATAGTAAAAAAATTTATGTGTGAGGTGACTGAACCTAAGTCCAAATTAGGAAGGTGAACAAGTATAAACTTTGTGGGTCAATATATTTTTTCTTATTTCTTTATCATTTAACATTTGTGATGATTTAAGTTTTATTTGAAACAAATGAGAAAACATTTTAACCAAATCAATACAATTTATATCCTCGTTTCTTTTGTTTTTCTCATTTCCAATTCCAATCAACTCACTCATTCTCCAACTATTGGTCGTTCTTAATCTTGGCCAATAATCAACAGATTAGGCTTTAACAACAACAATTTTTTTGTTTATTAGTTTACATATTTTCTTCTTGTTAGTAATAGATTTCAAAAAAAATTTTCTTCAAATTTATTATATTAAATTTTCCCTTTAAAAATTGCTAACAGATTTTATAGGACTATAATCTTTCTTAATTATAGTAATTTTCAGTCCACTATGCTATATATAAAATTTCTTAATTATAATAATTCAATCTAGCATTAATTCATTTAACAATTCACTTGTGTAATAGTACTTCACTTTACCACTTCGATACCCAACATTTAATACCATGCATAAAGTTAGACACTTCCTGGCAACCAGAATAAACGAAGCCTCCTCCCCTCCACATTCTCCACACCAATCAATTTCCTGTTACCATGTGAACAAATATAAGTACATCCCAAATATAGAAACCATATCGTGAAAGTTTACCTGAATTCCCCTCGTATACACCAATGAATCTATCTACAACTAGTATTCTATCTACATTGTAAACAACATAAAACAAGTCAAATACGATATTTCATCAACTTAGAATCCTCAAATAATGTCACAGGCTGTGACGTCGCCGTATATTATGGAGGAACGGTCGTTGTCACTATATTACGTTGTTATAAGGTGGCTATCACTGTTTTTATTTTTGTTTTCCATAAATAATAACATTCTTGGGATTCTAAACGTTTGTGAAAATTTGGTTATTTTTAGGGTTTTAGGTTGTTGTGTGTTTTAAGTGTGACAGATGCAAATTTCCTTTCCAAGACTAAAGACAAATGACGCGTTTAATTTACTATAGGATGGATATATGATGTGATGTTTTTGTTTTTGTTCTTTCTCTTTTATTGTTGAAGTGTGTTAATTTGATTCTGTGTGGTTAGTTGGGTTTTTGGATGTTTTAAGAAGAAATATGTTGTGTGAGAAATAATTAAGTGTAGGGTTTGAAATTTATTAGCATGGCGTGATGTGAGTTATTAGGAGGAAATGAAATGAGGTGGAGCTAAGAAGGAGCTTGATTCTAGTTTATCATTGATTATGTTGCATAAATAGGGCAGAAATCCATACACATCTTTAGAATAAATACATATACAATATTAGTAAATAGAAAAATAAATACTTAAATAAAAAAGAGACAATCATGTTAAATTATAATCCTTCAAATTTCTATAGTATTAATGAAATCAATATTTTAGAATGGGTTGACGATATTTGTCATTATATGAAGCGATCTAGAGAATATTTGGTTTTGATATTAACTAAAAAGATTTATGTTGAGAGACGTCTTTTAATTTTTTTAAAAATAGTTTGTTGTTTTCAGTAATGTTAGTTTCAATTATTTCATACCATTTATCTATAATATTTTTGATTTTATATTAACAGAAAGTAAGACTTTTTTTTATTTTATTTTACGGAAAATACAAATATTTTGTATAACAATGTTGGGTCACTTAAGATAATTAATCTAATTTTTAGAAGAATTAATTTTACCGTCAAAAAAAGAATAACAACACAATTTGTTGTTCATTTATCTGTTATTTATATATAATCTTGACATTTTAACTAATATTATTTTATTAGTTACTTATTGAAAAAAAGTTACATTATCAATAAGGCAAATATACAAAACATCAAATATTGACATGGAAATATTACTTACAATTAATTTTTTCTAGTTGTGGAATCAGAAATTGAAGAGATTGCGGAAGTTATGGTGGATCAAAGCTTGGTAGGCTATTCAAGTGCGTAACTTTTTGATCTGAAGATTGCGATCGTGATGCGTCCTGAGTTAGATTTGTTGATATTGAACTATTGTCGCTAATTTCTAGTATGATGGACACTGGGGTGTGCATGATTAGCACTCCAACGTCCAAGTCAGATAAGTTCAATATAATCATAGTGAAAGTGGAGTCTTTAGCCAACACAAAATAGTTTCCCCAAGACTCTTTAGACACTCTGGATGCTCGAGGAGTCTTTTAAAAGTCGTGGCCGACCTTCATGAATGGTGGTGCTTGTGTTAGTGGGCATGCATCGCTTTGGTCTTGCCAAAGAGTAATATGAATCATGAGCATTAAATGCAGTCCCATTATTGGAATGTTTCACCGATTTTCTTTTGATGTGTGACCTGAAAAGGTAGAGAGTGGTGTGATGTCACTAACTATGTACTTGAGTGCACCTGAGTTTAATTGCATTCTCAAGGTGAAATATGACCATTGATTCACACTTGTTTCTTACTTTCAATCAGATATGATTAATTTTGCTTATATAAGGGTAGAAGAAATTTGAAGAAATTTTTGGAACCTATTAGATTGAATTTCTCTTATCTCATTTAAACCTTTCCCTATTCTCTAAGAGCATTTTTCTGGAGTAACTGTCATCACGCATTCAATGCTTTCAACCTTTGAATTTTAGCCTTCACATCCTTGACTTTGACCTCACACTTTAAGGAACTTCTTCTAACTTAAACTTTTTTTCTACAAACCTTTATTGTTTCTTTGTTAAGATGAGTGATAACCATATTCTCATAGAGAGTAATTCATAAGATAGTACTTCTTCTTCGAAAAAGGAGAATGGAGTCTGAAATGCATTCTCTTTCTTCTTTCAGTGGGAATTTTAAACTAGAGACCATCTCTCTGATTTATGATATAAAAATGGAGGAAGTGTCTGAAGATTCTCTTTCTGGCATATCTCCTTCCATGTATTCTTTGTAGGCTCTATTTCAAGGAAAGCCCATGGGGTGAGCTAGAGTTCAATTGAGAAACCATTGCCACCCTTGTCTTGAGTAGGGTGGAAATAAAAACTACACATCAAAGGAGGGAGTTTGAATATCCCCAGTCCTTTAACTTTAAAGTCTCATGTACTAATTTATTCAAGACCTTTGATTTTGTTATATTAGGTTATGATTGGTTCAGAATCTTACCTTTATCAAAAGCAACAAGTACAAAATAATTTTTTAACTATGTTTGAGCAATGTTTGAAGAAGAAAGGCTTGAGGGTTTTTTCAAGAGCTGAGATTTTGGATTAGACTAATTTGAAATGTAACTAATACATTCTTCTTTGCTCTTAATTACTCCATATATCATGGAAGTAAGTTTTGTTCTTTCAAGACCAGTTATGATAAAATCTTGAAGAGCCATTTCATGCTCACTCAAGGGTTTATCAGAAACTTTATTTACTTTAGCATTGTGATCCTTCTCCAAATATTCAATTTTATTTTGAGAAGATTTTAGTTCTTCTTTTAAAACATCATGTTTCTTTTTCAATATTTTCATGTGTCTTTCCTTGTCTTACAATGACTCATGAGGTATTGAATACAAGAGATTAGATCAAAATGAGAAAATTAAAAAATAACCCATCATCTTCTTCAGATTCTGAGCCAGAAGTAGATCTTGTGTCAGAAGATGTGGGAGCCACCAGTTCCAGACTGACTTCTCCTTCATCTTTATCTGAGTTATCTTCATTATTAGGCTCATCTCCATTCAGTTCGATCTCATGGCTTTGAAGGTTACTTATGAGACTTTCAAGGGTCAGCTTGTAAAGATCTTGAGCCTCATGAATAGTTGTGACCTTAGGTATGTATCTAGCAGGAAGACTTTTCAAGATCTTCTTTACATGGTCAGATGTATTGTAGCTTTTATTAAGCACCCTAAGGCCTGATACAAGAACTTGAAACCTAGAAAGTATGGTTTCGATATCTTCATCATCCTTCATTTCAAACATTTCATAGTTTTGTACTAGAAGGTTGGCCTTAGCCTCTTCGACTTGTTGGTTTTCTTCATAAGTAGATCACAAAGACACAAATATACTCTTAGAAGTTGACTTATCAATGATCTTTATGTACTCGTAATGAGGTAGAGCTTCTATACACATGCCTCTAACTCTATGCTGTTTTTTGTAAATTTTCTTTTGAGTTGGTGTGAGAGTTTTCCTATCAGTTACCATTCCAACATCATTAACTTCATTGTCAATGCCATCTTCAAGGATATCCTAGAATTCATCATGAAGACTAATGATATATGTGTACATCTTGCTTTTCCATCTTTCAAACTGATTGGAATCACCACTGAATGCAGGTGGCCTAGCAGAATAATGACTATTTTCAGGAGCACTATAATCATATGGTATATCACCACCACTAGTAACATTGCTTACATTAGGAGAATGAGCCATATATAATATTTTTCTCTTCGGGATCTTTTTCTATACCACTTTAAGTGTTTAGCACATACTGTGCTCTGATGCCAAATGAAGGTGAGAAAAATTCACAAGAAGGGGGTTAAATTGTGTATAGTAAATTATTTTTCACTTATGAAAACAACTTGAGAATCTGAACAAGTTTAGATTCTAATCATAACATGGTTAACAACATAACGAATCAAACTAAGAAGCAATAAGAAAAACAACATACAAAGTTATTTTAGTTCCTCCTACAAACTGAGAGTATTCTAGTCCCCTTGTCGAACAAGAGAATTTTCACTATAATCAACCAGATTACAATCTGCTTAAGCAAACTAGCAAGAGACTTCAAGTACTCAATCACACTTGAAAGAGACTTATGCTCAAGCACACAAGCAAGAGGCATCCACCACTCAAGCAAACTAGCAAGAGACTTCTTATACTCTAAACAAATAGTTTAGGAGAATAGATAACCACTATACTTGATGTAATATCAAAAGTATAAAAGAGATACAACACATACACAAATATTCTTAAACACTTAATATTTCTAAGATATACAAGGATAAGAAATCTCAAGATCTTGTGCAACATATAAGTTTAGCTCAAGTATGTCCAACGTTGTTCTTGTTAGATGGTTAGTTGTCTTCCTTCAAATCTTCAACTTCTTTTATAGAGGCAAAAAAAGAGACGTTGGAAGGTGACTTGAACAAGTGAATAACGTTGGTAAGCAGTTCTAAGAGAGAAGTTGGAAGTTGATATGTTAAGATCTTCATCCACTGTGCAATAACTTTAACCAGGGCGTCTTTATCATACTAGGTATCTACCAAGATGTTAGGGAAGACTTAAGAAGTCATGTCAACTTTTCTTGAATCTTGAACTAAGAAACTCTAGTTCAGTTTTTCAAAAGTCTAGCTTTGACACAATGAGTTTACTTTTTGAGACAAAGTTCGGACCAAAAGTTGAGTACCTTTAACTCAGGTCTTCAGAATTCGAGTTGTCATCAGAAGCTGAGATACCAAGTCTGAGTCATCAATTTTTAATCCTTCTGAATCTGAGACTTTTAGCTTCTCTTAAAATGCTCTTATCAAGGTCAGAACCATGTTGAATTTTAAGCTTATGATCCTTCACATTTGAATGTATGTTAGTATATCTATTTGTTCTTTAAGTCATTTGTTATCATACAAAATTAAGGGATATGAACAATTTTGTTCAACATAATTTGTTACCTAGTTTATCACAACAATCACATGCCCGTAGTGAAAAATAACATACTTACAACCACACCCTACCTCAAAACGGTTAATCAATTGTTATGGTATCTCCTTTTCAACTGTTGTGAGAAAAAAGTAATAGTTGTAGATCCGTAGCCTCTAAACTCAATGTAGTATTAGACTTATAGACGTATGTCCAATATACCTAAACAATCTTAGAAATCCCACTAGAGAACCCGAAAAAGAATGTACCATTGTCATCAAATAATTTAGTTCACACTTTTACATACTATTCTGTCTCATATTATAAGCAAATTTTACTTTTTTGGTTCATTGAATAATTAATGCATTTGGTATATATATATATATATATATATATATATATATATATATATATATATATATTACATACATTAATTATTTAATGAACTTAAAAAATAAAATTTACTTATAATTTGAGACAGAGGGATACATCTTTAAAGAAAAATAAGAATAAGAAAAGTTAAGAACATAGTTAATGACGATTTTAACACCAAGATTAATGTATCAAATGCTTCACGAGGATAGTCGGATAGCTATGAGCTTGATAAAAGATTCTTAAATTGACTCTAGGCTAGCATTCACCGCACAAAATGTATCCTATACTAAAAATAATTAAAATCTTAATGTAATAATATATTACTATGATCCTTATTTATATACTTTTTGATTCATTCTATACAATACTAAACAGTCATTATAACAATAGTATAAAATTGTCGGCGATATTTCAACTGTTAAAAATTATTAGATCTTTTAATGATCGTTTAAAAACTCGGTAAATGCAAGAAATATTTTTAAAAAATCAGATGATTTTATGTTATAAAAAATTTGAAAAAAAATTCAATACTGACATGATGTATTTTAAAAATCTAGTGAAATTTTCCACACATAAGTTTTTCTTAACACACCAGTATAATTGTATATCAAACTTAAATTTTTTGTTCTACCAAACCGTAGTTTTTGATTAAGAATTATCAAAAATTATATTAAGACACGCGTGATGCGCGACTGTAATTTTATACTTGATATCTAATGTGATTTACGCGGCTGTAATTTGAGAGATATATTCTTAAAATTCTCTCAAATATTGAGATATGACGCATAAAGTTATAAGATGATGTGACAAATTTAAAATCATACTTAAGATGTGTTCGAATTATAATTGATGATGTGTCAATATAATATTTGATGCATTGAATTTAATATATTATATAGATTAGGGCATATGTCAGATTAAATTTAAGGGTGAGAGTACAAATTCTCCAGTTAGAAAACAACTCTAATGGGTCAAGAAACCATTCTTAATACATATAAAGACTTTTCAAAACATAATCCAAAAACCATCTTCAAGATGTTAAAAAGATAATAATATTTGAGAATTACTTTTCCCACCTAGTGAGGTTCTTCAATACTCCTGGTGAAAAACCAAAAATACCCCTCAGTTTCGTAAGTTAACTTACGAATTTCCCAAATAAGGTGAATTCGCAAGTTAACTTACAAAATAATCCACGATTTTAAAAAAATAAGGTGAATTCGCAAGTTTACTTACGAATTAACCTTATTTGGGGAATTCACAAGTTAACTTGTGAAGTCTGTGTATAATTTTAGAAAACACAAAATTTTCCCCCAATACTTCATTTCAAACTATACTCTTATCTTCCCTCTCTACTCTAAACCCTTGCATACCAAATCTTTTCAATATCTACTCATTCCAACTCCTCCAACATCCAACATCAAGTTCAACTCATTCCAACTCCTCCAACATCAACTACAACCTCCATTTTGTGTAAGTTTTCTTAATCAATTTCTATTTAAATTTTTGAATTTTTATTAGATTATTAGGTTAGGTTATAGAAATTTAATAGTATACAATGTTATAGTAGGATAATGTAGTAGAAAAAAAATATGATTTTGGGAGTTTTGGGTCTGAAATTCTGGTTTTTTGAAGTTCTGGACGAAAGGGGTTTCGCAAGTTAACTTGCGAAGTGTACCAGAAGAGACTTCGCAAGTTAACTTGCGAATTTTTGTCTGAATGGTAAATTTTGAAGTTAACTTGCGGATTTTGGTATGAATGGGAAATTCTGAAGTTAACTTGCGAATTTTTTCTGATTTGTTTTTGAATTAGCATGCTAACAATGTAATGGTTTATTTCAGAAAAATGACCGATCATGATAACTAGATGACACGTTTGAGACAGGGAAGACAAAGGCAGACAGTGTCGGCTCGTTGAGAGCGCGAGCAAAGGGCAAGAGCACAAAGGGAACATATGGCACAACTTGATATAACATCACCTTTCGCACCGCGACAGAGGAGTCGTCTCCATGAGGCATCTTCCTCTCGTGCACAGGAGGAGGTACCAGAGATGGACGTACCAGAGGTTGAGTCGCCGGCGGAGGAGGCCTAGGATGCCCAAAGAGCCGACGATGATGTTAAGGAGCTTGTTGGGGCGGAGGATTCTGGCTATTCAGGCGGGCCATATTGCAGATCCCTCCTGATTTATTATGGGGACCATATTGGCCATAATGTTTGGGGAGGAGAGGTATTATAATTTTTATCCTTATATTTCGTATTATTTATTTTCGTTCGTATTATTTATTTATTTATTTTTGTATTATTTCGTATTATTTATTTTCGTTCGTATCATACTATTTCGAACTATTTATTTATTTTTGTTTGATTCTTATGTTTCAGGAAAGAAAGGCGTTGAAACATTCTAACCACTCCCGCAAGATCTTTGAACTGTATACTCCGAAGACTTAGTAGTTCCAGATTGCTATCCCCACATCCAGTCTTGTCGGATTATAGAGTATTGGTTACGGAAACATTAACACCGACATGCAGGGTGGTTTTGTTGAGAGATGACATAGGGAGACGTCATCTTTCCACTTTCTAGTTGGGGAGTTGACGATCACCCTCGACGATGTTGCATGCTTGCTCCGACTACCCATCAGAGATAGGTTACTCAACTATTCCAAGATAACCAGAGCTAAGGCGGTTGACTGGACGGTTGAGCACCTAGGAGCTTATCCGTACAAGGCTGCTCAGGACTGCAACTCCACAAATGGGGCACACGTGACATTCTCATATCTGAAGGAGTTATATGAGGAGCACCTTCGTCAAGTAGCTCGTGCAAAAAGAGATGGACAGGTAGCTGGGCAGCCTGTTGCGGAGGATATTTTTGTTCAGTATCACCGGGGCCGTGCCATCCAATGTTTTTTGATGTACCTTGTAGGCACGTCCGTCTTTGTTGATACGAGTGACCGCTACACCGACATGACCTACCTGAGATGCTTTATGATCCTTTCTATTCAGGACTGGAACCGGGGTGCCGCTGTTCTTACCTACCTCTATCAAAAGCTGAATGAAGCTTCCAGGTGGAGGGCTAGGGCGCTTACCGGCTCGTGCATACTCCTCACGGTACATTTTTATTTTAACGATAAATTTTAATTAGTTTTAATTAATTTTAAGTAGTTTAAATTGATTTTAATTATGTTAACATTATATTTTTGTTGATGTAGAGCTGGATTTTATCGTACTTTCACCACATCCATGGTTACTCCGTGGATCCCGAATATGAGGACTTCATGCCCAGGGCTATCAGGTTTATTCTCAACAGGGGCAACGATAATGTGGCTCCTTACTAGGTGTTCCTTGACCGCACCCAGCACGACGACATCAACTGGACCCTATTTGAAGACTACAGGAAGGTTTCCCCCTTCGATACCATTTCGTTATACTCCAGGGGGCTATCTTGTGGGGCTAACATGATGGTCTGGTATTTTCCCGGGTGGTGTATGCGCCAGTTTGACTATGTGCAGACCATACCCCGATCTCCTTTCCAGGCTGCTCTAGACTCCATCACACGGAGGGCTCTAGATGACGTCTTCCAAGATTGGGAGAATTATGTCGTGCCAGAGGAGTTTCGATTGATGCGAGCATCCCGTATGTGGCACTTTGTGGAGGGATACACGACATGGTTCTTTATAGTGTCACACCTTTATATGACACCGGAGGTTGAAGGACGTCCACCGAGGCCAGCACATGAGGAGCTCTTGGAAAACGAGCAGGCTGAGGATGATCATGCCATTGATCTACTACCCATCTGTTAGAGTATCCGCCCGATTGGACATGAGGCGTTGGATGACAGGATTATCGATGGGGGCGGACCCGGTGCGGTTGCCGTGGTGGAGAGGATGGTCGCTGAGGCAAAGCGTGCAGTGCGTTACCACCGGCAGAGGAGGGCGCGGGGGTCAGGATTAGGCATACCCAGTAGCCTTTATATTTTTTTATTAGATTTTGTATGATCGCATTTTGTTCGGAACAATTATGTAATAATAATTTTGACATTTTTTCTCTTTATTATTTATAATATATTATTATTTACATAGTTTGCGTATATTGATATCTCTAATATTTTCTTTAATTGAATTTTTGAAAACGGAAACATAATCCGAGTAACCGAACCATTTTTTGTTTGTCTTGTTGAGACATTGTAAAATTTAATATATATATATATATATATATATATATATATATATATATATATATATATATATATATATATATATATATATAACTTTATGTATATTCCATTTTATCTACATGTATTACTTTTTGAATGTCAAAAACACTACAAAACAAAATTTTGTTTAAGCAAAAATTGAGTTTTGGTTGCTTTCAAAGATAATCTGCAGTTAACTTATGAATGCATCGAATCAGTTAATTCGTAAGTTAAATTGCGAATTGTGCCTGATAATTTAAAAAAAACAACAACACAGGGAACATTTCACAAGTTAACTTACGAATTCACCTTGTAGAGTGATTTTGTAAGTTAACATACGAAATAATCCACGATTTTTTAAAAAGGTGAAAATTTAATTCACCTAACAAGTGAATTCATGTTAATTCTTGAAAGATATTTTTGATTTTTCAAGAATGTGAAAGAAACCCACTTGATGGGTGAAAAAATTCCCTAATATTTTTACTACATTACCATTATCAAGTATTTGTTTACCACCATAATAATAGTTAGGCCACAGATTTATAACAAAAGTATATCTCTAGCTAGTTAAGTTATTATGTTTTACCGAATTTTTCATCCGTACATTACAATTTTGTCAAAAACAATATGGATATTATCGAAAATTAGGGTTTCTCAGGTTAAATTTGGGCATGTGAGAATAAATTCTCCTTGATTAGATGTTAGAAAATAGCTCCAATGGGTCAACAAACCATTTTTAATACATCTAAAGTCTTTTCAAAACTTAATCAGAAAACCATCTTCAAGATATTAAAGAGATAATAATATTTTTACTACATTACCATTATCAAATATTTGTTTACCACCATAATAATATTCAGGTAATAGATTTATAACAAAAATATATAGCTAGTTAAGTTATTAGTGATAATCAAGGAATATAGTTACTGATTATTTTATCCAGGTTATATATAGGGAACTTGTACTGTTAGTTAGCTGGAATATACATGTAGCTGAAGTGATTTCATATTGTCAGTCACACACTGTCAGTCTCTTTCATCACTTCAATATACCTTCCAGTTTTATCTTTACATTCCCTCTCTCCGGTCTCTATCTAAACTTTCAGTTTACTACATGCATCATATATTTATATCTCTCAAACAAAAATAAATATTATAATAATATACATCAACTTGCATGTTTATATTTTTATTTTTTTCCAAAAAACAAAAATCCAAGTTTAGTTTATTCTTTAGCTATTCCACTTGTTCATCTTTTTTTGCCTCACCCTTCAAAGAAACTCTATCTCAGATGCTTCATTTTCCTTAAACAAGTCTTTTTTTTTCTTCTTGTAATGTTGCTTTCATTTTTATGTTTGGCTTCTTCTTCACTCTTTGTTTATATTTTGCAATTTTTGGATATGTTTTTGGTTGTTATAGACGGCTACATATATATATTCTGCAGGAAAACTCCAATAAATATACTATATATTAATTTTCTCAGAAACCCTAATTAAATATTTTAGTAAATTGTATTTTCCTTTGTCATTTTTCATTCATTGAATTTCTGATGATATCTCAAACAAACGAAAAAAAAGAAAAGAGAATTCATAAACAATACCATACCATAATGAAGATATAATTAATATTCATATATATAAAGTTTGAAGATTTTCATTATATTCAATGTTTACTTAGCCAAAGAAAAAGTTCTCTTGCCATTTTTCAACCAACCTAATTTAAAATGACTAAAAAAAAGAGGAACATGGACTAATACAACTTCACAAATCATCACAACTTGTGTAGAAATTGAATAAACTAATTAATAACTTTTTGTTGTTTCCCTAGCCTAAGTTCAAGATCTAAATCTTCCATTCCATGGTTAACTCCAAGTACAATTTCTGAAGGTTGTTGAAAAGTCAAGAACCTTTGATGATGATCATTTGAACATGGTTTGATGAAAACAGAAGGCAAAGAAGAAGTGTTGTCATTAGTCTTCAATCTTTTACTAATGATACTTTTTTCTTCACATGGAAGAACAACAGTTGATGATTTTTGTCCAAACATTCCCAAAGACAAACTTGTTTCAACACAATCCTTAAAACTGTCTTCTCTTGTAATACTAGATGCTATCTTCTTCTGTCCCCAAATAATTGAAGAAGAATAAGGTGATGATAGAGTTGAGATCATTCTAGGAGGTGAAATAGATCTTCTTTTTGCAGGAAAACAATGATTACCTAGTGATGATGAGTTGATAAAATCATTGTTGTTTTGAGGGCTAAGATTTTGTTTGAGTCTAGCTCTATCTCTCCTATGAATATTCATGTGACCACCAAGAGCTTGTGCAGACCTAAACTCTCTTTTGCAAAAGTTACATGAATAGAATCTTGGTGGCCATATGCTTCCATTCAGTATACTCCTGGCTGCATCTTCTGCAAATGCTTTTTCTTCCCATGATTCAGTTTGTGCTTGAATTTGCCTCCTCTTCATCCAAAACCAGTACTGATCAGAGTGAAATCCCTCCATGCAAAGAAAATTTCAAATTTTCTAACGATGAAAGTAGGTAAGAGAAAATAGGACTATATATGTAATGTGAAAATAAGAAGCAATGTTGAAAAAAAGAAAGAGAGAGTGAAGTGTTTATAAATGATTTAAAGGGTGTCCTTGTCCATGTATTTATAATATAGTTGAGCAAACAGTTATTTACATATTTTATAATGTCTCAAGTTTTTTTTAAACTCAGTGCAGATTAGTAACAATTTAATCATGATAAAATAAATAGAAATCCTATTTAATCAGGGTTTAGTCGTGACAAACATATCCTATTTAATTATGACAAATTTTAAATCATATGTAGTAGTTTGTCTTTCACGCTCTCCCGAGTTTATAATCAAGATATGTGTCTATATATTTTTTTATAATTTTTGTATAGTGAAAACTAGCTAATATTTGTTTTAAGGATTATGCTGGGTGAGATATGAAGGTATAGTGGGGTCCCTATTAAGAAACTGTCTTGTATGAGATTTAAATCACACGGACGAAGAAAATAACGGTTATGATAGCAAGAAAAAAGAAATGCTGCAAAACTGGATGGATTTTTGAAGGTTCCATCAACATTATATATAGGGTAATAGTGTTGACTTATGATAATATGACATAACTTTTTTTCCTTTGGTAAATGCAGTATATGTACTGTGTGCATGTGCATGAAGTGTATAGATCATTTAATAATTCTGTACCATTACAGCAACTAATCTGTTATACATAAAGTCCTATTTAATTTTATTTCTACTTAGAACATATTGTAGCAGGTTATCTTTTCAAAATGAATATGTGATGATGATCAGAAGTGAGAAATGAAAGAAATTTTGCATGTCAACGAGAATTAGTAACTCATTTGCTTAATCTTTTTATATATATATAATATAAGAAAGGTTAATGGGGGAAAGTATATTTTTGTCTTTCATTAAAATCTTGACAAATTTTGTTTATAGGGTATTTGAAGTCCAACTTGCCAGGCATATATGTATTCTCATTCCATAGGAGCTATGAAATAAATGGGCTAATTGGAAGAATTTTTTATTAATTTAAGCGTTCACTCACATGTCTCACATGTATAGAAAAAGTAATAGGTATTTAAATAGACTCATTGTAGACAAGTGTCAGCGGAAACACTTCGATGAAAGATAAAAAATTGAGTGAATGTCATTAATTTGCAAGTCATACAGAACAATGTATATATACATACAATGTTACCGTTACACACATAACAAATTACAGCGATGGGCTAAGAAAATAAAAGGGCCAGTTTAAATGGGCTTTTGATATGGGCTTAAAGGGAGTTTAAATGGGCTTTTGATATAGGCATAACTATGTTAACACCGCCCCTCAATCTTGAGTGGATGTTTAACAATACTAGTTTGGAGACACAAGCGTTGAAAGGTCCAGGATGTAGAGATTTTGTAAACATGTCTGCGACCCGATTGTCTAAGTTGGTGGGTATGAGGTGAATAGTTTTACTCTGTAGCTTGTCATGGATGAGATGGCAATCCATCTCAATACATTTTGTTCGCTCGTGAAATATGGGATTGGAGGCAATGTAAATGGCGCTTCTATCATCATAGTATATGGTGACTGGTGAGGGATGTGGAATTCGTAAGTTTTGTAGTAAATATAGAAGTCATTGAGCTTCACAAGAGGTATTAAAAAGTGATCGGCATTCTACTTCGGAAGATGAACAAGGTACAACTAATTTCTTCTTCGTTTTCCAACTGATAAGATTGTCTTCGAGGAAGAAACAAAAAAACAGTGGTGGATCAACGAGTTTCTTGGCAAGCTCCCCAGTCAGAATCAACTAATCCAATTAGCTTGAAGGTTGAATTGCGTTTGAAGAAAAGGCCCGGAGCAGGCACATTTTTGAGGAAGCGAACGATTCGTTGAGCAACATTGAGTTGTGTCTGCGTGGACTTTGCAAGATATTGGCTTAACCATCAAACAGAGAAAGCAGTACCAGGCCTGTAATGAGTAAGGTAGAAGAGCTTACCTATTATTTTTCTAAGTATTGAAGGATCTGGTAAAGGAACTTTGTTTGGGTTATAAAGCTTTGATCCTGATTCTAGAGGTGTGGATGTAGGTTTGACTGCTAGGAGCCTAGTGTCTTGGAGAAGATCAAGGCAATACTTTTGTTGGAAAAGTTTGATACCCTTGGAAGAGTGAGCTATCTAAAAACCTAAAAAATATCTTAACAAACCCATGTCTTTGATGCTGAAAAGTTGATCCAAAGTGCGTTTGATAAGATTAATCTCAGACATAGTATTTCCTATAATGATCAAATTGTCTACATATACTAATATAACAGTAACACAATCATGTCATACTTACTAAAAAGAGAATAGTCCGATTTGGATTGAAAGTAACCCATGTTAAGTAAGGTTAAAGTTAATTTATGATTCCATTGACGATTGGCTTGTTTGAGGCCATAGATTGATTTGTTCAACTTGCAGACCATGTTAGCAGGAAGTTTCATGCCATGAGGAGGTTTTATGAAGAAAAGTTGTGTTAATGTCCAGTTGATGGATATACCAGTTGGATAAGGTGGGAGTGGAAAGCAAAAGCCCCGTGGTTGTCATTTTGATGACAGAGTTGAAGGTCTCAAGATAGTCAAGGCCTTCAGTTTGGTTGAAGCCTTTCAATTTAAATATCCATTTGCTACCAATAGCGCTCTTGTTGGGGAGAAGTTTAGTGATATCCCAAGTGTGAGTGTCATTGAGGGATTTGAGTTCTTTTTGAATTACTTGTTGCCACTTAGGATTATAGATATTAGAAACATAGGATGTAGGTTTAATGGTAATAATGATGTTAAGGTTAAAAATCCTGTGATGCATAGATAAGTTCTCATAAGATAGATAATTAAGCAAGGGATGAAAAGGCTTACCTGAATCAGAAAGTGTAGAAGGAGGAGTTAGTCATTGTAATAAAGAGTAGTGGTAGTCTTTCAGGTAAGAGGGTGGTTTGGTAATTATAATGGATTTTCTGGTTTTGGTGGATAGACCTTGAGGGTGGCTCGAGAGAGTATTGTGGTTGCTAGGAGGATAATGGTCAATAGAAGTAGGTGTGGGATGGTTAGCAGTAGAGGAATAATCCAATAAATCATCATGGTTGGTTATATGGATAGGTTGAGGTGATTGATAAGGTGTAGGATTGGGAAATTGGTAAGGAAATCTAAAGAAATTTGAAGTGAATATAAACCTTAAGAAATTCTGAAGAAATACGAAGTGAACATAAACCTTAAGAAATATGATGATATTTGAAATCAATATAAGTCTTTAGAAAATGTGACGAAATTTGAAACGAATATAAGTCTCTAGAAAATTTGAGGAAAACCTGATGAAACTTGCCGTGAACATAAATCTTAAGAAAATCTGATGGAATCTCAAGTGAACATAGCTCTGAAGAAATTTGAAGTGAATATAAATCTTAAGAAATTCTGAAGAAATACGAAGTGAACAAAAATCTTAAGAAATCTGATGATATTTGAAGTGAATATAAGTCTTTAGAAAATGTGATAAAATTTGAAATGAACATAAGTCTCTAGAAAATTTGAGGAAAACTTGATGAAACTTCACATGAACATAAATCTTAAGAAAATACGATGGAATCTGAAGTGAACACGGATCTGAAGAAATTTGAAGTGAATATAAATCTTAAGAAATTCTGAAGAAATACGAAGTGAACAAAAATATTAAGAAATCTGATGATATTTGAAGTGAATATAAGTCTTTATAAAATATGATGAAATTTGAAATGAATATAAGTCTCTAGATAATTTGAGGAAAACCTGATGAATCTTCACGTGAACATAAATCTTAAGAAAAACTGATAGAATCTGAAGTGAACATAGATTTGAAGAAATTTGAAGTGAATATAAATCTTAAGAAATTCTGAAGATATACGAAGTGAACAAAAATCTTAAGAAATCTGATGATATTTAAAATGAATATAAGTCTTTAGAAAATGTGATAAATTTGAAATGAATATAAGTCTCTAGAAAATTTGAAGAAAAGCTATTGAAACTTGACGTGAACATAATTCCTAGGAAAATACGTTGGAATCTGAAGTGAACATAGATCTGAAGAAATTTGAAGTGAATATAAATCTTAAGATATTCTGAATAAATACAAAGTGAACATAAATCTTAAGAAATCTTATGACATTTGAAGTGAATATAAGTCTTTAGAAAATGTGATGAAATTTGAGGAAAACATGATGAAATTTGAAGTGAACATAAAACATAAGAAAATTTGATTAGATTCTGAAGTAAACATAGATATGAGAAATATTTTTAAGTGAATATAAATCTTAAGAAATTCTGAAGAAATACGAAATGAGCACAAGTCTTAAGAAAATCTGGCCATATTTGAAGTGAATATAAGTCTTCAGAAAATGTGATGAAATTTGAAATGAATATATGTCTTTAGAAAATGTGATGAAATTTGAGGAAAACACGATGAAAATTGAAGTGAACATAAATCTTTAGAAAACCGTATGGAATCTCAAGTGAACATAGATCTAAAGATATTTGAAGTGAATATAAACCTTAAGTAATTCTGAAGAAATACGAAGTGAACATAAACCTTAAGAAATATGATGGTATTTGAAGTGAATATAAGTCGTTAGAAAATGTAATGAAATTTGAAATGAATATAAGCCTCTTAAAAATTAGAGGAAAACATAGTGAAACTTGACGTGAACATATATCTTAAGAAAATCTGATGGAATCTCAAGTGAACATAGATCTGAAGAAATTTGAAGTGAATATAAATTTTAAGAAATTCAGAAGAAATACGAAGTGAATAAAAATCTTAAGAAATCTGATGATATTTCAAGTGAATATAAGTCTTCAGAAAATGTAATGAAATTTAAAATAAATATAAGTCTCTAGAAAATTTGAGGAAAACCAGATGAAACTTCAGGTGAACATAAATCTTAAGAAAATCTGATGGAATCTGAAGTGAACATAGATCTGATGAAATTTGAAGTGAATATAAATCTTAAGAAATTCTGAAGCTATACGAAGTGAACAAAAATCTTTAGATATCTGAAGATATTTAGAGTGAATATAAGTCTTTAGAAAATGTGATGAAATTTGAAATGAATATAAGTCTCTAAAAAATTTGAGGAAAAACTGTTGAAACTTGACGTGAACATAAATCCTAGGAAAATACGGTGGAATCGGAAGTGAACATATATCTGAAGAAATTTGAAGTGAATATAAATCTTAAGATATTCTGAAGAAATACAAAGTGAACATAAATCTTAAGAAATCTAATGACAATTGAAGTGAATATAAGTCTTTAGAAAATGTGATGTAATTTGAAATGAATATAAGTCTCTAGAAAATTTGAGGAAAACCTGATGAAACTTGACGTGAAGATAAATCTTAAGAAAATCTGATGGAATATCAAGTGAACATAGATCTGAAGAAATTTTAAGTGAATATAAATCTTAAGATATTTTGAAGAAATACGAAGTGAAAAAAAATCTTAAGAAATCTGATGATATTTGAAGTGTATATAAGTCTTCAGAAAATGTGATGAAATTTGATATGAATATAAGTCTCTAGAAATTTTGAGGAAAACCAGATGAAACTTGACACGGACATAAATCTTTAGAAAATCTTATGGAACCTCAAGAGAACATAGATTTGAAGAAATTTGAAGTGAATATAAATCTGAAGAAATTCTGAAGAAATACGAAATGAACAAAAATATTAAGAAATTTGATGATATTTAAAGTGAATATAAGTCTTTAGAAAATGAGAAGAAATTTTAAATGAATATAAGTCTCTAGATAATTTGAGGAAAACCTGATGAAACTTCACCTGAACATAAATCTTAAGAAAATATGATGGAATCTAAAGTAAACATAGATCTAAAGAAATTTGAAGTGAATATAAATCTTAGAAATTCGTAAGATATACTAAGTGAACAAAAATCTTAAGAAATATGATGATATTTGAAGTGAATATAAGTCTTTAGAAATTGTGATGAAATTTGAAATAAATATAAATCTCTAGAAAATTTGTGGAAAACCTGATGAAACTTGACGTGAACATAAAACTTATGAAAATCTGATGGATTATGAAGTGAAGATAGATATGAACAAATTTTTTAAGTGAATATAAATCTTAAGAAATTCTGAAGAAATACGAAGTGAGCATAAATATTAAGAATATGAAGATATTTGAAGTGAATTCAAGTGTTCAGAAAATGTGATGAAATGTTAAATGAATATAAGTCTCTTGAGAATGTGATGAATTTTGAAGAAAATCTGATGAAATTTGAAGTGCACATAAATCTTAAGAAAATCTTATCCAATCTCAAGTGAACATAGATCTGAAGAAATTTGAAGTAAATATAAACCTTAAGAAATTCTTAAGAAATACGAAGTGAACATAAACCTTAAGAAATATGATGATATATGAAGTGAATATAATTCTTTAGAAAATGTGATGAAATTTGAAATGAATATAAGTCTCTAGAAAGTTTGAGGAAAACCCGACGACACTTGATGTGAACATAAATCTTAAGAAAATCTTATGGAATCTCAAGTGAACGTAGATCTACAGCAATTTGAAGAGAATATAGATCTTAAGAAATTCTGAAGAAATACGAAGTGAACGCAAATCTTAACAAAATCTAATGATATTAGAAGTGAATATAAGTCTTCACAAAATGTGATGAAATTTGAAATGATTATAAGTCTCTAGAAAATTTGAGGAAAACCTTATGAAACTTGACGTGAACATAAATCTTAACAAAATCTGATGGAATCTCAAGTCAACATAGATCTGATGAAATTTGTAGCGAATATAAACCTTAAGAAATTCTGAAGAAATACGAAGTGAACATAAACTTTAAGAAATATGATGATATTTGAAGTGAATATAAGACTTTAGAAAGTGTGATGAAATTTGAAATCAATATAAGTCTCTAAAAAATTTGAGGAAAACCAGATGAAACATGACGTAAACATAAATCTTAAGACAATCTGATGGAATCTTAAGTAAACATAAATATAAGAAACTTGAAGTGAATATAAATATTAAGAAGTTCTGAAGAAATACGAAGTGAACAAATATCTTAAAAAATCAAATTATATTTGAAGTGAATATCAGTCTTTAGAAAATGTGTTGAAATTTTAAATGAATATAAGTCTCTAGAAAACTTGAGTAAAACCTGGTGAAACTTGACATGAACATAAATCTGAAGAAAATCTTATGGAATCTCAAGTGAACATAGATCTGAAGAAATTTGAAGTGAATATAAATCTTAAGAAATTCTGAAGAAATACGAAGTGAACAAAAATATTAAGAAATCTGATGATATTTAAAGTGAATATCAGTCTTTAGAAAATAAGAAGAAATTTGAAATGAATATAAGTCTCTAGATTATTTGAGGGAAACCTGATGAAACTTCACCTGAACATAAATCTTAAGAAAAAATGATGGAATATGAAGTGAACATAGATCTGAAGAAATTTCAAGTGAATATAAATCTAAAGAAATTCTGAAGATATACGAAGTGAACAAAAATCTTAAAAAATCTGATGATATTTGAAGTGAATATAAGTCTTTAGAAAATGTGATGAAATTTGAAATGAATATAAATCTCTAGAAAATTTGAGGAAAACCTGATGAAACTTGACGTTAACATAAAACTTAAGAAAATCTGATGGATTTTGAAGTGAACAAAGATATGAACAACTTTTTTAAGTGAATATATATCTTAAGAAACTCTGAAGAAATACGATGTGAGCACAAATATTAAGAATCTGAAGATATTTGAAGTGAATTCAAGTCTTCAGAAAATGTGATGAAATGTTAAATGGATATAAGTCTTTAGAAAATGTGATGAATTTTGAGGATAATCTGATGAAATTTGAAGTGCACAAAAATCTTAAGAAAATCTTATCGAATCTCAAGTGAACGTAGATATGAAGAAATTTGAAGTAAATATAAACCTTAAGAAATTCTTAAGAAATACGAAGTGAACATAAATCTTAAGAAATATGATGATATTTGAAGTGAATATAATTCTTTAGAAAATGTGATGAAATTTGAAATGAATATAAGTCTCTAGAAAGTTTGAGGAACACCCGACGAAACATGACGTGAACATAAATCTTAAGAAAATCTTATGGAATTTCAAGTGAACGTAGATCTAAAGAAATATGAAAAGAATATAGATCTTAAGAAATTCTGAAGAAATTCGAAGTAAACACAAATCTTAAGAAAATCTAATGATATTAGAAGTGAATATAAGTCTTCACAAAATGTGATGAAATTTGAAATGAATATAAGTCTCTAGAAAATTTGAGGAAAACCTTATGAAACTTGACGTGAACATAAATCTTAAGAAAATCTAATGGAATCTCAAGTCAACATAGATCTGATGAAATTTGTAGCGAATATAAACCTTAAGAAATTCTGAAGAAATACGAAGTGAACATAAACCTTAAGAAATATGATGATATTTGAAGTGAATATAAGTTTTTAGAAAGTGTGATGAAATTTGAAATAAATATAAGTCTCTACAAAATTTGAGGAAAACGTGATGAAACATGACGTGAACGTAAATCTTAAGAAAATCATATGGAATCTCATGTGAACATAGATCAGAAGAAACTTGAAGTGAATATAAATATTAAGAAGTTCTGAAGAAATACAAAGTGGACAAATATCTTAAAAAATATGATGATATTTGAAGTGAATATAAGTCTTTAGAAAATGTGCTGAAATTTGAAATGAATATAAGTCTCTAGAAAATTTGAGGAAAACCTGATGAAACTTGACCTGAACATAAATCTTAAGAAAATGTTATGGAATCTCAAGTGAACATAGATCTGAAGAAATTTGAAGTGAATATAAATCTTAAGAAATTATGAAGAAATACAAAGTGAACAAAAATATTAAGAAATCTGATGATATTTAAAGTGAACATACGTCTTTAGAAAATGAGACGAAATTTGAAAAGAATATAAGTCTCTAGATAATTTGAGGGAAACCTGATGAAACTTCACCTTAACATAAATCTTAAGAAAAAATGATAGAATCTGAAGTGAACATAGATCTGAAGAAATTTCAAGTGAATATGAATCTTAAGAAATTCTGAAGATATACGAGGTGAACAAAAATCTTAAGAAATCTGATGATATTTGAAGTGAATATAAGTCTTTAGAAAATGTGATGAAATTTGAAATGAATATAAATCTCTAAAAAATTTGAGGAAAACCTGATGAAACTTGACGTGAACATAAAACTTAAGAAAATCTGATGGATTATGAAGTGAACATAGATATGAACAAAATTTCTAAGTGAATGTAAATCTTAAGAAATACGTTGTGAGCACAAATATTAAGAATCTGAAGATATTTGAAGTGAATTCAAGTCTTCAGAAAATGTGATGAAATGTTAAATGAATATAAGTCTCTAGAAAATGTGATGAATTTTGAGGATAATCTGATGAAATTTGAAGTGCACATAAATCTTAAGAAAATCTTATTGAAACTCAAGTGAACATAGATCTGGAGAAATTTGAGTAAATACAAACCTTAAGAAATTCTTAAGAAATACGAAGTGAACATAAACCTTAAGAAATATGATGATATTTGAAGTGAATATAATTCTTTAGAAAATGTGATGGAATCTCAAGTGAGCATAGATCTGAAGAAATTTGAAGCGAATATAAACCTTAATAAATTCTTAAGAAATACGAAGTGAACATAAACCTTAAGAAATATGATGATATTTGAAGTGAATATAAGTCTATAGAAAATGTGATGAAATTTCAAATGAATATAAGTATCTAGAAAATTGAAGGAAAATCTGATGAAAATTCACGTGAACATAAATCTTTAGAAAATACGATGGAATATGAAGTGAACATAGATCTGAAGAAATTTGAAGTGAATATAAATCTTAAGAAATTCTGTAGAAATACGAAGTGAAAAAATATCTTAAGAAATCTGATGACATTTGAAGTGAATATAAGTCTTTAGAAAATGTGATGAAATTTAAAATGAATATAAGTCTCTAGAAAATTTTGAGGAAAACCTGATGAAACTTGACGTGAACATAAAATTTAAGAAAATCTGATGGATTTTGAAGTGAACATAGAGATGAACATTATTTTTAAGTGAATATAAATCTTAATAAATTCTTAAGAAATACGAAGTGAGCACAAATCTTAAGAAAATATGACGACATTTGAAGTGATAATCAGTCTTCAGAAAATGTGATGAAATTTGAAATGAATATAAGTCTCTAGAAAATGTGATGAGGTTTGAGGAAAACCTGATGAAATTTGAAGTGTACATAAATCTTAAGAAAATCTTATTGATTCTCAAGTGAACATAGATGTGAAGATATTTGAAGTGAATATAAACCTAAAGAAATATGATGATATTTGAAGTGAATATAAGTCTTTAGAAAATGTGATGAAATTTGAAATGAATTTAAGTCTCTAGAAAATTTGAGGAAAACCTGATGAAACTTGACGTGAACATAAATCATAAGAAAATCTAATGAAATCTCAAGTGAACATAGATCTGTAGAAATTTGAAGTGAACATAAATCTTAAGAAATTCTAAAGAAATACGAAGTGAACAAACATCTTAAGATATCTGATGAGATTTGAAGTGAATATAAGTCATTTGAAAATGTTATGAAAATTGAAATGAATATAAATCTCTAGAAATTTTTTAGGAAAACCTGATGAAACTTGACGTGAACATAAAACTTAAGAAAATCTGATGGATTATGAAGTGAACATAGATATGAGCAAAATTTTTAAGTGACTGTCAAGCTTAAGAAATTCTGAAGAAATAATAAGGGAGCACAAATCTTAAGAAAATCTGATGATATTTGAAGTGAATTTACGTCTTCAGAAAATATGATGAAATTTTTAATGATTATAAGTCTCTAGAAAATGTGATGAAATTTGAGGAAAACGTGATGAAATTTTAAGTGAACATAAATCTAAGGAAAATCTTATGGAATCTCAAGTGAACATAGATCTGAAGAAATTTGTAGTGAATATAAATCTTTAGAAATTCTGAAGAAATACAAAGTTTATAGAAACCTTAAGAAATATGATTATATTTGAAGTGAATATAAGTCTTTAGAAAATGGGATGATATTTGAAATGAATTTAAGTCTCTAGAAAATTTGAGGAAAACCTGATGAAACATGACATGAACATAAATCTTAAGAAATTCTAAAGAAATACGAGGTGAAGTGAATATAAGTCTTTCGAAAATGTTATGAAATTTGAAATGAATTTAAATCTCTTGAAAATTTGAGGAAACCCTGATGAGACTTGACGTGAACATAAAACTTAAGAAAGTCTGATGGATTATGAAGTGAACATAGATATTAACAAAAATTATAAGTGAATATAAATCTTATGAAATTCTGAAGAAATACGAAGTGAGCACTAATCTTAAGAAAATATGACGATATTTGAAGTGATAATCAGGCTTCAGAAAATGTGATGACATTTGAAATGAATATAAGTTTCTAGAAAATATGATGAAGTTTGAGGAAAACCTGATGAGATTTGAAGTGTACATAAATCTTAAGAAAATCTTCTGAAATCTCAAGTGAACAAACATCTGAAGAGATTTGAAGTGAATATAAACCTAAAGAAATTCTGAAGAAATACGAAGTGAACATAAACCTTAAGAAATATGATGATATTTGAAGTGAATATAAGTCTATAGAAAATGTGATGAAATTTCAAATGAATATAAGTATCTAGAAAATTGAAGGAAAATCTGATGAAAATTCACGTGAACATAAATCTTTAGAAAATACGATGGAATATGAAGTGAACATAGATCTGAAGAAATTTGAAGTGAATATAAATCTTAAGAAATTCTAAAGAAATACGAAGTGAACAATAATCTTAAGATATCTAATGACATTTGAAGTGAACATAAGTCTTTAGAAAATGTTATGAAATTTGAAAAGAATATAAATGTCTTGAAAATTTGAGGAAAACCTGATGAAACTTGACTTGATCATAAAACTTAAGAAAATCTTTTGGATTATGAAGTGAACGTAGATATGAACAAAAATTTTAAGTGAATATAAATCTTATGAAATTCTGAAGAAATACGAAGTGAGCACAAATCTTAAGAAAATATGACGATTTTGAAGTGATAATCAGTCTTCAAAAAATGTGATGAAATTTGAAATGAATATAAGTCTCTAGAAAATGTGATGAAGTTTGAGGAAAACCTGATGAAATTTGAAGCGTACATAAATCTTAAGAAAATCTTATGGAATCTCAAGTGAACATAGATCTGAAAAAATTTGTAGTGAATATAAATCTTAAGAAATTCTGAAGAAATACAGAGTTTATATAAACCTTAAGAAATATGATTATATTTGAAGTGAATATAAGTCTTTAGAAAATGGGATGATATTTGAAATGAATTTAAGTCTCTAGAAAATTTGAGGAAAACCTGATGAAACTTGACATGAACATAAATCTTGAGAAACTCTGTTGGAATCTAAAGTGAACATAGATCCGAAGAAAGTTTGAAGTGAATAAGAAATTCTAAAGAAATACGAAGTGAACAAATATCTTAAGATATCTGATGACATTTGAAGTGAATATAAGTCTTTAGAAAATGTTATGAAATTTGAAATGAATATAAATCTCTTGAAAATTTGAGGAAAACCTGATGAAACTTGACGTGAACATAAAACTTATGAAAATCTTTTGGATTATAAAGTGAACATAGATATGAACAAAAATATTTAGAGAATATAAATCTTATGAAATTCTGAAGAAATACGAAGTGAGCACAAATCTTAAGAAAATATGACGATTTTGAAGTGATAATCAGTCTTCAAAAAATGTGATGAAATATGAAATGAATATAAGTCTCTAGAAAATGTGATGAAGTTTGAGGAAAACCTGATGAAATTTGAAGTGTACATAAATCTAAGGAAAATCTTATGGAATCTCAAGGAAACGTAGATTTGGAGAAATTTGAAGTGAATATTAACCTTAAGAAATTCTGAAGAAATACGAAGTGAACATAAACCTTAAGAAATATGATGATATTTGAAGTGAATATAAGTCATTAGAAAATGTGATAAAATTTGAAATGAATATAAGTCTCTAAAAAATTTGAGGAAAACCTGATGAAACTTGACGTGAACATAAATCTTAAGAATATCTGATGGAATCTCAAGTGAACATAGATCTGAAGAAATTTGAAGTGAATATAAATCTTAAGAAATTCTAAAGAAATACGTAGTGAACAAATATCTTAAGATATCTGATGACATTTGAAGTGAATATAAGTCTTTAGAACATGTTATGAAATTTGAAATGAATATAAGTCTCTAGAACATTTTGAGGAAAACCTGATGAAACTTGACGTGAACATAAAAGTTAAGAAAATCTGATGGATTTTGAAGTGAACATAGAGATGAACATTATTTTTAAGTGAATATAAATCTTAATAAATTCTTAAGAAATACGAAGTGAGCACAAATCTTAAGAAAATATGACGATATTTGAAGTGATAATCAGCCTTCAGAAAATGTGATGAAATTTGAAATGAATATAAGTCTCTAGAAAATGTGATGAAGTTTGAGGAAAACCTGATGAAATTTGAAGTGTACATAAATCTTAAGAAAATCTTATGGATTCTCAAGTGAACATAGATCTAAAGAAATTTGAAGTGAATATAAACCATAAGAAATTCTAAAGAAATATGAAGAGCACATAAACTTAAAGAAATATGATGAAATTTTAAGAGAATATAAGTCTTTAGAAAATGTGATGAAATTTGAAATGAATTTAAGTCTCTAGAAAATTTGAGGAAACCCTGATGAAACTTGACGTGAACATCAATCATAAGAAAATCTGATGGAATCTCAAGTGAACATAGATCTGAAGAAATTTGAAGTGAATATAAATCTTAAGAAATTCTAAAGAAATACGAAGTGAACAAATATCTTAAAATATCTGATGACATTTGAAGTGAATATAAGTCATTTGAAAATGTTATGAAAATTGAAATGAATATAAATCTCTAGAAATTTTATAGGAAAACCTGGTGAAACATGACGTGAACATAAAACTTAAGAAAATCTGATGGATTATGAAGTGAACATAGATATGAACAAAAATTTGAAGTGACTGTAAATCTGAAGAAATTCTGAAGAAATATGACGTGAGCACAAATCTTAAGAAAATCTGATGATATTTGAAGTGAATTTAAGTCTTCAGAAAATATGATGTAATTTTTAATGATAATAAGTCTCTAGAAAATGTGATGAAATTTGAGGAAAAACTGATGAAATTTTAAGTGAACATAAATCTAAGGAAATCTTATGGAATCTCAAGTGAACATAGATCTTAAGAAATTATGAAGTAATACAAAGTTTATATAAACCTTAAGAAATATGATTATATTTGAAGTGAATATAAGACTTTAGAAAATGGGATGATATTTGAAATGAATTTAACTCTCTAGAAAATTTGAGGAAAACCTGATGAAACTTGACATGAACATAAATCTTAAGAAAATCTGATGGAATCTCAAGTGAACATAGATCCGAAGAAATTTGAAGTGAATATAAATCTTAAGAAATTCTAAAGAAATACGAAGTGAACAAATATCTTAAGATATCTGATGACATTTGAAGTGAATATAAGTCTTTCGAAAATGTTATGAAATTTGAAATGAATATAAATCTCTTGAAAATTTGAGGAAACCCAATGAGACTTGACGTGAACATAAAACTTAAGAAAGTCTAATGGATTATGAAGTGAACATCGATATTAACAAAAATTATAAGTGAATATAAATCTTATGAAATTCTGAAGAAATACGAAGTGAGCACAAATCTTAAGAAAATATGACGATTTTGAAGTGATAATCAGTCTTCAAAAAATGTGATGAAATTTGAAATGAATATAAGTCTCAAGAAAAAGTGATGAAGTTTGAGGAAAACCTGATGAAATTTGAAGCGTACATAAATCTTAAGAAAATCTTACGGAATCTCAAGTGAACATAGATCTGAAAAAATTTGTAGTGAATATAAATATTAAGAAATTCTGAAGAAATACAAAGTTTATATAAACCTTAAGAAATATGATTATATTTGAAGTGAATATAAGTCTTTAGAAAATAGGATGATATTTGAAATGAATTTAAGTCTCTAGAAAATTTGAGGAAAACCTGATGAAACTTGACATGAACATAAATCTTGAGAAACTCTGTTGGAATCTCAAGTGAACATAGATCCGAAGAAATTTGAAGTGAATAAGAAATTCTAAAGAAATACGAAGTGAACAAATATCTTAAGATATCTGATGACATTTGAAGTGAATATAAGTCTTTAGAAAATGTTATGAAATTTGAAATGAATATAAATCTCTTGAAAATTTGAGGAAAACCTGATGAAACTTGACGTGAACATAAAACTTAAGAAAATCTTTTGGATTATGAATTGAACATAGATATGAACAAAAATATTTAGTGAATATAAATCTTATGAAATTCTGAAGAAATACGAAGTGAGCACAAATCTTAAGAAAATATGACAATTTTTAAGTGATAATCAGTCTTCAAAAAATGTGATGAAATTTGAAATGAATATATGTCTCTAGAAAATGTGATGAAGTTTGAGGAAAACCTGATGAAATTTGAAGTGTACATAAATCTAAGGAAAATCTTATGGAATCTCAAGTGAACATAGATCTAAAGAAATTTGAAGTGAATTTAAATATTAAGAAGTTCTGAAGAAATACGATTAGAACGAAAATGTTAAGAAATCTGATGATATTTGAAGTGAATATAAGACTTTGGAAAATGTGATGACATTTGAAATGAATATATGTCTCTAGAAAATTTGAGGAAAACCTGATGAAATTTCACGTGAACATAAATCTTAAGAAAAGATGAAGTGAACATAAACCTTAAGAAATATGATGATATTTGAAGTCAATATAAGTAATTAGAAAATGTGATGAAATTTGAAATGAATATAAGTCTCTAAAAAATTTGAGGAAAACCTGATGAAACTTGACGTGAACATAAATATTAAGAAAATCTGATGGAATCTCAAGTGAACATAGATCTGAAGAAATTTAAAGTGAATATAAATCTTAAGAAAATCTAAAGAAATACGAAGTGAACAAATATCTTAAGATATCTAATGACATTTGAAGTGAACATAAGTCTTTAGAAAATGTTATGAAATTTGAAAAGAATATAAATCTCTTGAAAATTTGAGGAAAACCTGATGAAGCTTGACGTGAACATAACACATAAGAAAATCTTTTGGATTATGAAGTCAACATAGATATGAACAAAAATTTTAAGTGAATATAAATCTTATGAAATTCTGAAGAAATACGAAGTGAGCACAAATCTTAAGAAAATATGACGATTTTGAAGTGATAATCAGTCTTCAAAAAATGTGATGAACTTTGAAATGAATATAAGTCACAAGAAAATGTGATGAAGTTTGAGGAAAACCTGATGAAATTTGAAGCGTACATAAATCTTAAGAAAATCTTATGGAAACTCAAGTGAACATAGATCTGAAAAAATTTGTAGTGAATATAAATATTAAGAAATTCTGAAGAAATACAAAGTTTATATAAACCTTAAGAAATATGATTATATTTGAAGTGAATATAAGTCTTTAGAAAATGGGATGATATTTGAAATGAATTTAAGTCTCTAGAAAATTTGTGGAAAACCTGATGAAACTTGACATGAACATAAATCTTAAGAAAATCTGATAGATTCTCAAGTGAACATAGATCCGAAGAAATTTGAAGTGAATAAGAAATTCTAAAGAAATACGAAGTGAACAAATATCTTAAGATATCTGATGACATTTGAAGTGAATATAAGTCTTTAGAAAATGTTATGAAATTTGAAATGAATATAAATCTCTTGAAAATTTGAGGAAAACCTGATGAAACTTGACGTGGACATAAAACTTAAGAAAATCTTTTGGGTTATAAAGTGAACATAGATATGAACAAAAATATTAAGTGAATATAAATCTTATGAAATTCTAAAGAAATACGAAGTGAGCACAAATCTTAAGAAAAATGACGATTTTGAAGTGATAATCAGTCTTCAAAAAATGTGATGAAATATGAAATGAATATAAGTCTCAAGAAAATGTGATGAAGTTTGAGGAAAACCTGATGAAATTTGAAGTGTACATAAAGCTAAGGAAAATCTTATGGAATCTCAAGGGAACATAGATCTGAAGAAATTTGAAGTGAATTTAAATATTAAGAAGTTCTGAAGAAATACGATCAGAACGAAAATATTAAGAAATCTGATGATATTTGAAGTGAATATAAGACATTAGAAAATGTGATGAAATTTGAAATGAATATATGTCTCTAGAAAATTTGAGGAAAACCTGATGAAATTTCACGTGAACATAAATCTTAAGAAAATACGAAGTGAACATAAACCTTAAGAAATATGATGATATTTGAAGTGAATATAAGTCATTAGAAAATGTGATGAAATTTGAAATGAATATTAGTCTCTAAAAAATTTGAGGAAAACCTGATGAAACTTGACGTGAATATAAATCTTAAGAAAATCTGATGGAATCTCAAGTGAACATAGATCTGATGAAATTTGAAGTGAATATAAATCTTAAGAAGTTCTAAAGAAATACGAAGTGAACAAATATCTTAAGATATCTGATGACATTTGAAGTGAATATAAGTCTTTAGAACATGTTATGAAATTTGAAATGAATATAAGTCTCTAGAACATTTTGAGGAAAACCTGATGAAACTTGACGTGAACATAAAAGTTAAGAATATCTGATGGATTTTGAAGTGAACATAGAGATGAACATTATTTTTAAGTGAATATAAATCTTAATAAATTCTTAAGAAAAACGAAGTGAGCACAAATCTTAAGAAAATATGACGATATTAGAAGTGATAATCAGCCTTCAGAAAATGTCATGAAATTTGAAATGAATATAAGTCTCTAGAAAATGTGATGAACTTTGAGGAAAACCTAATGAAATTTGAAGTGTACATAAATCTTAAGAAAATCTTATGGATTCTCAAGTGAACATAGATCTGAAGAAATTTGAAGTGAATATAAACATTAAGAAATTCTAAAGAAATATGAAGAGCACATAAAGAAATACGAAGTGAACAAATATCTTAAGATATCTAACGACATTTGAAGTGAACATAACTCTTTAGAAAATGTTATGAAATTTGAAAAGAATATAAATCTCTTGAAAATTTAAGGAAAACCTGATGAAACTTGACGTGAATATAAAACTTAAGAAAATCTTTTGGATTATGAAGTGAACATAGATATGAACAAAATTTTTAAGTGAATTTAAATCTTATGAAATTCTGAAGAAATACGAAGTGAGCACAAATCTTAAGAAAATATGACGATTTTGAAGTGATAATCAGTCTTCAATAAATGTGATGAAATTTGAAATGAATATAAGTCTCTAGAAAATGTGATGAAGTTTGAGGAAAACCTGATGAAATTTGAAGTGTACATAAATCTTCAGAAAATCTTATGGAATCTCATGTGAACATAGATCTGAAGAAATTTGAAGTGAATATTAACCTTAAGAAATTCTGAAGAAATACGAAGTGAACATAAACCTTAAGAAATATGATGATATTTGAAGTGAATATAAGTCATTAGAAAATGTGATGAAATTTGAAATGAATATAAGTCTCAAGAATATTTGAGGAAGACCTGATGAAACTTGACGTGAACATAAATCTTAAGAAAATCTGATGGAATCTCAAGTGAACATAAATCTGGAGAAATTTGAAGTGAATATAAATCATAAGAAATTATAAAGAAATACGAATTGAACAAATATCTTAAGATATCTGATGACATTTGAAGTGAATATAAGTCTTTAGAAAATGTTATGAAATTTGAAATGAATATGAATCTCTAGAAAATTTGAGGAAAACCCGATGAAACTTGACGTGAACGTAAAACTTAAGAAAATCTGATGGATTATGAAGTGAACATAGATATGAACAAAATTTTAAGTGAATATAAATCTTAAGAAATTCTGAAGAAATACGAATTGAACAAATATCTTAAGAAATCTTATGACATTTGAAGTGAATATAAGTCTTTAGAAAATGTGATGAAATATAAAATTAATATAAGTCTCTAGAAAATTTGAGGGAAACCTGGTGAAAGTTGACGTGAACATAAAACTTAAGAAAATCTGATGGATTTTGAATTGAACATCGATTTGAACATCATTTTTAAGTGAATATAAATCTTAAGAAATTCTAAAGAAATACGAAGTGAGCACTAATCTTAAGAAAATATGACGATATTTGAAGTGATAATCAGTCTTCAGAAAATGTGATGAAATTTTAAATGAATATAAGTCTGTAGAAAATGTGATGAAGTTTGAGGATAACCTGATGAAATTTGAAGTGTACATAAATCTTAAGAAAATCTTATGGAATCTCAAGTGAACATAATTCTGAAGAAATTTGAAGTGAACATAAACCTTGAAAAATTCTCAAACAATACGAAGTGCTCATAAACCTTAAGAAATATGATGATATTTTAAGTGAACATAAGTCTTTTGAAAATGTGATGAAATTTGAAATGAATATAACTCTCTAAAAATTTGAGGAAAACCTGATGAAACTTGATGTGAACATAAATCTTAAGAAAATATGATGGAATCTGAAGTGAACATAGATCTGAAGATATTTGAAGTGAATATAAATCTTAAGAAATTCTAAAGAAATACAAAGTGAACAAAAATATTAAGAAATCTGATGACATTTGAAATGAATATAAGTCTTTAGAAAATGTGATGAAATTTGAAATGAATATAACTCTCTAGAAAATTTGAGGAAAAGCGGATGAAACTTGATTTGAACATAAATCTTAAGAAAATAAGATGGAATCTGAAGAGAACATAGATATGTAGAAATTTGAAGTGAATATAAATCGTCAGAAATTCTGAAGAAATACGAAGTGATCAAAAATCTTAAGAAATCTGATGATATTTGAAGTGAATATAAGTCTTTAGAAAATGTGATGAAATTTGAAATGAATATAAAGTCTCTAGAAAATTTGAGGAAAACCTGATGAAACGTCACGTGGAATACGAAGTGAACATAATTCTGAAGAAATTTGAACTGAATATGAATCTTAATAAATTATGAACAAATACGAAGTGAACAAATATCTTAAGAAATCTGATGACATTTGAAGTGATTATAAGTCTTTAGAAAATTTGATAAAATTTAAAATGAATATAAGTCTCTAGAAAATTTGAGGAAAACCTGATGAAAATTTATGTGAAAATAAAACTTAAGAAATACGAAGTGAGCACAAATCTTTAGAAATTATGACGATATTTGAAGTTATAATAATTCTTCAGAAAATGTGATGAAATTTGAAATGAATATATGTCTCTAGAAAATGTGATGAAATTTGAAATGAATTTATGTCTGAAGTGAACATAGATCTGAATAAATTTGAAGTGAATAGAAATCTTAAGAAATTCTGAAGAAATACGAAGTGAACAAAAATCTTAAGAAATATGATGATATTTGAAGTGTATATAAGTCTTTAGAAATTATTATGAAATTTAAAATTAATATAAGTGTCTCTATAAATTTGCGGAAAACCTGATGAAACTTCACGTGAACATTAATCTTAAGAAAATACGATGGATTTGAAAGAACATAGATGTGAAGACATTTGAAAGGAATATTAATCTTAAGAAATTATGAAGAATTACAAAGTGAACAAATATCTTAAGAATCTGATGATATTTGAAGTGAATATAAGTCTTTAGAAAATGTGATGAAATTTGAAATAAATATAAGTTTCTTCAAAGTTTGAGGAAAGCCTGGTAAAACTTCACGTGAACATAAATCTTCAGAAAATAAGATGGAATTTGAAGTGAACATATATCTGAAGAAATTTGAAGTGAATATAAATCGTAAGAAATTCTGAAGAAATACGAAGTGAACAAATATTTTAAGAAATATGAAGAAATCATAGATATGAACAAAAATTTTAAATGAATATAAATCTTAAGAAATTATGAAGAAATACGAACTGAGCACAAATCTTAGGAAAATCTGACGATATTTAAAGTGATTATAAGTCTTTAGAAAATGTGATGAAATTTGAAATGAATAGAAGTCTCTAGAAAATGTGATGAAATATGAGGAAAATCTAATGAAATTTGAAGTGAATATAAATCTTAAGAAAATCTTATGGAATCTCAAGTGAACATAGATCTGAAGAAATTTGAAGTGAATACAAACCTTAAGAAATTCTGATGAAATACGAAGTGAACATAAACCTTAAGAAATATGATGATATTTGAAGTGAATATAAGTCTTTAAAAAATGTGATGAAATTTGAAATGAATATAAGTCTCTAGAAAATTTGAAGAAAACCTAATGAGTCTTAACGTGAAACATAAATCTTAAGAAAATCTGATGGAATCCCAAGTGAACATAGATCTGAAGAAATTTGAAGTGAATAACAATCTTTAGAAGTTCTGAAGAAATACGAAGTCAACAAAATTCTTAAGAAATCTGATGATATTTGAAGTAAATATAAGTGTTTAGGAAATGCGATGAAATTTGAAATGAATATAAGTCTCTAGAAAATTAGAGGAAAACCTTATGAAACTTGACGTGAACATAAATCTGAAGAAAATTTGATGGAATCTCAGGTGAACATAGATATGAAGAAATTATGAGTAAATATAAACCTTAAGAAATTCTGAAGAAATACGACGTGAACATAAACCTTAAGAAATATGATGATATTTGAAGTGAATATAAGTCTTTTGAAAATATGATGAAATTTGAAATAAATATAATTCTCTAAAAAATTTGAGGAAAACTTGATAAAATATGTCGTGAACATAAATCTTAAGAAAATCTGATGGAATGTTAAGAGAATATAGATCTGGAGAAATTTGAAGTGAATATAAATCTTAAGAAATTCTGAAGAAGTACGAAGTGAATAAATATCTTAAGAAATCGGATGACATTTGTAGTGAATATAAGTCTTAAGAAAATGTGATGAAATTTGAAATGAATATAAATCTCTAGAAAATTTGAGGAAAACCTGACGAAACTTGACGTGAACATAAATCATAAGAAAATATGATGGATTATGAAGTGAACATAGATATGAACAAAATTTTTAAGTGAATATAAATCTTAAGAAATTTTGAGAAATACGAAGTGAGCACAATTCTTAAAAAAAGCTGACGATATTTGAAGTAAATTTAAGTCTTCAGAAAATGTGATGAAATTTTAAATGAATATAAGTCTCTAGAAAATGTGATGAATTTTGAAGAATTCTGAATTTTGATTATATTTGAAGTGAATATACGAAGTGCACACAAATCTTAAGAAAATTTGATTATATTTGAAGTGAATATAAGTCTTTAGAAAATGCGATGAAATTTGAAATGAATATAAGTCTTTAGAAAATTTGAGGAAAACCTTGTGAAACTTGTCGTGTCCATAAATCTTAAGAAAATATGATGGAATCTCAAGTGAACATAGACCTGAAGAAATTTGAAGGGAATATAAACCTTAATAAATTAGGAATAAATACAAAGTGAACATAAACCTTAAGAAATATGATGATATTTGAAGTGAATACAAGTCTTACAAAAATGTAATGAAATTTGAAATGAATATAAGTCTCTAGAAAATATTAGGAAAACCTGATGAAACTTGACGTGAACATAAATTTAAAAAAAATCTGATGGAATCTCAAGTGGACATAGATATGTAGAAATTTGAAGTGAATATAGATCTTAAGAAATTCTGAAGAAGTACGAAGTGAACACTGTAACACCCGTAATTAAATAAGTGATTTAATTTAAGATTATGAAGTATGTTCCGATTTATTTAGTAATTAAGTAAATTGTAGGTGGAATTGTTAATATAATAATCGGGTAAAAATAGTTGGAATAAAAATAATATTAGAAATTATTCTATTATTTGAAATTAATAAATTAAATGTAGAATATAAATTAATTAAGAATATAGAGTATTTTCCGAGTAAGATTGTGTATAAGTTAAAGTCGTCGGGTAGAATTACTAAACTAATAATCGGGTCGAAATTAGTTGAAAAATGAAAATTATATTAGAACTATTTTATTAAGTAGAATTATTAGAATTAATATAAATATTAGTTAGTAGGGTAAATTGGTATTTTAGAGAGAAGATTTAATAAAAACCAAATAATAAGGAGTATTATATATTAGTTAACCTAGAAAAACAAGGGTAGTTTTGGTGGCTTGCAAAATCAAAGAAGAGAATTCCCAGCCGCGTAGCAGTGAGAACTAGGAGGAAGGAAAGGAAGAAATTGGAAATCAAGGTTGCTAGGAAGGATCATTCGATAAGTCATTGCCCGATCGATTTCGAGTCCCGCCAATTCAAGGCAAGGGGTGGGATTCAGTTTTATAATTGATCGAGATAATTTTTATGTGGGGTTTAGGACCGCTTAATGATACTGTAAATCCGATTTCGTCGATAAAATATATTGTTGCAAGAACATATTGTTAAATTAATTCTTGCATGTGATTGTGTTGGAAAAGAAAAAAAACACTGATATCGATGTAACCATCTGGCATGCGTGTGTTCTTTTGGCACGATTAACCGGAGGAGGCGCACCGTCTCTCGGGCAAGAGGTGAGGCAGTGGGAGGCGTCCGCCCACCCGGGAGAGTAGAGAATGACGACTGCCTCCAAGCCCCAGAGAGAAGAGGCGTCCGCCTCAAGGCCAAAGTGGAATTCTCAAAAACGTGGCTTGATGCCACTGGTCGTACGAGGTCATAATGCTTTATATTAATGAATGCTTTATACAATGCAGAAAATATATTAACATTAGAGAGGATTACATCACAGGAGTGTAATTAATGGTGTGGGTACCTAGTAGTAATGGGTTAATTAATAAAATGATTCATAATAATGTAGTGGTTATTAATAATTCATCGAATGATTAATATGATAATTAGATTAAGTAGTAAAGTTACGTAAAACCGAATATAGTACGTAAAACTATAATCACAAGAAATTATGGAGAATTTAGTTTGTCGAATCGAGCCGTTCACGATAGTTCGCATACGTAGTTAATTATGGTGTCATTTTGTTGAACTCGATTAGTTATGATCATGATACAACCTAACGCTGCTTGTATGAATCGATGATCTAATAACCGTATAATTATGGGCAAAGTTAAAGATAAAGCTTGAATAAAATTTACCGCTGTATATTGTCGGTTGATACTTGGTCATGATGTTGAAGTTGTTGATTAAGTTGATGCCATTAGTGCATGATTTTCAGCCTCGTTATTTACGCTATCATTGGAATTTCTGTGTAAGCGACATGCGACGTGCATTATTAAGTCGGGCCCGGATTGGCACCACGCTGTAAGTCAAGGTTTATGCCTGCTGAACGCCTCGATAACCGCATATTTTACGTCAGAGTTTTGTTCCAATGGATCCACATGCATTAGCATTTAATTCGACGGTATCAGCCCATTTTATGTTGTCATTGATTATTTAGTCGCTATGGATATCGATGTCGGTTAAAGTGAAATTTTAATGCGATTCCTTTATCGAGCATATGAATTATCGTGACGCTCGCTATATTATCTGATATCTCAATTTCTTTTTGTCATTGCTACCTTTATATTGGTAACGCAAGGTGTAATGAAGAGGTGAGCATTTAGTCGCTTATGGTGTCATGCCTCCGATATTTATACCGTAAAGTTCTTAACACTTTGTTTTATTTATGTTTACAATTGATTCCGCTTGAATCCAAATTGTGGTTTTGATTATTATTTATAATCTTCACAGTTTAAAGATACACCAATTTAATTAATTATATGGAGATTGCCGCTAGTTATTTAATTAAGATTGAATTGTTAAAGTTTAATTCATGAAATTGTTCTATTTTTATGTGTTAAGATCCGCTCAAGAAAAAAAGGTTAAATGTTATTTTGAGTTGAATAATGTAATGCCTCAAGTTTTAGTTTAAATCGCACTGATTTTATAATAAACGTCAGTAAGTGTGTTATAAACACTAATCTTAAGAAAACCAATGATATTTGATGGAATAAGTCTTTAGAATATTTACAAAATTGAAATGAATATAAGTTCAGTATAATTTGAGGAAACCTTATGAAACTGACGTGAATATAAATCTTAAGAAAACTGATGGAATCTTGGGAAGTGATGTGAAGAAATTTGAAGCGAATATAAACCTTAAGAAATTCAAGATACCATGAACATAAACCTAAGAAATATGATGATATTCAGTGGATAATCTTTAGAAAATGTGATGAAATTTGAAATAAATATATGTCTTAAAAATTTGAGGAAAACTCGATGAAACTTGATGAACATAAATCTTAAGAAAACTGATGGAACTCAAGGAACATAGATTTGAAGAAATTTGAAGTGAATTAATTGTTTCAAGAAATACGATGAACGAAATATTAAGAAATCATGATATTCAAGTGAATATAAGATTGAAAATGTGATGAAATTTGAAATAATATATGTCTCTAGAAAATTGAGGAAAGTTCGATGAAATTTCACGTGAACATAAATCTTAAGAAATAATATGGAATCTGAATATAGATCCAAGAAATTGGTGAATATAATATTAAGAAATTCTAAAGAAATACAAAGTGAACAATATATTAAGAAATCATGACATTCATGAATATAAGTCTAGGAAATGTGATAAAATTTAAAATGAATATAAGTCTCAGAGTAAATTGAGAAAACTCGATGAAACTTGACGTGAACCTAAAACTTAAGAAAATCTGATTAAAGTGAACATAGATATGATCAAAAATTTTAAGTGAAAATAAAACTTAAGAAATTCTTAAGAAAAGAAGAAAGTAATTCAATCTAAAAAAATCGATGATATTTAAAGTGATTATAAGTCTCTAAAATGTGATTAAATTTGAAATGAATAAGTCTCTAGAAAATTTGAGGAAAACTCGACTTAAACTTCGATGTGGAAATATAAATCATAAGAAAATCGATGGATTTAAGAATGAATATAGATATGAACAAAATTTTCAAAGTGAATATAAATCTTAAGAAATTTTAAGAAATAATGGGTGACACAATTCTTAAGAAAACTGCTTGATATTTGAAGTAAAATTAGACCTTAAAATGGAGAAAATTTAAATGAATATAAGTCTCTAGAAATGTGATGAATTTTGAGGAAAAGCTGATGAAACTTTTATGAACATAAATCTTAAGAAAATCATATGGAACTCAAGGAACATAGATCTAAAGAAATTGAGGTGGATATAAACCTTAAGAAATTCTAAGAAATTATGGCTTAACATAAATCTTAAGACATATGATTATATTCATGAATATAATCTTTAAAATGTGATGAAATTTGAAATGAATATAAGTCTCTAGAAAATTGAGGAAAACTTGAAACTTGACGAAATACTTGGATCTAAAGAAAATATGATAATCTCAAGTAAACACAAATCATAAGAAAATATTCAAGTAAATATAAGATTTCGTAAATGTGAAATTAATATGTCTCTAGAAAATTTGGAAAGTTTTCAAACTTGACGAACATAACTTAAGAAAACTGATGGAATCAAGTGAATATAGATCCTAAGAATTTTAAATAATATAAACTTCAAGAAATACAAGTGAACGAAACCATAATATATAAGGAAGGATATTTTGGTGAATATAAGTCTTAGAAACCTGATGAAATTCAAAATTTTAGGAAAACTTGATAAATGACGGAATATAAACCTTTGAAAATCCATGGAATATTAAGGAATATAGATCCAGAATGAAGAATATGAAGTTCTGCTTAACAAAATTCATGAAACTAAGATATTTAAAGTGAATATAAGCCTTAGAAAATGTGATGAAATTTGAATATAAGTCTCTAGAAAATTTGAGGAAACCATGAAACTGACGGAATATAAATCTTAAAAATCACTAATCTGTGAACAGAGTATAAGAAATTGAATGAATATAAACCTTAAGAAATTTCAAGAAAAACTAAGTGAATATAAACCTTAAGAAATATGATGATTATATTTGAAACAATATAAGTCTTTAGAAAATGTTATGAAATTTGAAATGAATATAAATCTTAGAAAATTTGGGAAAACTCCGATAAAACTACGTGAATATAAATAATAAAAATAAGATGGAACTGGCTGAACATAGATCAAGAAATTAAGACTATAAATCTTAAGAAATTTTGAAGAAATACGGATGAACAAATATCCAAGAAATCCAATGATATTTGAATAAAGTCTTTAGATAATCCGAAGGAAATATGAAACATATAGTCCAAAAATTTTGAGGAAACCAGTGAACCTGACGATACATAAATCTAAGAATCACGAATCTCATGAACATAGATCCAAGAAAATTTAAACAATATAAACCTTAAGAAATTCAAGAAATACTAAGTGAACATAAACTTAAGAAATATGATGATATTGAAGTGAATATAACTCTTTAGAAAATCAAGGAATTGAAAATTAATTAAGTCTCAAAAATTTGAGGAAAACTCGATAAAACATGTCGTGAAATAAATCTTAAGAAAACCAATGGAATCTCAAGAGAATATAGATCCAAGAAATTAATGAATATAAAAATCTTAGGAATTTCAAGAATACGGGAACCAAATATTCAAGAAATTTGATGACTGAAGGAATATAAGTCTTTAGAAAATGTGATCTAATTTGAAATGAATATAAATCTAGAAAATTTGAGGAAACATGACAAATTCGATATATAAATAAGAAAATCATGGATTGAATGAATATGATATGATCAAAAAACTTATGAATAGAAATCTTAGAAATTTTGAAAAATATGAACATAAATCTTAAGAAAATCTAACGATATTTGAAGTAATTTAACTCTTCATAAAATGTGAGAAAATTTAAATGAATATAAGTCTCTATAAAACAGATGAAATTCTAAAACCCATGAAAACTTAAATATAAATCTTAAGAAAATCTAATGGAATTTTATAACATAGATCCAAGAAATTGAAATAACTATAAACTTTAAATTCAAAGAATGTGAACATAATCTTAAGAAGTTGATTATATTCAATAAGCCTCAAAAAGAATGAAATTTGAAATGAATATAAGTCTCAGAAAATTTGAGGAAACCCGATGAAACTTGACAAATATAAATCTTAAAAATATAATTTATTTGGCGAATATAGATCTTAAGAATTATGAAGAAACTGAGGTGATACAAATCTTAAGAAATGTGGATGATATTTGAACTGTTTCAAATGATGAAATTTTAAATGAATATAAGTCTCTAGAAAATTTGAGGAAAACCTCATGCCACGACGGAATATAAATCTTAAGAAAACCATGGAACTCATGAAATATGATCCGGAAGAATTTGCTAATATAAACCTAAGATATTCTCAAGAAACAAGTTAATATAAACCCTAAAAAATGATGATATTTGAAGTGAAAATATGTCTTAGAAAATGTGATGAAATTTGAAATAAATATAAGCCCTAGAAAAATGAAGAAAACTCGAAAAAACAGACGGAAATATAAATCTTAAGAAATGATGGAATATCAAGTGAACATAGATCCGAAGAAATTTGAAGTGAATATAAATATTAAGAATTTTGAAGAAATACGAAGTGAACAAAAATCTTAAGAAATCTGATGATATTTGAAGTGGATATAAGTTTTTAGAAAATGTGATGAAATTTGATATTAATATAAGTCTCTAAAAAATTTGAGGAAAACTTGATGAAACTTCAAGTGAACATATATCTTAAGAAAATACGATGACATATGAAGTGAACATAGATTTGAAGAAATTTGAAGTGAATGTAATTCTAAAGAAATTCTAAAGAAATACGAAGAGGACAAATATCTTAAGAAATCTGATGACATTTGACGTGAATATAAGTCTTTAGAAAATGTGATGAAATTTGAAATGAATATATGTCTCTAGAAAATTTGAGGAAAAGTTGATGAAACTTGACGGGAACATAAATCTTTAGAAAATCTGATGGAATCTCAAGTGAACTTAGATCTGATGAAATTCGAAGTAAATATAAATGTTAAGAAATTCTGAAGAAATACGAAGTGGACAAAAATCTAAAGAAATAAGATGATATTTGAAGAATAAGTCTTTAGAAATGATGAAATTTGAAATGAATATAAGTCTCTAGAAAATTTAAGGAAAACCTTATGAATCTGACGAATAAAAATCTTAAGAAAACCATAATCTCATGAACATATATGAAGAAATTTGAATCAAACCTTTAAGAAATTCAAGAAATACAAAGTGAAGATAAACCATAAGAAATGTGGATTATTTGAAGGAAATATAAGTCTTAGAAAATGATGAAATTTGAATTCCTCAAGTGAATATAAATTGAAGAAATACGGTGAACAAAATTTTAGAAATCTTAAGATGTTCTCAAGAAACATGGAAGGAACAACAAATTCTTTAGAAACTGATATATTAAGTGAATATAAGTCTTTAGAAATGTGATGAAATTTGAAATGAATATAAGTCTCTAGAAAATTTGAGGAAAACTCGATGAAATTGATCATAAATCTTAAGAAAATTTAATGGATTCTGTCAACATAGATATGTAGAATTAAGTTTAATATAGATCTTAAGAAATTCTTAAGAAATAAGTGAACACAAATCTTAAGAAAACTGATTATATTTGAAGAATATGTTAGAAATGTATGAAATTTGAAATGAATATAAGTCTTTAGAAAATTTGAGGAAAACCATATGAAACTTGACGTGAAGATAAATCTTAAGAAAATATAATGGAATCTCCAGTGAACATAGATCTGAAGAAATTGGAAGCGAATATAAACCTTAAGAAATTATGAATGAATACGAAGTTAACATAAACCTTAAGAAATATGATGATATTTGAAGTGAATACAAGTCTTTAGAAAATGTGATGAAATTTGAAATGAATATAAGTCTCTAGAAAATTTGAGGAAAATCTTATGAAACTTGACATGATTATAAATCTTAATAAAATCTGATAGATTCATAAGTGAACATAGATATCTAGAAATTTGATGTGAATATAGATCTAAAGAAATTCTGAAGAAATACGAAGTGAACACAAATCTTAATAAAATATGATTATATTTGATGTGAATATAAGTCTTAAAATGATGAAATTTGAAATATAAGTCCTAGAAAATTGAGGAAAACCCGATGAAACTTGACCAATATAAATCTTAAGAAAATACGATGGAATCTCAAGGAACATAGATCCAAGAATTTGAAGTGAATATAAACCTTAAGAAATTAGGAAGAAATACAAAGTGAAATATAAACCTTAAGAATATGATGATATTTGAAGGAATATAAGTCTTACTTAAAATGTAAAATGAAATTTGAAATGAATATAAGTCTCTAGAAATTTAGGAAAAACCCGATGAAACTTGACGTGAATATACAAATTTTAAAGTGAACCATGAAAGCTCAATGGACATAGATATGTAGAAATTTAAAGTGAATATAAATCTTATGAAATCAAGAAATACTGGGTGCACCAATCTTAAGAAAACTGATGATATTTGAAGTAATATGTCTTAGGAAATGTGATGAAATTTGAAATGAATATAAGTCTCTAGAAAATTTGAGGAAACCTTATGAAACTTGATTTGAATATAAATCTAATTAACCGATGGAATCTTAATGAAATACATACTGAAGAAATTTGTAACGAATATAAACCTTAAGAAATTCCAAGTATATACTATGAATATAAACCTTAAGAAATATGATGATATTCAAATGAATATAATTTTGAAAATGTGATGAAATTTGAAATAAATATAAGTCTCTAAAATTGAGGAAAACTCATGAAACATGACGGAATATAAATCTTAAGAAAATCATGGAATCTCAAGGAACATAGATCCGAAATTTGAGTGAATTTAAATATTAAG